>JAWWEU010000005.1:25119339-25140221 GCA_035583155.1 Acropternis orthonyx | reverse complement strand
TCTACACTGAGTCTTGGTGTGATTAATCGTGTGGAGTCCTCTGTTCTATTAGCCCCCAGATATCTTAGTTTTTTTTCCAAACTAAGACAGTTTCCTATTGGAAATTAGACCCACACCTTCTCACTCCATTGCTTGTGTCCAGGAAGGAACAGCTCATTCCCTTAATCCCTCCAAGAGACCTCTCCAGACTAGAAGATGTTCTTTCCTCCAGAATCCAGCAGCTTGTCCTCCATAAAACACAACTTTAAGTCTACAAAGTCTGTAAAATATAGCGCAGAGAAGCAGGGCTGGCCTCCATATCCACTGAAAAAATCCTTGGTTCAAAAAGCCTCAAAAGCAGGGTATAAACTAATCCGTTTTCCCATCTCCTTTGGTGATCAAAGTTCTCCAGACATTGCTAATTCTTGCCAACATCCTCCCCACTTTAACTGAGCCAAACCTTCCTGGGATTCCTCAGCCACAACATCCCAAGTATCCCAAATGTAAAGGGCCCTGTCCACCAGTCAGCACCCAACCAGCACCAGGAGTCTGCCCGGAAACCACTTCGGGAGACAACCCAGGAAATCAGGCAGCAGTGCCAGGGAAGGGGTTTGGCAGTGCCAGGGAGGGCGTTTGGCAGTGCCAGGGAAGGATTCAGGAGTGCCAGGGAAGGGGTTTGGCAGTGCCAGGGAAGGGGTTTGGCAGTGCCAGGGTGGGGGTTTGGCAGTGCCACTGTACCCCACCGTGGCTGGGCTGCAGAACCCTTTTTTCTTCTCCAAGCATTTCCCCAGAAACCCACAGTTTTTTGGGTCTCAAACATCTGGCACACCTGGAATCGAACTAAACCCAGGCCTGGAGCTCTGTGTACTAAATGGGGCCCTGGGGCATGGGCAGGGGTGCAGGAGGGCCCAGCTGGGGCCACCCACACCCTGGCACACGTTACCTATGAGCACTTTTACTGGCTGTTAAATTCAGCTTTTCCAGGTGTCCCCATCCCTCTCAGTATCTGGGGTTTATTAATTTAAATATCCCATCTGTGTTACTTATTATAGCGCCCTGTAAAATCCTTCTTTTCCTAAAAGCATTTGCTGCATCCAAGAACATACTTTTAATTTTATTTGGTCTCTCTTAAAATCCATCAATGTTGACGCCTAAATCATGAAACAGCAGACAAAGAACTGCACTTAAGCTGAAACAAAACTTTCAGGAAACAAAGTGTTTCCATTTCAGAAATGCTTAAAAAAAAGAGCAGTGGAAGAGCAAACTTAATAATACGCTTTGCTGCAGGATTATTTACTGTGTTTAGTCTCCGGGGGAGCTTTACTGGCTGACTTGTGTTCAAAGGCTGAGCTCACCCTGTGCTTCTAATGGGCTCATAAAAGTTCAAGCCGGCAGGTTGCTGTTCCATAAAAATCCAACTGCCTTTGAAGCACTGTAGGAATGTGTCCTCTTCTTTGTCCTTGCCCTGCTCCGGCTGTGCCAGGCTGGCACTTCCATCCTGATCACCCTGACTGAACTGGGGCTTGAAGAACTGCTCTTGATGAGTGGAGAGTTGCAGCTCCAGGAAGCTCCATGAATCCCGCGTGGGCAGTGGTTTTCCTTGGAGCAAACGCCCCAGAGCAGTGACCAAGGGCATTGTCCTCTCCTGCTCAGGCACACAGCAAGACCAGGGGAAACACTGAGGCTGGTGGGACATCCTTCACGGAAGGAGACCTTTGGGACATTTCTGGACACCCTCAGAGGTAGGTTAGGGTTGGTGGGAGCCTTCCTGGGAAAGCCTTTACCACGGGTGGTCACCAGTGCTGAGCTGTTTTCCCCATGAATCCCTGTTCCCTCCCGTTGCCTTTTCCCACCACACTGCACAGCCCCAGGGCAGTGAGATGTTTCTCCACACACCCCCTTTGCCACGGCCCTCTGCACCCCTACCTGAGGTGCCTTCTGCTCCCAGAAGGACAAGTCTGCAGCCACAGCAAAGTTCTGGGAGCGAAAACCCGGCACAAGAGGAATGTGCTGAGCTGCACTGGAAGAGACTCTGGCAGCTCTTTCCGTGCCAAGAGAAAGGAGGGGTATTTTCCAAATTTATCCTCTGCGTGTCGTCTTTCTCTCCCAGACAGCCAGGGCATTTTCCTACTCTTCTGCACCATCTCTGAGGTTGGTGTCTCTGCCGTGGGGCTTTATCTGGCCACGTCCTCTTTGCCCTTCACACCTTTCCTTCCTTGCCTTCTGCCCTCCCCCAGGAAATCCAAAGCATCCAGAAGTTGGCTAAAAAGTGCAGCTCCCCAGCTGTGGCATTGCTGTGCCACACACCCACCCAAGGGAGGCTCCACACCCCCTCAGGAGGTCTGCCTGCCCTCTGAATCGGGATTTTGGCTCAGACAGCTCACAAGGAGTTCATAATGTCTCTTATTTTATGTACCCTGCAGGACAGGATGGGGCAGGCGGAATCTGCAGCAAAGGAGAGTCCACCACCTGTGCAGTACCTGCCCTGCAGGGTCTGGGCTTCAACCCAACAGCTCTGCTTGTCTTCTTTAAACAGATATTTTAAGGAAAAAAAAAAAAAAAAAGACATCAGCAGGAAAATAAAGTGTCTTTCGAGCACATAAACCAAAAAATATTAGTCTTTAGCTCCTTCATTCGTTATTCCAGCAGCTGTTTCGTTGGGTTTTTTTTTTAAATCAAATGCAATAAATACTGTGAAGTTCGAGTTTTGTTTAGCTTCTTGAAACAGCTAAGGAAACAAATTCATCTTTAAACCTGCAAGGCAGGGCTGGGCAGAATACTCATCTTTAAATATTTACAGTCTTATTTAGCTAAACACTTGAAATACTTACAAATTGATTAAAATTGTGCTTCATGAGGGGAAGCAGAGAGGGAAAGCTGGAATATCAAATGATTCCTTAGCAATTTATTAAATATTTTACTTTACTTCACTGTTAGATTCACCAAAATCCAAAGCAAACATCATGATGACCCTGGAAACCAGGAAAATCAACAGGATGCTGGAAAACACTTTGGCATCTCTCATCCCACACCAGCTCTCCTCTGCTAGGATCACCAAATAACCAGTCAGAGAAAACACAATGTTTTCCTCTTTCTGATTCAGAATAACAGAGGCCAAATAAATACTGGCATTGTGTGGTTGGACGTGTTTTAGGTTTCAATACTTTATTACTTCTACCTCAGTGGTGCATCCCGAGCAGTGTGTGACTTGCCAGATCAGCTGAGGAGACAAAGAGAAACTCTTCAGGCAGCAAAGATGCTCCAGTCCTTCCTTTGCAAAACCCACCTGGGTGAAAAAGGGAGTATTAAAATATGTATGCTCATAATACCGAGCAAAACAGATTGAATTGCTGTTACAAACAAGTCACAAGGAAACAAAAAGTATGAGCATGAAGGAGGAATAAACTGAACTTCCCCTTACATGAGAGTTATCCAAAAATTCTTTTTCCGTCGCAAAGGTTTTCCCCAAGAATAAAACTGCACAAAAATTGCAATTTCATGGGGGAAAAAAAACCCAACATAAATATGAACTAAGTTTCTAACAAACCAATTAATTCAGTAATGACTTCTTGGCTGGGTTTCGAGGTGGCAGCCCTGGCCTTGCCCTGCTGGCAGCTTTGCCACGGCTGCCCTGTGCATAACTACATGGTTATGTCGTTTCTCACACCTGAAGCAGTAGCTGACAGCTTCCAACCTCTGTGACACCTCCCTGGATCTCTGTGTCACGGGGAACGGAACAGCTGGGACACCTCGCCTGAAACTCAAGCACCAAAACCAGCATAACAAGGGATCATTTTAATCAAAACAAGAAAGAAGGCCCAGAAACCTTGGAGAAGCTCCAAAAAGAAGATGTCATGTGAAGAAGATGAAGGTGATGAAGCACAAGAGGTCCTGAGAGCTCCGACTCAATTTCAGGTGACAGAACCAGGGGCATGGTTTGCAAGCAGGGAGCCAGGGAGGACAGGGAGCCCAGGCTGGCCCAGGACACCCCACAGAACAGTTTGCAGAGGTGTGTGAGGCCACTCACCCTTGTGACTCAGTTTCTCACATTTACCTTGAGGTTCTTGGCGTTCTGTTACACTTCTGGGACCAGACAGGCAGGTGGGTGCAGCCCTTTGGACGTGCAGCCCTAGGAAATGCCAGACTTTGGAGGGTATAAAGATGTCTGAGCTGGGTTCTGACGTTTATGAAGCTTGTCTGAAATATTAGTGGGGGGGGAAAGGCACCTGTCATCAAATTTTGCTCATAAAGGTCTCTTTTCAGGGCAAGGCTGGCAGAGGAGTGAAACAGGTTCACTTCACTTTCTTTCTCAAAGCAAAGACGTTTCATGCATTGCCCTATTTTGGCCCCTTTCTGGTGCTTCTCTGAGCCCACACAGTTCTTCCTGGTCACCCCAAACCAGCCAGGAAATCGTGCTCAGGAATACCCATCCCCTGGGAGGTTCAGCCTCGCCCATGGCACGGTGACAAACATGCTCCCACCCAGGTGCTCCCCCAGCCACCCCCTCCACAGCCCCAGCAACGAGAAGCCTGTGAAAATGCAAACAAGACCATCAGGAAAGACATTTTGTTTTCAAATCATGTTTGGGGTGAAGTTTACAATTTAAATCCATCCAATTTCTTCCCATTCTATGTGTTACTCTGCTGACATTTGGCAATGGTTACTGTGCAATCCTTTGTGCAGGTGATACAAATCACATGCAAAGGAGGTGCCTTTAGTAATGGAAAGGGAACAGAGGCAGAGATGTAAGAGAAGGTACCCACAAGGAAGAGAACCATCTCAGTAGTCACTTTCTAGGCTGAGATGCTCTCACACCAGCCCAAGCACCTGCTGGCCAAAGGAGCTGTGGGGATCTGGGCAACTCAACGCAAGGGACAAAGACCCTGCTGCGAATGCTGAGCCTCTGCAACCACTTGTGGGCACACCCTGTGGTCAGCACAGCACCATCCCACCAGGAAGGTGCTTTCCCTGCACCCCTGTGGCCACACCACGCTGTTTGGAAAGGTGGGAATTGGCTGGGCAGACAGACATGCCGTGGTGCCTCTGGAATGGACCCACGCGGGTTTCTCCACATGGGGCAATGGCATTTCCCTCAAACCACAGGCTGGAGTCTGAGGGGACAATTGGGAAAGTGTTTTGTCATCTCCAGCTCTGCCCCAGGCAGGGAATAGCCCACATTACAGAACAAAAAGTGGGTAAAGAAAACACCCAGCATTTTCTCATGCTTAGCAGGGAGACTGTGCTTTCCAAGCAGCCCATTGCCCCTGGCACTCGAGGCTCAGACTGAAGAGCTCCCATGATGGTCTATCTCATCCCACCCATCTGGTTTTGATGGTCGGGGTGCCCGCAGGACACAGAGGACCCAGGCAAGCAGGCAAACCAGCAGCTGCCATGCATTAACCAGTCTAGAGACCTGAAAAGACTGGTAATGTGGTGAGAAGTTTTCTATTCTATTTTATTTTTGTTAACTCCTCTGCAGGACCGTTCACACTCTGCCAAGAAGCACAAACTTATCAGAGGAGGCAGAAACTTTAGGATGCCAAAACACCCAGTTTCTTAGAGATCAGGTGAAGGAGTATCTCCTTTTTTATATAGTGCATACAGAAGGGAAGTTGTCTGGACAAGGTTTTAGGGGGGAAGATGCCTCAGACCACACCAGCCTCAAAAGCTTTGGAGAGAGAATGTGGGAAGGTGCATTCTTGCACAGACACCACCCATTCTGGCTGCAGTGTTCCACCTGCCTTCTCTTCTCCCTGCTCATCCACACTTCACCAGCCACCATCTGCCCCTCATCCCCTGTCTTCCTGTCACATAGAACACACCAGCTCTGGAGCCATCTAACCCCCCTATACCTTCCCCCAGTGCAACCTGCACTCACATCCATTAAACCCAGAAAACTAGTCTGGAGAAGAGCAGGAAGGTTCAGAAATCCCTGTTTCTACATGATTAGCCAAGAATCTGCAGCAGAAGAGGGAACTTGCTGCTACCATGACCTAATTCTGCACTTGCTCCTCCTTGTGCCTATGGAACAGATTTGTGGGACCAACTCCAGGTAGATGCTGGAGGCCCACCTGGGTGAGGAACGTGGATGAAAGAAGACCTCTCACAGACATATGTAGAAGGTCAGCATGTCTCAGACTCCAGCTCACTCCTCCCTACACCATTGCTCACGTTCCCAAATAAACAGGAAAGCACATCCTATTTGGACACACAACAAGCTGTTTCTCTGCTTTCCCTCCTCACTCAAAAATGTCTCTGGGCTTCTTGCCCACCGTTTTCCCTCTTTCTTTGTGCTTTCTGTTGCTCTGTACAGTGAGAGGGGTGAGCAGCTTCTTCATTTCCCTGTCCCTGGACAACGAAGAACAGAGTATTTCTGCTCCAGGAACCTGTTCAATCCCATATGTTTGCACATTACGGTCGCAGCATCTGGTATCCATTCCCTCAGCAGGCAGGGAGCCTTTCTCCTAAACATTCCCAACACTGTGACTGTTAAACACGGGAATGGCACTCTTGAATCACGCTGGAGGGGAGGCAAAACAATCTCTTACATAAAGTAAGAAAGTCCAGAGGGAAAGCTAGCGTGAGTAGAAAGCAAACTTTCTCCTCATGCAACCCATCTTGCCAAACTCTCTAAAGGAAACCTTAAGAACTGGAGATGAAGCAGCAGCTGGAGAATGATCCTATTTCCTGTTATTGAGTCCCTGCAGCCACAGCAGGGCTGGTCACGGGCACAGGAATGTCCGTGGCTGGGTCCCATCCCCGCCACACGTTCCACGCATGCACAGCGTTCCGTCACACACAGCCATGTCAAACATGGGTTCTGTCACCCTTTTAACACCCTCTTCTTGTCTCCTCATGGAAAATTGAGTAACTCCATGGGTTTTTCTTAATCCCAAGTGGAGCACGTTGCTTGCACACAGCAAATCCCCCTTACAAAGACATCGCGGCATGGAGTGTGAGGAGGGAAAGGCTCTTTCCAAAGCCCTTGGATCCACATGCCCAGGTGCCTGCAGGCAGCACTCCCTGGGAGGAGCAGGGACATCTTACCTGCTGGGGATGGAGCCCCTCCCTGCCCCTGCTGGGCTTCCAGCAGCACGTTCTGCCTCTGATTTGAAGGCAGGAAAAACCCAACCTGGCACAGCACCCTCGAAAGGCAGCCCAAATGCTGTGCCAAAGCCACCGAGGTCTCTCCAGCACGGCACAGCGTGGGATGTGCATTCTCAGGGGTGCCAGGAAACTCACTCAGCGGGAACTCGGCTCCATGCAGAAGTTTCTGTGTTTCTGTCGCTCACCAAACGTCCCCTAAAGCTGTGGATTTCCTCCTTCTCACTTTAGGAGGAGCCCTCTGGGTCTCCCGGGATGTTCTTTACAACCCCAACCACTCCACTGAACCCCCCAACTCACAGCAAAGGCAAATGAAGCCCTTGTGGTGGAACGACTTGGAAGAGCTGCATGAGGAGGATGTTTTCCTGCACCACTTGGAGAGGAAAACAGGGAAAACAGCTTTTCCTGGTATTCCAACACCTGTACAGCCACAGTTAGAAACACCCTGACTGCAGGGTACTTGCATGGCCTCAGCAGCTGGCTGGGAGAAAAATTACATTTATATGAAAAAAATTACAATTTAAAATACAAAAATTAATAAAAATTGATTTAAAGGGGTGAAAATTACAGCAAGTACTTTTCTAGAACAGCTCAAGGTTTCCATTTGGAAACTGCAGCTTGCCTTTCACTGTGACTTTAAAAAAGTTGAACTATTTGGAGATACTTCTCCATAAGGTTTCCATCACTGTGTGAAATGTTCATCATCATCATCTTCACCTTTCTCCTGCAGGAAGGTAAGACATTAAGTGAAGACATGAAGTGCCCCACCAGCCAACAGGCCCAGAAAGGGCATCCCCAGTAAGACCTTTGGTCCAGCGCATGAAAGTGGAGACTGTGTTTTATTGTCCATACATTGAACGACAACCAGCCTTGGACAAGGTAACAGAAATGGTGGCAAGAGCCCACCACATCCCTCCCACATCTCTGTCTTCTTGGGCTTGTGATGGAGCTCAGCCTCGTGTCCCTGAGCTCTTGAGGGCACAAGACTTTCATGGTGTGCCTGTGCTGAAGTGTTCCAGATGTTCCCCAGCTGCCGCAGACCTTTGCCCAGCTCCATCCCCACTCCTGGCTGTGCCACCAACCCCAGAAGGAGGGGCATGTCCCTTTTCACTGAACGCTGAGGGGTTTCTCTCAGTCCTGCCATCAACCACACCCTTTTGCTTTGAGGTTGGGAGGAGAAGGCTTGCAGCCACAGCTCCCAGCTTCCGACCACAGCTACCTGTTCTCTGGGTTCCTCTGGCAGACAATCCCTGTAACTGAGTGTCAAGAGTTTGATGAGGAAACCGTCCATCCCACCAGAAGCTTCACCAGCCTCTGCCTCTCACTTTCTGACAAGGCACTAAAGTCACAGCAGAAAAAGCCTTGGAATTTTCCAACATTTCTGTTTCCTCTAAAGGCAGAACCAGAGCTTTTTAGGAAAAAAAAAAAAAATAAAATTTTAGTTGCCAGACACTGAAAATTCCACTGGAGGAAAAACTTTGACCAGTTTCCCTCCAGCCAGCTGCTTCTGTCAGTGAAGGCAAAAGGGGCACAGGAGGTTAAATAGATATTAATTGGGATTAAATACCCAGCCCTAACTTGCTGCCCCATGGCTGGCTGGTTACCACACTTAATCAGGTATTTGTGCTGGAAAACGGGGCTGAGGGAGGGGACTTTTGTGGGTTTCCAGAGCTTTTCCTCAGCAACTGGGAATGGCTTCCCAAGCTCCTCAGCAGCCACCGGGACACTTCTTGGGATGAAAGCCCTCTCTCCTTTCTTTTCTGCTTTTTGAAGCTCCTTTCCCTGGTCTGGAAATTCAAGTTCACGGCAAGTTGGTTGTTTGTCTCCATGTATTGACCCCAAGGTGGGGAGCAGGTCTGGTGAACAAATGTCACGAAGAGAAGGCCACCTGCAGCCTCTGACACCTTTGCTGTCCCACACGGCTTCATCTTCAACCCCAACCTTCATCTGAGTTTGACTGAAGGTCCAACGAAAATCCATACAAATAACTGGGGACATGTTTTAACATTCCCAGCACTTCCAATGGAAAAGCTGTTCATCAAAAGCAGTTTTTTCACCAAAATCTGGGAATCTTGGAGAGAAAATAGTCAGTTTTAAATTAGTACTTGTAGTTGTTGCTCCCAGCGCCAGCTGGTTTCTAGGTATTCTCATGTCAGACTACTCCAATTTTTCTGTTGGAGATTTCTCTTCCAAAATGTTTCAATAATTAAGCATTCCGTGAAGCAAGAATTTATATCTTTTAGAACAAGAATTTATACTTCTTTTAATCCTTTTGAGGACTGTAACAAAGGGAGCCCTCACTCAGCTTTTCTTCTCTACTCCACCACAGACAGAGCGTTCTTCTAAAGCAGGAATGACCCAAAATGTTGAGCACGTGTTGAGGACACAGAGATTTGACACTCAAGCCCTGCCTACACAACAAGGAAAACTCCAGAAATGTTTGTGGCCTCCCGGGATGGAAGATGAAATTTTTCAATGGGAAGATTTGCCAGAGATAGGAAAAAGGAAACACACACACACCCCCCTCCACAGTGAAACTTCATGACCTGACATGGACAACTCTAAAGATTCAGTCTCTCATTCAGGGTCTCTCTCCCACACTGCAGCCTTTCCCAAGGGATAAATTACCCCAGGTCATGGACAGTTCCTTTATGGTCCTTATTTTACTGTGAAATATCTTGTTCCTTTAATCGTGTGTTGTGACAGAGCATATGGCACTGACTGCAAATTGGGCTCTAATTAATTACCATGCGAAATATTTGGGTTTGCTGAAATGCAGTGAGTTGCCAGCCCCATCTGTTGGTGCGAGACTTGTTGTTTAAGTGACATTTAAGAGCCCTCATAAATGAATGAGAATATGAATGAAAATGAGAAATGAATTCCAAGAATGGAATAACTCGTTTGAAAGGAACGTGTGACCAACTCAGCAAATACCTCCACAACTTGTGAAACTGAGCAGAATTTTTTACCATCGAGTGAAATCATGAGAATTGTTGTTTGGTTTGGTTTGGTTTGGTTTGGTTTGGTTTGGTTTGGTTTGGTTTGGTTTGGTTTGGTTTGGTTTGGTTTGGTTTGAGGGAGAAAAGAGAAAAAAGGATGCCTTTTGGTTGGGTGGTTATGGTGAAATCAGATTCACTGGGGGGATGGACGTGAAGGCAAATGTGACACCGAGTTACCTTCAGGTGTTGTTTGTTTGTGTTTGGGGGGTTTTTTTTCAGGTGGAACAGAAACTTTAATGACTCAAAGAGAGACTTTTTGGGAAAGGCGCACCCCGGTGTTTTGACAATTGAAAATGTCCAAGTTTCTCATGAGCCAGTTTTACAAAGGTGCAAAGCAGGGAACAGAAGCACGGGAGGTATTTGGAGATTTTTTTCCCAGAGTGCAACAGAGGAGTTAAGACAATTGTAAAAGAGCCCAGTCAAACCAATCTGTCCTGTGAAAGGTCCCACGTTGTCTTTGTCCTCCAAACCCCCACCTGGAAGGAGCGCTCTGCCCTTGCCTTCCTGATTGAATCACTCCCCAGCAGCTCCAGGGTTGTAATTCCAAAGCAGCAGCTCATCCCAATGGAATTAAAAGTTCTTCAGGGGAAACTACTAAAAGTAACTTGTCCTTTGCAAAACGACCTGCCCAAGATTTAATCTTCTTCTCTACAATTATTTCTGTTTCATGAAGAAAAAAAAAACCCTCATAAAATTGCTATAATTGATGCTGCCTCGAGCCACACAGGAATTAAGACATGAAGGAATATTTCTATTAATGTTGCTTTAGTGTCTGTCTCCTGAAATGAACTGAAAGCAACCAAAAATAGCTACAAAAACCCCTTTGGGGCAATATTACCTCTGAAACAGCATCAGCTTCAGGTTTATATCCATTTTCTTTTATTTTCTTTTAATTCCTCAGCTCTAATGCCTTTCTGTTTGTAGGCAAGTGGCCAAGAGAAGGCAGATTTGTGATTAAAATCCTCAGAATTCGAGCAGCAAAGCTATTTCCTAATATTAAAATTATTAGATGTTGAGCTGGCACAAGGACACCACTGTTCGAGATTTATTGCTGCGTCTTTAAAATGTTCTTTTTACATTTAGCTCTTCCAACCATTTCCAAATTTATAAGCTAATGAGAGTTGTTTTGTTAGAGAGGAATTAATGTGCCCGCAGAAATATTTTGTCTTAAGGGGCTTGAATTTTTTCATGCTTTGGAAGGGCTTCTTTCTTTCCCTTTTCCATTTCTTTTCTGGGTGGCAATTCCACGATTGCTTATTCAGTTTCTTGGTTTTTCTTGGCATTCTTCTAAAAACTGCAGCCTTTTCTAATAAAGGTTTCATTTCAGTTTTCCTTTTTAAGAGATTTCCAAGCAATTTGGGCTCAATATACCAACACATTGTTAACAAAGCAGAGCCTGCTTCCAGCTGCAAACACTCACTAGAAATGCCCAGCAGGAACATAACCCTGCACGAAAGAAAAGAGAAAGTCTTATAAAAAAATTACATTAAATAGTTCACATCAGGTAAAAATTAAGGGAGTTCAGGCTGACATTCCAAAAACTATCCCTTTGCGTGAGAGATGCTCCTCCAAAAGAAAGCAAAATATATATAAACTAACCAAATAAATAAATAAATTCCTTTATTATAAAGAAATCTAAAGTTAATTCTGACACAAAATTCAAAAGTGATGAGGTATAAAATAAAAGAAATTACATTCTCTGTGTGTTGGGGTCTCAAATCCTGAGTGTGAAATCTCAGAGACACGGACAAAGTGTTTTCCCACATTTCCCCCTTTTACAGGATCCCTCCAAGGCAGCTCTGGATTGTTTTGCTGTTCAGATTTCACCTTCCTGGGAACGAGAAGTTCCCTGGGAATTTCAGAGCCCACCGAGAGCAGCAGCTGGTTCATGAAAACCATCACTTTAAATGTGCCTTCAAACTGAAGTCAGGGGAAGGATTGCCAGAGGTTGCCCAGGAAATTGGAACTGCATCTTCATTTTTCCACTGGCCTGAGATCAGGAACTGAATTTCACAAAGGACTTTCTGTCTAATAAGTGGAACAAAGGAAGGCGGGCTCTGCTCTGAACATGTGGCACACCAAACAAGCTCTGAGAGCCGAAATGCTGCAGTTTTGGGCTCGACACTCTCTCTCCCTTCAAGCAAAAAGAAGTTTTCTCATCCCTGAGCAGGATCAGCATGACCCCAGCACTCGGTCAGGGTTAACCTCCCCTGAGGAATAAGGTCAGCGTGAGTCCACCCAAAATCCTTAAGCAATCAAACGCAAGATATAACCTCAAAATCAAGGGGTAATATTAGTTAGCGCTGAGTGATGAGCGCAGAACGTGGAGTCACGCTGGGATCCCTGCAGCGATGGCTGATTCAAGGGGAAGGATTTTAAATTAGGACAGGTCAGTATCATTCCCTTCTCTTGCTGGGGCAAACAGCAAAGTGAAGGACTTGTTTCAGCAGATTGTGCAAGGAAATGCCAGACTGAATCATATCAATAGTCCTTTAGTCACTTCTAGAACAAGTATCGTTAAAGGAAGTTGATTCTTAATTTCTTCTATTAACGATTTCCCATTTCAGTCTCACAGTGAGGCCACTAAGAACTCCTCAGCCTCCAAGCACGCATTTCCAACAAAATTCCATCTGTTTCAATGGAGCAGACAAGAAATGTGCTACCAAAAGGAGCGAATTTGAAATATTTACTTGGCAAAACCTCAAGACGTTATTGATGCCCTACAGTGATGGCAGAAACACATTTAAAAACCCCACCCTAACAGTGCAAATATTCCACAGTTTAAGACAAGCCCAACTAGGGGAGCAGCAGGTGGATCCAAACTGGATCCCAGTTCTCTGTGCTTTGCAGGTGGCACGAGGCACTGGAGGATTCACACTGAAGCCACGGGAGGAGCACAGGCAGTGCATCTCATTGCTCTCCAGACTTCCTTCTACACCAACTTCCACGTGTCTGTGGGGAGCACATGGATGATCTCCCTCTGGAATTTTATTGGGAGATTATCAAAGCAAGTAGGAAATTATCCAAACAAACAGAAATACTTCCCACTGTTCTTGTCTCTGTGATGTTTCTGGACAAGGTGAAGATGCTCGTGGTGGCCTCAGCAGCTGCTCCTGGGCTGTGAGGTCTTTGCAGGGGCTGTGAGGAAGGAAGAGGCTCGTGGAGCAGCAGCTGCTGGAATATAGAGCACTGAGGTCCATTTTATGCTACACTGCCAGGAAACTGAGCCAGGATCAAATACATATGGAGCAGGACAGGAGGAGGGTCCTGCTCAGGAGATCTGGGACCTACAGGTCATCAGACCTCAAGGATAGGGCAGATCTGTTGGTCTGCATGAGGAACCTGCCAGATACAGAGGTGCCAATACCTAGAAAAATAAATACATTCCTATGACAAGCGGCAGAAAGGACAGTGGTTGAGGGCAGTGGCTCTCCAACACCTGAAAACAGACTTGTCACCACGATATTAAACTTCTATAGTGAGACAGAGATTAAAATAAATATTCGGGGCGACAAGTTTTCAGCCAGAGCAGCAGAAATGCCCTTTGCAACCTTTGCTCCCTGAAAATACAAATGGAGTTATTTGGCCCCGTGTTAAAATGGGGTTTGCTCTATTTTGGGGAAGGGATTAGAGCACAAATCCTCTTGACTTACAGAGGGAGAGGAGCACTGAATTCATCACACATGTCTTCTCCTGTACTCCCTCTCTTTCAAGTTCTTCTAATTTGAGTTTCAGATTCAAATAGCTGCAATTATGGAACAATTCAATCACAGAGTAGGGAAAGGGGAAAAAAACAAACCATCAGAGTGTGGTTTGGCAGGGCGTGTCCCGCTTTAAACAAGGATTAAAATGAGAAGGATTGTTCAAAATCAAATAAACTTGCTCAAGCAATTAGGACAAATTCCTAGAATATTGGATTATTTCCCTTTGTTGCTCCTCAGCTGAACCAGGTTAGTCAGAGGAGGAGTTTTCCCTTTTACTGCTGTAGTTCAAAGCTTCCATACAGACTCCTAGAAACTCATCACAGTCACCAGGGCTGCGTGAGGATTTTCACAACCATTAAAACTTAATTTGTTGTACTGGCTCAAGAGCTGAGAACCCACCCTAAAACCAGCAAGAAGCCTCTTTCACTAGTTCTCTTGCACGAAGTCAAGCAGAAATCAGAAGAATTTCAAGACATGAGACCCGATGCAGACTGAAATTAGGAGGAGGAACAGATTTATCTCCATCCTATTGCCATAAGAGCAACCAGCCCTCTGGCTGATGTTTCAGACAATTCAACCCAGAGTCTCCAGTTCCTTGGAATTTGGGACATCCAAGGGGAAAGAGTGATTACAGCCATGTCTCTCCTGTGAGTAGGACCCACTCAGCCACATCAGGGACTTCCAGGCACGGCCCACCGGGCTCAGAAACACTTCCCACTGGATCACCCAGCTTGGGCACAACATCAGGGGGATGACACGACCTGGAAAGGCCGTGAAGAGCTTTATACCTACAGAAGCTCCTTGAAGATGCCACCACCAGTTCCCTGCAGCAGGACATGGAAACATTTACCCACCAGCCGTGTAGAGACACCAAGGCAAGCTGACAGGGCGTGGAATTTGGGGATCATTCCACTCCAACAGGGAAAGCTGGAAGCTAAAAGAGGGTTATTGCCCCACCTGGGTCATGTTCCCCAAACCAGTCACAGCCACCCCAGCAGCAGTGGAGAATTCCCATTTCCCACTTCGCCTTTGATAAAGGGTAGTTAAAGGTTACTTTGGGCAGTTAATTGTTTGTTCGGAAGCATTCTGTTAATTTAGGGTGAATGTTTTCAGACAGGTTACACTCACAAGGCATAAAAAGCACCAACAGAGAACAGGCAGTGGGTGACAAAAGGGAACTCAGCTCCTTGAGCTCTTCTTCTGCTGGAGGTGTTCCTGAAAGTGTGACTGAGGGTGGGTTTCAGGTGAGGAACAGGGTGTTGGAAAGCAAAGAAGCCCCTGCATTATGTCTGTGATCCTCCTGATGACAGCTGTGGTGATTGGTGGACCTGGTTCGGCCTGTACTGACTGCAAACACCTACTACTCAAGAGAAAAAAATATATATCCAAAATCAAAAGGAATGAATAACTCCAATTTCATTAATAAATTAAGTTTCCTTCAGTTATTAGTATCTATGCTTAAAGCTAAGGCAAAAGTTCAACCTGGGAGTCCTGTGGAACCTCCACCAACCATTAAGGTTCACATTGCAGAAGCCAGAAAGTGGTTGGGCCATGGGAGGCACATCCAGGAAGGCTGGAGGTTCCCAGGTACATCCCTGTGGGATTAACGAGACCGGGGCTTGGGACTGCGAAACCTCTCCAGGGGCAGCCAGAAAACTGGCGGTGACAACGTTGACATCAGTTGCATTAACTAAATCTCCTGAGAGATTCCCCCGTGCCTCTGGCTCAGTCACCCCTCTGCCACCACAGGCCTGGAAATACTTCTGGAACAACATCACTTGCCAGGCAATTTATAAAGCAAAAGGAGCAACAGCAAAACATTTACTTGAACTGTTGCCGAGCAGGGAACAAATTACCTGCTGTGCCCCAGTAAGACAAACAAGCTGGGCTGAGTGGTCCACGCATAAACACTAATGATCTCATTAACTCATCTATTTAATTAATCGTTACTGAAGTAAAGGCCACACTTTTGCCTTTTTCTGTTCCTCTGAAATTAAGGAGTGCAAAGCCATCCCCTTAAAGCCTATTAATGCTCACCACGTGGCTTGCTCACACTAAACCCTTGTGAAAATTTGGAGAGATACTTTACATATCCCCCTACTAATTCCAAGAATTCAAATAAGTCTCCATTCCCTGAAAATGAGTCATTAGTCTTCAGTCCACCATCATTGTTTCCAGTCAAAACATTTGAAAAAGGAAATTACAGCAGCCAAGATAACCAAGCGTTGGGGTAGATATTTTGACACCTTAGACCTTACCACGGAAATTCGGTCTGTTTGAATGAATCAGTAACCTGGAAAAATAACAAAATGAGTAAAAAAAGTACTACAATAGGTTGTGATTCATTTTTTTTTTTTCACCATGAAGTGGCTACGTGCATTCACACCATGCTGAGGGACAGGGAGGAAGAGCACGGAGAGGAGGAGGAGGAGGAACCCAAGCCGGCATCTGCATCAGCAACTGGGCATGACACATCCCCTGGGCTTCAGGGCTCCGTGGCTCAAGAGGTGCTTTGACACCATAGTGATGAATCCAGGAGGAAAAGAAGTGGACAAAGGAAGCCAGAAGGGCTGCAGGAGTCATGTCTCCCCCGCAGGAATCCCTTCCGAGGCACTGGGCAGCGCTTTGCTCTGCAGGGTGATGTTGAACGTTTCAAGGCAAGGGATAACAGAGTTCTTGCAGAGTTCTGACACTTAGAAGGGTAAACCCTTTCATTTCAAGCCTGGAGCAGGGGGCAGGTACACACTGACTGATCACCGTGGGGAAACTTTGGGCTGGCCAGCAAGACACCGGGAAGTGACAAGGCACGACATCACTGGGGGCTGCAGAGCTCACTCAGGGCAGCCACGGGTGAGGAGAAAGGATTTGCCCTTTCCCCTGTTGACACCAACCATACCCATGGAGGGGAAGGAGGACTCAGAGGGGCCCTTCTGGCAGAGGCCAGAGGTCGCTCGCAACGAGCTTTGTTCACACCAGGTTGTGCTCCCGCATTTCAAAGCGCCTGCTGGGGCCGCAGGGGCTGGTTGGCTGTACCATGACATGGGAACAGGCACCAGACCTTTCCTACACCAGGTGACACAACAAGAGCCCACCCAGCCCTTGCAAACATCCCTCTGCCCGAACACCCAAGGAATTGCGTCAGTCTCTGGCTCTGCATGAACGAGATCAGGGATGGTGGTGGTGTGGTCTCCCCACTGCCATGAGTTGGTTACTTATGACACAACGTCCCTGCAAATCTGCAACACTTCAGCTGATCCCAGTGGAATTCCATCTGTTTCGAGCTGGACCTGGATCAGCCATCTCACCATGCAGCCCCTTCCTGCATCTGTCTTGGAGAAGGTCAGACCTCAAAACTGATGTCAAATTAAAAGAGAGTCAACACAGAACAGGGTTGGGCCAAAAAAAACTCTGGGAGTCTGTGCGTGGCAACAAGAATTCCACCCTCCTCAGTTTCCCCCAAAAAACAAAATAGGAAATAGCTTCAGAGTGAGGCAAGGATTTAAAATACACAGAACTTTGGGGTTTGTTGTTGATTTTTTTACCCCGGGTGGGGGAAAGGAGTTAGAAAGTTCAAATCCATTTGGACATTTTTAACTGAAAATTTTCGCTTCAAGCACAGCAAAATCTTTAAGATTTTTTTTTTTTTTTTTTACTGGTTGAAGTTAAAAGATTATTCAAATACATCAGTGATTTCAAAATTAAACACTACATCCGCATGTGGCACAAAGTCTAAATCGCTTTTTACTGTTCTCATTTCAACAAAAAAAAATTGAGTACATTATTTTGGCACAAAAAAAGCTCTTTTTCCAAGTTTCAGTTTCTTCTGCCCAACTCTATGGAAACAGGACCTGTAAAGTCCATTCAGCACATGGATTAGAGCAAGTAACATGAGCGTGGATCAGACCAGGGAGTTTCCAGCAGGGAAAAAAAAAAAAAGTGTTTTTTTCCATTTCAGAAGTTCACAATTGACCTAACAGAAGGGGGAGGGAAAAGAGAATTAAATCTTCTTGTTTCAAAAAATTCTGTGTAGCTGATGATTCTTCAGGGCTCTGTGTCCTACAGCACAGAGCCAGAGCTGAGACGGCTGCGCTGAATTTTCTGGAGATCCTCAATTCTACAGAAACTCAGAGATTAAAGCACTTTTTCTTCAAAAAGGAAAGCAAACCAAAATAAAAGATGCTTTCAGAGCACAAATGTTTCATTTGTTTCAGAGACTGAAGTCATAGCAGAGAAGAAAATGAGGAGAAAAACAAAACTAGAAACGTCTGGTTTCCCTTGCGCTGAGCCGAGGCTTCCTGAGAAAGGAAAGGGGGAAGTCTCTTCACTGGTGTGCTCCTTGGCTGGAACCATAAAATCATAGAATCATC
Organism: Acropternis orthonyx; assembly: GCA_035583155.1. Taxonomy (NCBI): domain Eukaryota; kingdom Metazoa; phylum Chordata; class Aves; order Passeriformes; family Rhinocryptidae; genus Acropternis; species Acropternis orthonyx. The sequence continues at coordinate 25,122,068 of JAWWEU010000005.1, read as the reverse complement.
AAGGCTGGAAAAGACCTCCAAGATCATCAAGTCCATCATTTAACATAAATCAAGTCACGTTGTCCTTTATTGGTCATTGGCAATATCTGCTCCAGCGTCCGCCTACGAGGGTTACGGGGCAGACTGTTCCTGGTGGTTTTGTTGGAAAGCAGCTCTTCCCCGCAGGCTTCACAACAGCTCAGGCAATTTCAAACCCCTGGGCAGGCCCAGCTGGGAAGTCCAACCTGAGGAAGGTGCTGCTGGTGGTTGCCCCCGTCCTCACCCACGGGGTCTCCAATACCGACCCAACACGTCCCGGAGGGGCAGCTGAGCCCCAGGGGCAGGACACGGTGTGCCCCAGGGCACTGACACTGCTGCACAGCTCGGGGTGTGCCCCAGGGCACTCACAGTGCTGCACTCACACTATTGCACTCACATTGTTGCACTCACACTGTTACACTCACGCTGTTGCACTCACACGGTTGCACTCACACTGTTGCACAGCTCAGGATGTGACCCAGGGCACTCACACTGTTGTTGCACTCCCACTGTTACGCTCCCACTGTTGCACTCCCACTGTTGCACTCCCACTGTTACACTCACACTGTTGCGCTCCCACTGTTGCACCCCCACTGTTACACTCCCACTGTTGCACTCCCACTGTTGCACTCCCACTGTTACACTCCCACTGTTGCACTCCCACTGTTACACTCCCACTGTTACACTCCCACTGTTACACTCCCACTGTTGCACTCCCACTGTTGCTCTCACACTGTTGCACTCACACTGTTACACTCCCACTGTTGCACTCCCACTGTTACACTCCCACTGTTGCACTCACACTGTTACACTCCCACTGTTGCACTCCCACTGTTGCTCTCACACTGTTGCACTCCCACTGTTGCACTCCCACTGTTGCACTGACACTGCTGCACAGCTCAGGGTATGCCCCAGGGCACTCACATTGTTGTTGCACTCACATTGTTGTTGCACTCCCACTGTTACACTCCCACTGTTGCACTCCCACTGTTGCACTCCCACTGCTGCACTGACACTGCTGCACAGCTCTCTGTGTGTGACACGGCACAGGCAGGGAATACCGCTGTGACATTGTGAGGAGCAGGGGCAGGGGGAGGCTGTGTGGGCTCCCCCCAGCCCTGCTCCCAGCCCCCTGCAGCCACCCCGGCCTCTTTTCGTGCCCTCTGGGTGCCAGACTGTTCGGGTTTTTTGCCTAGCAATTACCTTCTGTCTCTTGGTAACAAGCTGTGCCCTCCTCCTTTGCAGTCAAGAGCTGTCCTGAGACAGACCTCCTCTGAACCAGGTCTGGAAACTGCTCTCCACTCCAGTTTGGGGTCCCAGTCCTCTCTCTTTAAATATTTACATTGGAACAACCCACTGAAATAAGCAAGTATATACACAAAGAGCCTTAAGCGGGAGAAGAGAGCCAGTCCTACCTCCTCCATCCACTTGTTCTCCTGCTGCAGGAGAGACAAGCCGAAATACAGGGTTGGAAGTAGTCCAGACTTACACCACTGGAACTGGAAAGAGTTTTTTCCATTACTAGGTAGTGTCCTATCCATCAGTTTGGAAAAGATTCTCCAACCCTCCCAGTCAGAGGTTAGGAGAAGGTCAGCAGAAATGGGAGAAAGCCTCCTTCCAACAAGCCCCTTCTTCAGGCATTTCGTGTTCTGGAACTACACAACAAACTCTAAAAAGGCAGAAAAATACGCAGAAAAAGGTGATGACCCCAACCTTCAGTAACAGCCGTGGGATGTATTTAAGTTGGAGAGGGGCTGTAATGTTGAAGAAGCTTTAAGCCATCTTCGTGGTCCCCTAAGCCCAGGCCAGCTGTGCCTGCTCAGCCATGTAACACAATTCCCAGCATCCTGCTGGAATGTGAGCCAGTTTCCCATGGCCCCAGGGGCTGCCAGAGAGCAGTGTGAGCAACAGGTGTTCCCTCGAAGCATCACTCTCTCTACCTTTTGCCAAGATGGGAAGGGAAAGGAGGAAGCAAATTATGTCTTTTTAAAGGGTTTAGTCTATTTTCAACTGCTTGTAAAACTGGGATTCCCTATTACACCTGGAAAGAGCAAGATCCATTCATTTCACCTTAAGCCTTCATCCCCCTCCTCCTCCTCTGGGGCACTTGCATCGTCTGCACAGGGTTTGTCTCCTCGTTGCCTGCCTGTCACTTGCTGCTCAGAACTCCCGTGGCTTACAAAGAGCTGCATCTCTGCAGCATAATTCACTGGTTTGGGCTTGAGGTAAAAACGAACACTGCTCCATAAAAACCCCAAAGTTTACACAGTTTTCTGTCTCTCTCTGGAGTTCCTTCAGCAAATCCTTTGCCAGCTCTCAGCACACCCAGTCCCTGGTGGTGCTGATCCTGCCTGTGCAGCTGACAGGCCCTTCAGAAGTCCTTTGACTGGAACTGTGGAAATAGCTGAACTCTGACTTGGCACTTCCCTCTTGCTCCTGTTACAAGGGCAGTAAAGGAATGGTGTGACATGAAATCCCCATCTCCCTGGACGTCTCCACTGGGACCATCCCAGCACGGCTGGAAAATGTTTTACACGGAATCCCAGGATGGTTTGGGTGGGAAGGGACCTCAAAGCCCACCAAGTGCCACCCCCTGCCATGGGCAGGGACACCTCCCACCAGCCCAGGTTGCTACAAGCCCCGTCCAACCTGGCCTTGGACACTCCCAGGGATCCAGGGGCAGCCACAGCTTCTCTGGGCACCCTGTGCCA
>JAWWEU010000005.1:25069138-25115758 GCA_035583155.1 Acropternis orthonyx | reverse complement strand
CCTGGGCTGGTGGGAGGTGTCCCTGCCCATGGCAGGGGGTGGCACTGGGTGGGCTTTGAGGTCCCTCCCAACCCAAAAAGTGGGGAAGTTACACAAACAAAGAGGAATCAGATTTGGTTCATTATATGCACAAAAATGAAATCTGAATCAAAAACCTGAAGCAAAGTGCGCATAAAGGACCTAAAACCACTAAAATTCTTTACAAATTCTCTCTAGGATCACACAGGGATAAGACACAGTCTGTTTGGATGACTCACTGCACCAAAGGGGCAAATCTTGACTAGAAAAGTACTTTTCAATTAATTAAACCTCTGTAATTTTTAAATTCCTCCAAGGAAGCAGAGAAGACTCAACAACTCACAAACTAACACTCTGTCATGTCTGAATGTGGGAACACAAATACATGCAGGTGACATATATATACATAGACATATATATATGTATACACACACACACACACACATATATGTGTGTTTTATGCTGTCCTCTATACAGGACAACATAAACCAACATGTGCATCTGGGCCAGAGACTCTCTAGCAAAAAGCTGAGACAGAAAAAGCCCAGAACACTTGTCAGGACTCCTGTTCAGAAAGCAAAATGACACATTCACTTCTCCCCTGGAAACGCTGGGGTGGGAGTTCCTGGGAAGCAGCGCCCACGGAGCCCCAGGCAGCCCATCTGTCCCTGTGCCTGTCCCTGTCCCTGCCCCCGTGCAGAGCAGGCTGTGAGTCCCAGAGAGCCACCAGGACCCTCTGCCCCTCCGTGACACAGGGCAGGGACCCGAGGAGCAGCCAGAGGTTCCTTCCAGGCCTCCTCTGGGATTTATGTGCTGATTAAAGGCCTGAGTGTATTCCTGGCTTCTTTCCCCATGTTGCTCCAAATTCATTGGGCTTGGACCTGCATCACTTTGTGATGTCTGGTGTTCTACCAGGACCCAGGAATAGCTGCCCCTGTCCCCTGCGTGTCTGCCCCGGTCACATCTGCCTTTTTTTGTCCCTTCCTCTGCTTTTCCATTAATTTGCTGTCCTTGCTGTATTTGTGCCCCTCGTACACGGATCTCCCACTGGTCCCTGCATGCAGACAACCAGCACAAGCAGCCTGACATTCCCGTGGGGGATCCTCCGAAGTGATGCCCTTGATAAACTGCACAAAGCCCACAACATTAGCACAGGCAGTTAGGGTTTCACTGCTGCCTATGGCATCCAGCTGTAAACAAACTCTGGAGGAGCAGCTGGCCATTGGAGAGAAGTCTGAGGAGCTGAAGGAGAGCAGCAAGCACTGCACTTCTCTGCTGTTAGAAATGGTTTGTTTGCGTTTGCTTCAAAACAGGCAAACAGGACAGAGGTCCCAAAGACCTCTCCTGGGCCTCACTGACATCGAGGTCTCAGCCTGCCAGAGCTTGAGGAGTGTTTGGACAAAGCTCTTGGGCACATGGTGGGATTCTTGGGGTGTCCTGTGCAGGGCCAGGAGTTGGACTCCATGATCCATATGGGTCCTTCCAGCTCAGGATACTCCTGGTCCTGGGATTGCTCAGCAGGTGATTCCCCACACACACGGTGTGGTTCTCCACCCTGTGACCCCACGTGTGCTCTGGTTCTGGGACACACCATCCAAGGCAGGGTGGGCTGAGCAGCCTGGCACTGGGAAACAGTGCTTTCAGCTCCAGACCCTCCGGACCAGGAGCACTGGCATCCTGTGTCCAGACATCCACTTACTCCAAGCTACCCACTGTCTTGGCAGCTGTGGTAAGTCAGGAGCTACAGGAGCTCACCTGGACCCCATTTGAAGCCTTCACTGACCCAGATATGGAGCTCTGACAGTCCCTGGGAAGGAAAACCAACCCATGCAATCTGACTGCACCAGGCTGTGAAAGTTTCTTAATAAAGGGGGTGACTGACAGGTCAGTTTACTCAATTCAGTGCTAAACCTGACGCTTTTCACTGTCAAAATATTTTAATCTTGCAGCCCATGTTCACACCAGATTTCTGTCACACATCCTGCACACCTTGGCCATGGCACATGCAGCAGGGCTCCCACGGTGGCAACATCCTGGATCACACAGCATGGGTGGCACCAGGCTGGGACTGCAGGGAGTTCAACAAGGCTAAGGTGCTGTACCTGCTCAGGGCCATCCTCAATGCCAGCACAGGATGAAGGGGCTGAGAGCAGCCCTGGGGACAAGGATTTGGAGCTTCTGGTGGGGTGGCAAATTGGACATTGCCCACAGCGTGGGCAGCACATTGAGGGGAGGGGATTCTGCCCCTCTGCCCCCCTAGGTGAGACCCCCCCACACCGCAGAGCTGCCTCCAGCCCTGAGGGCAGCACAGGAAGGACGTGGAGCTGCTGGAGAGAGTCCAGAGGGGGCACCAGGATGGTCAGAGGATGGAGCAGCTCTGCCATAGAGAACAGTAAAGACAGTTGGGATTGGTCAGCCTGGAGAAGAAAAAGCTTTGTGGGGATCTTATTGCAGCCTCTCAGTACGAAAGGGGGGCTTAGGGGAAAGCTGGAGAGAGATATTTAACATATTCTGTAGTGACAGGACAAGGGGTAACTGGTTTAGGCTGAAAGGGGAGATTTACCTTGGATAATGGGAAGGAATTCTGGACTCAGGGTGGGCAGGCCCTGGCACAGGTTGGGCAGAGAAGCTGTGGCTGCCCCATCCCTGGGAGTGTCCAAGGCCAGGTTGGACGGGGCTTGGAGCAACCTGGGCTGGTGGGAGGTGTCCCTGCCCATGGCAGAGGGTGGCACTGGATGAAGTTTACGGTCCCTCCCAACCCAAACCACTCTGGGATTCCATGATTTTATGAACAATGTTAGTGGCACCCAGGTCATACATAGGATAGGAAGTAAATGCCATGGCAGGAGGGTGGAACTGGACGATCTTTAAGGTCTCTTCCAACCCAAAGGACTTTATGATCATACTGAGGGTTGGCAAAATGAGGGTCATACATCACTGTTTTGGAAAAACCCACCAGGCAAATCCCTACAAGGAGACAATGCAGGAGTTGCTTCACCTCCCTCTAAACTGCCATTCAATTTGAGCAAGCAAAGGCCTCCAGCAGGAATGAGAGAGGCAGGAAAGTCTTACCAAGCGGCAACAGATGAGTGTGGAGGCTGCATCTCGAAGGGTTCCACCTCACCCTCCACCTCACCCTCCACCCTTTGTCCTGGGTGCCACAGAAGCTCAGGGTGAGGGGAGCGTGCCTGTGCCTTAGCCGAGAGTGCTCCCTTCTGGCTGCAGAGCCCAAAGGAAACCTGGAAGGAAGAGACCTTCATTTGCCTGCATAGAGATTGACAAAGTCGAGCATCGTGCTGGCCTGTGCGTTTCATTTAAAGAGAAAAAAAAAAAAAAAGCCAAAAAATTAGGATTGAGAAATTAATTTAAAAAAAAAAAAAAAGCAGATGCTGGGGGACACAAACCTGGGTGCAAAGAGGGTTTCAGCACCACCAGAACTCCTCACCCGCTGCCAGAACACTTTAGGAAAGGAAAACACTTTTACAGAGGGAAAATAAATATCAGAAGAGATGTGCAAGCACCTGCAGCTGACGATTTCCACGGATACATTTCCAAAAGCACCAGCTGCACCATGCTTTCCCCAAACATTCCATGGATAACCTGTAAACTCCACAACGAACAGAATCCCAAGTACTATTGAATTACATCAACTGCTTCGATTTTGGGAGAAAAATGGTCACTCTTCAAAGAGAGATTGGGCCCATTTAATTAGAGGAACACACAATTAAACTACTAGTAATGGTAGCTCTTCTTTTATCAGCTGGTGTGAAGCACAAGAACTCAGACTATTTAGCAGCCAGACATGCTGGTCAAAATCCTTTCCACCCAGTGAGGCTAAGGAATGTTTATTTTAGCAAAGAAGCAATCTGAGGTTTTTATCCAAGCAGAGCATTCATTGAGGATTTCTGCTGGAAAAAGACCTGGATATTTAAACAAACTGCCATGCACACAAGCCAGGGGTAGGTTACAAATGTGGCTGAGGTGATAACTAAGCATGGAGCAATCCACGCAGATTTCCCCTCACACAGAAACTAATCCAAAGTAATATTTCTTTAGGAACATTACCCTTGGTTCATGCAAAGAACATTTGAGAAGGCAGTCCTCACAACATACAACCTGTGGTCAGTCGTTGTTGAGCAATGGCTTTTATACTTCCCTCACTTGAAACCACTCCACAGACTTTATTTCCCAATGTATTTTCCATAATTTCAGGCAACCAGGTCATGCAGTTGCTCTCATACTGTTACCTCCCCTGACAGATTACGGGGTGGGTGTCGGGGTGAAAAGGGAGGGCTTCATTCCACAGGCACATCACTGAACATGTTCAGTGTTCTCAGCCAGCCAATGACAGCATCAAATAGATGCAAATGATAAGTACAGACACGGCTCTCCCTCTGAGTCATCCTCTCTTCCTCTTTTAGGTATGCAAATATTTTATGAAATGTCAAGGGGTTGGAGGTTTTTTTTTAACATACCGTGTTTGATCTGCTAAAACGTGTTAAAGACAGCCAAGCTAATGATGTACGAAAATACACACCAGCACCTTCCCTCTCTTTAGAAGCTCGGGAGAGACCATCGTAACATCCCTAGCCCAGGGAAGCGCATCTGGAGGAGGCTGAGCCTTCCCTGAGAGACACCGCTCGGCTTTCCCAGGCAAACACCGACCCCTACGGGCAACACGGAAAGCTGCAAAATAAAGCACTGAAGAAAGGCCAAACGTGCACGAAAACAAGTTCCGAAAGCTTGTGAGCCCCTCCGTGAGACAGTGACTACACTGAAGGAGGACATGGATAAGGATCAGGATGCTACGGGGGAGCTTCAGGAGCAGTCACATGCCCCACCAAAACGCTCTCGTCAGTTCTGTGTTGCCCTTGAGTGGATCAGATTTTCCCTGTAAAACAGACTTAATTCAACATACAAAACACTCCTGATGCCCAGGGAATGACTCGCCAAGGCAACAACCCCCCCCCCCCCAGTGCCCGGACCACTCTGGGTGCCAGCCTCAGAGGATGGCCAGGATGGTTTCTCCTCATCCCACCTCAGAGACAGCGGGCACGAAACCAACCGCTCCGTCCGGGGACACCGGACCGCACCAGGGGGAAAACCGACACAAATGACACGGCCCAAAGTGCAAAAACTCGGAAAGGGCAGTGGGAATGTGGGACAAGCCTCTCCCCGGGAGCAAGGAGCCACTTCAGTGAGGAAATAACCACAGGGGCCAAAACGTTCAGCTTTGCTGTGGCAGCTCCGCGACAAATGGGACGTGGGGGAAACACGCCGCTCCTCTTCTGCGCCGGGTTTTAATCTTCCTTAGGTTAAGGACAAGGATGCAAACAAGTGGAGTCCTCCTAATTGGTTTAGCATCAGTCTCCACGTCAAGATTTAATTCACCTTTTTGCAACAAGGGGGTTTTTTGAGTCAATGATGAACAACGGTAATTTCGTAAATATTCTTGCAAGTGCAGATTCTTCGTCGTTAGGTAGAAAACTATCAGGAAATAACACCAGCAATCAGCTTTTTACGGAGATATTTTTCTGCAGTCGTGGCATGTACACTACAGTTTGCTGGAGGAGAAAATGTAATTTAAATTAAAGACAGGGAGGGCATGTTTTAACCTAGAGCTGCAGGAGGGATATCTCATGGAAAGTAAGAAGGAAAGAAAAATACTTTGAAAAAAAAATTTAAAACAAAATAGGGGGGAAACCAGGAAAAAACCTAAAAATTTAAGAAAACTTATCAGTTGCAGGAGACAAAATTGTTTGAAAATGGCATGTTTAGGCCTGACAAAGCTTTTTGGCCATGCTAATTTAAAAGGTTTCCTCCACAAGGCATACTGGGAATTTTTAATTGTTTTTTATGTTCTGTAACTTGCAGGAGGGAAACCCTTGGAGAGTGGTGGAGTTAAGTCCTGTCCAGCCTTGCATTAAAATAATGCTGTCACAGAGAACATCTAACAGTGTGAAGCTGTAAAAATGGCCCAAACAGGTGAAAGTAGAGGGTTAAGCACTTCAAAACAATGCTGTCCAATATCCTGCTCCAGTACAAGGGGGTCTCAAATGGAACGTGACCTTCTTGTCCACAGTGAGCTGGAAGCTGCCACGTTTAATTCAGAAATCTCCTACTCCCTTTGCCCATGTCCCACTCCTGTTGGGCCCTGGAAAAGCTCCATCAGCCACTTCTCTGCTGAATGGAATTCTGCCTCCAGGATGTGTCTGAAAACAGTGATATTGTGTTTTCACAGGGTATGAAATTCCTTGGTTTGCCCTTTGAAACAGAGCTAAGTGATCTTCTCAGTTTAATGGGATCTTCCATTAAAAATTAACAACTATCTCATAAAAGATATTTAAATAGTCCATAAGGAAGTGAAAGGAATGAAGGACCTAAAATCTCTGGCAGCTGGTGCATGTCAAGCCGGGAATAGTTCAGGGCAGGCTTAGCAAACAGAGTCACAGAATTATGGAATGGTTTGGGTTGGAAGGGACCTTGAAGCTCCTCTAGTTCCAGCTCCCTTCCAGCCACCTTCCACTAGAGTAAGCAGGAATCAAAACCAGGCAAAGAAACGAAGAGCTAATGCATGTAAATGTCTACATAATTCTAGAAGCTGGGGGGAAATGTTACTGCAGTGGAATGCCTAGATTTTTATTTTTATTTTTAATTGGGACACAATGCCTGAAGATGGCTCAAGTCCAAGCCCCTGCTCAGGCAGGGGTATCTGGAACAGGGTGCCAGGACTGACCAGCTGGGTCTGAGCATCCCCAAGGATGGAGGCTCCCTAATTTCTCCTTTGCCAGTGTTCAGCCACCTCCATGGTGAAAAAGCATTGTCTTATGTAATAGGCATGTTGTGTGTCTCTTGCCCTGTCACTGGGCACCCCTGCCCAGCTCTGTCTCCTCTTCATCCCCACCCGTGGATATTCCCCGCCACAGATATGAGATCCCTCCCCTTGAGCCAAGAGCATGCTCAGCTCTTTCAGCCTCTCTCCATCCAGCAGATGTTCCAATCACTTAATCATCTACGTGGCCCTTCCCTGGACAGGCTCCAGCGCAGCCACACCAGTCCTGTCCTGGGAGCCCCGACTGGGCACAGCCCTGCAGGGGTGCTGAGCTCGGGACAGTGGCCCTGCAGTGACACGGGCCAGCTCCCTCTGCACCCACGGGTGCACCCCAACTGCTGTGGCCCTGATCACATCCCAGCTGTGCAAATGTCCCCTGCCCTGATCCTCCTCCACTGCGGGAAGGAGGGGCCTTCCTTATGCCAGGCTTTCTGACATCAGGAGGATGAGGCTTAGTGAAGGCTGGGCTTAAACAAGCACTCTCTGGAGAGCTCTCGGTTTTACCAAGGGTCACTGCAGGTGGATGAGAGCAGGACTGGCAGGAGACTGAGAGCCATTCATTGCTTCATCACCAACATGAACCACAAATCACACAAAAGCTCTGACATCCCAAGCCCCCACACAGCCACCCCAGAACCCCTTCAAACACTCTTGGTACCCTGCAGGTCCCGCTCACTCCTCACATGGGCCAGCAACCCTCATGTTACACCCAGGCAGGATGTTCTCCTTCTGTGTATGTTTTCCTTAACTGTGTCAAGTGTACTGATCTTGGTGCAAAAATAAACATGGATGGATTGGACATGGGGGAATGTCTTTAAACTAAAAGATGAGAGATTTAGATGGGATATCAAGAAGGAATCCTTCCCTGGGAGGGTGGGCAGGCCCTGGCACAGGGTGCCCAGAGAAGCTGTGGCTGCCCCATCCCTGGGAGTGTCCAAGGCCAGCTTTGGACGGGGCTTGGAGCAACCTGGGCTGGTGGAAGGTGTCCCTGCCCATGGCAGGGGGTGGCACTTGGTGGGCTTTGAGGTCCCTTCCCACCCAAACCCTTCTGGGATTCTCTGGTCCTATGACCTTCTTGGTTGCAAAGCACCCAGCCACATGTCACAGCCACAGCCGCAGGTGTCTAAACACTAGTCTTCCATTTCAAACTGCTCTGAACTGAATGTTTTCTAACGCCACGTAAGTAATTTTCAGCTTTCCATAGACTAAAATTCTCCCTCCCCATTTTTTCATTTTTAGCAATGAGTAACTAGGTATGACTGGGTGATTTATTAAACATTAGCATTATTTCCATGAATAGTTTTATCCTCTTTATAACCTGGAGTCCCATCATAGTTCAGAAATATTGAAAAGGCCATCAGGGTTGCAAGGGCAGCTTTCCTGCATCCCGTAACGGGTTCTCACACTGTGCTTGTTATCCACCTGTATTTCTTCAGCACCTTTAATGCACCTGGCTCTGCAATACCAGCTGCCATCTGTAGCTCTTCTTCGGGCTCAGTTGTTTTCCTCCCTTCCCAATTATATGTATGCACTAAAGCCTTTAAACCTCTATCCACTCTGCAACTCCATTGGCTCAAACTAATGAGCAGAATTGTCTAATTCCCTCCTGATAATCCTATTACCTGTCCAAAGCTATTTCTGCAGGGGTCATCATTCCAGGGAGATGTCACTGTGAGAGCAGGTCTCTCTGTGCTCAGTTGTAATCCAGCTCCTCTCCTGGAAACCACCGAGGGCATCGGGGAAAGCGGAGCTGAGGAACTGACCCTCTCAGGTAGAGTGATTTGTATGTCCACTGTTTTTCAGGTTTTGGTTCAGTAGGGGAACAAAATATGGTGTGTTGAAAGGTCTCAGTGGTGTGTCAGAAGTTCTAATAAAGAAATTTAACTGATAGGGGCTCCCAGAAGAGCCTCACCTTTGGCATCAGGCTGGAATGGGGCTGCTGAGGTAAAAACTAGTGCCAGGTTTCCAGCTGTGAATTTGGCAGGAGGTTTTGATTAAGCTGAGAATAACAAGTTCTGAGAACTCTCATTGTCTGTGCTTTAAAAGAGTGCAGGTTTTGCTCCAGCATGAGCACTGAGTGGTGCTTCACTCCAGTGGAGTCATCTGGGGGGAAAGGAAATAAATTACAGACCAGAGCCCTGAGCTGCTCATGGTGTGTGTCCAGCCTATTGGAAGTGACACCTACATCTAATTTAACAGAGCTTTTATATTCCTTGCATGGAATCTTCTCCCTCTCTGTTGGATTTTGTCATTGTTTTATTTCCAAATGGGATTTCTGCTCTCCTGTGACCTACCTTTGAATACTGACCTGGATAAGAATCTGCAAGAGAATATAAACACTCCATTTCTGCCGGTGCTGGGATGGTACTCTGGGGAAGGGGGAGTGAAGGGCTCAAATCTCTGGGATAATTTCCAGGTAATTTTCATGTCTGGGTCCCTTTTGGAGCCTGCAAGAAACTCTAAATGCCAACTTTAGAATGAATCCTTCTTATCCAAGTATCTCATTTCAGCTTGGTTTTGCAAGAATTGTTTTCTTGCAAAAGAATGTTGTGGTGAGTATAAATACTTATGTTGACAGAATAATGGACAATGGACAAGCCATTTCCCTGTGTAGCTGGGGTGACAGCACTCATTCTAGGCAGGCTACAAGCATGTAACTGAAGGTATAAATTCCGTGTTACATAAAAAGACGCAGAACGCCCCAATTTTTGACCCCAAGAACTGCTTTGTACAGCTGAGATCCCCAGAACGTGAGCTTGTTGGGAACTGTACAGGTCTGAGCGGTCCAGAAACCACAGGGCAAAATTACACCTTGGATTCTTCCTTCCACCCCGTTACACAACAAAACTGATCTGCACAATCAGTGGCTTTGCAGGTTTTCTGCAAGTACTCGGGACGTTTTTGGCAGGAGGGAATGGTTTCAACATAAGTCACCCCTGTGCAGCTGCTGTGCACCAGATTGCTAGAATTACATGTGAACACTTCGTCCTGGCTCAGAATGGGATTTTAAGCTGATCTCTGTTATAAATACTAATGTCTAATCCTAGCAATTATAATTACAGCACAGCTGAAAACATGGGGGGAGTGCAGTAGGGAATGACAGATAATCAGCAATCATGATACAACCTGAGAGCAAGTTACACAGGTCAAGATGGTCACTATTACACCAGTGCATGCAGCTACTGGTTCCCAGTGACAAAGGGAGCTCACCTCCAGCAGAAATGGACCCCAAAGCCATCAGAGGGTTCCCCTGCCCCTCATTTACAAAGTGCAAAAACCCTACAGGTGTTTTATACCTTCAAGCACTCATTATCCCATCCGGTCATACCCTCAGCTCAGCTCCAAAGGGTTTCCCGGTGGATCACTCCGTTAAAGGGCATTTCCTGCCCCTTTCCAGCCCTCCAACACAAATGGAGCAAAGAGAGCACCAATTCAGGGAAAAGGTCCTGACCCATGCAATCAGTGCAGAAATAATTTCAACAAATATCGCCCCCGACTGGATCACAGGGCTCAGTCAGCTCAGGGGCTGGTAAGGACTCACAGGAGGCTGCAATTCTCACCATATGCACAAGCTGAGCAACTTCAGAAGAGTCTTAAATGTGCAAGAACTAAGGAAAAAAAAAATCTACATCACCCTCGGATTTTCCTCCCTTCATCCTTAAATTACACACACACTTTTTTTTAGACTTGCTGTCTTCTTAAACCACTGTCACAGTGGTTTAAGACCAGAATAACAAACCTCCTGTGGACAGAGAGCCCTGCAGTGTGTGCAGCCCTGCTAGTCAGGCTTGTGAGCAAGGAGAGGGAAGAAACCCAGCTTATCTCCAAGGTTTGGTCTGTTTAAGGTGGCAGAGGGACAGAGGGGACTCAGCTGGAGAGTCTGGGGAGCAGCTTTAAGTGCTGTCCCATCCTGAACTACGTAACGGGCTCATCCTAAGGCACGTTGGTGAGACTGGATTGTACCCTTCCCTCTGGACTCAAAAAGCTTTAGCCTGAGTCCAGACACACAGAAATGTTTCTCACAGATTTAAACATGAGCTGGAATATGTTACAAATCAATATATTGTCATGTTGTGCAGTGTCCCCCTAAACTTCTGCCTTGAGTGCTTAGTGCCCACAGAGTTCCAGGGAAAGCTGTGGAGCCACTTTCACAGTCAGTGTCCAAATCCAGAGCGATTCCTGTTCTGCTGCTCAATGGAAGGGAGATATCAAAGAACTGTGAACAGGAGAACACAACACGAAAGTGAGAAATGGGGTCAATCCAACACCAGGTTGAGCAGAGCTGACCAGAACTGGAGGAATAGCACTTTCTGGGTAAGAGGCAAAAATCAACAAACCCCAAAAAATCCTTTCCGTATATTTCAAGTGAAGGACTTGGTGAATTCATGTAACCTCTTGCAATAATTCTTTTCTTTTTTAAGCTGAAACGAAACATTTCCATTTTGCACTGGAGTTTTTGTTATGGACAGACAGGGAAGATGAGGGCAATGACAAGTAGAGGAAATATGATGAGCCTGAAAAATAGCTCCATATATTTGCCTGCCAAAAGAAGAGACTCTTTTTGATGACCCAGAAGCTTTTCCACTCTAACAGGCATAGATAATAGAATAGGAAGAAGGGAAATGCAAGAAATTGCAGTGAGCAAATAGTTTTCTCCCTGCGTTCTGTCTGAGGGAGGGATGGCAGGAGCGGTGATTCCTGCACAGAGCTGAACTTCTACAAAAAAATTGTCTTTGTTTCAAAAACAAAGCAATAAATTCAAATGGCATCCGGAAATTGCACTTGTTTCTATTTGTTTGCATATCCTTGCCATTTCAGCAAAGTCATTCATAATATGACATGTGAATTTAAAGTATTCCGGAATTATTCCGTATGTGCAGTATCTTACAGAGAGTTACTTCACATGGAATTATTTGCTTTCCCTCGATTTGAGATGAAAGCAGGTTATAATAAAGGCTTGACTCATCAACACAAAGCGCCAAATCAAATAATTGGGGTGCTGAGTCCTGTCCTTCCTAAGTGCTGGAATCCCACAAACAGCTGCCCCCAGCAGAACCCAAAGGCACCCACCCATTCCTGTGTCCCATGGGAGCAGGGACGCTGTCTGGGCTCAAAGCACCAACAGGACAGCTATTCCTTCACTCAGAGATCCCTTAAGGAAGGCACTGGAAGTTTTGAACTGAAGGAAATGGAGGCAGTTTTACAGGATGTTGGGATGGAAAGCCCTGGACCTCCCCTCTTGGCAAGCACAGGGCCGTGAAGCACCTTCACTGGTAATTTAAAGTTCAGCCCAAGCCCACAGGTGCTGTTGGCCACCAGCCCAGTGGTGGGTCCTGTGGACACACAGCTTGTCATGGGGACACCTCAGTTCTTTCCTGGGAAGGGTTCCCAGGAGGCAGCATTTGGCAGCTGCTCAGCTTTGCCCCCTCGCTGCTGGGTGTTCCGCGGGTTTCTTTGGTGGCACACCACAGCTGGACACGGGCAAGAGGCTCATCTGAAAACACAGCCCTGCTGAAAATAACCTGGCTAAGCCTTAAGCCAAACAGGATGAAGCAAACCCTCAGGAAGAGTTGGGAGAAGTCAGGCTCAATGAGATGAGGAAACAAGCCAGACACGGACTGCCCGAGGTCTAAACATAAAGCCTTCAGCCCCTGGGGGCTTCCTCGGCGCCCACGCCACAGCCACCTCCAGGCACCCTCTGCCTCCAGGAGACCCTCCCTCTCAAGGAAAGATCCCCTTTAGCCATGCCTGCATCCTCTCAAGATCAGTTTTGTTCTGTAGCTCATCACAAAGAGGGTTTGAGGCCACTGGACCAAGTTGTCCTGTGAGCCACGACCTGTGGTAAACGCCACAGGGGGATGTGTTTACTCAGACCTTGCTCAGGTGGCTCAGTGCAAGGTGTCCCTGCCCGTGGCAGGGGGATGGAACAAGGTGGCTTTGATGCCCCTTCTAACCCAAACCGTTCCATGACTCATTTCAGAAAGCGGCTATTTATTAAAAATAGGGTAACAATCCTTTTAGGATGTTTAAAATGTGATTATGCTCTTCCTTTTCATATGCAATTGGTGTGTCACCCAAGATTCTCTCACATCATATAAAACAAAGAGATTAATATGGACTTGTTGTCAGACAGCCCAACTTAGTGCTTATCGACTGTTAAATAGTTCAATGGATTATGATCTGATTTTTTTTTTAAGAGAGCTGGTTGGAACACATCAGTAAATGAGGCTCTTACAAACTGATTCACAGCTGAACTGTTCATTGGGACAGTCAATGCCGTGACACTCATTCATCGTGTAAATCCAACAGCAGGCCAGTCTGAAATAGTGAGTTTTTTTCTCTGAGTTGTGATAGTCTCTGGTTTGGTCACTGAGCCTGATCCTCCCAAAGGGAGAGGGAGTGTTCTCATTGCCTTCACATTTTGTCCTTGTCCTTTAGCACTGGAGAACCCACAAGAAGAGCCTCTTCAAGAGCTGACACCACAACACAAAGCTTTTAGATGCCAAAATAATTAGGGAAAAAAAAAAAGCCCTAGAGAAATTCAACTTCCTTGCTTGTGACTCTCCCAGGATTGCCCTCCTGCCCCAAGCACAGCCCACGGCACAGGGCTGCACCTCCATCACCTCCCTGCCTGCTGCAGCCACGTATCACACGAAACACAGGCGGAGGCAGGAGAGAAACCACCACCAGGACACCTCCAGTAGCTCATGTTCCAACTTCTTGTGATCCCCTGGCCACCTGCTGCCAACAGGGGAGGGCAGGGCCTGGCTCATCTCCCCACGGCAGGGGCAGGAGCAGAGAAAGGGAGCTGCTCTGGGCCAGGGCAGAAGGTCCCGGAGTCCTGCAGCACAAGGAGCATCGAGCTCAGGCACTTCGCGCTCCTTGCCCATTTTATTCACCCCCACTGTGCAGTATATTTTGCATTTCCCCTTCAGACTGTCCCAGGAAGCAAAGGAAGCCTCTGCCCATGCCCAAGACGCAGTATCTGTGATGCTGGTATTCCTCAGGTGTCACAGGAGCTTTCCCAGCAGGCAGGTGATTGGGACTGCCCCGGGCCCTGCTCCAAATTCCACCCCTGGGAGGTACATGGCGTGGAGTGCTGTGCCGTGCTGGTGTGCACATGTGGGGTGGATGGAATGAATCAGAGGTGTTTGCAGCAAGATCCTTCCCGATCAGATCACTTTGTTCCCTTCGTTTCCCTTTTTCCTTTCCCTTCCTTCCCCCTGCTCTCCCTTGAGAACAAGCTTCCCATCCTTCCTCCTGCCTGCTCCAACAAGCCCTTTGCTGCTGGTGCTCAGGGAATGTCAGAAGCCTCCAGGAACAGACCACTGTCAGATGGCTTCTGACTAGATGGTACAACTACAGCCAGAGCAGGGGGAAGGATAAAATAACAGGAATTAATTTTAGGATAGAGCCATGGCAGTCCCTGTAAAGAAATCTTAGAAACAAGCAAGTGGACGCAGAAGAAGAGCTGGCCCAGCATTTGTGCTCCAGTTTCTACAGGAATAAAAGCAAGCCCCAGGGAATTATTTACTCTGCTGTTTGTCTGAGCCATGTCCTGGAGCAGATCAGGGCACACGTGTGTTTGAGCCATCAGCCTTTGCTCCAAAGAGTGACATTTATTTATTTAGAAGTCCAGAAAAACTTGTGTTCATGCCTTAGTTGCTGCACCACTGCAACCCCAGCTCGCTTTGTTTGGGTCTACAAAGGCAGCTAGAACAGACACTCTTATTTTATGCAGTTTTACAAGGCATTTGTAAAGATATTTACAAATTAGCTGGTGAAGGTCCAGCATTTATAATTAAGAGTCAATCACAGGATCCAAAAAAGACCAGGAAGCCTCTGGAATGACAAAAGTGATACAAAAGCTCTCTGCAGGACAGGGCTAAACTTCTTCCCTGTTGGAGGTGACAGAGCACTGGAACAGGCTGCCCAGAGAGGCTGTGCAACCTCCTGCTCTGGACTTTTCAAAATCCACATGGATGTGATCCATCCTCTCTAGCAGGGGGTCGGACTGGATGGTCTGCAGAGGTCCCTCCATCCCCAACCAGTGTGTGATCCTCTGACAGGAGGAAGCCAGAGACCTGATGTGAATGCTCTGGGGCTTTCAGTGGCCACCCAACCCTGTGTGCTTTGGCTTTCATCTTCTGATCAGTAAAGGTGACACGAGGAGTGCATTCCTACTGTCACCTTTACTGCACACACTTGTAGCTGCCACAGGGGTGTCAGGATCATCCAGTGGGGATGCCATTACTTCTGACACTGTAAGCCAGGAACCCTGCAGCTCCTCCCATTGGGAAGCTGCAGTTGGTTGGAGCAGGACCTGGACATCCACCATTTAATCAATTACATTATAACTGCATTTTTTGGTAAATGGTCAAGTGGCAAAAGGAAAGTAAAACCACATGCAGCTGGTGACAGCTTTCCAGTCCAACAGAGGAAACTTCTCCTTGTCTTTTGGCTGCACTGAACCCAACTCCAGCCTGCCAGCGTCTCCTTTGGACCAACACAGATACACCACTTCCACACCTGGATCCTCCCACTCCACATAAATATCCGTCAGCTCTTCCAAGACATGGAGATGCACTTGGCAGAGCTTTGGGACACTTTACCACAGAGACAAAGGAGGGATGGAGGAAGGGGAAGCACCTGGCAGTCACAAGCCAGCCCTGCTAGTCCTGCAGGAACAGTTCCAGCAGGCTGGGAGGCACTGGGAATTCTGAATCACGGAATTTAGGTCGGAAAAGCCACCACTGACCCCTGTCCCCAAGTGCCACATCCACATGGCTGTTAAACCCCTCCAGGGATGGGGATCCACCCCTGCCCTGGGCAGCTGTGCCAGGACCTGACCACCCAAGGAGACACCTCCTTACCACAGCACAGTCTCAGTTCTTCTGCTGTGGCTTTTCACCTGAGCCATCACCACAAGACATACCTAAGTCTAATTAAGCTGCCAAAAACCTAATAAACACTCCTGGGCAGGAGCATTTCCCATGCCCAGAGCATCAGGTGCTGCAGTCCTTTCCTGTCCCACAGGAATGTCCAGCCAGGGGGAGGAGGTCCAGCTGCAGAGAAAGGTACAATTCCTTGATAGACAGTCAGAACTAGAGGATAATCTAAGTTTTGAAACGATGGGAAAGCAGCAAAGGAGATCTTCCCACACCTCAGAGGCTGCGTGTCAGTGCCCAGAGAAAGCCAGGAATGAAGGACAATGAAGATGAAAGCTGTTGAGAACAATGTCACCCTTTTTAAGAATTGCTTAGCTCTCAGATTTGAGATAAAGACTGTTGAGACCCTGCACTGGAGGAAACCTGTTGGCTTGGTCAAGCCTGCCTTTTGCAAGTGATGATAGCAAAGGGTAAACATGAAAAAAGCAAAAGCAGGAGCTCCTGCTGATTCACTGCACAGTTCTAAATGCACATAGGAAAAAAACTTCAAGCAAGCTAAAGAAAAACAAACAAACAAACAAACAAAAAACCCAACAAGCCCCTCCACACACACACACACACACACACACACCCCCCACACACCCCACAGCAGAATTAAATGTTATAATTTCTGAGCCAAAACTATTTTCTCAGCAGTTTTCTGTGGGCAATTTTTTGCATACCCAGAGCCTTATGAGATGTTCTTGGTCAAACCTCCCCCAAACAGTGGATGCTCTTCCACCTCCACAAGTTTAGATTCCTCCCAGCCCTGCCCCACAGGCACCTTTTATCTTTTGATGGAAAGGAACTGTAAGAATCTGTTCGAAGTCCATACAAGGCAGTACTACTTCTACATCTTTAATTAACCTCACCAAAAAAAAGTCAAGATTCTTCTCTTTTCCATAAAACACTGGCCATCAACCTCTCCAAACACCTGCCTCCAGTCACTGCTAGAGGTACAGTGATTTTTGACAAATTTAGGGATTATTCACATTCCAAACACCTGTTGACCTCGGGGAAAAAATATGTCAAATCCCTCCCCTGGGCTCTTGCCATTCATCATGACTTTGCTAAGGGCAGCAAGAAACTCCAGCTCTGGCGGGCGTGAAAACTTTAGCAAAGCTCACTTGGGGCTCAGAAAGAAATAAGAACCTGAACGTGAGGCGAGAGCCCTGTCCAGACTCTGAGAGTGCTCTGGGGAAATGCTCACCCAGCTGACAAACAGGGCCAGGCATTGAGGTTAAACAGGGATTGAGGGTCATGCCCTTAAATAATCTGCATTTGAAACGTTGGCTGTTCTGCTCTGGCTTCAAATAGCCATCCTGCTCTTCCACCCAACCTGGGACAGCCACGGTTTTTTAAAAATGAGATTCATGAAGAATGGATTTCCTGACAGAATGAGAATTATTTAAAGGATTAATTCATCACAGTAGTAACAACTGTGTAACCACTCCAACCAATCCACAAAAATTTGAACCCTGAGTTTCAAAAGATGTTCACCAAAATTAAAGCTATTTCAAATAACCAAAATTTTTGTTAATGCTAACAGAAATTTGTCATTATTAATGTCAACTAAAATTTTTTTTTCCTGAATAATAAGAAGTCCTGAACCAAAATATCTGCATTTTGCTATTCCAGGCAAAAAACAGTGGTATTCTGGTAGAAGCGAATCATGGAATCATGGAATGGTTTGGGTTGGAAGGGACCTCAAAGCTCATCCAGTCCCACCCCCTGCCATGGGCAGGGACACCTTCCCCCCAGCCCAGGTTGCTCCAAGACCCATCCAACCTGGCCTGGGACACTCCCAGGGATGGGGCAGCCACAGCTTCTCTGGGCACCCTGTGCCAGGGCCTGCCCACCCTCCCAGGGAAGGATTTCTCCCTAATCCCTAATCCAAACCTCCTCTCTCTCAGTTGGAAGCCATTCCTGGTTGTCCTGTCATTAACTGATGCAAAGGACATTGAGCTAATTTCCTGTTTTGGAGTGATATCCCAAAATAAATGTGCAATTCAGAAAAGATGAATAACTTCTGGTGCATAATTATAGGCTAAATTTTGAAAGACCAAAATAAAGAGGAAGAGAAAGGGCTATTTTTTTTTAATCCTATGACTTTAAACCCAACACAACGCTGAAGCCAGGGGTAGTCACATAAGGAATTTCCTAATTGGCAAAGCCTTAAGGATAAATGAAACATTGGACTCATCTATTTAAAATGTTTCCACCTCACAAATAAAGAACAGCATAACTCTGCTAAAGCGGATAGAGGGAATAATCCAATCCCATAACCCTCTCATCAAGAGCCAGTGACGTGCAGAGGAGCTGGCAGCTTCCTACGTCAGCCCAGCCTGCTTTCTGCTTTATTCCTGTCACATGACCTCCCTCCTTGCACATCAAGCCCCATGCCAGAGTTTTGAAATGGTGTTTTTCCCCCCAAACACGGTGACCTGAGCGATGCCCCCCACACCGCGGTTTTCCTTTGGGTGACTGAGGGGATCCCACGTTGTCTGTGCCCGCTGGGGTGACCCAGCCTGGAGGGACGGCCAGAGCAGGGGGGCTGCGACCCCCCAGCTGCGTTAGCCACCCTCAGGCAGGGGCTCTGGCTGCCCCCCATGCCGAAGGAGCTGCAGGGGCTCCGGCTTTGCCGCTGCCTGGCGAGGTGCCCGACGGCCACACAGGGCACTAAAGGTGCTTATGGCTTTGGCAAGGGGGCCGAGAGCCCAGCCCCTGACCTTGGCATGGGGTTAATGCCCCTGACACCCCTGGGTGCATCCATGAGCCAGGGAGCTTTGCCCCTGCTGTGAGCACAGGAGGGCACTGACCCTGCCCAGGGTTTGTGCCCAGCCTCACACGAGGAGGATTCTCTCCGTTCCGCTGCCGTCCCCACCTCTGTGTCCTTTTTTTACCCCATTCCACCCCCCACCCCAGTTTCAGCGTGGGGAATATTTTAATCCCTGGCTGCTCCTTCTCCTGGCTTGTTTGCTCAACGAGGTACGTCTGGTGGCCATCACCATATGAGGGAGGGGACAAGAATATCAGGAGAGGAGTTCTGGCAGTGGAAATCAGGGAAAACGGGGAAATTTGTGCCTGGGGAGAAGGAACTGCTGCTAAAATTCAGACACTCTTCCCAGGAGCCAAGGGGACACTTGGGCCTTGTGTGCTCCCTCACTGACCACACACACGGAGCTCAAAGCCAAAACTTGCCACATCTCACTGGCAAACACCCTCTACTTCTCCTCCTTCCTCTTCCATGGGCCCCCAGAATTCCACACTTCCCAGTTTCCCAGTGCCCCACTGGTCGTTGGGAATTCGCTGGGGATTTACAGCCTGAACCCAGACACAGAGCAGCGTTTTCGGTGGAATTTGCACGTCTGGAAAGCAGCAAATTTGTGTCTAGAACTGTTTATACATTTAAGAAAAGCATTTCTCGTGTTTACTTTTTGGACTAGTAGCAAAAACTCTTATTTTGGAACTGAGCTTTATTGGCTTTGTCCTTTGCAGAATGCATCTTGCCTTTTACAGTTTGTTTAGAGATTTATTTTTTTTAAATTTCCATCTGCAACTATAATTTACAACTAGAACACACTATCTTTGTATTTACAGCTGCAATCTATTACCAGCATTAAATAAGACTTCATTACAAGTACACAGCTCCAGTAATTTCTTCCTGAGCTACCTCAGAAACTCAATATGTGTAAGAGAAAATAGTAAAAAAAAAAAATCAAAAAAAATCAATAAAATTGTAATTTTGGGTAAACAGAAAACTCTCTGTGAAGGCTAAAGGCACAAAATTATTCTCCATCCCTGGAAGTGTCCAAGGCCAGGTCGGAGCAACCTGGGCTGGTGGAAGGTGTCCCTGCCCATGGCAGGGGGTGGCACTGGATGGGCTCTGAGGTCCCTCCCAACCCAGACCATTGCAGGATTCCATGCTTTGTTGCTAAGCAGAAAGGCTTCCTTCACATTGGATAAGAAGGAAACCCTCCACTAAATGGTTATTTCTCCCCTGCAGCAAGGCTGGTGCAGCCAGTTCAATTACACCAGAAGGACGAGCAGCAGTAACAGGAATTGCTTCTCCTGAGCTGCCACAGACCCACAGCTCAGAGAATTTAAATGAATCACCAGGCATATCCTTTGGGTTTGGGCTTTTTTCCTGCTGAAGAAGTGACCTAGTGGCACACAGAGACATCTCAAATGTCCTCCATGAGGAAATTGTAATTTTTGCTTTCTTCCCTCAGAAAATCTCACAGTCACAGGACAGTAAAGAAGTTACAGACTGATCAGCCTCTTAAAATATGTATGTGAAGCCTCCATATGCAGGACAAAATATTGCCCAATACACTGATGGGCCACCGACCTGACCAGGAAAATTTGTTCTCCCCATTTGAACTTCCCAGGAGCCACATTTCAGTTGTCAAAGCCAGTGACAAAAGCTAATGAAAATACAATTTCCGCCCTCCCCTGAGGTTGCTGTTCATCTGAAATGTCACCTGCTGTTAAAATGCTGCAAAGAGGAAGCTTGGGATCAGTAGCAATGCAGCTGGTGGCCTGGAAGGTCTGCGGGTGCTTCCTTGGAACCAGGAGACAGAAATAACTCCAGGGATGACATTAATTATCACGTTACCATCACTGCACGTCACCCTGCACTGCTGATTGACTCAGCTCAGGGGCCTCTGCTCTCACCTGGAGCAAGATACTTGTTGGGATTTAGAGACTGCACATTTACATGAAAAAAGCCCCAAACAACCAGCTGTAAAGCAGTAAGGAACCTCCAAGAGGGGCTTGCAATGGCCAGGGATGGAGGTTCTCCAACACAGGAGCCCATCCCTACCGATTCCAATCAGCGCCCAGCCCTGCCCCCTGGCTCTCTCGGGCTGGCTCATTCCAAGGGGGCTGTGCTGCCAGCTGACCTCAGCGAATTTCTAAAAGACAGTCAGTCAACTCACCTGGACCCCCCCTTGCACCCCCGTGGGCGCCGTGGCCTCTCCACGGGGTGCTCTCCACAGGAGGTGCCATGCGGTGCATGGGACGGCTCCATCCACCCCCCCTGCCTGGCACACCACGCTCCAGCTCTCCTGTACGGCCGGGCAGGGGGCACCTTTGGGTCCGGGACACCCCATGTGGGGTCATCCCCAACCCGCCGACACTCCGCTGTGCTCGCAGGGACATTCCCTCCCGCAGGCGCTTGCACAACCAGGGCAGGCAGCACCCACATCTCCCCGCTTATTAGGAAGTCCATCTTTCCTCTGGAAAATGCTGTTTGCCCAGCACATAAAAGAACACCTCCCTCCTCACCACCACCACCACCCATAAAAAAGCCCCAACCAGCAACGCATCGACTCCACCTCAGCCCTGCGGGAGAACGTGGGGGAGTTCCCTGCCCGGGTGGCTGTGCCCACACACGACACGCAGGAGCTCACACCTCCTCCTGCTGTGCTTCCTTGGAAGGAAGGGCTGGGGCGAGGGGGAGGAGAGCCAGCTCAGCCTGGCACCTCCCACGGACCCCCCTGCAGCCCTCGGGTCCCGCATCCTCAAATGCCCCACCTGGGAAACACCTGGCCCGGCCAGGTAAGGATGGGAAATGGGTCCTTCCCGCCTGGCATGCCTGGCACCGCACCGGGCTCCCCTCCTGGCTCAGCCACACAGCCGGGCTTTTAGGAATTCCCCGCTCCCGGTCCGTGGTCAGCCACCAGGCTGTGCACGGTCAGGGCTGTTGCCTCATGCCACACTGCAGGAGAATGGTGAAACACAGCCTTTTGTGCTCTTGTGACTCACTTACCCTTTCCAAACTTAGGAGGTACAATAGGGCAGTGACAGAAATCGTACAGAGAGCTTTCATTTGTTGGGCAATCAATCCGCTGCCGTCTCTGGGAAGAGAGGTGTTTCACCAAAAGCCCGGTCAGGTTTTCTGAGCGGAGCCTGTAATAGACTGTTTGAGTTTCCTATTCTGTATTCTTAGTGCCTTTCAGGGCTAAAGGCTGTGAAACAGCAAAGCACAGAGAGAATCCTCGTGTTCCTCCTGGAACAAGCAGAATCCGCAGCGGTGGCAACAGCAAAGAGCTTTGTGCAGGTCTCTGTGTAAGCCATGGGAAGGGTTTAAGGCTTTGACCCAGCATATCCACATTATCTGTCCATCCCTGACATGGCAAACATTCTTAGTTTTGCCAAGTGAGAAGGACTTACCCTCAGATTTCTATTTCAGAATTGAGGGAATGGCAGTTGATCCGGTAATCTGGATATACAGCGACAATAATCTATCTATAGATCAACCTACAGAATTTACACTCAGAAGTCTAATTCACCACCTGCTCTTCTTCCAGACTTACTTGCAGTGTTCCCCGCAAGTTTTGATTTTCTGCCACAGGTACATGCATGGGACAATTTATCTGCATGTTTACTAATCAGCTTTAGTCCCAGTACACACAAGTTTTGGATTCCTTGTGTCCTGCTCAGCCGTTATTCCACATTATCCCACATTATCCCTTGATGCTGGGATGGAAAAATGAAGGTGCACTTCCTGCTGTGCATACACAACTCCATCACTCCAGGCTAACACCCCAGCACCTTTCAAATAAGGCATTCATTAGCCTAAAGATGGAATTTACTGTGGAGTCAAACAAAGCTTAACTTAGCATACGAAGAGCTGAAACTACTCTAGACTAAACGGGAGCCCTCAAACCACCTGCCTGAAGGCTCCTTGGTGCTCTGTAATGCTCTGGCACCACCCAGCTGGGATCATCTCCTGGGTGGGAATCCTCAGGAAACAGTGGGTTTGCTTCAAAACCTCCGCCTGAAAGACAGCGAGGGTGTTGCTCTGTCATGGTGCCCTTGGGTTGCCTGGTTTATAGAATGGGTGGAACAAGAAAGTGATTTTGATTTATAACCCCCATCATCTTTGCTGTTTTGCAACAAACATGGCCCAACCAGCTCCAGGATGTTCAGAGGTCTCTTGCCCAACAGGTTCAAATGCTTGACTTCATCTCCTGTGTGTGAAATGAGCAGTTCAGGCAACCTTGAAAAATAGATACTTAGAGCACTTGGGAAATGGATAGGTCCCTGATTCCAAGGGGGATTTAGAAAAGAAAAAGGAAATGCTCAGAACCCAGTCCCACTGCAGGGAGTTTTACACCCACCACTTCCCACCAGGTCCCAGACATTCTCCCATGACTGGGAAGGAGCAGTTCAATGAAGGAACCCTCACCTGGGTGCCTTCAGTGAGAACCTGGCCAGACGTGTTTTAAGGAGGCTGACATATATCCTAATTGCTTTCTGTGGGACAATGAGAAGCTCTGTAATTATCATGTGTATTTTGATCTTCACTGATACCCACTGCAGGAAATTCCACCTTGCTCTGTACCTGCTTATCCCTTTTCCATCCTGTTATTAACTGTCCTCCCTTTGGAACTTGCAGCATCTCCTACTCCAGCCACTGAAATGGAAGAAAATGCCAACACCAGCTTGGAAGAAGACTTTGAAGGACAGGCAACGCACACAGGCAAGGAAACCAACTGTTTTTTTTCTGGGTTTTTTTTTCCCTAAAAATTAGCCAAACTGTCCCTGCTCACTGGGGAAGCCCAGAATTCCAGTAGATCCAATGGATTCAGCAACCCCCTTGAACAGAAATGCAGGTTCCAAAGGCAAGGAGAATGTGTTTTGGGGTCAGGGCAGGGAACACCAACCTGATCTTTGTGCCGATCCCCCTCCCACCCGACACAAATGCCAAACACGGGGGGTCACCTCACAAAGCCACCAAGAGCAGCTCCTGCTGCTGTAGTGCTTTGGTCATGAAGGATGGCCTGCCTTCTCCTGGGGAGGGCAGAAGGAAACCAAACAGCAGCAGAACCCACGCTCCCAAGCTGCACTTACACGGGAAGGTTTTGCTATAAAGGCAAAATTATTTTTTTCCTTCTCTGGAAGGAACACTCAGAGGTAAAAATGAACCTGTAGGTCCTCTTGGCAAACACAGCACGGCGTTTAGAAGCTTTAAAAGAGGCCCTGCTCAAAATCATCCCGTGTTTTAATGCAGCACTCAATGCCCAGGACTGTTACAAGCACTGCCAGTGTGTCCAGCTCTACATACAGGGAGCGTGCCCTTCCTACCCCACAGCAGGCAATGAGATGGCAATTCCCTGCCTGTGCTCCCAGAGCTCCTTTTCCTTGGAGCTCTTGCAAGAACTCTTTCTGGGGCTCTTTCCCAACCAGCCTCGCTGCTGTTGGCTAGGATTATTGTATAGACACAGGTTGGATGGGGCTCTGAGCAGCCCGTGTAGTGGAAGGTCTCCCTGCCCGTGGCAGGGGGTTGAAACAAGGTGAGCTCTAAGGTCCCTTCCAACCCAAACCATTCTGGGATTCTGTGATTGAGATGTATATATAAATATAAATATATGTATATATTTAGGAAGACAAATGTAGGGCAGCACACTCACACCTGGGCTTCAAGGCAGTGTTGGGATCCAGGCTGCTGCACTGCTGTCACTGTGCCGAGAGGTTTAGGCTCCTTCCTGCTCTGGAATCTTGTTTGCAAAGCATCAGGTCACCTTCCCTTTCCACCACCAGCCACTTCATGATGTTAAAACTCAACCCAAAACAGAGTCTTGGCAACTGGCAACACCACATTTTTCTCATGAGAGGCAGAGCTGCTTCCCTGGCCTTTTCTACATTTTCCGTAGAAAACCTCACCTCTGAAAACACTAAAATACTCTTAGCTTTGCTTTATCATTCAAGATGCAGATAAAAATGCTTCATTTTGAAAAATAGCACTGGAATTTTGAAATTAACATTTTTCTCCTGATTTCAAAATGTAACCTCTCTAATCATCCAGTTCCAAAGACCAAGACCTGCATTACCACCAGAATTATTGTAGCATTTGCCTTATGGGTCCCTCTTCCAGTGGAACGGGTATGGGCTTAAAAAATAGTCTCAAGTGTCCTGTATTCTTAATTTTATTTTGAGTCCTTCTACCATTTATTTATATAAATGCCCTGCCTATAGAGACATTCTGTGAAACACAAGCCTTGGCCAACATGGCAGTTTTACCAGGTTTAAACATCCTCATCCTTGTCAACCACTCACCTGCTCACCAAAATCCTTCCACAGGCTCCTCAGAGCGATCCAGGTTAGGAAAAACCTCTTTTTTGGGGACATACTGGTCCCAAAGCTCTGGTTCTCAGCACTCCTGGAGAGCACTCTGGAAGGACGAGGGACAGACAGATAAACTGAGGCACAGAAGGAGAAACCAGCCAAGAGCAGAACCTTCTCAAGGAGCTCCTCATTGCAGCCAGTTTCTCATCCAGCTTCATCTCTCTTAGGGCCCAAAGGCGTGATCAACGACTGGAGGAAGTTTAAATTAGAGAGTGAAGATGGAGACTCCTTACCCTTGAGCAAGAAAGAAATGCTCAGACAAATGTCTTCACCACACAGGTCCTTCAGTAGAGATGATAAAGACACCAGAGAGAGATTCTGCCGTAAGGTAAGATAAATTAATTTTGATTCCATATAAAACATACCCGTTACAAGCTGGAGAATCCTGAATTTGCCAGACTGAATTTCTGGGTAACTCAGCAGACCTCTCACAACACAGAGAGAACAAACACATCTGCAAACCAGCGGGGCTGGGGAAGGGGCTGGAGCAGCAGGAGGGGCTGAGGGAGCTGGGGGGGCTCAGCCTGGAGAAAAGGAGGCTCAGGGGGGACCTTGTGGCTCTGCAAGTCCCTGCCAAGAGGGAGCCGGGGTGGGGTCGGGCTCTGCTCCCAGGGAACAGGGACAGGAGGGGAGGGAACGGCCTCAGGCTGGGCCAGGGCAGGGGCAGGTGGGACATCAGTGAAAAATTCCTTCACCAAAAGGGTTGTCAGGCATTGGAACAGGCTATGCAGGGAGTCACCATCCCTGGAAGTGTCCACACAAACGGGGATGTGGTGCTTGGGGATGTGGGTTAGTGATGGATGTGGCGGTCCTGGGTTAATGGTTGGAATCGATGGTCTTAGATGGCTTTTCCAGCCTGAACGGCTCCATGATTCTGTCTATCCAGTCCTCTCTCAAGCAGAGTCCGGCCCCAGTCAAACAAGCAGTGTATTTCACGATGACCTCTCTTCCCTGCCACAGTGTCCATCCTTGGTTAAGGCAACAGAAAACTTTTAGCGTGTTTCAAAACCTGTTAGTCAGGGTAGAGATCTGAGCCTGAAGGTCACTCATTACCATCTGGCTGGTCTGAAACTCCTGCAAAACACAGGAGTTAAGCTCTGAGCCCGCTCAGTCAGCGGCAAAATTCCTACCGGGGCTCTGGAAGATCCAGTGGTTTTGCCTCCAATACTGTCAAGCTGACATGGAGGTGTCGGGGCAGGACCTTCACCCGCATCTTCCAGAGTCAGTGACGGCTCTCCTGGTCCAGCCCTGAGGTTCCTTGGGCAGCAGCAGCCAGGGCTGTTCCCGGCTCCCAGCAGGGCCGGCACGCACTGACACGGCTCTCCCGCCTTCCCAGATGAGCATGCAGGAGTACGAGCTGATCCACGACGCGCAGGAGGACGAGAGCTGCCTACAGCAGTACCGCAAGCGCTGCATGCAGGACATGCACCAGCGGCTGAGCTTCGGGCCCAAGTTCGGCTACCTGTGCGAGCTGCAGGACGGGGAGCAGTTCCTGGAGGCCGTGGAGAAGGAGCACAAAACCACCACGGTCATCGTGCACATCTACGAGGACGGCGTGAAGGGCTGCGACGCCCTCAACAGCAGCCTGACCTGCCTGGCCACCGAGTACCCCACGGTGAAGTTCTGCAAGATCAGGGCCTCGAGCACGGGCGCTGGAGAGCGCTTCTCCAGCGAGGTGCTGCCCTCCCTCCTGGTCTACAAGGCCGGGGAGCTGCTGAGCAATTTCCTTAGTGTTTCCGAACAGTTCAACGAGGAGTTCTTTGCTGTGGATGTGGAGGCTTTCCTAAATGAGTATGGGCTGCTGCCTGAGAGGGAGCTGCCAGCGCTGGGCAATGGCAACGTGGAGGAGCAGGATGTGGAGTAATCGGAGCCACAGCGCTCGCTGTCTCCTTTTCCTCCTCAGTAAGGTGGAAATCGATGGCAGTAAGGCCCATCTCCTTTAGAGAAGGATGTCTTCCCTAATTTATTTGTAAGATACAAAGATATAACATTGTTTAACCGTTAGGATGCGGATTTTCCTTCAGACATGTACAACTGGCAGTCCTGTACATAACTATTTCTGTGCCAGCCACAGGTAATAAGGAGGAACAGCAGACAATACTGGTGATCTTTAAGAAATTAAGGTGAAAAACATTTCAGAAGCACAAGACCTTCATTTCATCAGGGACAGGACTGATCCATCCATTTGTGCACACAAAAACCCATGTCCGTGCCCTGGATTATGGCAGGTCCTGGCTCCTCAGATACACTTCCACCAACTTCTGTAGGAAGAAGCGGTTTCAAGGACAAATAACCCAAAGTCCTTGCAATCCTAAAGAACTTGGGTAACCAGGATATTATTTTATGCTTCCACATTTAATATTCCATATTCATGAAAAGAGAGAGGTTAGCCCAGGGCTTATGTAAGTTCCTCGCCCTTCTTGTTGTCACTTTTGTGACAATGCAACAGAAGTGTTGTTCTCACAAACACACTCACAGCATCAGCTCACTTCAGCTCCTCGGTGCTCCACATATTGAGCAGCAACGTTCAAAATGTCTGCAGTCTCTGAAAAAGTATATTGTGCTTATGTAATAACTCTGAATAAAGCTTAACAGCTCTCAATACCTGCCACTGGAAGTGTGAAATATATTGGTAGTACGTAACCTTAGCCTTAAAACACATGAAATATTAGTAGGCACTCACTAGACATCTACTAAACTCCAAGCTTTAAGTTTTATTAAAGAGAAACTGCTGAGAAGGACAATTTAACAATCTATTTGAGAGGAAGGCACGGGGAAAACTCACTGTAAACCTTCCTCTCTCAGCCTAAAAACTCCACCTCCTCCAGTTCAGACAGAACACAACACACTGCACACCCTTCAATGACTTTCGTGCACTGGCAAAGCTGAATTGGTCTCAAGGACAGAAGTGTCTGTAACTTACTCTTGATCTTAACAGCACAGTTCTGATAACATTTGAGATTATCAAAAGGCTAAGGACTATTTCTCTTTCCTGTTCCTTTTTTAGAAACTATCAAAACGCTACTGATTTTCTATGTTTAATATTGCTTTTGCCACAGAAGATTTTAACAGAGCTCTAGAAACCTCACCTCACCTCACATACACTATGCTAACAAATGAAGTTCCTTTATCACGTCTTGTACAATCTTCTTTACCGTGTAAAACAATTCAGGATTTTATTCTCCCAAGAATTCAAACAGCATGTTCCCAAAATGTTATTATTTCCATGCTGTAAATTGCCGAGTGAGAGTCTCGTGAGTCTTTCAGAGGGAAATGCAGGTGGAGTAAAGCTTTTCCCTTGGAGCAGTGCTCAGACTATCTGCAGATCTGCCCCTGGCAGATCCACCCAACATCATGAAAATCCCATGATCTTATAAAGGTTATGTAGAAAATAATGAATTATTTCTGTTCACCACAAAAATAACCAGTTACCTGGTTATTATTAGCAGGGCAATCGCTCTCTTGCATTTTTTATTTATGTGTTTTAAAGAAGAGACACGAAAATTTTCTGTCCTCTACGCGCTAGAAAATCTTCATGTAAATCGTGGGATTTTAACACCCTTGAGAACTTTCCCTCTTTACCCAGCTTGGTTCGAAAGCCAGTGGGCTGCACATCAGCAGCTTCCCAAGGCAAACTTCATTTCTCTGAAAACCAGGCTGAAAGCAGAAAACCCAACAATGCCAGCACAGAAACTGCACCTATAGCTATTGTAAGAAACAAGCTGACACTCCAATTTAAGAGCCAGATTAAGCATGCCTAAGCAGGGTTTCGTTCCACCTGTAACTGAAAACCAAATACAAAGCAAAAGCAAACACACGTGTGGCACCAAGCCCCGACAGAAGCTCATGACTAATGAAGCTGCAAATAAAGCTCTGATCGCAGCAATTACCCAGGTTTCTGCAGGACAAAAGGAGACAAAACCCTAAAAAGAACCAAAAGCCAGACTTGACTCAAACATTTATTAATGTACAAATGTTTTGGAGTAACAAACAGCAAATGCTTCCAAGAGCAGCTGGGAGCAGCCTCCCTGGGCTATGATTACTCTTCCTTTCAACTCAAAACCAGAGACCCCGAGTGTCCCCAGATACTCTGACGGAGGAGAGGGGGAACTACTTATCACTGGTGTCACTGCTGAGCCAACCAAGACCGAACCTCTCGTAGATCCAGTTGTGCTGCTTCCAGCTGGGACAGTTATTTTTCTTCCCAGCAGCTGGCACAGGGCTGGGGCTGGGGCTCAGGGTGAGCAGTGTTGGTAACAATGATGTGCTCGTTGTTGCTGAGCGGTGCTTACCCCGAGTCAAGGGCTGCCCCGTGTCCCAGGCCCTGCCAGCGAGGAGCTGCGCTCCAGGAGGGAGCAGGGCCAGGACAGCTCATCCCAGCTGGCCAGAGGGGTATTCCACACCATGGCATGTCATGCCCAGCACACAAACTGGGACGAGCTGGCCAGGAGGGGCTGATCACTGCTGGGGCTGGGTGTCGGGCAGTGAGTGGTGAGCAACTGTGCTGGGCATCACTTGTCTTCTTGGGTTGTATTCCTCTCTTTTTACTGTCTCCCCTTCCTTTACTGCTATTATATATTTTACTGTATTTCAATTATTAAACTGTTCTTATCACAACCCACGGGTTTTCTCTCTGTTCCAAGCCCCCTGCCCCAGGGAGCCCTGTGTGGTCCTTAGTTGCCAGCTGGGGTCAAACCCTCGGAGCCTGTCTGTTATCACCACCCCAAATGCTGCCCTCAGATGTGAGGAACTATAAACCCCATTGACCCAGACCACCAATTTTAGAACTATGCTTAGGAGAGCCAGATTTTCAGGTGTTTGAGTGCAAACCACTGCTCTGGACCCTTATCTATTAAAATTATAAGAGATTTCTAGTCATGCACAGAAGTTAACAAAGCTCAGTTTCAGCCACAATGGAGTTTTCACAGGTTCAGAGGACTATACAGGTAGCAGGAAAAGGATAAATCTGGATGAAACCTGAGCTAGAGTTATGCAGTAGTGGAAGGAATAGACTTTTTAAAGGTTCCTTTTCTTTTCTCTTACACACACCTTTTTGTTTATCCTAAAGCCCTCATTTTCTTACATTCTCAATGGCCAACAGGACAAAAAGGATGGGACAATGAAATCCCCTGTTGGTTAGCCCTGTAATTCTTAGACAAGTGAGAACCTGCTTTCTTCCACATCCACTGTTTCCTCATGGCAGGATGACTGGAAGGCTCAAGTCTGTAGGTACAAGTCAAATTACTCACTTTTACTTTGACAGGGTTAAATTAATTTCTTATTGCACATATTCTTGTATGAAAGCAGAAATCTCATCAACAGCAATTTCTTTGCCTTCTTCCAACCTCAAATTGGAAAACTAGACTCCTACAGATCCTTGAGGCCTAGTTATCAGCTGAAGGATTAATCTGAATATCTGTAGTAACACCATAAAGAAAAGTATAATTTACTAAAAACTGATTAAGCCTGCAGAGGGGAGAAACCACAGCTCTCTGCTAGGGGGCCATGGGTAATACAGCCCAACAGGCTTTAACATTTGGCACCTGTGGTGTAAAAAGAACTACAGCAAGACTGTTCCCTGACAGTTTCCTTCCCTGGTGTCAGATATTGAGCATCTCAGACACTGTACTTTCCTTCCACAGCTGAGTTTTGTGTACCAGAATAACCGTTTTGTATTTTACCTCCAGACCCAAAAAAAGAGACAAAAGACAAACTCTTTTTCTTTTCATTATGCCCCTGCTCCTTCTTCTAACAGAAACTTTAGCAAGAGCAATTTTTCAACCAACCATCCTTTGAAGCAGGTTACCAAATTAATCCCATTTCCTGGATAACCCCCAGGATAGCCTCCCCTGGATGATGCCATCTTCCTCTGGATTCCACCCCTGGCACAGATCAAATGCAAATTATAAACCCCACAGACCTGAACCCAATGCCCCATTACAACACTCACCTTCCTCCAGGAGGCCCTGCTTGAGCAATACTGAGCACAAAGGGTCAACCCTCTGTTTCAAAGTATACTTACAATACTAAAAGAAGCCCTTTTTTTCCCAAACATGTGAAAACAGAATGCACAGATGAGGCAATAGCAGTTAAGACACCTTTCTCACAGCTGCCTTTAATAAAAAGTACCCCAGTATATCCTTGATTATGCTTTAGAACCAAAGTGTTTATTTTTATTTTGTGTTCCAACACCTTTAAACAAAACAAAACAAAAATTTGCAGTGGTATTAAAATGCCCTAAAATCTGGAATTCTTTTCTATTGTAGTTCAGGTCCAAGTAAACATCACATTTCACATACAAATTATCTTTATTAACCTTCCTAGAATTCTTCCCTCCTTCCACTCTCCTCACGGCAAGTAAACATGTGATAGCCCAGTGTACCCTGGAGAATATCTTACAATGGAAAGCTTTCTGTTCATAGCCTAAAAATCCTGGTAAGCAATAATTTGGACAACTTGCATGTACCTACAAGACAAGCCACAAGGGGCTGCCTAAGTGTAGCTGTTGCTGAAATAATTAATACTCCAAGAGAGAAATGATTGGATTGGACCTGGACAGAGAGGCACAGGGTAAAAAGCAGCATATACAGATCTCACCAGATCTATGCATTTTAATGATTTCTCAGTTCTCCAGGTCTGGAACGAAGGTATTCACAGGCTGCCCTGGTCTAGTCTAGAAGCTATTTGTATACCTTTCATGTTAGTTAATCAATATTATCTAAAACAATGCACATGGTGAAACGCTGGCTTCACTAACTCTAATTCTTCCCCAATTAATTTTAATGAGATGAGATCTCTTGGCACATTAAAGCAGGAATTGTCATACCAGGTAACTACACTAGTCTCACCCATAGCCTGAGAAACACCAGGAGCAGCACTTTTGTATTAAAGGGGCCAGTAGGAAGAAAACGAAGGTTCTATATTCATTCTAAGGGATCTTTCTAGAAAATAGTATTATCGTTCATTTATATGGAGCCACAGGTTTGGTTTCTTGTAAACCTGATTCACCTTCTACTTGACTCTGTAACTGCATAATTCTACTTGATACATTAAGTGCATGC
Source organism: Acropternis orthonyx (assembly GCA_035583155.1). Classification (NCBI taxonomy): domain Eukaryota; kingdom Metazoa; phylum Chordata; class Aves; order Passeriformes; family Rhinocryptidae; genus Acropternis; species Acropternis orthonyx. Next base: position 25,083,785 of record JAWWEU010000005.1, on the reverse strand, counting down.
TGGAACAAAGTAGCTGACCCTACAATTGATATTGCACATCTACCTGGGGATATTTAGGCAACAATTAATTATTAATATATTAACCCAGCTGTTTCCAGCTTGTAAATGGGCAACCCTTCCGAGGAGCTCCGCTGGCTGGAGTTTAGTCACTGAAGTAGTTGAAAGAGAAGATGGATGCAAGGACTGCGACTGCAGCTGCCACCACCACACCTGCAATGACAGAGGGAACAGCAGTGAGGGGCAGGGGAAGGAGCCCGAGGGGAAACCAAAGAGCCACCCCAAAAACTGCTTTTATTAGGAAAAGGTCCTTCCCCCAGAGGGTGGTGGGCACTGAGCAGGCTCCCCAGGGCAGCAGGCACGGCCCCAAGGCTGCCAGAGCTCCAGGAGGGTTTGGATGATGCTCTGGGGCACAGGGTGGGATTGCTGGGGTGTCTGTGCAGGGCCAGAGGTTGGACTGGATGGTCCTTGTGGGTCCCTCCCAGCTCAGGGCATTCTGTGATTCTGTGAACTATATAACACCACTGAGCCTAAATCTAAAGCTACAGTGTCAGATAAAGAAATGATAAAAGCCCCACATGACATCTCTAATCAGAGCAGGATCCTCCCAGATAGCCAGCTGGCTGCACACTTCTGTAGTACCTTGGCCATGTCCTAGCCCATAAAATAAGGCACCAACTCCATTCTAGGAATCAGATTGGGGAAAAAATAACAAAAAAGTATAAGCTTTAAGAAACAAAAGCTATTGTTTTCTTTTCTGTGCAGCACTGCATCTACTCTGCAGGTCTCTCTGTAGCACAAGTCACTTCCCTGTTGATTAACATGCTCATTACTGATGTAACTAAGAGACACAAAAATCCCCAAAACACTGAGTGATGATACAAGAGAAAACATTTATACATCCAAAGCAAACACACATTTACTGCTACTGTTTAATCTTCCAGTTACCACATTCTACTTCAAAGAACAAATAGAAAACAGAAATTACTGCTTTGTTGACTAAAGTATAACCATATTTTAACACGGGAAGACTCACAGCCAAGAGAACTGTACTGAGTGCAGACAGGTATGTGAGAGCTGGATGAGGGAGTGCCATGGAGAAGGAGCAACTGCAAAGAGGGTACTGTGGCTGGTGTTCCCTGAATTACTGAGGCTGGCAATGGGATGCTGTGGGAGCTAACACAAAGGGCTCACTGCAGGGCCTGGACTGCCATAGCAAAGATCTCAGAAGCAACATACCCATATTCTGTTGAAGCTTCAACAGCAACGTTGCTTTTGTCAGCTGTGTCTGTTGTGTGTCCTCCAGGGTGTCAGGAACTGGACAAATATCAACTGCATGGAAACCAAGGGAAGAAGTAAATACCAGGGGGCAAACTAACAGTTGTGTTTTACAATGAATTAAATGCGGAAGGACAAGAACTTCGTATCAACTCTACAGAGTGAATTTATGGTAGAAAAAAGTTTACTGAAGTGGTACAGTAACAACAGCACAGTGCTAAACCCTTCTATATGGGTGGAGGAGTAAAACTAAAGAGACAAAATACACCTGGGGAGGAGTTCCTCTCCCAGCTCATTTTCCACACCCTGCTTCCATGGTAACATACCCAACCCTCTTTGCACAGCCTGGGAAGAATTTGACTGCTCGGAGGGGGAACCACCAAAATTTACCATTAACCACCTTCCAAGCTCAGAGTTTCCCCTCAGAGCCACCTGTCCTGAGTTCAGGCCACGTGCAAAGCCACTGCCACGGAAGGATGAGCCCAGCATCACCTCCCTACCCAACAGCCACCAGTGCATTTATTCAAACCACAGAAACTTCTCTTTGAAGATGCCATGAAAATACCCTTTCAGAGCAGGCACGGAACACTCCTACCCCTTTGGAATGATTACTAAATCCTTAGTCTGCTCAGCCAGCATATGAGAGAGCTTGAATCTCTTTCCAGACAGATGGGACTCAAACCTGTACCTATTTCCCCTCCTAAGATTTCCCTAATCACTTGGCTATACCCAGATTGTTAGGGGGAGGGGCGAGAAAGAAGGGGATTTATCTGCAGTCCTCCAGCTGAACTGTTCATGCCACGCAGAGCCAGTGTGGAATCCCCAGCTCAGTGCTATGGTTACTTCATGGTGGTGGGACAAAGGCCTTCAATTTGCATTCCCATTCCCAGGAGAGCTTGCTGAGGATCACTTCCCAAAAGTTTGGACGATAATTCAGTAGCTACTATTGCAGACACCCTCTGGACAAGCAATCAGTAAAGGGAAAGTGTTTGTGCCATTGCAGTGAGAGCTGGATGTCTCTGGGAAGAACAGAACAGGCACACTGAGATAAGAGACCAAGCCTGAGAGATTGTCCAGAACACCCAGAAATCCCCCAGCAGTGCCAGATGCCAAGTTTGAGAAGGCCAACTTCTCAAACACTGATCTAAATAAACACAGAGCTCCCGTTTCCACAACCACACGGTAGGGTTGTCCATCAGCTATAAATTACAAATTACATACTTGAGTAATAAGGCACATCCTTTGTGTGATTCATATGCAAATGATTCACAAAGTACTTTCTCTATCATTAGCCCTGGTGGAAATGTATAATCTAGACGTGAGCAGAAAGGTTGTTCCTGTCATCTCAGACGAGTCATGCGGATGATTGCCTTCAAAATCTTCCGAAATCAAACTTGGACAAGACCTGTCACACAGGAGCACTCAAACTAGACTTTCAGGACCTGTCTTTAGCCATTTTTATCCCTAAACCCAGTGAATTTGTGTAGGATGTGCTGGAGCAGAGCACACACCTGTCTGGTATGAAGGAAGACAGTGAGATATCCACATACCCACCCACACGGGCACATAGAAAGCACGGCACGGGTTGGAGAGCTCTCCGCAAGCTGCACGTACGTGTAAAACCACAATAACATTTCAGTGCAGTGCTTTTTGGAAGAGAAATTCTCAAATAGCACTGAATCCCACTAGTCCTCAATGAGGCCACGGTTTCACCACTGGTTTTTTCTGTGCCAAGGAAAACACTCTCAATTGCCTAAAATATGAGCAGAAATGTGAAGCCAGAGCAGAGGAATCACTGACTGTTGCAATACGGCTTTTTAAGAGCCCCATATTCTGTCCAGAATTCTGAATTCCCTAAAACATACCCCTTTGGGATACTCTAAGTATTTTTTGGGTCACCTCTGAAGTCTAAACCCAGCAGGTTCTTTTCTGCTTTAGCTCTGATGAGCAGGTAAAATGGTCTGTGCCCTCTAACTTTATGTTTCTTTGTGCCTTCCTAAGAACTGCTGTGCTGTTCTGAAGGCACCTTTGGAAGATGCACATCAAGGCAGCTGCACATTCCTTGCTTGTTCGCAGGGAAAAATACACAAAAGAAAAAAGAAGGAAGAAATAAAAATAGCCACCCTTGAGCTCTTTAGTTACCAAAGGCATTTCTGCCGTGACTTTCTGGAAGACTTGCATGTGTGGCAGCTGTAGCACAAATTACACAGAGTTTTCATAGCAGGTATTTTCTAGTACCAGTTCTATGAATCCTGAATTCTTCATTAATTCTTCAATTCCCCAGCAAAGGTGGGGAAGGGATTACCACTGCTGAAGTCTTATTTCTGCCCATCCCCACTCCCTGCACCAAGGAGGAGCAGGGATTTAGTAAAGCCAATCAGAAATGCAGAGCTTTCAGTTGCCTCTTTTAAAGCACTAAATACCTTGAAACCACAGTGTTGGAGCTATTTCTGTCTTTCATTTATAAATAGCTCGGGTTTTACTTTCCATTTTTCAAGGGACAATTTTAAAGCCTGACCCAGTAGTGTCCTCTCTGGAGAGCTGTCCAAGGAACCAAGAGAATACAACTGCAGGAAACAGCAGCAGAGGCTTGGCTCAGTAGGCACAAAACCTCATGTGTTTTGACTAGAAGCTGGTTAAAAATCAAATCTTTTGCCTACACTGATTAGACCCTCTTCTTCTCATGTGCCTATTTTAGAGAGCAAACAAAAAGAAATTATTTCAAAAGCCTGCTGTGTTCTTGAATTTTTGACAATTTATCAGCAACCTTTGCCCAGAACCTCACCACAGAGAGCATTTCCAGTTAATTCAAGGCTGGTGCCTCAGACCACAGAAACTGTGATTCAAATAGAAAGGCTGATGACAAACCAATTACTGAATATTGACTGTTATTAACAGAGAACCAACACATGCTCCCCAAATCAGAAGTGGAAAAGCCTTCACACAAGGGAGGGGCTCCACCTCCTGTTAGGTCACAAAACCCTGGCCACAGCAATGCTCAGACACTTCCTACCAGAACAGCCATGCGAATCAAATTGCATAATTAATGCTTTTTCTTCAAATGCAGAACACTTTTCTTGTACAGTCAACGGGCCTCATTTCTAAAATGACCTTCCTGGTGTGACAGAAGTGTGTAAGTAAATTGTGATTTTAATAAACCACGAGTTAATGATGCCACATCAGTAATTATCAGAGTGAGCAGCACTGTGCTGAGAGCATTATTAATATCATTGCTATTCACAGATCCCATTCTATGAACAATCTTTATGGTGTTCTCCAGGACAAGGTCAGGCCTTCCTGAAATCTTATTTGTATATTTCTCCTTCTCCTCTCACATGCATTTACTTTAATTTGCGGGGGGTTATTTTTTTAAGAAAAAACCCACTCCCTTTAATTTAATATTTAATTTTAAATTTGCTCTTTTTTTTGGTTAAAGAACATAACCCTCCCCCTCAAACTCTACAAGCAGCAAGCTGCAAGACCACACAAGCTCATGTTGTGGCCATCATTTCACACACACATTACTGGCACCAATCTCTGTCCTGCACTGCTGTCAGTGTAAAGGTGTTTCCTTCCTACCTGCAGATCACACAATAAAGCTCACCTGAATCATCTCCTCTCCCTCCCACACCTACTCCCACTGCTACAACAATACTAATTTGCCTCCCTAAGTTACACTGATTCCCTAAAGCTCAGGAGTAATTAGCTTTAGGAGTATTAAAGTTACTCTAATAATGCCAGGGAGATTTTTATTGGCTTTCCTGTTTTCCTTGAGGTCCCTGAGCTGTGGACACCTCTTACTTCTCCACATGATGAGTCAGTTCCCAGCTAACAGGTTTAGTTAAGGCCTGGGGGGAGACTGATTCATTTAGAAAGACAAAGAATTTATGGGGAGCTCTGAAATCAAGAAACTCAAAACCTTTTCCAAGTAAACAAGCAGGTCAAGGAGAATATCAGTAGTCACAGCTCACCCTACACAGCAAGTCATGCTGCACTTCCCACTTTTTGTCCCTAAATACCAACACCAAAAAGGATTCACAGCTCTTTTCTGAGAATTAACGTTATTCTTTTTAAATTCAAAATATAAAACTGTAACCTGCGGCTTATATTCACATTAATGAGGGGAAAAAAGGGGGAGAAATGTCTCTTCCATCAGCTAACAGGATGTATTATCAGATGCATTTCAACCTCAGATTTCACTTTGACATTAAAATCAACATCACATAGGAAAAAAAAGTCAGCAGGGAATGATATAAACCAGGAATATTCAGAGAAAGGAAGACAGGAACTAGATTATAGCAAAATATCTGTGTCAAAGGGAATATGACATCTCATAATCAATCATAAACTTGTAAGACATTCAGTAGAAAATGAACAGCGCTCTCACTTTTCATTTTCGGTGAATCACAAATCTTCAGGTTTGGGCACTGCATTTGTTACACAAAACACTCAGCAAAAAGAAAGGTACTTTTTTGAAAAAAAAAAAAAAGGCAGGTTTAGCACGAAAACTTCCTGAAGGACACGTTGGACTATATGTATTTTTTGCTAATAGGTTTTTTAAAGTATTTTTTCATTCTGTAGTGAAAAACCAGTAGATTTGACTAAATGACTCAACTTCTTATTCTAAGTAATATCAGAACTATTCAGCTCTAAAAAAACCTAAACTACTGAAAGGCTAAATATATATATAAAACAAAAGTTTTACGGGTTTGTCTTACAGTTTATCTGTCTATCCAGGATCACCTCTAACTCCCGTGCAGAGTGACATACACAAACCTTGTGTGACCATCTCTTTCTGTATCTCCTGCAGTTCATGGAGCCCTGGGGGCCCAGGAGGTGCAGTGAAAAAGCAAAACATTTGAGAGGAGAAACAGAAATCTGTTACAAGAAACACAGAAACTGCAAAAAGCTTTACTGTTTAATTTGTCATTAGATATAAACCCTTAGAGCCTGATACGTAGCAAGCTGCCTTTGGGCACGTCCATGCCTGGCTAAAACTGGCCTATGCCATCAGTCAACATCTTCCTAAGGCATGATGCAGCCTGGCCTGGTGCTCAGCTGTTTACCTGTGCTGATCCCCTCTGCTATGTGGATGTCTTCAGCTTGCACAGCCTGATCCAACATCTCAACAAAGCGGTCCTGAATTTCTCCAGCGGCCTCATCGCCGAACTTGTAATCGCTGAGCATCACGCTGGATCCAGCCACAGGGACAAAGAGTCTCTGAGGTAACACGTGATATTCCCTCTCAACATCTAAGAGAAAAGGGGGGAAAAAATACCAGCCAAATAAAAGCTTTGCCAGTTATTTTTAAGATTCCTCCTCAGTCTCTGAGCACAAGATAAAGCTATTGCAAAAGGAGGGCTCAAGGTTTCCTTGTAAAAATCCTGATTTCAGGCATGGCTTGTTCAGTTGTTGCTGTTTTGTAAATGTTTTGGCTGCTGTTACATCGATTTGTGTCCATCCGTTATTAGTCTTTACAGAAATACCCCCGAGAGCTCCAAAAGAGACCATGAAATTTCAAGCAGAGCTTTTCTGCTGTTTGGAATGAGCAGCAGAACTCGGGGAGAGCTGCAGATAAGGATTTCACCACCAACCAAGCATTGCTGACACATCTCACTCGGAGCCACAAAGTTTGGGTGCCACCTAACGAGGAAACTCGAAACTACATGCAAAGGAAAAGGCTTTCCTTTACCTAAGATACCCAGATGGCTATTTCAATGAAGCGATTTTTGGTTTAAAACCAACAAGAAGATTAACTTGACAGCAGCGCACTGACTTAAAGCCCCTGAAAGAACGGCGAGCCCAGCTCCGAGCTCTGGTCTCAGCCTTAGTTCCTCAGTTCCTGCTGCGATCACCAGAGGCAGTGAGTGTTCTTTCCAGCAGGGGCCACTCTGCACCACGTTTAGGTCCCTGCATGATGCTCTGCTAAGCTCGGCTTAATGAACCCAGCAATTACTGATGAAATAAGATCCACCTCTGTAAAAGCCCCAAAATCTGTAAGATGCAGATTGTAAGTGCAAGGGGCAGAGACAACACCAATGACACATTTGGATAGTCACAAAAAATCCCAGGCTACTTCTTCATACCATAATTACCACATACAGTGCCAATTTAATTTAACAGACGTGGACCACTGAATTTCAGGGCTCATGTCCACTAACACTTGTAACACAGGTGACAGAAAAACATGCAAGGCTTGTTCTTTTAATCCTACCAAGTTTAACATACTGCAATATTGTATGGGACTACCACACAGTGATCTAAAAAGTAAAAATAAAAATCTAAAATGTGCAAGTTCCAGTGGGAATGTCAGTGACAGGAATTCCAACTGTGGAAGTTTTAATAATTACAATCTTTCCAATCAGTGAGAAAGAAGCTGAAATTGTATTTTGCAGTCCCAAGAACGGAATGCAAACACGGAGCGAGAGCTGTGATGCCAAAGGACACAACTGAACTCGACAAAACTCTCCAGGTTTAGGAAAAGGTCAAGGCTGCCAAGCAGAAATTGTGCCTGTTGCTTTTTATTCTGCCCTAACCATATGGAACTTCACTTCACCAGCAGAATTTTCCACAACAACCCAAATTCACCGCAAATACAAGCTGCTGGGGTTTTTTTTATCTCTTACTTTTTTTCTGAGGTCCTTCATTTAAGATCAGATCTTCAAACAGTATTTCACACCGATCACTCAATGTGTTTATAATGTCTCTTTTCAAAGCCTGCAGGGACAAAGCGAAACCATCAGTAATAAAAGCCACTTGCACACTTTTGACTAGTAAGAAATAATCCAAGACCCTCAGAGGTTTAACCCATGGTGAAAGAACGGTTTTCTCCAGAAAATAAAAACTAATATGAATTTTAAGTCCAACAGGGAGAAGCTAACAGCAAAAGAATTAACATCCAGAGAGAAAACAACAAAACAAAAATGAAAAGCTGCAGAGAAGTTTAGGAATTTTTGGGTAAGACCTGTCAACTTCTAGACATTTAGCATTAAAACCCAACAAAAATAATCAGAAGGCAGTGACTCAATAAGGGGGAAAAAAAATTACTGAGCAAAACCTCTACAAATACAAAAACACAGTCTGCAACTTTGTCTTAAAGAATTCTTCAAAGCCTAATCCCTCTGACAATTTGTGCAAAGAATCACCAGAGACTTTACCAAGGGCAGAAATACCCTCTAGAAGTGAGAAAGGAATGGAATCCACCTCATATACCCAGAGACTGTGTCTGAAATCATCTCCGTGTGCAAGGGTGTGAGCATTTGGACTCCAGTTTAGACCATTCTGGCAAAGAAAAACCAGCAAACTTCACGCATTTCAGAAAAACGTTTCTGCTGAAGTGACCCCCCCCGGGTGAGTACCTGAATGGCTTCTTTAACCCTTGGCCTGTTGTTGTGGATGTAGGCTCTGCACTTCACAGCCCCCCTGAGGTTTATGGAACCGCTGCACACCTGCACTGTGGCTGTAGATCTGGGGCTGGAGCCCTGGCACTGCAAAACAAGCACTGCTTACCAAGGCACTTGCAGCACCAGTCAACAAAACACAGGACTTAGCAAATTGATGGCAACCCCTTCAGATGGTCACATACAACCTGTTTTCCCTCCTAATCCGTAACTCCAGTTTTATTTTGTTTTTCCAGTTGGTTAGGTAAGGCTGAAGAGCTCTTTTGCATTACGGAAAGTGTATTTATTTGTCCAGATGTTTCAAACGTTTTTTTCTACAAGCCTTCTAAAACTTTCCAGTATTGCAATCAATAAAACTTTTTAAGGCCTCTTTTCAGCATTATAGTTTTAATGTTTACTATGTAGTCAGCATCACCCAGGCTGTCCTGGGAGTCATCCCATCAGTCAGTACCAAATTATACATGTGGTCACACTTAGGACTGCATCAAACTGTTGCCTAGAAGTGCTCATCCTAATTACCACAACAATGAGTGTGTGCATGAAGCACTCTGGGCCAACACCTGGAAACACAGGGATGCACAACTTCCACAGCAACTGCACAAACTCCTCCTGCCCAAATCAAACTTTCCATTCCCTCAGGCAAGTAACCTGAGTACACAACACACAGTAACAACACAAGAAGCTGAGACACTACTTGACTCTTTAAAATGGCATTTTATACATTGCTAAAAGTTTTGACGAATAAAACTTAGAGAATCCAGGAACTAGCTGACAAAGTGGGCAAAGATGCCTACAAAGGAATGCCTGGATATGTTTGGACTGCAGGACCCAGGTTGGGGCACTGAATTTGGGGTTCACCATGACCTCTGGCAGAGGGGGAAACCCCTGACACAGACCCAGCAGTGATTCAGCTCACGGGATCTGCGCCTTAACGCAGAGCGGGTGACGGAGCTTCTGACAAAAGCCTCCAGGTGAATGTCCAAGGCAGCTGAGGCAAGTTGAAATGTGGGGGTGACTCTGAACTTAGATGCAAAGTCACCTTGAAATCAGTGTACACAGGTGCATACAGGCATCCTACTACCAAAGGAGTTAGTTTGCAGAACTTCTTTTCCATAACCTGTTTTCCAACCCGTGCAACTCACAGACAATGTGCTTATCAATACCACAGGAATTTCTAAAGGCATGAAAGGTGCAGATCTGTCAACAATCACTTTCACATTACATATCTACAGGGGGGGAAAAAGTCTTTAGGAGTCAGTAAGTAATTCAGAATGTCATTTTACTTTTTATTCTGTTTTATAATATAACAGCAAGGTTATACTTTGCAAACCACTAATACTTACCAGCTGTGTCAGAACCTTGACATCAGAGAACTGAGTGAGGGACTGAGTATTTCCTTTTAACTTTTTCTGAGGGGAAAAAAATGCTTTGTATTATGAAACAGGAAAAAAAAGTCACTGAATCAAGTCTCTTCACTATGGCATAAAATGTACCCTAGTTTATAGCATGTAAGAGAGAAAAATGCCACAGCGACACCAGCCATGAGAATGTAAGTACACAACTAAAAGGAGAGATGGATGCATCAGCCAAACAAGGTGCTTCCACTCTTTGACATTCAGACAGATTATTGACAAACATTATGACAGAAATCTTATCATCTACATTCACACCTCACTCATGTCCTCTAACAGCAACATTTTAGTCAGACTTCACATATAATTATTGTGTTCAAGTTGCCAGAGGAAGAAGATGCAACCTGCAGCAATGAACACAAGCAGTCCAGAGTCGCAGTGACCTGCAAGAGGTCAATTAGACCAACAAATACTGTACAGAAGATGTCTCAGTCAGTGCTTCATCACACTGGGGGTTCCAACCACACATCTTTTAGAGCTCAATTCCTTGTTGTTTGGGACTCACCTGCCCTTCCAGTAGCTCTGTATCATCATCTTTAACTTGTCCATTGATCAGGAAAACACTGTCTTCTATCTGCTTTGACCACCGGTTTAACCCATTCTTTAAAATAAGTGAGAACACAACAACCCCATAAGAAAGGGGAAGGGGAATTTCACTGAAGGGTTGGGCAGTCTCACGCTGAAAACTACAGAAATTCACGTTTCAACAGTTACTCCGAAGAGTTTTAAAGCCTCTGATGAAACTGTCCCTATGTTTTTCCAAAGGCAGCCCTTAAACCCGCTCTGTTCAGAACACAGCCCATGAACAGGCATTGCAAAACCCTGAAGGGCACCGCAGGGGGTTGGCTGTTCTAGGGAGGGTTGCAGCCAACTGAAAGCAATCCATAATAAAGCTCTCCATCCCCTCCTCTAACTGGGTGTAACCTTCCAGCAGGCGAGGAGCACACGTGTTAGTTGGGATGGTCATGTGACAACTCTTGTCATTTTGAGCCAAGGAAACTTCTCGCTGAGCACAGCAGAATAATTACAATTAAAAGAGGAATAACTCCTGGACGTTCTCCTCTGATTAGTCCCACTCCTCTACTGCACTGTCCAAATCTTTCTCATTTAATTGTCTACAGAGAAATTACTGCAGTAGCTGGTGTAGTAAGTGGTGCAGGCAGATAGTTACCTTGGTATTCTTCTCCAGGTCATGGTTTGGGGAAGTAGCAAGGAGTGGAATGTGAATATTAACATTCACTGTGCAGCCCAAGGCTACCCAGGAAGCAGACAGAGCACTCTGGTATTTCCAATCTGCTGGTTTGGCTGAACTCTGAGAGCAGAGGACAAAAAAGCCATAAAGCATCTATACAAAGCCCTGTATAACTCAGATGGAGGTTTATTTTTTGGAACATCACTTGCCATGCACTAAAAGCTGTAGCTGGCACGGGAGGGTGAGCTTACCTTTGGATCTTGCACGTCGTACGTTCGGCAAACTACTCTTTGCTACTTAAAGAAAAAGGTTTGGTGAAAAGCAAAAGAACAAGTAAAAACAATTCACAATTAACTTTGTCCTTTACTAAACGTCTTTGTTGAGCTAACTGATGCTCTGAAGCTCTCACCTTTCCTGAGTGTAAAAAGGTGGAAAAGCATTTGCCTCTAACTACCACAGCGTTGCTGCCCCAGCTCTTATAAATCAATTAGGATCAATATGCAGTGACAGGGAGAACCACCAGGGCACCAATTTGTCACTTGTCCTCGTCTCTCTCACCTCTCTGAGGACAATCCTCCTTTCTCTCCTTGCATTACCTCCTTACCAAGAGACCCTGCATTCTTCTGCAGCACTAGTACTGATCCCAGTGCTTCTCCAAGTCCATGGAAGCACCACTGGTAACAAACAGCAAGATGAAGGTGCTGAACAGTATTTTAGGTGCTCTCTTCAATTTATGCAAATCAAGAGTGACTGGGGAAGGCACAATGTGATGCCACCACACAGACAAAAGTAACAGCAAAATCATGGGAATTTTGCAAGGATAAGAGGGTCAATAGCCTTACTCACGGCCTACCAGAAAACTTCACAATCTCACCTTGATCTGTGTCTATCTGGACTTAAACAACTCCCTCCCCCGAATTCTCATTTATTCAGCAATAACCACAGGTCAGGGGCAGCAGCCTCAGCCAATAAATCCTGCTCATAAAGGATACTTTTTTGTAGCAGAACAGATTTGAAGAGCTGCTCTGTCTGAGACCTCTTCCTCAGCAGGTTTCCAGAGCCTTCTTTTAGTCAGGGCCTTTTCCACTGAGAAGATCAGCTAAAGACCAAAAAATATTATGGATTTTTCCACAATAATGCACACTATAATTTCTGGAGAATAGCCTTGTGCTGACGTTTTAAGTCCATGTGATATCAAAATTAGGTATCAGCAGGAAACACAGCTTACATGTCACCAAAATGCCATGTTAAGGAACATTCAACAAGGGTTCATAGGCAGCTTCTCCACAGTGAAAGTGGCTTCTGAAATCTTAACTCAGCTTCCTTATAAACCAAACAAAGCAACTCCCATTCACATATCCAACCTGTATGCTTTTCTGCTAACAGAAATACTCCAGCTTTCTGCCTATGCACTCAGGAGCAGGAAGGACAGCTGTGCAAAACAGCTACTGAGTAGAAGAAACCAACCAAGCAATTTTCATTCAGCAGACACAGCTCACCTTTTTCAGTCTACTCCCAGTTTCAGGAAGCTCTACTGAGATGCAACTGCACTGAACTGCCAGAACTGAATCCTGGACCTCAGGCTTCCAAGCCTGCTCGTGTTTAAATCACTCATCATGCTTATCTTACAAAAATGATAAAATGAATATACCTCTTCAGAACAGAAACTAAATGTAGCACTCGCTGCCCCAATACTGCAACAAAAATGCATTTCAAATCTATGACACAGTTCCATGTGGGTTTTACATTTAACCCCACACACTCAAGGCAAATACTCTAGTTCTAGACAAGATGTTTCTTTTAAAGGAGTAAGAATTACAGATCTTTTGCTACTGTAAATGTCTCTAATCTGAGCAATTCATTGAGACAAGGAAAGCTAACCTGTGTCACAAGGATTTAGCTTAAGAGAAGCCTTGAAGAGGCTTTCCCTGAGCCAGAATGCCCATGTTCAGTAAATACAAGATAATCACAGTAAGTACAAATTCAGATTTGCTGTTGCAGCAACAACCATCACAAGAACCAGAAAGTTAGGAAGTAGTGTCCCATAGGACAGGGATTTCTGAGGTCTCAGCCTCAGACCCACACAAAAACCCACAATATTTGTACTTCCTGAAATAAAGCAGCCAAACAACTGTATCTACTCAAGGCAAGAGCAGGATATTCCTTGGACACACAGCAAGAGATGCTCGTGCCTTTCAGCAGGAATTCTGCCCACCTTGCGCAGAGCGTTCTGCCCGTCCTTTGCCAGCTCTGGAGTTGCAATCATAAACACCCCAAGGACCAGCAGCCCTCCAGGGAGCATTCTGGACACCTGAAACGTGAGAATGAACACTCATTAGCAGGAATCAGTGGCCTAGAAACCATGCAATGATCAAAAATTACTGATGAGGCAAGCATGCATCGAGAGCAGAGGCTGGATCCTCTGCAGTGTAGGAACACTTCCCATAAATGTTCTCCCCTCAGTCCTACCAAGTCTCCTTTCATCGAAAACCCTGAAAGCAATACAGATATTTCTGGTTTAAAAGTGCCCAGCGTGGTTAGGAAGGTTCTTCCACTTTGAGGAAAAGGCCTGCGACAACACAAGCGATGAGATACTTTGTGACCACCTTATTTCCCTTCTGTTCCTCCCACCCCTCGGTCACCTTGCCAGGCTGAGCTCCTGACCTGACTGGCGTGTGTGGTTATCCACTCCTCATCCAGGGATGCCACTTTTGGAGGGCTGGTGTGCTGCTCCCTGTGCTGCTCCCTGGGAGGGGTGCGGACGGCCCGCAGCACGTAGTCCCGCTGAGGGGAGCACTGCCCAAAACACCAGGGTGAGCAAGGCCAGCAGGGCAGGGACTGCAGGCCTGAGGGGCAGGGGCTGTGCCCGGGGCAGAGCCCAGCCATGGCACACTGACCTGCCCTATCAACAGCCCCGTGACAAAGGGCCTCAGGGCTGTGCTCAGCTCCGACAGGTACTGCCCCACGCCCTCCTCCACCAGGTAGGTCCTGCCCATGGCTCTGGGGCTCAGCTGGGGGGGCTGCAGTTCCAGCCTGAAAACAGAGAGTGCATGAAGACAAGGTGCATGTACAGCAGCAGGCACAGGAAAACAGTCCCACACAAAGATCCTTTACAATGGTTTGGGTTGCAAAAGCCCTCTGCAATCATCCAGCCCAACCGTGCCCCGGCACTGCCGAGGCCACCACGGTCCCATATGCCCAAGTGCCACAGTCACGTGGCTTTTAAAGCCCTCCAGGGGTGGGCACTCCACCTGGGCAGCCCCTTCCAATGCCTGACCATCCTTCCAGTTTAGGAATTTCCCCAATATCCAACCTGCCCCTCCCCTGGCCCAGCCTGAGGCCGTTCCCTCCCCTCCTGTCCCTGTTCC
>JAWWEU010000005.1:25056907-25067188 GCA_035583155.1 Acropternis orthonyx | reverse complement strand
GCCGGGGCGGGTCGGGCTCTGCTCCCAGGGAACAGGGACAGGAGGGGAGGGAACGGCCTCAGGCTGGGCCAGGGCAGAGGCAGGTTGGATATTGGGGAAATTCCTAAACTGGAAGGATGGTCAGGCCTTGGAAGGGGCTGCCCTGGGAAGTTTGGAGTGCCCAGCCCTGGAGGTGCCCAAACAACGCGTGGCTGTGGCTCTTGGGGACACGGTTAGTGGTGGCCTTGGCAGTGCCAGGGTGGTTGGACTCAGGTCTTGCGGGTCTCCTCCAGCCCGGGGGGCTTTTTGCTTCAGCCTGCTCGGATCTCCCCGTGGCGGGGAAAGAGAGCTTTGCTCAGCCTCGGGGTTACACCTCTCTTAAACAGCGTGTTGAAGGCCTTTGTGTGAAATGGCCCTGAGAGAATCAACGTCTTTAGCTTGATTTGGGATTTGCTTGGTCACAGAACAATAATATACCAGGAGAGAGCAAGAGAGAAGAGCGTGAGGCTGCGAATGAGTTAATTGTTTGGGAATGTGACACACTCGGGATGTGCTGAATGAATTATTAAGTGCAGTGTAAATTAGGGGAACCCACAGATTTTAGCAGGTTACTCTCTCTCAGGTCTGTTCCTGTCGGGTGTGGCAGGAGGGGCAGCATTATTTGAAACTGTGAGGTGTGAGAAGAAGCAGGAGATAAACCAACATCCCTCACGGCCTCCTTAGAAGCCCATTCTGCCCCAGAGTTCTGCTTTTGCTGAGTGTTTTACAGTGAAGCTTCAGGACACAGTTAACTGTTTCAGATATTAGAAATTCAAGCCTAATTATTGTTTTCAGCACTCGGGGAACAGAGCACAGGAATTCATTTTAAGAAGTGTTCATTAGAACTTCTCCCAGTCAAATCCCTTGATCCCTGTGATTATGTGAGCTTTATTGTACATGTAGAGAAATACTCCAGAGGTAAGAGAAGTTCTAAGTCGATGAGACCACACTGCATAATTGTGCTGCTACAATGTCTGTGGCTGCATCAGAAATGATAAAGAACTATCCAGGTTAATTAGACTGTTATTTTATGCATAATTTCATAGAATCACGGAACAGTTTGGATTGGAAGGGACTTTAAAGCTCATCATTCCAACCCCCTGCCATTGTTGGGACTCCCACTAGACCAGGTTGAAACATATCACAACTTTTCCTGCCAGCAAAGTGACAGTGTTAATTCAATGTGGAAATGCAGCTCTTTCTCCTTCAAATTCTACTATGGCAATAGTATTTTTATGTATTTTCTCTAAAATTATCTTTATTAGAGATGTCTGTTAAGAAGGATCCTTGGCAAAGGTGGGAAAGAAAAAGAAATGTTCATTAAGTGCAACTGAGGTGACTTTGTTATCTTGCAGAACAACAGTACTTTGAAGTGGAAAAGCGACTGGCTCAGAGTCAGGAGAGACTTGTCAGTGAGACCCAGGAATGTCAAACTCTGCGGGAGGAGCTTAAAAAGCTTCGTAAGTGTCCCTGCGTGCTCTGCAGGGTGGGCAGGCCATTCATCCCTCTGTGCTGCTGGAATGCTTTAGGTTTTACACAGGAGCTGAAAGTCCAGCCAGCCAGCTAGCAGCTGCACTTGTTATTTCTGCGTGCATAGAGGTGTTTTGTTCTGTGTTTAAATCGGCCTTTTTTTAATGGAATTTCTTGTCCTAATGGAAAAACCCACGTTGCTCTCTGAGTCCTCTGCCCAGTAAGTGCTCCTGCTCTGAGAGCTGCCTTAGTCTGCCACAGTCTTACCTTGTCCAGCTAGGGTGAAGTCTGGAATTCCTCTTTTCTCTTTTTTCAATAAATGTTTTTAAGGGAATTTTTTTTTTTAGCTGCATTTGTAGAGTGAATTATGTCATTCCACAGTGGAGATTCCTCTCAGCTGTTTGTTCCCCCCCAACAGATGAACAGCTGAAGCTGCTCAATGAGAAGAACAAAGAGCTGGAAGCTGCCCAGGACCGGAGCGTGGCCGTTCAGGTACGGCAGGGCCGTGGCCAGAGACTGCACTGCTTGGGGTCACCTGGCTCTGGCCAGCGTGTGCTGCTGTGGGGCTCTCCGTGTCCATGTGCAGGGAAAACTCTGTGGGATTGCACCAGGGAAAGCTGGTGTGTTAGCAGACTGATTGACACGTTGCAGTTTGAGTGGCTTGTGCCAGCCCAGCTGGAGCCTCTTGTGAAGTGACCTTAAGCCAAACCCCAAAAACTGAGACAAAGGTATAAACAGGGGGTCTGTTTTCCCTCCTCCTTTGCCACACTTGTGTTCCTTGTGTTATGCTCAAAGTCTGGTTGCAGGGTGAGCCACTTGAGCTGACTGATCCAACAGAACAGCAATTTCAGAGCAGAGAGCAAAACCACAGTTATTAAACTGATTTTTCCACAGTGACAGGACTGATCTGACTGTTTCCCCAGAGGGGCTTCCCTGGGCCTGACTGAGGTGCCCTGTGGTGACACCTGGAAGGCAGAAGCAGCTCTGTTGCCTCTAAATGATCCAAGATCATTGACTTTGATTTGATTTGTATGTTGATTTTTACACGTATTCATTCCTTGTTTACTCTGTTACCTCTTTTATTTAACCAAATAATGCTGTTTCAGTGAAGTCTTGAGTGTCAAAGCTGTCTTTCAAAGGATATTAAAATCAAATGCAGCTTTGAACAGTTCCTTTTTTTAGACTGATGCAGCTGCCCGCTCTGTAAGGCTCTTATCCACGTTTTCAGTTGGCTGGGGTGACTTGCAGAGGTTTATTTTGCTGCTGTGTGGTTCCAAGTAGTGACTAAATTGTTACAGAGAGCTGATCATGTTTCTTTATTGATTTTTTTTTTCAGAGCCACTTAAATAGAGAGAAGGAAGAACTGGAGGCTGAAAAGAGAGACTTGGTTCGAACAAGCGAAAGGCGATCGCAGGAGGTCGAGCATTTAAACGGTACAGCCAAGGACAGGCACAGATATGGAGTAAAAGGCATCCTTGTACCTTGGAATTGAGGCAGTGTCCAGCAGCCAGGCAGCACCAAACAGTGGGTTAGCAGGAAACAGTATTTAGAGAAAAGGAAACAAGGCAGGAAAGAACACACTAAATGCAGAAAAACAGCAGTTTGGTGCGCTTTTTTTTGTCAATTTAAAACCATGCCTTTTACAGTGCCTTAGTGCCCAACATACAATTACATCCATCAGATCTTGCCTGTTGTCATTCTTTACAATTTAGTTCTGTGAGTAATCAAAGCTGTTACACAATCAGCATTTCTAACTCCAGTTTCCCTCCTCCAGAGGATGTAAAACGCTTAAATGAAAAACTCACAGAAGCAAACACAGAAAAGGCCAAACTCCAGCTAAAGCTGGATGAACTTCAAACATCAGATGTCTCCATGAAGGTGAGTAGGACTTGGTATGCAGAGTGTATGTGTGTTTGGGTGTGATGTGATCATCATCTTGTCACGATTCCCTTTGAAAGCAGGTCAGGGGAGCTCCTGTTACTTACAGCAGATTGTTTTAGTATCAAATTGGTGGCTGTGAATAAAGTGAGATCTGCATTTATAGAAGACAGTGGGATCAAGTTGGGCAAGTATGCCCAAGCCTCGGTGGTGGAGGACTCCAGGTTCAGGAGGGCAGGTGGGAAGGAGAAAAGTAGTTAGTTGTGAACCTGCACCATTTCTTTATGGGCAGAATGAACTCCATAAAGAGAGCAGGAAAGGGGGAAAAGGAGGAGAAGTCTGATACCTTAACTAATTTCCTTTAACTAGGTATTAATCTAGTTAATGTTCCCAGCTGACATAAACTTCGAGGAAACTAACTCTTGGTAACTTACTACCAGTGTGAGAAGGAATGCTGCCTGTCATTTGGTGTTATTTACCAACTTACAGGACATTGCTGCTACTCCTCTTCTGATCAGAGTAATTTAATTGGCAGCTTTGTTTTCTGTGCAACCAGCACAATTACACTGGGCAATTTTCCTTTTAGTACCGTGAGAAAAGGCTGGAGCAAGAAAAGGAACTGTTGCAGAATCAAAACACCTGGCTGAATGCTGAGCTGAAAGCCAAAACAGATGAACTGCTGCAGACTGCCAGGGAGAAAGGCAATGAGATCTTGGAGCTCAAATGTAGTCTGGAGAACAAAAAGGAGGAGGTAATGTAATTACTGCGTGCTTTTCTCATTTCTTACAAATTATACACCCCATTAACTGTATTAAAGCCAAGTACTTTCATAACTGCATTTGAGTAATCATTTATGTTTTTTCTGTAACTTTTGGTTTGGTTTTTTTTTTTTAAGTAAAAACAGTGAGATGGGTATTTTCCAAAGTAAAATGGACTAGAAAGAAAAAAATATATATATGGTGTTCTCATTTCTTCTTTGACTAGGTTTCCAGAATGGAGGAACAGGTGAACAGCTTGAAACAGTCAAATGAAAACCTTCAGAAGCACGTGGAGGAACTTCTGAATAAACTGAAGGAGGTGAGACAACGTGAATATATATGAATATATGGAACAGCATTGCAGTTGCTTCTACAAATGGAAAAATAGAACATGAGAAATAGAAATAGTGGAGTGCTCCCCTACCCTGTCTCTTCTTTAATTTGCTAGGCAAAAGAGCAGCAGGCAAGTATGGAGGAGAGATTCCACAACGAGCTGAATGCCCACATGAAATTATCCAACTTGTATAAGGTGAGTTATTGATTCTGGTACACGTGTTTACCTGGGGCTGAGTCTCAGGGTTAAATGTAATGCAGGCCACTTTGGGGTTTCTTCCCCGCAAAGTGTGGGTGTGGGAAGGACTGGCTTCCATTGCAGAACGCTGTGAGACATCCAAAGCACTGTTTTTTTTGCCTTACATTGTCTGCATTATCTTGTAGATTGAGCAAAACCGGGGTTGAAATAGTAATTTTATGCTCAGTGTTTTGAGGCTTCCTGTAAGAATGGGGTTATGTCTTAGGATAAATTGGGATCTAAGTTTATGTGTAAAGTGTGACTGTGCAAGAGATGTCTCTGAGTTTGGTTAGCAGAACTTCATTTCAAATAACACAGCAAGTGTTAGTGACCTGACTGAGACACAGCTGAGTGTCGTGGATTCTGCCAAATAATGACACGCCATCTAAACAAACAACTTGTGTTTGTTTTGTTGGCTCAGAGTGAAAGATATCCTGTAGTGCATCGACTAGGACAAAGTCAGCTTAAAGCAGACACCTGCTTGCTCTGTGCTTTGCACATGCTGCATTCACAGGTTACTGAGTTCTGTTCCCTGAGTTTTCTTGCTTAGATACCCACATCAGCTTTGTACAGCCTTGCACTTGTGAGAGCTCTAACCAGGAAATTATTTATATAAAATTCCCTAAAAATACCAAATTTTTCCGACTCATCAGAATTGAGTGCTCAAAATTTCTGGTTTGCTTTAGTGAAGAGCAGGGTCAAAGCCAGAAGCAGCTGTAAACAGCTAAAGGCCATACATTGTATTGGGAATTATCTCAAATCCATGTCTGGTGCTTCTTACTCTCACATGGGCAGTTTGCATCAAAGGGAGACTTAACCCCAGCGGAAAGGATTGTCCAGTGTAGGTGAATCTTTTAGCATTTTACTCCAAAAGCTGTGTTCATAACTTCTGCTCAGTTCAGGCTTTCTTAAACATCCAGCTGCTATTGCTGTGTACTAAAGGTGAGCTAAAATGCTTTGTTTAGAGTGCTGCTGAGGACTCAGAGGCAAAGAGCAATGAGCTGACAGGGGCGGTGGAAGAGCTGCACAAGCTCCTGAAGGAAGCAGGTGAAGGTAAGCTGGGAGTAAAGAGGGCAAAGGGAGGAGAGCAGCTGTTCTCCTTTTTAGCACCTTGGTGCATTGAAAAATGGGGGTTGTGTGTTCAGACAAAGAACTTCACTGGGCTTTGTAGTAAAAATTTTATCTCATTAGTTGAATTTACTTGTGTTTGGGGAGCTATTTTCAAACACACCTGGAATTTTGCTATGGATTTTGATGAGAAGGTCTAATTTTACAAAATACACCTTCACTTTAGTTTCTTATTTTAAATTCCTTTTCACTAATAGAAGGACAGTTCAGACTTTTGCCCTTTTCTGAGCAAAGGTGACAAGCAGTGGTTCATGCTTCTCTCATGCCACTGTTTTGTTTATCACATGAACTTCTTCAGATCATATTCAGGTAAAGTGAAAATTAAGGTACATAGGCAAATTTGATTTTTTAGATAAATAAAAGCAACTGCAACACACAGCCTGCTTGTCTGATTTAATTGTAGCTAATAAAGCAGCCCAGGAGCATTTGGCTGAGGTGGAAGAGTCCAGAGCTGTAATGGAGAGAGAGCTGAGGGAGAAGATCAGTAAGCTGGAGAAGGAGCTGGAGAATGCCAACGACTTACTGTCGGCTACGAAGCGCAAAGGTGGGATCACTCTTAAATTAGAAGTACAGAAAGCCTCAGGCTGGCTCTTGGCTTGCATGGGATACTGTGCTGAATGTCTGGGGGGAGTAAGGGCATTCAGTGGCACCATCTTTGCTCATTTCTAGGTAGCAATTTCAGCAGCTTTTTCATATATATATATATATGTATGACAATATATATGCCCCTCAGCAGAAAGTGCATTTCTATCACAAAGTATTTTGAAGTTCTTTTGCTAATCTGATTTACCTTTTCAAAGAAAAGGGAGAGGAAACATTTCCTTAAGGCTAAATCGTCGTGCTTTTAATGGTTTTCTAGAGATGGAAGTGGAGGTGATAAACTATTCTTCTTTTCCTCTTTAAAAAGGAAAGGCAGTAAAAAAGAAACCTCTGTCCTTAAATTTCTGTTTCACATTAAATCTTACTCAGTATTCACTGTTGTCGTTTTGTCTTTTTTGTTGTTTGCTACATATCAGTAATTTATGAAGGAAAGAGCAGAGCAGGAACAGAAGAATGAAGTATATTTGCTATATCCCCATGTTAATTTAATGAAAATAAACCAGTGCTCTGCTGCTCTAAACCTCTAAGAAACCTGAGGTTAAACTTTGCTCCAGCTATTTCCATGACTGATGTTCTGAAATGATCTAAATTTTAAGAGTCCTAATAGTAAAAGCTTTTCAGCATCTTCAATTAAAGTAGGCAGAGAATGGCTTGGAACATTGTATGTAATACCAATCACTTTTACGTGAACATGTGTAAGAGAAATCACAGAAAGCTCTTCAACCAGCCACTTTAAGGGCTTAAAACTGTAATTTAGAATACAGCCTTGTGAAAGGTGAGAGTATTAAAGACTATTTCTGGTGGGAGTGACCGCAGCTTTGTCACGGCGTTGTGTCCCCAGGAGCCATCCTGTCCGAGGAGGAGCTGGCAGCCATGTCTCCCACTGCTGCAGCCGTGGCCAAAGTGGTCAAGCCTGGCATGAAGCTCACTGAGGTGGGTGAGGAGGGCACTCTTCCTTGGCAGGGCCCTGGAAGTGCCAGCAGGGACACACCCTGAGGCAGAGGGGGGCAGCCGTTGGTGTAATCCCTGGCTGAAGGCAGTGAAGTCTTACGTGAGGCAGACTTGCACTTGCTGAGTTAGTGGGAATTTTTCTCAACATGCCTTACAGTTTTTATTCAAGTTCAGAAACAAGTGAGGTTTGTTAACATAAACTTATTTTCTGTATGCAGATTTTCTTTGCTTATTCCCATTGTTTAGTCTGTACTACTGTGCTTTTGGCTTTTACTTGCGAAAAAATCAATATAGTGGTAAGTCATACAAATCCTAGGGGTTTTTTCACTTCTCTCTATGTAATTTGCATTTACATTGTTTGTTACTGGTTGTTCTGTCCAGCTATTAAATTGCTTTCTTCTGTATTGCTAGTTTTGATATTTCTGTTGTCTTAAATTTGCTTAAGATTTGTGCCTTTTACTTAGAATTCTTTTATTACAGACAGTTGCACTGTGAGGTTTGCCATTTTTAAATTACTAGGTGTAATTTTTATTTCTTAAAACATTTAAATAATGTTTTGCCATTGTATGAACCCTAAAAGCACATTGATTTCCAAGTCCAGTGAGTTTCTCTGAGTTCACTAGTTTGGAGTTGTATAAAATTATACTGCCTTAAGGTACGACTTGTATGATTAGCAGTGGCTCTTTTTTAAGAGCAGATGTGTCAAAAACAAACCAAAACCCCTTTTGTTGCAGCTCTACAATGCCTATGTGGAATCTCAGGATCAGTTGCATATGGAAAAGCTGGAGAACAAGAGAATCAATAAATATCTGGATGAAATAGTGCAGGAAGTGGAGGCCAAAGCCCCAATCTTAAAACGTCAGCGTGAGGAATTCGAGCGATCCCAGAAAGCCGTAGCGAGTCTGTCTGCAAAGCTTGAACAAGCTATGAAGGTCAGGATAACATAAAAGAGCATGTAAAATGATGGGGAAAGTTAATTTTTAATTCTTTAAGCCTAATTGGTGTTGTAAATGTATAGAACGGGTCTTCCTGTCAGCTTTTATTGTGGGAAAAGGTCTGTGGAATTTTCTAGCTTGTGGTTTATGGGACTGTATGAGGGATTTTACAGAACAAACATATTCTGTAGGTTTTTTTATAGTGAAGACTTACAATCTCTTGTTTTCTGAGAGAGAGGGTTCTTTATGAACAAAGTTTAGTATTTGTCTGCCCAATGACATAAAATTGACCTTCAGTGCTCCCTTCCCATCAGTTTTAATGCATACCCCATTACAGCATGAAAGAGTGTGGCCTCTGATTGCAAACCACCCGGCGTTTAACCTTTGGAGTGTAACTTTAAAGAGCGGTTTGGCTCACGAGGCATGTCTCCATATGATGTTATGTCTCTGGAAAGGAATGTGTCCAGGTTGAGCTGTGACGTTCTGTCCTGTGTGCTTGCAGGAGATCCACTGCTTGCAGGATAAGGCTGATCAAGCCAATAAACACGCCTCTTTCTTTGAGAGAGAAAGCCAGAGACTGGAAGTGCGAGTCAAAGATCTCTCCCAGCAGGTAGGACAAATGTTGTTAGGCTTAAATGTACTACTTGTCATTTATTTCTTAATATGGGGCTGTATTTCTGGTGTTTGCTTGGAAGTTGTGTTCAGCCCCATGTAGGCTTTGGTTGTCCTAAGTGCCTGGCTGGTGTTAAAAGCTTCTCCTTAGGACAGCATGGTACTTCCGTTTCTGCTTCCAAAACTAGAATAAATTCAGCTGGATAGAAGCGATGCTGCTTTAGGATAAAGAATATTGTTAAATATCTGACATGGGGAAACTCACATATATAACTTCTTTGATTGGAATGTCCTTTGCAGAACTGAACATGGATTATCCACTTCTGATCTTGTTGCCTTGTGTCAAATTGATTTTTCTGTAGCTATCTTACAGGGATTTATTGATTGTATACTGTAGAAAAAAACCATTTAATTTCCAAGTACTTGATTCCTCATATATTGTTTTGGAGAGCAAACATTTGAGTCTGTGTGTGAGCCTTACACTGCAACGTTCTCTTCCAGATTTGTGTGCTGCTGATGGAACTGGAGGAAGCCAGAGGCAATCATGTGATCCGTGAGGAGGCAGTGAGCTCTGCTGACATCAGCAGCTCTTCCGAAGTGATCACTCAGCATCTGGTCTCCTACAGAAACATCCAAGAACTCCAGCAGCAGAACCAGCGTCTCCTGGTGGCTCTTCGGGAGCTGGGAGAAGCTAGAGAGAAAGAGGAGCAAGAAACAACATCATCCAAGTAAGTCACCCCTTCTAGTAAGCTCTTTGTGCTAAGGGATTTATTCAAACACTTGTCAGTTTTTCCTTCTGCTTGTGATGAATTGTGTGCATATCTCATGAGCAGCTGTGTAATTCATAAAAGCAAGTTGTTATTAAGCTACGTTATCCTCAGGTTTAGATGAAAAGGGCTTTATAGCTATGGATCTTATAATAGGTCCTCCTCAAAATCTGAAGTAAAAAGAGTTGTTGGTCTTTTAGTGACTCTGATTTCACACAACAGAGCTGTTTTTCAAGAGATAAGTTTCATTCCTGTTAGCTGAACAAAACATTGCATGTGTGCATATTTAACTAAGTGTGAGACCCACAGGTAATGGAATCCCTTGTGAAAAGCTCTTAGCCTGACTCTCTGCTCATGCTGCTGACTTTGTGACGTTATTCCCATTAATAGAATTGCCTTTATTCTCCTTTTCATGGTAGAGGCTTACTTTTGTTTTCATCTACAAATGGCAGCCCAAAGGCCTGTCTTCCTAGAAATTCACAGGACTGTGTCTTAGAATCCCAGAATCCCTGAGGCTGGAAAAGCCCTCCCAGCCCACGGAGCCCACCCTGTGCCTGATGCCCACCTTGTCCCCCAGCCCAGAGCACTGAGTG
>JAWWEU010000005.1:25035308-25056694 GCA_035583155.1 Acropternis orthonyx | reverse complement strand
TGAGCCTCCTTTTCTCCAGGCTGAGCCCCCCCAGCTCCCTCAGCCTCTCCTGCTGCTCCAGCCCCTTCCCCAGCTCCATGCCCTTCCCTGCACACGCTCCAGCCCCTCAGTGCCTTTCCTGGAAGGAGGGGCCCAGAAACACCTTGCTGTGCACGGGCAGCTCTCGGTGTGCACCACCTGAAAGGCCCTGTGGTTGCAGGATTTCGGAGCTGCAGAGCCAGCTGGACGCGGCCCTCAGCGAGCTGCACCAGCTGCGGGAGTCGCGGCAGCACCAGCTGCAGCTCGTGGAGTCCATCATCCGCCAGCGGGACATGTTCCGCATCCTGCTCACCCAGACCACTGGAGCCATCATTCCCCTGCAAGGTAGCCCCATCCCAGCGTGCCTGTGTGCTCGGCTGCCCTGGCAGGAATTGCTGCCTTTAAAATGCCCTTTATCTTTCTGTAGCCTCAGGTATGTTGCCGGAGGAGATTTGCCTCACCTCTACTCCAAAGCGGCCGAATTTGCCTCAAGCCATGTCAGCTCCTGCTGCAGTGTCGATGAGCGAGTCCGTGGAGACTGTGGAGGCTAAGGCTGCTCTTAAGCAGGTACATTTTCCAGCAGGCACCAGAAAAAATCGTTAGTTTTTCTTTTTGCTCTTGGTAACACTTTTATGTCTGTTCTGTGTCCTAGCTGCAGGAAGTTTTTGAGAACTACAAAAAAGAAAAGGCGGAGAACGACAAGTTGCTGAATGAACAGAATGAAAAGCTTCAGGAGCAGGTCACAGACCTGAGGTCCCAAAATGCCAAGATATCTACACAGCTGGAATTTGCCTCCAAACGGTAAAACAGCTGTTTTAAGCCAGCCTTAAATCTGGGTTCTGTGACATAGAATCACATTGATACTGTTTACTAAGGAAGAATTGCCAGTTAAACATTAATATTGTCTAACCTGTGTAAGAACACAAAGGAAACAGCGAAGGAGGGATCAAAAATATAACCTCTAGCTGAGTGAGACACCTGTGAGGACTGATGCATAAAACCAGGAGGCAGAGAGCTGTGTGCCTGCACCTCCTGCAGTTCAGCAGTGGAACGTGGCAAGCACATCTCTGCTCTGTTGTTCCTTGAAGGTACGAGATGCTGCAGGACAATGTCGAAGGGTACCGCCGGGAGATCACCTCCCTGCACGAGAGGACCCAGAAACTCACAGCCACCACGCAGAAGCAGGAGCAGATCATTAACACCATGACTCAAGACCTGAGGGGAGCTAATGAAAAACTGGCAGTGGCAGAGGTCAGTAACTGGGTGTGGCACTGCTGCGTATTCCAAGTTAGTACAAGAGTTTTTCTTATGATCAATCTGAAATTTCTCAAGTAGTGAGTGAAGATGTGGCAATGTTCCAAGGTGTATCTGTTCCCAGAAAACAGAATATTCGGTGGTTGTGTTCTTCCTCTTCTTGGTTAAATTCACACGGATTTTTATATATAGTCTGTGATAGTAAAACCTTCTATTAACATAATAGTAACTGATCATAAAAATAAAATTCATGGGTGGATTTGGGATTGATAACAAAATTTTCATTACTTGTCGTCATAAAGGTAAGAGCAGAAAACTTGAAAAAAGAGAAGGACATCTTGAAGATGTCGGATGTGCGCTTGACCCAGCAGCGGGATTCCCTGCTGGTGGAGCAGAGAGGACAGAACCTGCTGCTGACCAATCTGCGGACAATTCAGGTATGTGCCGTTGCTCTCGTGTCCATCAGGCTCTGCCTGTCCGAGATTTCAATAAATACCCATCAAAATCAAATATAACAGTCATGGGATTGGGTCTTCAAGTGGGTTTTTGTATGGCTACAAATGGACACTGAGCATGAAGTATTTGAGGAACCTGTTTCAGCAGGTTTGTGATCCTGGCCTGCATTGTGATACTGTTCTTTGCATGGGCAAAGTCCTGAGAATTTTGAGTTGTCACAATGAAATAGAAACAAAACGTGTGAAACAAAGTGAAAGGAAAAAAGCCTGTATGTTAGTTTTTAGAAAAATGTACCGGTGTCTGCATGGGTAGTTTATTTTCTTATTACACTGTTATTACTGTAATACTTTCAAATAATTTATTAAAAGGTATATTGACACAGTGTCTTCAAGGTCGCACATTTTATCATGTGACTGAATCCTATTTCTGTAGCAGATCTTTCGAAGGTTTTTTAATCCATGTAATTAGACTGCATGGATGGTAGATTTTCTTACAATAATATATATTGTATCAATATTATTAAAAAATCTTTCAAAACTAAGTCACGCGCTGTAAGTGCCACTTTTCGTCATTTTCTGTATCTACCCGTCATTTATTTTGTGCATTGGAGAAGTGTTGTGATAACTTTGTATGAAGTGCTGCAGTAATCCAGAAGAAAATCTTTAAAGTGATTCTAAGCACAGTGCATGGTGCTTTTTTATCAGGGAATACTGGAGAGGTCTGAGACAGAGACAAAGCAAAGACTTAATAACCAGATAGAAAAGCTGGAGCGTGAGATATCTCAGCTGAAGAAGAAACTGGAAAGTGAGGTGGAGCAAAGGCATTCCCTCACCAAAAATCAAGAGGTAAGTGCAGATGTGCTAAACTTGTTTTGGGGAACATAAAGCCCCAGGTTCATGGCTCCTGCCAGCTTGCACTGGGTTCCTTTATAAACACATGTGGTCTGTGTGTCATTTGGGAATAATGACAAGTTGAAGAACGTGGTGTTTGCAGGTTCATATCCTGGATCTCAAGAGGCAGCTGGAGACGGAGACAAACCGCCACGTTAACACAAAGGAGCTTTTAAAGAATGCCCAAAAAGAAGCTGCCATGTTGAAGCAACAGCTTAACAATACTGAGGCTCAGCTGACATCTCAGTCATCACAGAGGCCTCCAGGGAAAGGTAAGATGTTCTTCTGCATTTAACTGCTCTTTATTTTAAAATCTGTGGCCTGAGGAATGGTAGAATTCATAAGCCGGAATAATTGGGAATTAAGAGGGCAGTACACAAAATAAACCTCTTGGTTCATCACATATTCAGAGAAATGATAACCAGGATGATTTGTTAATGTGAAACTCGTGTCCAAGCAGTCTTTGACAAAGGGGAAAAGTACAGCAAAACTTACTAAAGGATCCCTTTTGTTTTATTTGAAGGTACTTTAGTCTATTAGGTTATGTATTTTTAAATAGTCAACAATGTTTATTGTCAGCCCTTATTTCTGTTGTGGATGACAGTTTTATTTAGGGAAACTTTGTGAAGGTGATTGGTTTTTTTCACATTATTATCCTTGAGAGACTGCAGTGTTCAAAAGAAGAGTGGTTTAAAAGCTGAATAGAACTTCCATCAGTGAATGTGTTCTAATATTGCAGGTCAGCAGAGTACAAATGAAGACGTGGATGATCTTGTGAGTCGACTGAGACAAGCTGAGGAACAAGTCAATGACTTGAGAGAAAGACTCAAGACTAGTTCTAGTAATGTGGAGCAGTACAGGGCCATGGTTCTTAGTCTGGAGGAGTCCCTTAATAAGGAAAAGCAAGTGAGTAGCTACCAGTGTTATTAGAGCAGCTGTTCATTGCTGTTTGTGATTCTCCACATTTTCAGTGTTGTTGGTCTACATGAGCTCCTGAGAATATTTATTCTGAGTTTAAGTTGTTAATAAAATACAGAATAATGTATTTAATGGAGGGGAAAATTGATCTCTTACAATAAATCCTAATGAAGGTGACAGAGGAAGTTCGTGCCACCGTTGAAGCTCGTCTGAAGGAGTCCTCAGAGTATCAGGCACAGCTGGAGAAGAAGCTGATGGAGTCAGAAAAGGAAAAACAGGAAGTGCAAGAGGAGAAGCGTAAAGCTATGGAGAATATGGAACAGCAGGTATGCACTGAGCAGCCCCTCCCTTAAAGCCCCTTGCAGAGGATCCAGAGCAAGGAGCTGCTACAAAACTTCCTGAACTTCAGTCGGGGGTCACAGCCTAGTAGCTAAATCTTTGAGAGTGTACACAGGCCTAACTGAATTTGGGAGAGCTTTCCAAACATGAGTAGTACATTAACCATGTGATTTTGTTGGAGTGGTTTTGTGTTCAGAGGTGTCACTGTCTTCCTGAACTTTGAACACAGTTTGCAGGAAAACAGTAAAAGCCTTTGAGAGAGGTTTCAGAAACAAACAAGGTGACTGTAACTAGAATTACTGCAGGCCCAGCTCTGGAAGAACAGGAATATGTTTTTAGCACAAAAGACTTCTGTATATTAATAAGTCCAAATATCAAAAGTATTTTTCTTTTTTTTTTCATACCAGTTTTAATTTATAAATAATTAGTTACCCTTCAGTTCTACATTATTAGTGACTCTGTTCAGTACTCTGTAAAATACTTCGCCGCTTCGTCTTGCCTTTGTTCTCACTTTGTTTCTGTTGTTCCCCCATCCCTGCAGCTGTCTGAGCTGAAGAAGAGTCTGTCAGCCGTGCAGTCAGAAGTTCAGGAAGCTCTTCAGAGAGCCAGCACAGCTCTGAATAATGAGCAGCAGGCCAGGAGGGACTGCCAGGAACAAGTACGTTTGTAGTGTGTGCCTGGTTGGAGCTGGGGACAGTAAACTGCATGTTAGTTCCTCAGCTGGACTCCAACTGAACTGATGGTGCTGCAGGCAGGAAAAGTGCTGGAAGGGCACAGTTCTCTCTTATGGGAGCAGCTGTTCTTTTAATACTTTCTTTTTTCTACCTGAGCAACGTTGTGGTAATATCAGCTAAACTGGTTTTGTGTTGTAGCAGAGTTTGTGTCATTTAAGGAAACAACGGATTTCTGTTTCTAAAGTCTGTTTCATTATGTAAAGAAATGAGTTGAGGAATGTAATTAGCTGTTTTTAATTAATTGCTGCCTCAGTTCTCTGAGGTGGGAAGCAAAAAAGAACACTGAAGTCTCACAGCAGGACAATGGGGAAAATACCTTTCTAACCCAAAATGTAATTAGCATCTTTTAAAACTGTGGCCACTATGATATTTAGCAGCAGCTGCTAAGATTTGTCTTGTTACCAGCTGTTTTTTAAAGGGAATCAACCTACTGGAGATGAGAATTCTGGCAACACTGGTCAGTGTCAAGAATGTAGAAAAACTCCTGACTGTTGCTTAATCCAACCCAAGATGTAGTAAACGGGCACGGCCGTGATTTTTGTGCTTGAGAATAGCAGAGGTTTGGGCCAGCGGTTTTGGTTTTGATTGGTGGTGTCTGATTTTGTCTCTTTTTGTTCATATCCAACACACATTAAAGCTAACAGAGTTGATTTGTTGTGGTTTTCTGCAGGCAATGATGGCTTCTGAAGCTCAGAACAAATATGAGCGGGAGTTAATGCTCCATGCTGCTGACGTTGAGGCTTTGCAGGCTCTTAAAGACCAGGTTGCCAAGAGCACAGCGGTGAGGCAGCAGCTGGAGGAGGCTGCTCGGAAAGCTGAGTCGGAGTTGTTGGAATCCAAAGCCTCCTGGGAAGAGAGAGAGAGAATGATCAAGGTATGATGGGTTTCTCATGGTTTCAGTGGCTTCTGTTCAGTGAACAGAAATTCAGCCACAGAAGCCAGTCACTGAATGGTTTTGTTGTAGGATGAAGCTTCCAAACTTGCTTCCCGCTGTGAAGATCTGGAAAAACAGAATCGATTGTTACATGAACAGCTGGAGAGCATGAGTAACAAGATGGTGACTTCCATGAAAGAAGCCATCCCAACTGCAGCCAATGTTTCTCTCAGTGAGGAAGGCAAATCCCAGGAACAGGTCTTGGAAATTCTTAGGTAACTTTAGCTCTGGGTTCCTTCTCTCAGGGCTTATAAATTAGTTGTAAAATTAAGTAGCTCTGTATTGCTTTATATTTGAAGGATGATGTCTAAAATTAAAGCACCTTTTTGCTAGGTGGGAGGTGGTTGTGCCACATGAGTAACTTAACACAGGAGATGTCTTTCTGCTAGGAAAAAACTGTGAGTCAATTATGGCAGGAACCTCCAAAAGTGATTATCAAACAAGTTAGATAGAGGTGCTTTTTTTTTCCCCCCCTCATTGTGATGTTTATGGAATTTGTCTGTGCACTCAGCAGCCCCGAGATGCCGTGCCCTGCCCTTGCCCTGGCTGAGCTGGTGGTCTCTTCTCCCTGCAGGTTCATCCGGCGAGAGAAGGAGATTGCAGAGACGAGGTTCGAGGTGGCCCAGGTGGAGAGTCTGCGCTACCGGCAGAGAGTGGAGCACCTGGAGAGAGAGCTCCAGGAGCTGCAGGACAGCCTCAATGCTGAGAGGGAGAAGGTGCAGGTATGGCTGGGTGTGAGGATTTCACTGAGTACAGGGGGCTGTGCTCTGTGTTCTACTCTCGGTCTTTGCTGCCTGTGCCCAGAAATGAGTTTTTGAAAGAATTTAGGGGTTGCTTGTGGCCAAATGGAGTATCTTGTCCTGGTAAAGAGGGAGAACAATGCTAATTCACCTCCCTTTTGTTAAGCCTTATTTTTACTTGTTTTGAATGTCCATGTTGAGGTAACAAATGCCACCATAACTATCCAAGATGGTGCTGTGCCAGAGCCAGGGGCAGTGTATGTACTTGTGCAAGCAAAACAAGTGACTGAGTTCAATCTTCCCAAAGGTAACAGCAAAAACCATTGCACAGCATGAAGAATTAATGAAGAAAACCGAGACCATGAACATACTGATAGAAACCAACAAGATGCTAAGAGAAGAGAAGGAGAGGCTGGAACAAGAGCTACAGCAAATTCAAGCCAAGGTTAGTACTGAGCTTCACGTAGACTTTTCAGATACTCAGTGGTATATCCAGTTAGTGTCTGGATATACCCCTGCTAATTACAATAAATACAGTATTTAGATTATGAGTACTCCTTTGAGTCATACACTAGTGAGGAAACTTTGCGTTTAGCATGTTAAAAGACATTGGTCCACCTAGAACATTGGGAAGTTTAAAGTCCAATTCCATTTAGATGAAACCAAAAATGATCATTTGTCCTTGGCTAGAGCTATGCCAGGAACAGGGACATCATCAGCAATGAAATGAACACTGGCACAAGAATACATAAAAACCAGACCACAGCTTTATTAAGAGTTTAAAAGGGAGACACTACTTACTTTAATGGGATCCAGTGTAATGTTAGTGTTGCTTGGCTTCTCACATGGGATTAATAATCTGTTTCCTGTACCAAAGTACAAGACATGAGAATCCAAAGTTGTGAAGTCATACCAGTATTTTTTTTTGCTGCAGGATCATCCCCTGCTCTTGTCCTCATCCTTCTCTCTTCCCCCAGCTGCCCACTGGAAGGCAGAAAGTTAGGAAGGAAGCTATATCATGACTTCTGCTCGAGGGATCCCTTCAGTCTGCTGAGGTCCCCTGTTGTGCTTTTCCAGGTGCGGAAGCTCGAGGCAGATATCCTGCCTCTGCAGGAGTCCAATGCTGAGCTGAGTGAGAAGAGTGGAATGTTGCAGGCAGAGAAAAAGCTGCTGGAAGAGGATGTTAAACGCTGGAAAGCCCGGACTCAGGTAGGGGAATGATGGTTAAAAAACCCAGCAATCAACCAATTGATAATAAAAGGTTCTAAACAAGAAATGCATTTGAATCATAAAGCATTGTGTATGCAGGTTCAAATTTGGCTTTTCCACATCAAAATGCAAAAGCAATGGCTGTATTTCATCTGGCTGTAACTGTATAACCATCTTAGGAAAATGCAAACTGTTTTCTCCCCCTTGCAGCATCTCTTGAGTCAGCAGAAGGACACGGATCTGGAAGAGTATCGGAAGCTGCTCTCAGAGAAGGAGGCCAATGCCAAGCGTGTCCAACAAATGAGTGAAGAAACAGGCAGGCTTAAAGCAGAAGTGGCCAGGTGTGGTATTGGTCAATTAGTAAAAGGTTTTGTGCAAAGCAAAGTATTTTAATTAAAGCTGTAACTCAAAGCGTAGTTGCTTAACTGTTTCCATGTAACTGTGAAACCTTTGGTTACTGTAGCTTGATAATGAGCAGGTAAAATGAAGTGAGAGTTTGGGAAGCTGTCTTTTAGCTGAATTTATTCTAAACTAATGTAGAAAAACTTTTGTGTTGCAGAATCCTAGGAAACATAATTCACTGCAGATACTGCCTAAAGAGATTACATAAATGAATGATATTGAAATGTAGATATGATTTCAGGCATCTCATTTGCATTTTTGTATGACTTCCTGTTTTTTAGAACTAATGCATCCTTGACTACAAGCCAGAATCTTGTTCAGAGCCTAAAGGATGAAGTAACTAAACTAAGAACAGAAAAGGATACTTTGCAGAAAGAACTGGATGCTAAAGTGGCTGACATACAAGAAAAAGTGAAAACTATAACACAGGTCAAGAAAATTGGTCGCAGGTACAAGACTCAGTATGAGGAGCTGAAAGCACAGCATGACAAGGTAGATAGAACTGAATTTCAGCCTTCAGTGGAGTTCCTGGGGTTTGCCCAGAACTTTTAAACTGATCCCTTGGCACACAAAAGCAGCTTGTGAAAGTAATGGCACTCTGGTCAGATGGCCCCCTTTAGCTGGTACCCTTGATACCTTTCAGATGGTCGCCGAAGCGTCAACTCAGTCTTTAGTGGAACAACAAGAAGACCAAGTGTCTGCCCAGGAAGTGCAAGAGCTGAAAGACACTCTCAGTCAAGCTGAAGTGAAGACAAAGAATTTGGAGACTCAGGTTGAAAGCCTACAAAAGGTAGGAACAGAGAGTGATTTCAGACTGCTGTACCCCACAGTCAGTGGAAAATGCATAACAATGAAGAAGGTGAGGGGGGTTTTCTGTGTGTGCACAGAAATATTGTGAAGTGGCCTCTTGTGCCTCTACATTGTTGGGACCTTTTAAACCTGGTTTAAATCCTGTATCTGGTGTGTCTCACATTATTTCTTGGAATAAATAGGTCAGAAAGAGAATGCTGTTCTCTCAGCAATTGCATCCAGAGAGGACTGGAGTCCCCTCTTATTTAGTAGAAGCCTTTTAACCTTAATCCAGTGGCCAGCTGATACTGGATCCTTGGAGCTTGTTGGGCTTTGTATTTGCCAGACTAGCTGGTTGTGGCCCAACAGCTGCACTTTCCCCCTCTCTCTCTAGACTATAGCAGAAAAGGAGACTGAAGTTAGAAACCTCCAGGAGCAGATAATGCAGCTACAATCAGAGCTGGCCCGTTTTCATCAAGATCTACAAGAGAAGACTACACAGGAAGAACAGCTCAGGCAACAGATCACTGAGAAGGAGGAGAAAACCAGGAAGACCTTACTGGCAGCCAAGCAGAAAATTGCACAGTTAGCTGGTATTGTAGTTTGGTTGTTTTTTTTTTCTTCAGGGATTTTTGATTATTCCTGTGGAAAAACCTTTAGACAGAATGCTCTGGGCTGCTTCATGTTTTACTGAGAAGTGTTTTATGTTACAGGAATTGTTCTAAAGCTTAAAACTTAATTCAGTAGGTGATAAAAGCATATAACTAGCTGTACACTGGAGGTAAAAAAAAGTTTTGCTTACTTTTGGCCAACCAGCATGATAATCCCCATTTTTCAGCCTTCTGTTGGTTAGAGCAGATTGACCCTACTAACAGCTCAGGTAATTCTCCCCTTCCCTAAATGTGCAGGTGCAAAACACATTGCCTCCTCTATTTTTAGTTGTCATTGAGAGGAATGGTGGTGTAAGAACTTGCTGGAAACACCTTGTTCTTTTGTTACTAATGTGACTGCTGGCTGTGAAAGATATAATTGCCTCTCAGAGTTCCTTTGATAGCTTACCATCACGATTTCAAAACACGCGGTAGAGCAGCCAGCTATTCAGCAGGCAGACCTGGGCAGCTTCACAGTGACAGCACTGGGTGCTGTCCTCTTCACCCAGGCACGAAAGAGCAGCTGACAAAGGAAAATGAGGAGTGGAAGCAGAAGAGCAGCTCGCTGGAGGAGCAGAAGACGGAGCTGGAGGTGCGGATGAGCGCCCTGAAATCCCAGTACGAGGGGCGGATCTGCCGCCTGGAGAGGGAGCTCAGGGAGCAGCAGGAGCGGCACCACGAGCAGCGAGATGAGCCCCCCGAGTCCACAAACAAGGTACCACGTCCTGAGGGCAGCTGTGGGAGCAGCTGGGCTTGGGCCACCAACAGGGCACTGCTCAGGATCCATTTTGGAAATACCCAGGCTGGTTTTAGTGAGGGTTCAGAGCTTAGTTTAAAACTTACTTCCTGCCACAGTCACAATTCCCAGTGCTAACAGGCAGGCAGTGCTCTCATTCACTGTGACTCCACCAAGGAGCTGTTGGCACTCTGCTCTCTGCTTTTGTATTATACACTCAGTATAGTGGGTTCTGGCTGCCCTTGTCTCAAAGCCTCAGAAAATACCTGAGGAATTACTGGGTCAGTTCAAAGACTTGCTATGGCTGGTAGGGCTGGGTTTGGAGAGCTTGTTTTTGAAGAGTGATTTGCAATAGTGGAGGAGTGTGACCAGGTGAAGGTCTAACAAGCATTTCTCTAACAGACTTATTAGCAAAGACATCTCTCTGCTCACGTGCTTTCCAGCCTGCTTGCTCTGGTTCATGTGTACACGACATGCTCCTTCTGTTTCTCACCTGTTAGGTCCCAGAACAGCAGAGGCAAATCTCACTCAAGTCCACTCCGGCTTCAGGTGAAAGAGGAATGTGAGTTCAAGGGTGTGGGGGTTTTGCACAGTTTCCATGGTTGATATCCCTTGGTTTTGTCTTTATGTAGTTGCTCTTCTTTTTAGTAAACCACTGGCTCCTCATGATTCCTCCTCTTCTCTCGTCTCCATCTAATCATTAAAGCTTTTAAGCTGTTAAACTGAATATTAACCCCCAGGAACGTGGTAACTGGGAAACATAAATGATTTTTTAAAACGTTTTCAGGCATTCCTGAGTTATATAGCTTTGATTGTTACCTTTTAACCTTTTGGGGTTTGAGGAGGATCTTCCTTGTGCAAGAGTGTCAAACATGAGAAGTGGACTGAGCAGATAACTCTGACAACAGATAAAACAGTCAAATGTCTAAGCTCTGAAATGGGAAATACTGCTGTGTTACTAAGTTTGGATAACAAAGTCCCTCTCAGTTTCTATGTCAGCAAGGCTCTCAAAAATGCTTCCTAAAATTTGGCTGATCCTTGTCTCAGCCAAGAGAAGATGTTGCTCTGTACTGAGTCTATCTAAGATGTATTACTAACTGTAATAAAGTCCCAGCACAGTGAATAGTGTGACCTACACCCTCCTTTGGATCCGCTTTCAGATTTCTAGTTGATTAGCTTTGAAGAAACCTGTCAATCCTCTAAGCAGCTCAAAATGCTACTGCTGGCAGTGTGTCTGTCCTTTTTCAACTATAAAAACGTTTGAAAGGCAATTCCTTGGTCTGTTGTCAGGCTTTTAAATTTTAAACCTTTAAAAATTATCATCTCTGGCTATGAGAATGTATTTGCATTTGATGTATTTAAAATCTGCTTTTTGCAGCGTCAAGGTGAGACCCATCTCCTGTTTTTCAGTGCTAGCACTTCAGATCCCCCAACAGCCAACATTAAACCAACTCCTGTGGTGTCAACTCCCAGCAAAGTGACTGCTGCTGCCATGGCTGGGAATAAGTCCACTCCAAGAGCCAGTATCCGACCAATGGTTACTCCTGCTACAGTCACAAACCCCACCACCACCCCGACTGCCACAGTGATGCCCACAACACAGGTGGAGACGCAGGAAGGTGAGCTTTTTAGTACAGTGTAAGGATCTGCAGTACTCACAAGTGGCTGCCTTAGTTTGAAAGTGCCTCAGATAGTGTCATTGTCCCCCAGCTCTTTGAGTGTTGCACTTCTATGACCACTTCTGTTGCAACCGAGCTCGTGGCTCCTCAGCTGAAGATGTGTCTAAGCCACGTTAGTTCATGCACAGAACACTTAGTGTGCTGCTCTAGGGCATCTCGGGTGGGTGACGTGGCACAGCTGAGTGTGCCCCCTCTCTGCCCTCCAGCCATGCAGTCGGAGGGGCCCGTGGAGCACGTCCCGGTCTTCGGCAGCACCAGCGGCTCCGTGCGCTCCACCAGCCCCAACGTGCAGCCCTCGCTGTCGCAGCCCATCCTCACCGTGCAGCAGCAGCAGAGCCAGGCCACGGCCTTCGTGCAGCCCACCCAGCAGAGCCACGCGCCCCCGGAGCCCGCGGCGCAGGAGCCCGCGCCCGCCATCGTCGACGTGGTGCAGAGCTCGCAGATGGAGCGGCCCTCCACCTCCACAGCCGTCTTTGGCACAGGTTGTAGGCCTGCCCTTCTGAGTAGTGCGTTTAAAGGAGCTCCAGTGGAACCCAGGCCTCACTGCAGTTTGGGGTTTCCCCCTCCCTTAGTTTATTGCACATTTTAAGAACTTCTGAGTTTAGGTTCCTTTCTCGAACCATCAGAAATGGTGCCTTTGAAACGCTGTTGGCACTGCATTACTTAAAGTGCAGGATAAACCTCATGTGTGTGTTTATTTATTCAGAGCAGCTTTGGGGTTTAATGCATTAAACCTTGCCTCTGTTTCTGTGGTGCTGTGGGAGTAAGGTTGATTTTAGGAGCCATCAGTAAGCTCCTTGAGCTTGAATGTGAAATAGAGAGGAGGACTCTAAAGCTGCTCACTGTAATACACCATTGCACATCTGTGTGTCCTACATAGTGTAAATAGAACATTTATTTCCCAAAAACTGTTTTTGTTTTCCACATTGTCACTTATACTTCAAAGTGTATTTGTGCAAAGCAAAGATGTTGGAAGAAGTGTTTGAGCTGTACCCTGAAGTTTGCATTTGGGGTTAGTTAGGTCCAGGAGTATAAGGCTTGTAACTAAAGGAGCTGATGATGTTTTCATGGCCTAGGAAACAGCACAATGTGGTTCTGATTCTGTTATCATTCACTGCAGAAAGAGAGGTGATATTTCAGAGGAAAGTACCAAACCTGCTTTTCTGTTTTGTACGTTTGTTGTTCTGACAATAACTGAGAGGCTCTTTAAAGTTTCAGCTACCCCGAGTTCTTCACTGTCCAAACGTTCCCGAGAGGAGGAGGAGGACAACACTGTGGAAAACTCTGACCAAATCTCTGAGGAAACAGTGGATGCACCTACTTCAAAGAAACTGAGAATCATGCAGAGAGTCGGACCTGAGGTTTGCAAGAACATGGAGTGCTACTACTTAATCTGTTCCTTTGGAGGATTTGAACGGGAAAAGCAAATTTATTACTTCAGTTGATTCTTAACATGACTTTCTAATCAGCTGGGGAGGAAGCAATTATGTTTGGGTGCCTTAAAAGGCAGAGGTTAAACCAGTTACAGTGAATGATGTACATCTTAAACTGTAGGAAGGAAGAGAGAGTGCCATATCCTGGTACTGAGGAGGAAGAAGTTAAAACTTACTTCAGTGTGGTCTGGAAGGTCTTTATGTACCGTATGTGTGGTGCGTGCTTGAGGAGATGGAAAGCAAAGATATGTTGCTGGAAAAGCTTACAGAAGGTGCCTGTGAATGTTGGTGTGAGGAAATTGGGATGTCCTGTAGAAAAGAGCAGAACCTGAGATGATAAGCTCACAGCAGGGAACTCATGAGCAGTGTTAAGGAAGTCAAAGGTGTTTTATTAACTCTGTGTGAGAGGGATGCTGCCTAACAGGAAAAAGCAAGATTGTGTCAGAACATGGTCACTTAATGAGGTGGGAGGCTGGAGGTGGGATGGGAAATCCTGAGGGCTCATTTTTGGTCCTGAAAAGGTTGAGAGACACTGAGGTCCAGTGGACCTGAATAGGGAGATTGTATCTCTGCTGGGCAGAGAAGTGGGATGTTAGATAAAAGCAGGGCTAAGGAAGGGCAAGAAAATGTTGCCCGTGATCTTTGAAAGATAATTCTCTTTAAAGAAGTAAAACCCAAAAATCTCAAACATGTTA
The DNA here is from genome assembly GCA_035583155.1 of Acropternis orthonyx. Lineage (NCBI taxonomy): Eukaryota > Metazoa > Chordata > Aves > Passeriformes > Rhinocryptidae > Acropternis > Acropternis orthonyx. The sequence continues at coordinate 25,042,818 of JAWWEU010000005.1, read as the reverse complement.
CAGAACCTCTAGGGCTAATGATGTGTTTTTAACAAGAAAAATGGTTGTTCTTTCAGGAGGAAGTGACAGCAGAAGAGAGCACTGACGGAGAGGTGGAAGCACAGGTGTACAATCAAGACTCACAAGACTCGATTGGAGAAGTAAGCAGATCTCAAAAGGAAAGGTCTTCAGCAGGAATAGCCATCTTGCCCCAAAACTCAGTATTTTTAGAAGTGAAATCTCAGATCCTGCAGGTTTCCCACGAAAACCACTTCCAACCTTTGGAAGTTTAGACTTGTACTGTTCAGTTGCTGACAGACACACACATTGTCTTTTGTCCTTTCTTCTCTTTGGTCAGTTTCTAAGAAACAGCAATAATCTGTGTTCTCTTCTAAGCATCGGAGTCTGGTTCTCTTCTCGTTGTGCATGATGCATTTGATTTGTTGGTTGTGGTAATTCCCTTGATATTTGGCAGGCTGTTACCCAGGGAGAGTACGCTGCCATGGAGGACAGTGAGGAAACTTCCCAGTCGATGCCAATAGATCTTGGATCTCTTCAGTCAGATCAACAAAATACTTCTTCATCTCAGGATGGTCAGTCCAAGAGAGATGATGTCATTGTGATTGATAGTGATGATGAAGATGATGACGATGAAGAAAACGAAGGCGAGCAGGAAGTATGTATATCATGGGCTTGCTTTATGAACCACTTTGTGACTTTGATCAGATACAAAGCTCACCAGGCAGGACTAATTTAATCAGAATATTTTTTGACTGCATAAATGGTCAGGATTTATGTGGAGTGAACTTGCAGTGTTTTAAAAACACCTGCTCATTCACCTTGATTTTTTTTTTGCCTGCCTTTATCTTGACCCTCAAGTTTTGCATCCTCTTTCCTGCTCTTGTCCCTGTTGAAGAGGGAGTGGCTGGGTGGGTGGTGATCTACACCACATTCAATGTATTCCACTGCCTTTTCTACACTTCCTTAAGGCTCTTTTGTTGTCTGACAGGACTATGACGATGAGGAAGAGGAAGATGAGGATGATGATGAAGACACGGGGATGGGAGATGAAGGTGATGACAGTAATGAAGGAACTGGTAGTGCTGATGGCAATGATGGATATGAAGCAGATGATGCTGAGGTGAGATTTGTACCTTTTTCTGTAGCCTATTCAATTTCTTCTGTAATGCACCTGCACAGGTGGGAATGCTTGGAAGAGAAAATCCTGGTGTGAATTCATCCCCAAAAGCTGAGGCTGCTACTGGGTGATAGTGACTTCTTGTAACTGGTGCTTCCACCAGAAAAATCAATTCTGAATGTTTAAGAAGACTGATGAGAATATAAAATACAGCAGCCAAATAGTGCAGTTGCAAAGCTGGAAAGGCTTTTCAAAAGCTGGATATTTCACTGTCTGTTATTTTTAAATGAGGATGGATCCATGTTTGTGTATTTATAGGCACACAAAACTTCTAGACTCTGATACAGTTGTATACATTTATCTGTCTTGGTAGATATTGACAGAAATATTTTAAGGTCGTCATATATTTGACTTTGTTTACTTTCTGAATACCTTCGTGCTGCTTTAATAAATTCTCTTTGCAACCTCTAATTTGTTAAGTGCTAAGTCCTGCTGTGCTTGTGTGGATTTTTAGGGTGCTGATGGTACAGATCCTGGAACAGAGACTGAGGAGAGCATGGGAGGAGCTGAAAGCAACCAGAGGGCAGCAGATTCTCAAAACAGTGGTATGGTTATTCCCTGTTTCTTCACAGTTGGAGCATGTAAGGGGAGGGAAATGTAGAAGCTATTTTGTATGTTTTAAAATACACACTTAAAAGGGAGAACTTAAGGTGAAATGCTAAAGGCCATTTTAACCTGAAAGGCAGATTCTTTTGAAATGTTCTTTCTGGGTTTATTCTAATTCCTTTGAAAACCCTGTGAGCTCTGGTTGCTGTGGAGACTTAATGGGTCAGTAGATTAATCTCTCTCTAAATCAGTACCTGAACAATTGTTTGTTTTAGTGCTGGTTTTGTAACTGGCATAAATCCTCTCTTCAGTGATTTTAAATAACATCACTGACCTGTTCTTGCTCTTGCAAGGGAAAAAATGCGTTAACGCGTCGCGGCATTTGAAGACTTGCCTTGATGTTTTCAGCTGAGCTAGTGGGGCACAGGTTCACCCCGGTGTGCTTGCTTGCTGTTCCAGGAGAAGGCAGCACGAGCGCTGCCGAGTCCAGCTTTGCCCACGAGAGCCCGCGGGAGCAGCAGCCCTCGTCCGCCTCCGAGAGACAGCCCCCGCGGCCGCCCCAGTCCCCGCGCCGGCCGCCGCACCCGCTGCCGCCCCGCCTCACCATCCACGCCCCCCCCCAGGAGCTGGGGCCCCCGGTGCAGGTAGCAGCCAGCTCCAGCTCTTCGCCAGACTTCTCTAAAGAAGTTGCTGTGTTATTTCCAGTACATAAAACCCATGATGGGGAAAAGGGTTGACGTCTATTTGGCATCCGAAAAATGAGAGTTGAGAAACCGGCTTGGCAGGTCCTGTCCTGCGGATTGTGGCTGGACAGGGAATGGCAGAGGCAGTAAGGCACTCAGAGGGGGATTTGGGGGTTGGATTTGTAGGCTGGATTTTGTCTTGGAATTATTGTACCAGTGACTGCTGGTATTTCCACTAAAAACCAGTTGGTTTGGGGCAGGTTGTAACTCAGATTGGAAGGGTTTTTATTCAGTCTCTGTCCCAACCAGTACAGATGGGGCAAAGGGATGTTGCCATTCATTTTCCAAGTTAAACATTTCACAGTCAATGCCTGACCATGATTATGCTTGGACAAAGACCTATGGGTTCTGTAAATTAAAACATCACAACAGGAATTCTGCAAAAACATCCTGACTGAAATGATCCTTTACCGTTAGCTTGTACTGAGCCTTCGGGTCACAGTATTTCTATGTGCAAAGTTTTCTGTCCTCCGTAGAAAGCTGAGTAAAACACGACTGTCACTTATCCAGAATTTACACATGGTCACCCAGAGGGTGGTGGGCACTGACCAGGCTCCCCAGGGCAGTGGGCACGGCCCCGAGGCTGCCAGAGCTCCAGGAGGGCTTGGGCAACGGGATAGGGACAGGGTGGGATTGTTGGGGTGTCTGTGCAGGGCCGGGGTTGGATCAATGATCCTTGTGGGTCCCTCCCAGCTCAGGACATTCTGTGATCCCATGGTAACTGAGCTTACTTAGCTGCCATCCTTGGCTCTGCCTGAACACTTGTATGTCAGTAGAATTCCAGGACAACGCTCACACCTTCTTCTTTCCTGTAAAGAGAATCCAGATGACTCGAAGACAGTCAGTGGGGCGAGGGCTTCAGCTGACCCCTGGCATAGGTGGGATGGTAAGTGTCTTAAAGTCTACTGCTAAAATCCTGCTCTGAGGGAACATTCAGAACTCTTGAGGTTGGTTTTGTGTTTTACAGCAGTGGAGCTGCTGACTGCAAGGGTGGGCTGGTTTCTGCAGTCTTGCAGAAAATATCTTAGTTAATTTCTGTGTTAATGGAAGGCAAATACAAGAACACTCCAAGGAGCCAAAGACTTCAAAAGAGGCTGAATTGGTTTGAGCTAAGGTGGTTGTAATTACTTGTTGTTGGAGTCAGTCAAAGTGGGTATGTTACTGGAAAAATAACAACATGTGTTCAGCCTCATTCTACAGGAACAAGGGTAATTTATGCTCTCTCCATTGGCTAATTTCGAACACTTTATTCCGCTGCATTTGACAGAACCAAAGCAGTTCAGTGAGGAAGAGGAGAGAGTGACTGACTAAAGTATCTTCTGAGATCAAAGGCATCATTCCTGTCCCTCAGTTTCTGCTTGGAACTGGCCTCTGAACCAACTGCTCCGTGCCTGGACAGTAACTGAGCACTTGGGAGGGACCTTGGGGACAGAAAGGTTCAAAAGATAGAGGAGGCAGATGCAGAGAATGCCTGATGGAGGGTGAGGGAAGAGGGAGCTGAGGTTGCTGGCTTTGTAGGCAGTGCAGGAGCAAAGGACATCAGTCTGTAGGGAACAGATAATTTATTCACACAGGGGCAAAGTCCCCTGTGCCAGGTACCTGAGAGCAGTCTGTGTCCAGACAGACAATTCCTGGCTGCTAATGATTGAGTCACCCTAAGATTCCTTTGCAGTCAGCAATATGGCACTTGCATGGTAGGATGATCTCATGGAATAGCTGTCTAAGAATCCATGGAAAGATGGGTGCCCTGCAAGTGTATGGGGTTTAGTTTGGTTTGGTTTGGGTATTTTTTATCAACTGTAAAGACCATCTTTATCCTGGCTCAGATTCAGATGTGTGAAATTAGACAAGAATTTTGTTAGAGCCAAATCTATCTTCGTTTTGCTGGACTGTGTGGAAAAATTAACCTTTAACTCAGCTGGTAGAACTGGAAATACATTGTAGGCTCTCATATCAGTGTCTTTTTTCCCAGCAGCAGCACTTCTTTGATGATGAGGACAGAACAGTTCCAAGCACACCAACTCTTGTAGTCCCACATCGTACTGATGGATTTGCAGAGGCCATTCAGTAAGTAGATGGGGGGGGAAAAGGCTTTTCTTTATTCTGCTTTTCAGTGGAATGAAAATAAATTAAATGAACTTGTGATTGGAGTAACATGCTAAAACATGCTAAGTAGTATGATGGATGACTGTATCTACAAATAAGTAATCATTGTTTGAATTGTGTGTCGTATCATCAAATTAGGAGGTGAATGATCTCCAGTATATCATAACTTACTGACTTAAAAAGAGATTAAACAAACAAAACAAAGTTCTATCTAATTTCCTTCCTCGTCTCCCCCTCCCACCCTCCTCCATTAACATTACCAGTATAAGTAGGAAAAGTTACCTCCATTTTGGGTTTTTGGGATGTTCTGGACACATTCAGCAATCCACTTAAAATTGTGAGAATCCATAGGATGGATATGTAAAGAATATTCTCTTCAGGACTGTTCTCCTGATTTGGAATGTATTCCAAAGAGTATAAGAAGCTAACTGTTATTTATATATAAGAGTAGTTTAGCTGATTTGTAAGGTCAGGATGAATTCATTTTGTCTCAGGCATGATTTGTTCTCTTGTTTTGGTCAGAAAGTTGTCCTTTTCCCTGCCCTGGTCGTTGGGGAAGTTGCAGAATTCTTTTAAGTCCTTGTTTTGATAGTTCCCCTCAGGTGGCAGGAGTTCCTCGCTTCAGATTCGGGCCCCCTGAAGATATGCCACAGACCAGCTCCAGTCACTCAGATCTGGGCCAGCTTGCATCACAAGGAGGTAAAGCAGCTCTGTGCTTCCTTTTCCATGGATCTTTGATTCAAAAAGAATCAATTCAGTCAAAAAAGCACAGTTCTACCTCAGGAAATGGTTGAAGTGTGGAAACCTGCACTCAAATAATGGTCAGCAGAGGGAGACTAACAGAGAGTGAAAAGATGTTTCCTTCAACCTGCAGAATTTCTACTTGTGTTATGATTTTAAAGTGAAATGAAATATTGAAGGACTGGTTTGTAATTTTAATTTTACTGTTGGTTGTAGCTTTCCTGTAGTAAAAGAATAGGGGAAAACAGCAAGTGTAAAGAAATCTTTGGAATATATCCTTACCTGCTAAGAAGTGGCCAGGCAATGTGTGTCTGGTGTCTTTGTTGTCCTGACTCGGTCCCTTTCCCCTGTTCCCTTTTGACGTGGAACACACTCTGCTCTCTGAAGAAAGCTCATGAAAAATAATGGCATAAGAAAAGGAGGAAAGTAAAAACAAAACACAACCAGTAATATTTTCATCAGGGTTTTACCCTTCAAGAAGTTCAAATCAGCTTTGACAGTAAGTCAAAACAGCTTAAAATAAAAAAACCCCTGCATATTTAAGCCCAAATTGCTGGATTTTATGAAGTGTACAGGGAGAAGGCAGCAGTTAATGTGGTTTCTAGCTGGTGGCTTTGATTGAGTGTCCCTGAACCCTTGTGTTGCAGGTTTAGGGATGTACGAAACCCCGCTGTTCCTGGCTCACGAGGAGGAATCAGGGGGTCGCAGCGTTCCCACAACCCCCTTGCAAGTAGCAGCACCAGGTGAGTGGCAGGAGGTTTGCAGGCCTGCACTGCCCTGACAGCAGGGGAATTGCTGCTGCTGCGCTGGTGGTGGCTCCCTCAGGAGTAGCCCAGTAGCCCTTTCCCCACCCTGCCTGCGTTCCCCGTGGATGCTGTGCAGGGAATCCCTGTTTTTAAGAACTCAGCGGGATCTGCAGTGGTCATAAGTGATGGCAGAGGGCGGGGTTGAAGCAGCAGGGTTTGCTGATGAAGGCTGAGGCTTTCCTGGTCACTCTGAGAGTGTGTTTGTTGCCCTGCAGTGACGGTGTTCACGGAGAGCGCCTCGGCGGACGCGTCGGAACACGCGTCCCAGTCCGTGCCCATGGTCACCACGTCCACTGGCAACCTGTCCACCACCACAGAGCCCGGGGCAGGGGATGATGGGGATGAAGTTTTTGCAGAGGCAGAATCTGAAGGGTAAACCACGACTTGTTTGGTTCCCTGGGACTTGTGACGTGTTTGGTTTGATGGTTTGTTTTCACTCAAGTGTGCCTGTGGGTCATTTTCAGTCTGACCTGTTCTGGTAGGGAGGACAGCTCGAACAGGAGTTAGGAATTTCTGGGGCACTAAATCTGACCCCTTCATCCAAACCCAAAGGTTTTCTTCTGATGTGCTCCTGATAAAACTGGTATAAAAGTCATAAAAATAAAAAGACTAATTCCCTGTTTTTAAAAATGCAGAGGGATCTGCAGTAGTCAAAAGGTACGGTAAAGGCCCAGTTTGAAGGAGCAGGGTTTGCTGAATGAAGGCTAAAGCATTCCTGGTTAATATAAAAATCACTCCTCATTCAAAGCACAGATACATAAGGAAGTCAGTTAAGACAGTGCGTGTACAAAAGATGTAGCATGGGAGGGAAATACAACTTCATAGGCAAATGGTTTTGTCTGCCATTTTGCTAGTGCAGTTTTAAATATTTATAGTAATTGCTGTATTTTGTACTATGATCAACTACATTACAGATCCAAAAGAGGATGGTTTATCATTGTATGCCGTATTTTACTTTAGATTTTCATTGACTCTTTGTGTTCCAAGACAATGCCATTTTTTTCCTGAGCCTTTCAAAACTGCCTGAATCCACTTCCCTGTTTTCACTCCCCCTCCTTCTCTTCTAGCATTACTTCAGAAGCAGGCCTAGAAATTGATAGCCAGCAAGAGGAAGAATCTGTTCAAGCATCTGATGAGTCAGATCTTCCTTCCACGAGTCAGGATCCTCCTTCAAGTTCATCTGCAGGTACAGGGTGATTGCTGGAAACAGCAGTTTCATTCCATTTCCTTAAGTGTGGGAACCTCTTTGTTCAGCAGCACGGTTGGTAGGCAAGAGTAAGGTAAAACTCGTAGAATCACAGACTCGTGGAATGATTTGGGTTGGAAGGGACCTCAAAGCCCATCCAGTGCCACCCCCTGCCATGGGCAGGGACACCTCCCACCAGCCCAGG
>JAWWEU010000005.1:25009765-25020083 GCA_035583155.1 Acropternis orthonyx | reverse complement strand
GCTCCCAGGGAACAGGGACAGGAGGGGAGGGAACGGCCTCAGGCTGGGCCAGGGCAGGGGCAGGTGGGACATGAGGAAGAACCTCTAGCAGAACGAGAGAAGGTTTAGATTGGATATTGGGGAAAAATTCTTCACAGAAAGGGTGGTCAGGCACTGGCACAGCTGCCCAGGGCTGTGGTGGAGTCACCACCCTTGGAGGGATATAAATGCTGTGTGGATGTGGCACTTGGGAACATGAGTTAGTGGTGGGCTTGGCAGTGCTGGGAAATGGTTGGACTCAGTGGTCCTAAAAGGTCTATCCCAAACAAAACTATTCTATTATTCCCCCCAAGTTTCTGCCATTGAATTCTATCACTGGTGTGCAGAACCTGACATTACAGATGTTGTCGTGGGGGACTGTTCTGATAATGAATTAGAGCATGGCTCGTGTCAAACAGGCCTATTGCAAGATAAAACCTTACCCTCAGAGTTCATGTCTTGGTGATGGTTTCCAATACATCTACTTGTATGTGTCCATAAAGTGTTCATGCCTGAGAAACTGGCCAATTTATTTGTGAAATTAGATTTTGTTATTGTTCAGTATTTTTTTGTCATCATTACCTTCTTGTTAAGAAGAAGCCCACTTGGATTGTTTTCTGAGAAAGCAAAGCACCTCTATTTAAGTATGTCTTTGAAAAACACAGTGATAAAGCAATTTCTTACCCTCTTTGCAGTACTTGACGTAGTCTGGGCAGCATTTGCCGTATCGGTCGCAGTCGGCATCACAGTCACACTCTCTTCCTCTTTCAAAGACTTCAAAGCACCGTCCCTCACAGGAGAGTCCTGCATGAGGCAGAGCACAACAGTCAGCATGTCTGGCTACCTCTGCCTGAATGCTGACACCTTTCTGCATTTGCTCTCAACAGTGTAAAGGAGAGCCCTGTAAAATCAGGTGCTTATTGTGGTCTGATGCAGGGTTTGTTTAACTGTGGGATTTGGATCAGGCTGTGCAACCAGCACTGCACTGTCACATTGCACCATATTGAGACCATCGAGGTTTGTGGTGGAGTAAAACGTGATCTCCATGGTCACTTTAGCCAGGTCCCATCAGAGGAGGTTTCCATTTCCCTCACCAGAGTGGTGACCGCAAGAATGATATTTGAATTCTGGGCTGGGTTTGCCAAAAGGTGCTAATCAAGGTATCACTTTGCATCAAGAGTGATCTGTCAACCAAAGCATTTCTGAAAAATAGTTGGCCTAATTAGGTCACAACCAAGTGTACCTGGTGTGTCTGGGCAAATACTGCAACTTAATTGTGGGAATGAATTAACCAAGTTACCCAGAGGGACTAGTTTAGAACTGTTCAATACCACTCTTAAATTGTTAATACTAAAGGAGTATCTACCATGTTTTGACATGTTTAATACTCACATGGGTTTAATATTTTATTACTGGTTAGCTTCTGACAACTTCAGTCACTGCAGTGCTTCTATTTCCTATCAAATAATGACCAAATTGTTTTGGAAAGAGTGTGCACATCTATTACAGACTTCAGGAAAAGTACTTCTGTACTTAAGTCTCTGTTGAAGTCATTGTCTCTGTGACACTCAGGGCATAAAATCATGTTTTACAAATAAATCTAGCAAATTAGGATTACTGTATAGGCAGATTCTGAACATCTTTTGATTAGTGTAGATATGGAGCCAGGCTGTTGATGCCAATGCTTCATCCACATGCACAGGTAAGAATTGTTTTTATTTTATGATGTTAGGGCAGATTTTATTCATAAGTAATGTCTGGCATTGCTCTAATTGGGTCAACATTGATCCCACACTAACTGCGAGCAGTCCTTAGACTGCCTGCATCCTTTCAGGATGGCACCTACTGTGCTTGCCTGAACTCACACATTTAGGGTAGAACAGGGAAGATTTCTTCCAGCCTTAAACATTTGAATAAATGTTATTTAGATGCCAGAATACCTTTAGAATCTGAGCCACAATAAATAAGTAGCCTGCATAATAAAGGTGCCTCAGTATGTACTTCCAGCTATGAGAAATGCTGATGTCCCCTCAAATCAAAATGAGGATGGGGAAGGCTGGAGAGCAAGGTGTCTCCAGTGTGGGTCTGAGAAGTCTTGGGTCACCCCTGTAACCCTACTGGAACAAACGGCAGTTATGCAAGTCACTGATATTTCTGACATTGGTGCTTCCTGAAGATGGTTTTTAGCTCTCAGTAAACAGTTTGAAATACCTGTCTTTCTTTACACTGGAAGGTTTTACATATAAATAAAGCATACACTAATACTCATCCAACCATTTGTTCCAGCAAACTCTGGAGGTGGTTCTAATCCAGAGCCAATTTCTGTCCATGTCCATATCCTCTGGCTTTGGATTATGCCCTACAGCATCCACACTTCTTAAATGTGAATTGGAATGTGCCAGAATTTCTCCCTGCAAAACTCTGAATTTACTTTTACCTTGTTTCCTTTTTTTTTTTTTTAATAAGACAGACAGATACAGTACAAATGCATCAAGGAGAAGAAAACAAGCAGTAAACTGTTTCTCCCCCTCTTGCCTAGCTCTGCTGTTGCGAAAAACGAAATCCTTTGCTTGGCATAACCTGCGGATACACAATTTTCTTTGGATAACAAGAGGTTATCCCTGAGTTTTTGAGGGGGAGAACAAAAGATGGATGAGAGGGGACAAGGACACAGAGAACTAACAGACATTTACACATTCAGAGAGGAGACCTGGTGTGGTGGGGAGCTGGGAGGGGAATTTTGTTGGAGAGGAACTGGCTGTGTTTGGGAACTTACCCACTGTGCAGACTTTCCTGAAGTCAGGGCAGCACTCCATGTAGTGGTGACAGTTAAAATCACACTGGCAGTCATGCTCTCTAGAATACCCTGCCCCACATCTCCCTGTACAGCTGGACACATCTAAAATCACACAACACTGGTTGTAAGCATTGCCAACCCACAGTGGGCCCTAAGGAGATGCTGAGTGGCCAAGTAGTGAAATTTCTCTTTTTTTCCCCCTACAGAATATGTTTTTTTCCCTCAGTACTGCACAAACTGAGGCCTGCTGTGACCCTTCCCCAAGGTGTGTGGAGCAGAGCCTTGCCCTGAGCCAGGCTGAGGACCAGCAGCAGCACATGTTCAGGTTAGGGGGTTTCCACTGAGGCTGGATTACCCTGTTTCTCCTGAAAACTATGGAATCCTTGGGGATTCAGTATGACCACAGGCATCCAAACTAGCCCGTGCTGATTCACCTTAGGCAGTGTATCAGCCAGGCACTGGTACTGCTTGGCTGACTTCTTATCCATCTTATTCACCCTACCCTATGGTTACACTTGTGTGTCTGCACAACTGTACCTGGAAGACCCATTAAGGGACTGATTTTTACTCTTGGTAATGTTCTTCATAATAACCAAATCTAATCAGGTTAGCCAGCAAACTGGACAGCACTGTCATAGTAAACACAAATCTCTGGAGCCATTTCTGCTGGACATTTCAAAATCTGCCTACCCTCTACACTCTATTTTCCCCCTGATGTCAGAGAAGAATTTGCTATCAGCACTGAGTTTAGGAACAGTTGGGGTCTAGTCCTTCAACCTTCTCTGAAGTACTTTCTGTTTGTTAATTAGGAGGTTATTTATTAGCAGACTAACATAAAACCTTTGCTGCCAGAGTACTGCAGTGCTGGAAAATGCTAGATGGTAAAATATGGTGCAGTTTACAGTTGGAAAAGCAAGAATTCAGGAGGTCTGCTTTCAAACTGGGAGCATTCAAGCTTGGGCAGTGCTTTGCTACCTTCTACTGTCAGGTATTCACCCTGCAACAAACTCCCTGCCTGTGCAAAATCTCTGCTAACATAATATGCTAACAGCTTCTTCTGGAAATGAAACATGCAGGACCACAAGTGAAGAGTCCCTAAATACAAACAAAGAAGCTGAACAATCAGCAAGCTCAAACAGTCAAGATAACCAGCTGAAACATTGAGGAACAACAAGGAAATAACAAATAACATGTAACACAACACAGTACCAAAGACAATTTCCAACAGCACACACTCCACATGGGTGTGTATGAAGGAAGACCGTGGCATGACAAATAATTACATATATTGTGATTTTCAGCAAGTAGTTACAATACTTGTTGCCACTTCTTTACAAATAGCAAAATGGGACTAGGGAATAACTGGAGACATTAATGGACTTGAGTTAATGGGCCCTTAATACAGAAGATACAAAGAGAAGATGGACATCCTCCTTTATGATATGTGTCCGATATATTGCACCCTTCTTCCCTTATGGGAAGAAAGTAAGTCCAAAATATTATACCTCTTCATTCAATTATTTTTTTTAAGTTTATGACTTAGAAGGTACAGAGTTAGTCCTAAGGGAAATGCCTGAATGGTTCAGTTTGCTGTTGGTGGGAGTCCTGATTTTTGCTGAGACCACTGGGAGTGCTCCCATCAGTTACCAGGGGCTCAGTGTCAGCCTGCTCTGCCCAGCCGGGCACATCTGGCACCAGCTGTGCCCTGCTGGCTGCTCACAGACACAGTATTGGGCCTTCTGCTATCAAGTAGTGGTAAGTTATTTTCCACTAACAAGTAATACACAATATTATCCCCATAACAGCTTGGTAGCTACCTGAGAAGTGCACAGGACTGGCCAGGCTGCAAGTTCTGCTTCTTCAAAAGAGTGCTACTTTGGTTAGAAATCAAGGGCTTGGAGAGTAAATAAAAATCTGTATCATTAGACAAATGATCCCCAAAATTTGCCTCAGTGAGGGTAATTACAGTTCATTTAATAGCAAAGCATTTAGCAAGGTATAGACATTCCTTTCCCTGAGCCTACTGAAATATTTCTGACCAACTTATGGGGATATTGTCATTTTAGAATCTTCTTCGAATCCTGCTGCAAATCACTGGGGCTAAAGATGTCAGTTTGAGGACCACAGGATCTGTTGAATATACCCACAGGAAAAGAAACTGGTTCATACGCATTTTGCATTACATTTGTATTTTCATGTAATTCCTCCTAGAAAGAGGACCATGCCGCACCCAAAGTTATATATATTAATTGAGGATAAAACTGAACCATATTGCCTGGCTGAATAAACACAGGGTTCTAGAAATTAGTATTTTTATAAGGATGCTTTTGAAGCATTCTTAGTGCGTGTCAGATATTCTAGACACCCTCCCTTCAACTCTGTGTGTTACAGTACCTTGAGAAGACACTTGTTGAATCAAGGACAAGGAAAGGACCACCAGGGGTATGCAAAGTATGTTCCATGTGATCATTACTTTCAGGTACGACATCATTCCTAAAACGAAACAATCTCACATCACTACGTGCAGTTCAATTAGCCCATAATTTAAAAACTGCAGTGCATATCTTTTTGTATAACACCAGTTTGATAACAACATAAAATAAATAACAGAACTGCGCAGGGACAAATTGCTAACTCAGAATTACTCTATAAATTCTCTCTTGATTATTAGTTGATTAACTGGTAATTTTTGTAGTAAGAGTATAAAAATTCATTATTAACAAGTAATATTATGCAGAATTTTACTATGTGAGGGCTACAGTCACTCTTTCTTAACATGGATACACTTCAGCACAACAATTTGTAGAGTTATAATACTGATAAATATAGATCTAAAGTAAAACCAAATAGAGCATTAGTTATTAAGCAACATAATTTTATAAACCTTAATCTATCATTGAAATATTAGCGTTGAAATATGTCGAATGGAAATGTAGGCTGAAAGCAAAACTTCTTTCAAAAGGAAAACATGGGGTTTTCTGTTCCAGTCCCTGGTTTTCCTTTTGAAGGAGAGCTCTGAGTAGAGATCAGTGAAGCACTTACCTAACAGAGAGCGTGTCTGCTCGAGGGCCGCTCCGGGCGCCTTATATACTGCTCTGTGGCTCTGCTGGGGTCACTCATTAGGCAGATTAAACCAGGCCACCCATGACAGCTCATGACAGCAAACTTTCCACAGGAGCTGGAAGAGGTCCTGGATGACTGGACTAGCACAACATCTGGCAAATACTCCCTTTAAGAAAAACGACTGCAGAAAAAAACTAAATAGGGACTTACTAGTCAAAACACATCTTGATTACTGAGTGAACAAATTGTCCTGCATGCAGCTGGAAGGGCTTAGAGAGTGTTGCAGAGCAATAAAAAATCACCACAGGCTGATGCTGAGGGTGTTTTGTTTCCTGGCAAACGGAGTTGAGGGGACAGTAGCCTAAGGTCCTGCAGTTTGGTCTGCTACTGATGGTGTCTTCTGCAAAAAGTTGTGGGAACAAGTTCATGCAGATGCAAGTAACTCACCAGCTCTGCACTGAATATGCAGTGCTTTTCCCTGAACTGAGTGGGAATTCTGCCAAGATGTTGGCCGGAAATCAAAGAATTTAGTCAAATCTCACATTTATTGAATGTATGATACGTCACACATCAAAAGTGAATGAAAGAGCCCTAAATTGTTTCAATGGTCTTTGTGTTTATTGGTTCCAGATTAAGGATACTGGAAGTGGTTATTTGTAACTCTCAGAGCTAAAGAAGCTTTTAATTGAAACTTTTAGTGGTCCTGACTCTCAGGGCTTGGGAGAGATTTCTTTTTATTAGAAATTGTCCCAAAGGCCTGAAAACTTTGGTATTTCTATCTTATGATATTACTTGAATCCCCAGTAGTTCTGTTAATGCAAAATAATAAATATGGTACAATATACATTTATCCCAGTTGAGGAAAGGACTTAAAATGAGCACAGGTTTGTTAAGGGAAATAGTGCAGACACCTCTGAACAGAAGTGGGTTTAAGCATGTGCTTGAGTGTTTCCCTCACTTGGTCCAATGATTGTGCAGCTTCAGGATTTTTATGGTATATTTTCTTTCAAATTTCTGTATTGTCACAATGGAGCCAGTTCCATTCAATCTTTCTGCTTCGTGTGCTTTATGGAGTAACTATTACCCTGCTGTGTGGAAAGGGGAGGCTCTGAGATTTTATGGAGTTTAATCGAGGTAATACATAAAGGAAGTGCATAGTGCATGTTTTATAATAAGAGTTTCAGTGCTGTCTTTAGTGGAGCTGACTGTAAGCCTGATAAAGAAACTCTGGCTTGAGAAGGAAGGTGCCTGTCTATGGCTATTTAAAGCCTGGGGAAGAAGTACTTGTTAGGGGAGCTAAATAGGATCAACATAAGGAGATAGCTTTCCTAGAAAATTACTAAAATCCTTATAACTTAGTTAATTTATAATTTGATCAAACATTTGAGAACATTTAAGACCGTGTTACTGAGTATATCCTTGGTTTGATATCCGTGATATGAAGGAGGTATCTTGTCTCTTCCGTCTTTGTACAGTTGGTGCAGCTGTGAGTCCCAGTTAGTACTGACTGACTACCTAAGGTGAAAAAATGTATATAAAGCACTCAGTAAAGAGTTACAGAAGATCAAAAGTATTCTGCTAACCTGCCAGGACTCAATTCAGTCACACAAGGGCAATTAGGTCCATACACAACTTGAAATATGTGCAGTCATGACTGGTTGCTTCTTTTATTGTGTTATGGATAGGTTTCATAGGTAGGGTTGTATCGTTTCATTTCTCTTATGAATTAAGTTTTTGGGTTGTTAGAGGTGACATGGGGCTGCAGAGTTTGAGTGGACGTAGTTGCTTAAGTGGATAAACAGGATTTGAGCGGCACTGAAGACACCCTTAAACTGCAGCGTCACAGCTGCATTGAGGAGGTGCCTTTGCAGGCACGGCACAGCCTGTGATCAGACACACTCAGCATCCTGAGCAGCTTCTGCTGGTCCTCCCTTTGGTTTCAGGGACAGACTTTGAAATCCTGCTTCAAATTATGGGTATGGATTGCGGGAGATGGCCCCGGTGCTGGGCAGAGTGTGCTCGCTGCTGTCGTGCCAAGGGTGGTGTGCCAGGGCCCCAGGAGGCACAGTGGGGACACATCCCAGCCGTTTGTGGGTTGAGCTCCATCTGAAACAGAGCTATAAAATAGGGAAAGTACAAAATGTCCCATTTCCTATTTTGATTTCAGCTGCATTTAGAGAAACGGGACTCATTATATTCCCGATGAGTAAATACATGGCATCACCAGCATTTTCATTTGTCTGGAAGCAGCACAAGGGACCTGATATTGTGGTTGGCCACTCCAGTCAGAAAGAGAGAACCTTAGTTTTCATCTGATTGTCATTGCTTCAGCTGGGTATCAGCTGGCAAGGGTTTCAGGCCACGTAAACCCTCCATTAAATCCTGGCATGTGTTTCCAGAATCTTATCTGTATTTCCCAACTTCAGGAGGTGATTGCATCTTTTAAAAAAAGGGGGGGTGAAAAAAAAAGCCCCTCCTTACAAACCCTGCTTTGGCTGTGTGCTGAGATCATCACAGTTACAGAACTACTGCTGTTATTTTTTATTTCAGGACTAATGGATTCCTTAAGTTGATGCCCGAGACTCGGCTGTGCCCTCCCAGGCCTCAGCTTTTTCAGAAGCTCTTTGGTCAGTCACATTTATGGTGGTGGTTTTGGGATGTGTTTTATATGCACTGGCATCATATGGAAAATCTAAGCCAGTGAACTCCCAGAAAACAGTTGTTGGGGTAATCTTCATCTGATCTGACAGAGGCCCTATTGCTCTTTGAGTCCCACCATTGATCCCCATGGTGAATCCATCAATATTCTCAAAATATTCCATATTTTTGCTTGGAGTGCTCAGAATCCCTGGGAGGACTCAGTTGGCTGTAAGAGCTGCTGGGACATCCCAGAAGTGATATAGAGAAACTGAGCTGAAGAAAGGAAAGAGAAAAGGTATTTAGAGTAGTGTTGGCCTGTTAAATATTCATTGAGTAGGGAACCTTCATTTCATCTTCCACTTTACAGGAATCACAGAAGGAATGTAATTGCAAGTTAAATGAGAGTGCTGGAAGTCTCCCTTAATGAGTTGCTAAGAAAAATTATCCAGAATCACAGAAAATGTTTGGTCTTGCAGGAGGGACTGACACATTTCCAGGGTTATGGTCTGGAAGGGGTAAGAAAAGAGAATGACACAGAGGAGGTCGATGCCCTAATGTGGGAAGGGCATGGGATGCCAAGCCATTTTCCTGGGACAACTGCTAACTGGTCAAAGGATGCTTCCCTGTATTGCCTTCTACAGCCAGTCACTTTTTTCCATGCACACCTGGCTACATTTTATTGGCATATTTTATTTAACTGTAGCAAAAAAAAAAAAAAAATTAATTTTGAAGAGCATTTAAATATATCCTGACTTTTAAGACAGAGGAATATTAGCACCATTGCTGTTCTTTGCTTTATGAGTAGCACTTGTATTGCAACGAGTTCTGTGGTAGCAAACTGCTGTAATAAGGGTCAGATGCTCACCTGCATCATCCAGTTGGTGTAAATACAGATTCATTGTATTCACAATTCCTAAAAACTTCAGAGAACTGTTTAATAGTAAGAAGTAGAGAGGAAAATCAGACTTAAGGAATATATTTTTCCTCCCAGAGATACAGCTGAGCCCGTACCATAGGTGGAAGATGAAGGATGGAATCTGCATGTTTGGGTGATTTTTACAGTACTGCTAAAATCAGTAGGAGAAGTGTTTTTGTTCCAGAAGAGCCTGGAAGCTCTGGCCAGCTGCAGATATTGCTGAGTACTGAAGGGCAGCAGGAGCAGCTTTGTATCTGTGTATGTAACTGGACTTCTCTGGAGCCTTGGCCAAAAGACCATCCCGTTATTGCTGTCATCATATTTCTCAGTGGGTCCTAGTGAGGTCTTCTAAGGGAATTTTAAAGGGGTTTGTCCCAATGGATTTACTTGAGCTACACTGGAATCCCATTTCATGTGGAATCTGTGCTCTGATTCATACAACAGGGCAGACTTTTAGTGACAGAAAGTTACAGGGCAAAATCTTTTGGAGCATGTCTGGCAGAACAAGACCTTACTGAATCAGATATATCCAACTTCTCTTTCTTTCCCACTTAGGAATTATTCCTCTCCTAACTTGTACCTACTGAAATGGTTTTTGCTTTGGATCCAGATAGCCTGACAAAAAGTGACTACTATTTCATAAAAATGCTTCACTAAATGAATCATATTCCACACTCTTTGTTCTTTTTTCCTTGTGTAGTGTATGGGCTAATTCTACTGAATCATAGCAGGAAGAAAATGATATTTAACTATGGGAAGAAAAAAAATCATACAAGATTTGATTAATGTGAAGGATGGCACAGAATAAGAAGAATAAAGAAAATGAGAAAGGGTGCTTCAGGTAGGAGAAAGGTAAGTTTAGGAGAGCATGAAGTTATATATGT
>JAWWEU010000005.1:24984061-25009665 GCA_035583155.1 Acropternis orthonyx | reverse complement strand
TATATGTGTCTGTTTGCAACATAAGAAATTGCGTGCATGAGTTAAACAAGGATTCTCAGTTAAACAGTAGTAGCTGAATTAACACAGGCTCCCAGTGAATTTGTGAATGAAAGATGCGGCAACTTCTTTCAGATTAGTTACTTCCTTCCCCTTACAGGGCAGTTAACAGAGACTCCCAGAAACAGTCACCACTTTTTATATGGCTGACAAATAACACCCTCAGTTTGGCAAAATAGCAGTGAGAAAGTGTCAGACAGTTTTTTTCAGACCTGCTATGAAGTAATTTTCTTGTAACATGAAAAGTCATCTTTCTTAAACATCACACTCAGGCTACTATAAATAATCCTTTTAACACATTTCCAAGCTTTCATTTCTTATATATTCAGGGGGAAAAGGTCTGCCTAAATGTGTATATTCAAGGGGGAAAAATCTTGCTGGATCAGTATCACTGTACATGAGAGTAACAAGTAGATTTTAATGTATAGTGCTCTGAGAAGGTTAAGTTTTTTTCTTTTTTGGAACTTTGCTGCTGTTGCTTGACTTCAGAGTGAGAACTGAGCAGGAACTTCTGCTGTGTATTCAACAGGAAGGTAGGTCTCAGAAGTTAAATAAGAAGTTCACGTACAAAAAACTCTCTTGGCAGTATTGAATATTCTATATTAATGGTAATGGAGAAAGTTTTGGTTAAAGCTGCCAGAGGCTTGTGGAAGCTGCTTTTTTCTTACTGTAAACACCTAGTTTTGATCATTTATCAGTTTAGAAGAATCTGAATTATTCATCTGAAATGTTCAGTACTGTTGTTTCAAAGACACCTACAGTGCACAAGGGTTGCCTGGGTGTTTGGCACAGTGAATTGTCTCAGCTTGACAAATCCCCTTTCCTTTGGCAAAAGTAAAGGTATTTAAAACATGGAAAAATTCTCATTTCCCCTTCAGTTGCAATGACCTTTGAAATAGTTTTATTCTAAGTGCTTTCAACATGAGCTCTGCCTCTGAGAAATCAGTTTTCCTGTCAATCCTCCTGCAGGAGTTGCACAAGCACAGAGTGACTGCCCAGCTCAAAGCAGGGCACTGAGACTCAGCACCCACTTGCAGGGATTTTCTGCCATCAAATAAAATGATTGCAAGAATGTAAGTTATTCAGCAAGGCTGTGGTACATCACAGGTGCTAATCTGAAAAAGAATGATCTGCAGCAAAGGCAGGATTCTTGAGCTGCTCTGCTGAGCAAATATCGAGGCAAAATGAAATTGAAAAACTTCAGTTTAAGTTGTTTGCCACCCAACTATCTTTCTGCTATATCAGGAAATCTCTAGGCATTGGCCTCTATTTGCCTAGAATTAAGTCTGAGATAAGAACTGAGTATCAGGTTTTAGAAATGTAAAATTGAATATCCACTTAATCACCTGTTTCTCAAGGGCCCAGGCTGGAAGCATGGATGGTAGGAGCTCCCTTCTGGTTGGGAGTTCAATTCTTTACCTCCCCTAAACAATTCTCTTTCATAGCATGGACTGCCATCATTAACAGCTATTAGGGCTGGGGATCTGAATTAGTCCCCCTGTCCTTCCTGAGTGCTGACTGCACTCGAGGTTGGGGTCAAGGTCAAGCTTTGGAAAGATGAGTCTTCAAGAGCTCTGTGGATTTTAAAAGCTGTAAGCCTTAAAAGCGGGCTGGCAGCTTTTCTGTTTAAGTGATTCATCCCACCTCTAGACTTCAAATTAAGTTTATGGTTTGAGTTAAAGTTAGATTATAGGACTAGTGATTCAGCTTTGTGGTGTTCAGTTTTAGGGAGGGCCCATTTACTGTAGGGATTGATCAATATACTGATATTACTAAGCACTTATTTGGCTCAGTTAGGGCTTCTGTGTTGAAGCTCAGGTACTAAGGGGTTAAAAAGAGGACTGAGAGCTGATGGAGGTCTTATCTTCTGTGTAATTGGAGAAATGTCCAAATTAAAACTCAGTTTTAGGGGTTCATTCTATTAAGATTTATGGCTACATTCAGTATATGCTTAGTAACAGCATTTCAGTGTATTCATTAATGTTCGATTTTTATGTTTCAGTTTCAATCTAAATATTCAGATATTTGTGTGTTTCAGTTTCTTCCCATGTCTCTTACTGTAGAGATTGGCCCTTATTCTTGCAACTGAGGCTTGCCTAAGGATGTGGGCTGGAGGTAATATTTAGGCATCTACAGCTGTAAGAACCAAAAAGTGTTGGCAGGCATGACCCAAAGCCATGTATTTTACTTTTATAGAGGGATTAACTTCTGGCTATAAAGAAGATTGGATATAGGTTTCAAGGATTTAACAGTTCAGCACATCAATATATATATGTTAGCCGGGGACTTCCAAGGCAGGGTTGGTTAGGAGAAAGCTAATCTGATACTTAAACTCAGGGTTAAAGGCTACAAATTAAATTTATGAAATTTGAAACCCTCTCTGGTATAGACTCTGAGGATGAAGTTTGAAGATTTTCAAGCAGTTTTAGCTGGGGATTGCCTGTGTGTTTGGAGTCCCAGGTCTCTGCTTTTCTGGTGTGCTTTGCAGAGCTATGATTTGCACTGATGTCAGTCTTTGGCTGTAAATATGTAGGGTTTGGATATGGACTAGTATTTTTACTGCACAGAGGGCTATGTTACATTCTGGTTTCGTGGTTAGGAAACTACAGTGTCAGAGACCCATTTTATGGATTGCTTTTATTGGTATTACTTGTCCTTCTTAGGGCTTAGACTAAAACCATCATAAAGTGTAGCCTTAATAGCAGCCAGGAAGCAAATCCCTGTAATGTTCCCAGAAAGAGAAAACAGAAGCATCTTCCCATCCCAGCTCCCTCTCCCCCCTATACATATATGAGCATGATGCATATCTAGGCAGGAGAAAGGCTCTCAGCTGCTGTGCTCTGGGACAAGATTAATCTCCAGGTAGCAACAGCAAAAGACACCTTTCTCTTCCCCAGGGCACAGCATGGACGTGCAGGTGCATCTGGCAGGTTTCTGCACCTCAGCTGGCATCACTGTGAAAGAAAAGGGGCAGTGTCCTGTCCAAAGCCTGGCAGCAGAGTCCTGTGTTCTCTGTAACCTACAGCTGAGGCTGAATCGGCAGCGTGGTGTCCCCAGACACGGCCTGCTCTGTTTCTGGCACCCTGTTCTCTGTGCTGATGGCTCTTTAACTCAGCTTCTTCAGGGACTCTGAGTTCTAATGAGGACTTCAAGGAGAAGAAAATCTCTCCAGTGTGTAGAGAATTGAGGAGTTTACATCACTCTCTGATGGGGTGACAGGCCTGTAGATAATACCTGCCTGCAATAAAAGCTTGGTTATAAAATGGCTTATTTTCCTTGGGTGGACTGTAGAGAGTCCCCTTCTAGCATAGACTGGGGAGGAATCTCTTCTTTCTTTTCACCCAAAAAGAGTCAGAACAGGTTTTGGATTCTGAAGGGAGGAAGGAGGTGCATTTGTAAGGGGCTGCAAGGAGAAGGTGTTCAAGGGAAGTAGCAGGTCATCCTCAAAAGTTTCTGTTCTTCCAAAGAAAGTCTCGTTCCTGGCTTTTCTGCCTCTGCCAGAGTATTCCCTTGCAGGGTCTCCTTTGCTGGGCACTCCTAAACTGGCAGTCAGTATCTTCTTTTCACATATGGCTGTGTCAGCCAGTGTTCCTGACTACATCGGGTTTTTTAACTGCTATTTTTTCATAATTTTCACGATAACAAAGATCAATTAGGTGCTGTTCAGAACAAGCAAAAAGTCCTCACCCTGTGTGTGTAACAACCTGATTTTTAGTACATCATTGTCAGAGACGTATCTGGAGGATGGGGCTTCTTAGAGGCAGCCTTCTTTTATTCTCTTCAGAATGAGTCATATGTTTTTGTGAGCAAAGCAGTTGGTTTGGTTTGAAGATGAAAATCCCAAATAACGCACCACCCTTAAGACAATTCTTAAGACAATATCGGGCTCAGGGAACAGTCAACATCCTCTGCTCAAAGTGAGTTTCAGAAAATAAGAGCAAATTCTAGAGATGCTGGTAAAGATTACAGGTTGACATAAGAATACTTTTACAAGAAAACATCATTTCTCCTGTGTTTATGGGTGCTGTGCCTGAGAAACAAATTTTGTAAAGGTTCAGTCAGACTGGAAAGAAAAGAATTTGCATAATCATAACAATATAGAATCACTGTGCTGCTTAAAAGCATGGCCTTCCACACATCCTGTCATTAACAAAATGGCACTGTTAATTGTTTCCTCTTCTGATGAGGAGTGAAAATCTTGAGTGTGGAGTGTAGGTGTGTGTGCTGAGATATTAACAAGGGACATTACAGCCCCAGCTCTTCAGTGAATGACTCAAACCAGTTATTGCTGCTGTTAAATCCAGGACACGAGAAATGAACAGGATGGGCAGACATTTTATGGGAAAGCTCAGTGTAAGGGATGCCAAACCCAACTCCTACGGGAGCTTAGTGACGACATAACGATGTGCAATAACAGTGAAAACCCTCAGATGAATGTGGGGGCCTCAGGAGGAAGATCAACCCAAAGAAAAATGCCACAATGGTCATTTCTTGGTGATCTGATTGTCACTTCTTGGTTGTTCTGGATCCACTGAAAAGAAAAGGAGTTGGAAAGGAAAGCAGCTTGCTTAGCCTGTCATGCCAAGAATCAGATCTCTTGATGTTTTAATTACTTTTTTCCCCCTTTATTCTTCTTTTAAGTCTGCCAAGAGTAGGCATATCAAATGTCTAAGACATAGCATGTATTGCAATTAAGGATATGCTCCAAACTCACAAGTCTTTTCAGGAGAACAGCAACTTCTTTCAAATGTTTAGCTTAACCTTCAGATTAAAGTAATTTGATGCAAATGTGATATGAACTCCACTCTTTCAAAATGACCTCTAGAAGCCTTGGAGTTGACATCTACTAATAGGAGGAATTATTAGAAGAGGTGTAAGGATGGAGAAGCCAAATCATTGGGACTGCAGAGTCTGTCCAATTCTAGGAAATGGATTTCAGAATGCCCCCAAAATGCAGCTTGTATTAGCAGTTCCTGTGAAGGCAGAGTATTTAAAGTAAATGAACCTGTTCTCCTGTGAAATGGTGTGTTTAAACCAGCAAGATGTAAACTATAACCAGGAAGAAGCTGCTGCTCCTCATGTTTGGGACATATGTTTGTGACCTTTCCAGCTGGGTTAATGTACTGTCTACTCTTACTGTTTCTATGGCTTTTTTAGCTCCATTAAGCCTAGAGAAAGATAAATTTTTGCCTGTGGCTTGAGTAAAATTAGTATTATAAGCAGAGCATTTAAGACATACGTATTTAAATTCCAAATCCATTTGATGCTTGCTTTTAATGTATTACAGTGACTTTTTATATCCAAATACTAGACCTGTGAGAATAGGACAGGTTAAAGGGTTATAGTTCTGAAAAACTCAGGATGTTCTATAGGATATTTTTCCAAGCTGGTGTCATCAGAGGTGCAGATGCCAAGAGCACTGCAATACAGTGGCTGAGCTGTCTCCATCAGCCACAGCAGGCTGGAAAAACAGAGCATTCCTGGGATACGGGCAATACAGGACACGGGCACTGCTCTGCAGCAGAACCCCTGGAGTCGTGTCCTTTTGACTTGATGTAAGACTTTCTAACCATGAAGGATCTCAAACACTTCAGGAAGGGGATGAGACCGCTGGTGTTTTCAGCCTGGCAGCAGAGGACATCATCTTGCAGCTTGGTAAAGGAGCAGCATGAATTCAAACCTGTAGGTATTAACGGAGTGCGAACCCGAGCCTCACTCAGCTCGCTTCCTGTAAGGAACACAGAAGAAATGTGCACGTTGCTCAACACCTGGTGAAGCTTGAACAGTTACTGCTGGAAGTGCATTGCAAAGGGGCGTGTAAATTTGCCTGATTTGCAGAGTGAAGAACAAACAGGGGAACTCAGTTATTTGCAATGCTTTATAAACGTGATGATAAATATTTCATTTAGGACCTTGCAGCAAATAATTACTAAATGATCCTAAACATCAAGTAGGAAAATTTCCTAAACTAATTATTTCCATCAGTAAAATATATACATAAAATAATAGATGCCATTATAATGCATTTCAACCTATTATTTTTTAGTGAAAAAGGACAAAACATCCAAGCATTCTTTTCCCCTCTGTGTATAATTAAATTTAACTTTACAATGCTTCTAAATTCCCAGGAGCTCCACAGAAGATAAGTAGTTTCAGAATATGTACAAATACTGAATATTTTCCTGTGGTGGTTCTTTCCAGTATTTCTGATGAGGAAACCCTGAAGGACAGCCTGGCACTGTTACCTGATATCCTGGTTGTCAGGTGGGACAGTATGTGATGAGCCCTTTGGTTTGCCCTCAGATTGCTGAAATAAAAGGTGGCTGGAGGCTGGGCAGTGGTGCTGGGTGCCTGGTGTTTTAACCAGCTGCACTGTTAGACCCAGGGACAAACTGGGCCAATTAAGGTGAACTTTAAATACCTTGTTGATGAGAATCTGGGCGGGAGGGAAGGGGAACCTGCAGGGAAGTTCAAGGAGACCCTGGAGGCCGTAAGTGCAGACGGAGAGCTCTGGGAGCGCAGATGAATCCCTCAGTGTTGGTGGAGATGATGTAGTGGTCTGTTCAGCCAGAGTTGATGGTAATGGGCTGGGCTGCAGACACAGGATGGAAGAGAAGTAGAATCTGGCACCAGTGACTGGGCACCAGAGCGTAGCAGCAGGGACTGCCTGGAATATTCAGTCACGGAGGGAGCGGGAACGGCCCTCGCTGCCGGCAGATAGGCTTGTGTGTTTTTGTCTTTGGGAATCCTGGGGGCTGGGGGAGATGGCTGTGGAATGTGCAAAGATTGCAGAAGTTTGGCACCACTTTCAGGTCGATGTTATATTCATAACATTCTGTTCCAGGGCCCTGGCTGGGGCTGATGACTCTGCGTTACCTCATGGTAACGCCCTGGTGTTCTGCTCCTTGGGGCTCGGGTTACTCAGAGAAGTCAGTTATGTGGCCAGATAAAACTTCACCATTATTGTGACATGCTGTTGAAATTTTTCTGGTGACATTTAGACCAGCACAGTTCAGAAATTCAGTGAAAGGAGAGAAAGTAGTTTGAAAATATTAACCAAGCCCCATGGTCCAGTATGGAATACTGTGAGTGTTTCTGGCTGATGAAGGCACTGAAGGAACTGAAACCAAGAGAGATGAAAAGACAGGCTGCAGTAATAAATAAAGTCATGGAAAGATGCAAGAGGAAAGCATAGAGTAGTTTAGTTTGTTACTTCTAGCAAAGGAGGGCTTTGATTTCTGTGTGTAAATACCCCCGGGAAATAACAACCTGGGAGACTGAGGGCAAGAGAATTATTTAAACCTTTAGTTTAATAAAACCTTTAGCAACAGCAGCCAAAAGTCAAATAGTTTTAAGCAGTTTGCAAGACAGATTACGCAGGAAATTAGAATAAGGTTCTTCAGCATTGTACCACTGAGCTTTGGAAAGAGCCTTCTGAGCAAAGGAGCTTTAACGTGGGGTTGGATGCGTTTTGAGCGAGGTGGGAGAAGGATTTCGGCGAGGCAGGAGCTCCTCCCCGGTGTCCCTCCCTGGCTCTCCCTAGTCTCTGGAAGAGAGCAGTGCAGCTGGGGCTGTAGCACTGGCCTGCAGTGATTTTGGAAGGCTGTCACTGTAAGGCAGCAGAGCAGGGGCACTTGCTCTGGAGAGGTTCCTTCACCCTAAATGGGTCTGATTTATTTCCCTGTATCACGGCCGTCTGTCGAGGGGTCTTATTTGGGCAGCCAGTGGAGCTTTGCCGTGACATAGTTACATGGAGAGGTGACAACAGTCATTCCCCACCTTCCTGGGGCTGGTCCCAAGATGTGGCTTCAGTCCCTTTTGTGCAGAGGGTAGTTGCAGCTTTCTCAGTGGCTTGGGGTACCTGAGGATAGGGGAGAGAACCTCTCAGTAGCTCCTCTGAAATTTTTCCTTCCACTTCTCTGAACCTTCTGCTTCACTTACTGGATTTTCTTGCTAATTGTGAGATTTAAGCAAGTTGTGATGGGAATAAGAGTATGAGAACCCATGGTAGTAATCATAAAAGATAAGGTGTGTAGCACTTACAGCTTTCTGTGTCTTATAAAACTGTGGAAAATATCAATTTCTGCTGCTCAACACAGTTTCCCAACCAGTGGTTGGTTGTTTTAGGGTTTTTTAGTATCAGAAGGAATATCTAAGCAGATTATTATTGTTGCTGTTAGAGCATCTTGATCACAGTGTCAGGCTGTATTTCAACTCACTTTTGAAACCAAAGATAAAATTTAAACTTGTATCTTAATGACAAAGATGATCTCTCTGAAACACCAGATTAGGTTAATGCATGATAATTTAAAAGCAACAAAATCACATCACTGAATAGTGAAGAGTGAGAAAGTGTAAATATTTGCCATTACTTTCTCCTTATAACTGCTGAATGAGAGGAAATATTTGTATTGGCCTAACCATAAATAACATTATGCTCATGTTCTTCTGAAGTCCATTCCAACCTTGTGCTTGTTAATGAAAGCAGTTTAATTGAATACTCTCACCCTTAACTGGCTCAGTTAACCCATGAGCAGTCACTTGGACAACAAAGGACATGGTAAATCTGCAGTTTTTGCTCCATCCTGCTTTTTCCTTTTTTTCTCCCCCGTGACCATCAGGCATGTTCCCCCCTCTGGGACCTTTGGTTTCTGCCAGGACAGTAGTTTGCTTGTGATTCATACGTGAGCTCCAGAAAATAAGGGCCCTTGGTGATGATTTCAGGGATGTGATGTTACTTCCATCCTTGTAAGCTTTTTACATGTATATAATCACTGTCTGGCATAATATTAAAGAGCACTGCAAATAACACTGAGCTGGAGCGATTTACTCTTGCACAAGACTGTCTGGCACATTGCAGGGCTTCACCAGATGTTCTGATTTATAAGTCTTGTGGCTCATCTTATTGAAGTAAATTTATCTAAAATTCAACCAAAACAGAGTAGAAATAAGCGTAGTAGGTAAATGCAAACAAAGGTTTCCTTTACTTTACATGTATGGAAAACCAGAGCAGAAAATCCACTGAATGACTCATATCAGTGCTGCTACTGGCAGCAGAAATGACAAGTTTTATAATATTTGATTTTTTTGTTGTTGTTGTTGCAATACATCAGACTTAATCTCAAAAATCATATATAGTTGTCTTCTGAGAACATTAGCAACAGAAAAGAGCCATCTATCCTGGGACAATTCAGGCAAGAGTAATGGTCATTTTTCACATCAGAGTCTCTCAAAGGGGATCTACAGCTTGGAGCACAGGGATTAAAAAATTTGGACCTGATCCTGCAGGTGAAACTGTGTAACAGCTCTTGGCAATGAAACGGAACACATGGCGTGTCTGCATGCAGTGCTTTAGGTCAGGCATCTGGAGGAAGCCTTTTCCATCTCTGTGTGAAGGCATTAGCTCTCACTTTATGTACATATGTAATTAATATAACCCCCTTATAGTCTTATAAGTACTAAAAAGTGCATATTCTTCCGTGCTTGACACAATAAGGAAGAAACTAGAATTTCACCCCAGGAGTTCAGAACTAAGTCAAACCTGTGACTGCAGGTGTGCTTGCTAAGATTTCTGATGCTCTCTGTGTTCTGCTCTGCTCAGAAAAAAAATCAAAACAAAAGAATGAAATCCCAAATATATTTACAAAAAATTTTTATCCATTGTTTCAGCAAATGTGGACTTAAATTCTGGTTTCTGATTGGAAGTTGCCCTGTTGTCCTGTGGGAAAAAATTGGAAAAGCAACTCAATCACCAACCCTTATGAAAGGCAAATAATTATAAAAGTGCTCTTTGCTGAGGTGATGTTATGCTGCTATGTGTTTCATACCTTCCAAAACTAATTTTTCAGATAACTTGTACAGAAAAGATGTTGGACTCCTTTCCTGTAGTCATGCATTTCACTATCTTTGTTGTCTTTTATCTGTAGTGACACTCCAACAGAGGAGCGCTGTGGGAAAGAGTTCAAAGAGCAAAAAGTTCTGTGTGAGAAGCAACCTCCTGCCAAGTGGAAGGGTCAATTTGAGAGGAAGAGCAATCATATTTGGAAGTCTAGCAAGGCTGGTTCTTGGCAGTGGGGAAAGGCTGCAGAGGACTTGAAAGCAAAGAAATAGCTGCTTGTGTTATTAGACTAAGATAGAGGCCTTTGTAGCAGCATTCAGAGTTATTGGGAGTGGGGGGAAGAGGATCTGCTGTGGTCAGAGGAGAGGTTGTCACCATCGTTGAGGGGTGGCTGAGAAGCTGGTGCTCAGGCACACAAAGCTCTGGCTTTGATGTCAGTGTAACTGAAACCAGATGTCTGATTTGAAGATGTCTGTGTCGTGTGTCTGAGCACCAGAAGCATTTGATGAAAGACACAGTGGCTGGCAGAAAAGCCAGTGGGAGAGTTTGGGGTTTGCCAGGTGGAGCAGGGCACCAAACCACCCGTCATGGGGTTTCAGGCTCAGATTTGTTCTTGCTAGAAGAAAACGGTAGGAATTTTTCTCAGCTCAGCTTTAGGTGGTCAAGGGACTTTGTGAAAATGCTATCAGTGTTTGCATCTTCCGCTTCTAGGACTGCCTTTGCTGGAAAACTGGTGAAATACCAGGCCATGGCACCGAGGGGTCTTGTTGAGCATGGAACTCATCAACGCAGAGACTGTGCCAAGCTGTGCAATAGGCCCCAAGAAAAGCACTGCCTTGTGGGAGATAGGACGGCACATAATACAAAGCGTTCTGCAAATGAAATGCCCAGACACAGCCAGAGTGTTGTGTCACCCCTGCAAACACTTGTAAAAATGGTAAATAAACTCCCATGGCCCTAGATCCTGAAAAGGTCTCAGACTTTAACATGTCTGGTTTCGGCTCAAGTTTCAGACTGGACACTTGGTGATTGTTATTTCCTATTAATTCTTTTCTAGCACATGAGGTGTGAGAGGTGCAAAAGCCAGTGCTATGTGATTTATTTAGATAACACCAGGGCTTTGTAAACAAGCAGTGCTGGATCCCACTGCTTAACCTTGACTGCCCACTGAGCAGCTTTACTTCTCCAAAAAAGCTGTTTCCCAGCTAAATGCAGACTGTTTTCACAAGCCTCTCTGCAGGTGCTCTTTTTCAGGCTGTGGTCATTCATTCTGCAATACATCCTTTTTGTCAAGTTCACCATTTTCAGATCTCTATCAGGAAAATTCATTTTATGTCAGCTCCAAGTAAAACTTTTGCTATTACTCCTCTTATTTTGCATGCTTAAGAGATATTTTGTTTAGCTGAGGTGTCCAATTTGAAGGCAGACAGGGGGTTTTCGCAAGGTTGTGACTGGCTTTCATTAGCTGTGGCTCTTTGGTAATCGCTGATGGCTCTTTGTTTGTCTGTAGTAAAGCTACTACAGATGGTGAAAACACCACGATAGTACCTGGCTGTGCATTTGGATTGGTGAACACAAACCACTTCTGTGCTACAGCCTCGTCTGTTAAAGGATGACATTGTTTATGCATCCAAAGAACTTTCAAAACATGAGCTGAGCAACATTAGCAGTAATATTTTGGCAATGCCTTTGCAGGGTTACACCCAATTTGGCGTTCTCTATCAGTCTCCACATCTCTGAGAGCATTGCAGAGACACCACTAAGCAAACCACCAATGCTTCCTCTCCAACAAGGTCAGGGCAGCTGAGAAAAGCAGACTGACCTGTAAATAGTAAAACAGTGGAGACTGGTGAGCTCATTCTGCCAGCAGACAGCGGGCAAGGAAGGATGAGACACATGAGGAAGGATGAATACATTTGATGTAATCACAGTTATTTACCAGGCTTGTGTTCAAAGCCCAGTTCCTTTAAGGTAGAAGAGAGATTGATAGTTTTGTTGCAGACGTTTCAGCCCCTCTCCTACCCAAAGCTCTGGAGCATTTAGGGTTTGCCCACAGGTGGGGAACTGCCAGGACGTGTGTGCAGGGGCTGGTGCCAGGAAGCTTTGCCCTCCCCAGCTCATCACTAAGGCTTCTGGAGTCCCTTCGGTGTGTGTGTTGAGTTGTTTTCTCATTGTATTTGTGCTCCTTCTGTTTCAGTCACTCACATGGTGGCACCAGAGCGTTTTCCTCTCCAGACATGGAGAAGTTCAGTTGGTGCTGTCACATTTGGGAATTCATTCTTCTTCCAGCTTTTCCATCCTCACTTTTTAGACCTAGAGCATCAGATTCCAGGGGCAACCTGGCTATATCCTGTGGAGGCTGTTAGAGAGAGAAACCTTGGCATTGGTTGGAACTGGGCTGTGTTTTGTGTAGTGCTGTGTGTACCAGGGGTTCTCAGTGGATTCTCACAGGATTCTTTTCCTTGGGGATCCTGGCTGAGTTTGCCTCTGAAGCTGGAGACCCCGAATCAGACACATTACTTCTTTGAAGCTTTTACATCCAGCTTTGTGTTTGTCAGTGGCTGTGCCACAGTTCTGATTAGCAAGAGAGTTTGGCCTTGCTTTGATGACGGGGCTGGACGGTGCCTGTGCAGCCCAGCCCTCTGACAGACCCGAGGAGCTCTCTGCAAGAGGAGTCCTTGGGACATGGCTGGAGGTCCGAGCAGGAGGGCAGGGCAGTGGCTTTGGGACTGGGCATGCTGTTCAGTGAGCTGTTAACAGGCTTGGAGGGGCGCTTGGCTGGGTTCTTAGCTGGCTGAACCCCTCTGAATTCCTGGTGAGCCCTGCACATCAGACGTACTGTGCATTTCCATGGACAGTGTGCAATGTATTTCAGTTGTCCTTGGGAGAGATGCTACTCAAGGTGTCTTCTCTTGACCTGTACAAAATGATTCTGTAAGCTGAAGTGGAATGAGAAGCTATTAGGGAAGCCAGCTGCTTCTCACTGCATTTCAAGCCACTTAGTGAAGCTACCAAGAACCACAGGAGTTGTGCAGTCCTCACTCCTCTGTGCTCGCTCTTCCCATTTTAGGAAAGATCTTTT
The DNA here is from genome assembly GCA_035583155.1 of Acropternis orthonyx. Classification (NCBI taxonomy): domain Eukaryota; kingdom Metazoa; phylum Chordata; class Aves; order Passeriformes; family Rhinocryptidae; genus Acropternis; species Acropternis orthonyx. The sequence goes on along the minus strand of JAWWEU010000005.1, from coordinate 24,996,688 downwards.
AGAAAAGTGCTGTGCTTGCTATATAGATGAATTTTTTTAAATTTTTGCTTCTTACATGTTTTGTCCAAGAAATTACCTGAATTTGGTCTCAGTCCCAAAATTACCACAGTTTTATCTTCCTTGCATATGGTGGAAAATCAGCTGAGAGTCTCTTCTTCTCCTTGCAGCATTTGCACATCATCACTTCAGAGCACTTCTTAACCTTTGCTCTCTACTCTGAACAGCCTCTTGGCTTCGTGATGTTTCTGATGCCCCTTCATTTGGCTCTTCATAAATTAGCATTTGAATCTGTGTAAGTGTTAATCCATATGCCTTTATCTGTAAGCAAGTATTCTTTGTTTCCCTTTCTAACACTAAATGTACCAAAGCAGGAGACTCTGGCACCAGCTGAGCACTGAAGATGTGGAGTAGCTGAATCCACAGATCTGAGAAGTGACTGGAGTCATGTTAAGTGTGCCCAGACATGCAAATGTGTCAATAGAAATCTGCAGCCAGTTAGGGATGACATTTGCCATCATTCCCAGGGCATGGCTGGACACACTGCTTGGGTGTGGAGTTCATTAGTGCAGGGCTGATGGAGGTGTGATGCCTAACTAGCTGCTGTGTTTCCTTTCTGTCCCAGCTCCCCCCACTCAGAGCTTCCCTGTGCCTCCAGGTCTGTCCAGGGATACAAAGGGCACATAAAGCCAAGGGTGTCTTGTAGCAACAGCTCCACATGAATGGAGAATTCTGAATACGCAGGAGTTGAAACCACCTCTGATTTCCCAGCAGGAAATACAGCTGCACTTAAGCAAGTGCCACAGACTTTTCAGCATTAATGAACATTGGTGGAGAAGGTGTTCTAAGTTTCACACTTCATGTGGTGCTGAGTGACGGCTGATGACCCCTTCGGATCTGCACTGAGCCAGAAACCTCTGTGGAAGCAGAGCCCGAAGCCCAGAAGGCCGGGGGAGCTTCAGGTGCCCGCAGCTTCTCTGCAGAAACCAAGCCCTGCCCTGCCCAGCAGCCCTCGCCCGCCCACCCCCCTGTTGGTAGGTACATCCAGCAGCCCAGCAGGCACAACCGGAGCTGTGCCAAGTGGCTTCCTGGCACGTCCCTGCCGGGCCCATCGCGCGTCCCTCGCCCGGCACTGCATGGCCTGTGGGGCGGGCCTTGGGCTGCAGCCCCAGAACCTACTCGGGGCATTTCAGCACTTGGGCTGTGCCAGGTTTGCATTGGCAGCAGCCTTTGATTGGAGCTGCCAGAACTGGCAATGCCTCTGAAGCCCAAGGGTGCCAGCGGTGCCGCTCGGCCCCAGGAGCAGAGCCCTGCCCGCCGCTGCAGCCCATGGGAGCGGGGACGGTGCCGTCCCTCCCCACCCGCCTGGCCCTGCTGGCTGGGTCTCGCTGGGTGAGTGGGCTTGTCTCAGCCAAGCACTGCGGCTCTGGCCTTTCCTGAGCATCCTTCTCCCCTGGGAACTCGTGCTCCCTTCCACCCACAGTGCTGTGCGTCTGCACCCATTCATTACTGCACCCATTCCACAGCTTTTGAGTTCAGCCAGGGAGGGGAAGGAAGACAAAACCCCAGCAGATATCCTCTCTCAAGGGGCAGGCAAGCTGGATCCCTACAGAAGGGTGTGCTGGGATATTCCTTACCTGCCTCTGGCTCCTGAACACCTGCCATTTGCCCTACAGTAGGCATGAGATAAAGAAACCTGATGGTGTATTGGGGTTGGCTTTAGGGCATCAGTCACCTTTTAAGAGGTGGTGGGGGTGTATTTTCTATCCTCTCTGGCCCTGGTTGTCCCTGGTTTCAACCCTGACCTTCTTTTCCTGCTTTATTCCTCTCCTAGAACTTAGGTTTGGAAGGAACCGCAGGTTTATTTGCCAAAGGCTGTATTTTAGCATGTAGTTTCCCTTCAGTCTTATTAAGGCAGGATTGTTTGTGAAAGGAAAAGCGAGTCTGGTTGTGCTCTGGCAAAGGCTTGGATGGAGCAGGATGTTTTCCTGGAATACAGGCGTGGGCTGAGTGCTCTCAGGCAGGCAGCTGGTACCTGAGGTGTGCCCGCCTGGGGTGAGCTCCAGGAGACTCGTGTCCCCAGCTGCTAGAATGCCACCAGCTGTCCTGAGACCACCAGGATGCATAAATTAATCTCCAAGGGAGGGTAGAAGCACTTCTGCCTCTTTCCCGGGGTGTGTTTGACCTCGGTAGTGTGGTTAAGCTAATGTTCCATTTGGGCCTGGTGAGGCCCAGGAAACAGAGGAAGGAGCCCAAGTCACAGGGCTGTGCTTCAGGGATATGGGCAGGAGAGAATGCCCACCCCAATTTTCACCTGCATTTCCTTTTGTGCACAGTTTTACGTAGGTTTGTTCCTGACAGGAGAGAATTTGCAGGTTGTCTTGTGACGAACGATGTGGTGACTGTATCAGCCTTCCCTGGGACTGCAGTGAACCTTGGCCAGGGCAAACACTGCTGCAGTCTGATGGCAAAGTGACTGTACAGCCCTCACACATTGAAAATTGCATCCAAGGTTTGGTCAGCCTTACCTAAAGTCATAACAAACACAGTAGAGTATTTGTGTACTAATGAAATGTAAAATTTGGATTTCTGGGCACACGACCACATACTAACCTGCTTCTTGCCTCTCAACTTTAGACCAGAAAAACCAGTAATAAAGAGCAGCTTTCCAGCCTGTTTGCAACAGGGTCAGGGACCTTGTGGAGGTAGAGTTGCTCTGAGATTTAACATTTGCAACTCTTCTTGGAGCAGAAGAGACATTTGTTAACACAGATGAAGATGTCCAAGGAAGGGAAAGCCAGGGCCCAAGTTCTCCTTTACTCAGCACTTCCCTTTAACCAATTCCCGGGTGAAAGCCACAAGGCTCCCACTCGCTGGTCCCTCAGTCCTGTGGCATCATCTCAGTGTAACCAACAGCATCCACATGGACAGGCAGCTCCTCCTTGAGCTGGGCCCCTGGAAAGCAAAGGATGAGATGCACACAGTGGGAAGGCTGGATGGGTCAGTGCCTACATGACTTCCATCTGGTGAGTGACTGACCCTAAATGTAGTAATAGATTTGCCTTTAAAGGCTGTCAACTCTGTTATTGTGGGGGGGAGGGGGTGTGTGTTTCCTTCTCACAAAACATACCAGTACAGAAGTTTTCTTTCATCTGGGAGAGGAGTTAGACTCCCTTAAGGACATTGTTTTCAGTGTGATTCTCATCCTCGAAAGAAATAATTACCTGTGCTTACTACAGCTTACTCTTATTTCTTCTCCCCTCGTATCTTTGTCATGGAATTTATCTTCTTTGATCTGCTTTTACTTTTCAAGTCAGGCTTCCAAAAAGCAAACCTGTTTTGCTTGAAGTCTGACACTCATACAGGTTTGCATAAAGAGCAAAATGATTTTAAGTCATCCTTGTTTGGCAGGACTGTCTCACTTTGTGCAACAGAAAGGGAACAAAAAGCAAGTTAGAGGAGAATTAGTGGATCTTTCACTAGAGATAGTTAATAACATTAAAGAATACAGACAAAATTCTGTTGGGGAGCAATTTGTCCCTGTGGCTAAAAATATACTTAAATGCTGGTGATACTATCTCTTCCTACCCCTGAGTGCCAGGGAGAGGGAAAACAGCTGTGGTTTGCTGGGCACGGTACCTTCTGCATTCTCCTCGGGCACTAAAGACAAGAGCTTTACAAATGGGAAGGAATTTTTTTCAAAGATAAAACTCCCAGTCTCAAAGGTAATGGGAACCTTTATTTTGGTTATTTTCATTGCATTGACACTGTCCTTTTATGCAAACTTAACTGTAAAACACTCTTGAGATACTGCATGGAAAATACACATAGGAAAAAACACATATATACACGTCCATAAAAATAGAATACATCTTGGCAAAATGACCTGTGTACAGTGTATTGACATTATTGAACCAAACTTACATCACCTTGGGAGAAAAATGTTCCACGTGCGTAAAAACCCGGCCCTCTGGCTGGGTTGGGAGTACGGCAATGGATACGGGCCTGGGTTAAATAAGTGGCTATACCAGAGTGGCAGAGTAAAAACAAGTTATAAAATACCTGCTGGATAAAGTAGAAGTAGCCATGTTGTTTTTTCTTCCAAAAAAATAGTGACACCTCTCCACTTGCATGGAAACCAAAGGCACAAGTTCAGATCCTGTAGGTTTGTTCGCTGAAAACAAACCTCAGGATCGTCTGTTTCAGGCGTTTGCAACCCCTGGGCAGGGTGGCATTGGGTGGTTTAGAGCACACAACACAGTCCAGCACAGCCCTAATTCTATTGGGTATTTGAGAAGGAAAACATCTAATAGATATAAAACTGTAAAACACTTTGCAACCTTTAAACGATGCAGAGCACTTGAAAAGGTGGGTTGGCTTTCTGCTGATCAGGCTCTTCTGCAGTTGCTTTCAGTGAGGCTGCTCCTTCCTTACTGCTCGGACCACGTGGGTTTCTCTGCTGGTTTTCAGAACATACCGTGGCAAATGACTACTCCAGTGTAATAAATAAAGCAAGTGGTAACAGGTCCTCAGAGGGCACGGACTTTCCTCTTGGATTGCAGCCCCGGGGCAGGCGGGGGGCGCAGGAGGAGCAGGGCCCCTGCCGGGGGTCAGTAGGGGAAGGCGGACACGGCGATGTAGACGATGAAGGTGGTGCGGTACTCGAGGCTGCCGTCGGCGCCGAAGGACAGGGCGCGCACGGCCATGCGGTACGTGCGGGGCTCGCGCAGCGCCCGCGTGGTGAACACCACGCCCTTCAGGCGCTCGTCCCTCAGCGCGAACGGCACGGCCGGGTCCTCCTCGGCCATGGAGAAGGTGGTCCTGGGGTGCACCACCCGCTCGTGAGTGTAGGCCACCAGGCGGATGAGGTCCTGCCCCGCAGCGATGCCGAAGGGCAGCGACAGCAGCTTGTACTCCAGCGCGTACGTGCTCAGGTCACACTCCAGGTCGTTGGCCGGGCAGTTTTTGAGACAGAACCTGAGAAGAAGCAGGAGACTTTAGCTCAGGGAGAAGGCACAGTGTCCTCAGTACTGCTGCAGGGCTTAGAGGAGAAACTCTCCCCGTGTCTACCCTGTTGCAGATCAACACTTCTCTGTGAAGTGCTCATCCCTTCTTCAACCATTGTTCCTTTAAAGCTACAGCCCAGTTTAACATCCCATTTTCCCTCAACAGGATCATCTCAGAAGCGTATGGGCTACAATGCCTGTCACCGAAGTCCAGGGTGTATGTTTTAGTGGCCATGCTCTTAAATCATCAGAATAGGTGGGTTGGTTTAAAGTGTCCTGGACAGCTCCACTTGAGGTGTCTGTCTATTAGACCTTAAAATAAAGAATCTGGAATGAAGGGCAGAGTAAATCTTACTTCTATTAATGATGGCAAGCCAGGCCATTAGAGAGATTTAGACTAGATATTGGGAAGGAATTCCTGGTTGGGAGGGTGGGCAGGCCCTGGCACAGGTTGGGCAGAGAAGCTGTGGCTGCCCCATCCCTGGGAGTGTCCAAGGCCAGGCTGGACGGGACTTGGAGCAACCTGGGCTGGTGGGAGGTGTCCCTGCCCATGGCAGGGGGTGGGAAGGATATGGGCTTTGAGGTCCCTCCAACCCAAAGCATCCCATGGTGATTCTGTGATCTCCAATGTCAATGCTTTGCCCTTCAGCCAGCGTGAGCTTTACTGGTGCCAGGCAAACTTCTTTAATAAGCACAGGTCTGAGCCTGGGCTGGCTGAAAAGGGGCTGAAAACATACCCAGAAAGAGGCTCTCGCTGGTAGTTGGGTGGACAAGGTGTGTCTATGCACTGGTAGCTTCCTCTCATGTTGAAACACATCTGATTTGATCCACAATTAATGTTCTGTTCGAGGCACTCATCAATATCTGGATGGAAGAACATGCAAGGGATCAGCTGCTGGTGGAACAATTAAAGGGTGAAAACTGAAGCGGGTGAAGGCAGAGCAGCCCCTGGAGCTTGGAGCTGTGTGTAATGTGAGCTCACAGGGGCAACTTCAGAGAATCAGCAGCTGCAACTGTCTCCCTTGCTGCCGCTTTATGAAACATCAAAGTGTGGAATATAAAAGCTCTGAAACTTGAAATTCTGGACGCTGCCCCCGACACCAGTTGGGGGTGGCCGAGCCGTGCCCTGGGCTGTCGGTGCCCTGCTCCCTGGCAGGGCGGGCTCTCCGTACCTTGGCAGCTCTTGCCGTTGGCCATGAGGCGATACCCCGAGGGACAGGCACACTGGTAGCTGCCCGGGCTGTTCCTGCACTCGTGCTGGCAGGTCTCTCTGCTCTCACACTCGTCGATGTCTGCGGAGAGAAGCACCAACACGTCAGGCTCTCTGGGCCGGGGGTGGCCCGAGGTATTTTTCCCTGTTTCTGTACAAGTGCATGGACAGAGCTGGTGGGAGTTGTGTGGATCTCATTTTCTGATGGGGCTGAACATCTCAGACTAGAGTGTCCCCTCAACCTTACCTGTGCCATCCCTTGGAACTCTGTAGTAATTAAAGTCAGCTTTGAGGGGATGCTCCCTCTTGGGACAGCAGCTGTAACACAGAGCCCAGCTGGAGACCATTCCTGAGAGCTCTGGGACAAAGGGGGACATGTGCCACCTGTGTGCTCTGACTGGGCCATACAAACACAGTTCTGCCCCCAGAGCAAGCAGGGCTGACAATCTGGTAATAAACAGCACGCTGGGGGAACACCCAGATGAGTTATCTCTCCAGAGGAAGCCCTGACAGTTGTTACAGTCAATCCGTCCTCAGGGAAAGCTGTCTCCTTTCCAAACTCACCCTCCCCATGCCACAGGGATGAATTAAGATCAGTATTTGGAAAGATAATCAATAAGTGCTCTTAACTTCTTTAATTGTTTTTGTTTTGAATCTCCCTCTCAAACACAGAAGTATCAGACCCCCTTATGTAAAGTTTTCAAAGCAGACTAATGTGATTTAGACAGATAATTTATAACTGCAATGGCTTTTGAAACATCAGCCTAATTCAGGATAGCAATAAAGTTAATCTCATGCAAGAGTTCGGACCTGAATGATTAAAGCAGTGGCAGGAAGGTCTTGGCTTCCCCTCTCTCTGATTTACAGGGGTTATGTTAGATCAAAATGCAAACAGAGAAGAGAAGCAGATGAGACTTAGAAACCTCTGGTGTGTTGTTACCACATCCTGATGGTTGTCTATTGAAAGAACTTTAAGAAAAGCATCATTTGGGTGTATTTTTCACATTAAACAGTCATTTTAAACCTAGATGATTATTACATGAAACTAATTCCAACTGGGAGCTGGGATGAAGATCAGGGATCTGAGTTTCACCCTTCCCTCAGTGGGAGCTGCATCCCTGGGCCTCTCAGTTAAGCTGCTGTAGCCCCACCAAACCACAGGTGTATGATCACTGAGCCCTCTTTGTAACTGACACACGAGGGCTGATGTCTCCAGCCTGAAATGACCAGGAGCAGCCTATTCCTGTGTTTCCCATTACCCCTCCCTGCAGGATCCCAGCATAATCCTGGTTGCTGGAACCTCTCTGTAGATCACTATTCACCCTGGAAGGATGTTGTGCCTCCTGGGAAGTGTCATTTCCTTAAGATACTCAAAACATGAGTTGCATGGGCAAGGTTTGGCTTAAGAGAAGCACATTTCCAAAAATCAACTCATTTTTGTTATACCCCCCCAAAAAAACCCAGGGGCGGGGCTTCCCAGCCCCCGTAAGTGCCCTTCTCAGGGAAGAAGGGCCTGTGCTGTCACTGGCACAACTCCTGACACACCTATTTGTGTATTTACCATCAGTCTCTCCACGCTCACTGAATTCCGTTGTAACCCCTTCTATTACATAAAATATCAATAATCTAAAAGCTTCTGTGCCTGTTGTCCGTGTGACAGTGACTGTGTGGCTGCAGCACTGCTGGCACTGACCCCAGTGTGCTCAACTCTGAATCTTTACCCAAAACCTTTCGAACCACATTATTGCTGCCATCAGTGAGAGTCTGCCAGAATGTGACCAGACTGGGGTAGCTAGTGGGTTTTGGAGCATGAGAAAATTCACCAAGGTGAGCTATCCTGACCAGGAGAGAGAGAGTAACAGAGGGAAACACTTGGCAAACACACAACGAGCAGCACAAACAGAACAAGGGGTTACAAGGAGATTTGAAAACGTTTTTGCTACAATGTGAGCAGACAGGAGGGACAAGAACATGCAGAACCCTCTGAATACTGACCAGGGGAATAGAAAAAAACCCCACAGCACCACAAACCCTCAGCCCCTGCTATACATCACCCCTAAGAATAAAGCCCAAAAGAAGAGAGTTGCATAGATAGGACTGACATTTACCTACACATCTGCCATTTCTGGCCTCATAGCCTTCAGGACAAGTTTCTCTAAGGTTCCTTCTAGTCCTGGAGAAGGGTACTCTGCTGTTCCTATACTCTGAGAAGGAGCTGTAGAGATTTGAGGAGTGCCTGTAATACTGCTGCTGTTGCTGGTTGCCCCTCCCAGGGGAGAGCTGAGCATAGTTATAGCTACTGTAAGAGGCACCGGAGCGGGGCAGCCTCTCCAAGCCGGCGCAAGATTTGCCATCGCCCAGCAGCTGCTGCCCCGGCGCACACAGACACTGGAAGCTGCCGGGGGTGTTGGTGCACTGGAGCGCACAGGGCTTGGGCACTTGCTCACATTCATTAATGTCTGCCCCATGGCACATGATCCAGAGCCACAAACCATGTGGAAAGGAGAGAAAACAAACAAACAACAGCGCGTAACTATACAGATACACAGGCACACGTGCTTATGTCAGCGTGAGGAACAAAGCGAGGCCCTGAGGGGGGCACCAGGCGGTGCCAGGCGGGCAGGCTGTGCTGCCCTGGCCTGGGACACGCTTTGCTCTGCCATACAGGAGCCTCTGAGGCTCGGTGTGGCCCTGCCCCCAGCACAGGAGCCCTGCTTGAAGGCTCAAGTGCACGGCTTCAGCCTCAGCTCTTCGGTGAGATTTAGTAATGGCCTTTTTTCCCCTTCAGTGCTATGCTTAGGGAGGAGTGGGAAGAGCTGCCAGGCCCTTCCTTAAAGGAGGATACTTTAACACAGAGCATTCCAGAGAAGTAGGGTGTTTGTTAGAAATTCATTACCTGGCACAGAAGGAAGAGCAACAGGCTCCAGTGTGGTAACTGTGCCTTGTGCCAGGGGGGAAATCACAGCATCATGGAATGCTTTGGGTTGGGAGGGACTTCAGAGCCCACCCAGTGCCACCCCCTGCCATAGGCAGGGACACCTTCCCACCAATCCCCAGGGTGCTCCAAGCCCCGTCCAACATGCCCTTGGACACTCCCAGGGATGAGGTCAGGGGCTCCAGGATGTGTTTCAAGGCTGCAGGGGAAGGAGCTCAGGTGTGTCGTACCCTTTGACGCTGTTATTGGTCATTCCAGCTGTGGCAAATACTAATTCACTTTTGTACAATTAATAGAATAGAATTATTTTTGTTTTCCTAAGCAATGCAGTTTCTTTGACTTCCTTTAAACTGCAATGCCAAGTAATTTCACCCACCCCAGCAGTAAATACCCACCCCTAAACCAAACCAGAGGGCTGAGCATACATAGGATGTTAAAGGGTTTAGGGGTATGACATGCTGAAGTGACTGTGAGAGCTCTTGGTGCTGCAGAACTTGATCTTCTCCCGCAGCCCCTCTGGCACTACCAGAAAAGAACTTTCTAAAATTTTCATCAAGTTACTTCAGGCCCAGCAGGAAATTTGGCATTCACTGTATTTCTTTTCAAACTTACAGTCTTTCTTCATTGGGAAAAGACAAAAATCTGCTAATTCCAAACACCTCTGCAATGTCCAGACAGAAATAACCCAATATTAAGACACATCACATCATATATATAACCGATATATATTACAAACCTTTTTAAACTAAAAACTGAAGATGATCTTAATGGTGACTCAGTAAGAGTCAAATTATTTCATATTAGTGGATGGTGTGTATTCTTTCAATTCTTACTGTAAAAATGCCATTAATCCTGTGTTCTTACAGTTCCATTTGCGTCCCCTCTGAACTGAGGATTTTGAGCACAGTTTGTAACACTCCAAGCCACAAATGTAGGATAATTATATTTAAAAAGCAATACTGTCAGACACACGGTAGAACATTAGATTGCATTTTTGTGAAGTGTTTGACATATTTAAGGTTCTAAAGAATTTACAGGGGATATTAATAATTAAATTAAGCGTGGGAAATCCAGGAGTAATTATTGCAGAGTGTTACAGTATTTTCAAATTATTATTTGGCAAACGCACAACAGAAGCTTTATATAATAGTGACAATATCCTTAGGGTAAGATTGCCAGGTTTGGAAAACAAGAGAACTTCACTTTTAGTATAGCAACAACCAATCTGAATTTTAAGGGTATTAATTTCATTGTGTGCTTAAGATGAAAAATTTATTACTCATATACGTGTAAACCCCCCCCCTCAAACTCATCATTTCCTTAGCACTTAAGTGCTGGCTTTTGCATTCTGTACCTGCAAAAAATAAAGTGACAATGATGCCTTTACGACAACCAATGTCCTTGGAACAAGCTGTGCATAAGCAATAGAAGGTTATCATAGAAATGAAAGAAAACAGGTGAAAATTTGAGCAACTCCTTTTGCAGGAGCAGCCTGGGCAATACAATCAGAGCTGACCCCAGAGAGTCACCTGCATTCACCCCATCACTGTCCCTGGGAGAAGAGGTCACTGAGGGATGGTAAAACCCTAATACTCGCAGGAACAAGGTAAAACTACTTTGACATTAAAATAACTACATTTTCAGGCTTTCTTAAACTTGAAGAACAATATTTGATTTTATACTGTAGACAGCCTTGCATGTGTTACACACAGACATGCTTTCTAACAGCTTTTTGTGATGCCTGTTCACCTGTGACCTGTTGAGATTCAACAGAAATGCTGTTATTCAGTTAAAAGGGCACACATGTATCTGTGGGTGTTGTGGTGACAAAGGAGCATCTTATTCCTGCCCAAAGGGCTTTCCCAGGCTCCGAGTGGCACAGGCAGGAACAAAGTCCACTTCTGTTTCAGTCTGGGTCCTACTCACTTTGCAGCTCTTCCCTGTGCTCACTGGCAACATTAACAATAAAAACTGGATTTTATTAACACATCGCAGTGAATGCTTTGGGGATGAATCTATATTTTAGGTTTATTTTTAAGTAGACAAAAATTGAGAGGATAAAAATTCAGGTCATACATTTAAGAGGGAGCTTGTTCAGAAGGCAGCTTTAGGGCAGCTGTTGATGCTTTGTGAAAACGCCCGGTTGTAGACTTTAAATGGTTTTAATATATGCTAAGAAGCCTGGGATTGATTTTAAGTAGAGATGCAGATGGTCTGCCGCCAAAAACTTCCTTACTGCGATTTAATCTGTGTCAAAAAGCCACCCAAACATTCCTGGCTTCTGGTAGTCCAAAATCTTAGGTTGGTAAAAAATAAAGTAAGAGAATAGCTATTTATCACTTAGGAAAGCTAATCTTAGAGTCATGAGGGAGGAATGCTTCTCTGATACACGAGAGCAACCGAAAGCAGCCTGGCTTGAATGTCATATACGGACATTCGGGAGTCATTAGCAGGGCGGGTCAGTTACCGGGCTCTAAATATTCCGCAGAAATGCAGAAAGGTGCTGCTCAGCAATGCCAGTGCCTTCCTGAGGCCTGGCAAATGCCAGGGCAAGTGTTTTGGGCACTGACCCCACACACAGATCCCTCCTGCTCTCCACGCCGGAGCTGCGCGAGCATCCTGAGGGGGGGGAAAGCTCTGCGGGGTCTGTGCCAGAAGGTCCTGTGTGGGTGGCACAGGGCAGTGACTGCATGGTCAGCACTCCTGGGAGTGCCAGGAATCCTCTGCCCTGCTCTGAGCCAGCCCCCGGGGAATAAACGCATTCGGCTCCGTCTGCTCTGCACTCTGGGGGACACCCTGGGCAGGGCCGGGCTGTGGGGAGGGGTGCTGGGGATGCTCGGGGTGTGCTCCTTCGGGGAATCCACTGACCCCCTGGGAACCCGCCTTCGGGTGTGACTCGGAGCAGGCCAGGGGACAGCCACCCACAGCAGCACAGCTCAGCTGATGTTATAAATGAAGCCTCCCGTGGAGTGGTCACCTCCACATCCACCCACGAGTGCCCCCAGGCCCTGTTGCGCTTTATTCCCGATCGGGTTGGAGCCATGTAGCTTTGACTGCCTGTTTGAGCTGGGCACTCTGGAAATGCAGAGCAGGCCTGCCTCTGCAGCAGAGCTGTGCCAGAGGGAGGGAGCAGCTTACCCACGCAGGGCGTGCCCGTGGCCTGGGCGCGGAATCCTCGCGGGCACAGACAGCGGTGGCTGCCACGGGTGTTCTCGCAGAGCTGCGGCGCCCGGCACCGGTGCGTGCCCGCACGGCACTCATCCACGTCTGTGGGGACAGCAGGGGACAGGCACTGTGGGGGTCACACCAGGGGACAGGCACTGTGGGGGTCACACCAGGGGACAGACACTGTGGGCTCCACACCATGGGACAGTCACCGTGGGGGTCACACCATGGGATAGTCACTGTGGGGGTCACACCAGGGGATATTCACTGTGGGGGTCACACCAGGGGACAGGCACTGTGGGGGTCACACCAGG
>JAWWEU010000005.1:24973379-24983961 GCA_035583155.1 Acropternis orthonyx | reverse complement strand
GTCACACCAGGGGACAGGCACTGTGGGGGTCACACCATGGGATAGTCACTGTGGGGGTCACACCAGGGGACAGGCACCCCAAGGTTCCCCACCAGGGGACAGAGAAGCAGTGTGGGTGAGCCCCACGGGGACTTGGCCCTCTCAGAGATGTGGCCTCTGCAGCTGCACTCTCCTCCCCCGTGCCAGGGTCAGCCATTCCTGTCCAACTCTGTGTTCCCCAGCACAGGCTGCTTTTCACAACCTGAGAGTGGATTTTTGGCAGGTACACAGAGAAATTTTTCAACTGGCATTTACAGACACTTCACCCATGAATTTTCAAAACTTTTGAGGTTTCCAGTGTGATGAGCTACTCTCTGAGAGAGACATAACCCATCTTCCTGTTACATCATGTCTGGGGTTGCTCAGCCTGGAGAAGAGAAGGCTCCGGGGAGACCTCACTGAGGCCTTTCAGTATTTTAGGGCTTTCAAAAAAAGAGGGAGAGCAACTTTTTACATGGGCAGAACAGTTTTAAACTGAATGAGGAGAGATTTAGATGAAATATTAGGAAGAAATTCTTCCCTGTGAGGATGACTTTGCCCTGGCACAGGGTGCCCAGAGAAGCTGTGGCTGCCCCATCCCTGGGAGTGTCCAAGGCCAGGTTGGACAGGGCTTGGAGCAACCTGGGCTAGTGGGAGGCGCCAGAGGTGGCCAGGATACATCTCTTCTTTTATACTAACTACAAAAATATTTAAATATGGATGTTCCCATACGTGAAAAAGAGATGGTGCCTTAATATGTTCAATTATTAATAACTGGAGATGGACCAATCTTCAGGATTATTTAAAATACTAAAAGCCATCCCTGTGCCTGTGTTCCTCTCACCACGGAGTGAATTGCTGCTCCTACTCACCAATGCAAGTTCCATTCTCTGCCTTGGTCATTCCACTGGGACACAGATCGATGCACTTGTAGCCACCACGCGTGTTTTTGCAGAGCTGGTCAGGCCTGCACACATTCTGCCTGCACTCATTGACATCTTAGTCAAACAAAAAATAACAAAAACGAAGCGAGCTTGGACTCAGTTAGGGAATGAAATGACACTGTGTCCATGCATTTGAATCACTTCATGCACATGGATCAGTCAGCCCAATTCCTGGTTCCTCTGGCTCTTAAGAGTGGCCTTACAGATTCCAAAACACAGACCAAGTGTATCATCCACAGCTGGATTTTCTTTCATAAACAAATAGAGCAACAAATAAATGTTGAACTCTGTTGTAAAGAGGGAATGGACAATCAGAACTTCATCCCTACCCACGCATTTTCTGCCCTTCAGCTGGAATCCTGGGTCACAGCCACAGTGGAAGCTTCCTATGGTGTTGAAGCAGCGCTGGTGGCAGGGGTTGGATTCCTGACACTCGTTAACATCTGTGGAACAACACGGATCCTTGACACCCAGGGCTGGGAATTGCCCCTGAGCTGGGGCTGCTACGCTCCCCCATCTTGGTAAAAGAAAACGCACCCAACCCCGAAAGTTAAGCTACTCCCTGACGGGATTTTAAATTTATTCCTAAAGACAGAAATAGCAAAAGGTTTAAAAAAAAAAAAACAAACGAAAGCAAAAAACCCAACCCTCCCCCCTCCCCAGAATCCACAAGCTTAATGACGCAAATGCACAGGCAGGTATTGGGAGAAGAGGCACCTTTCGGCTGCCCGGAGGCGCAGCCCCCCCGTCCCAGCCCCGCGTACCGCGGCAGCCCAGCCCGCCGGCCGCCCTGCGGAGCCCGCTCCCGCAGCGGGGCAGGCAGCGGAAGGAGCCCACGGCGTTCTCGCAGTCCTGGCCGGAGGGGCAGCCCTGCCCTCCCGGCGCGCACTCGTCGATGTCTGCAAACCAGAACCCAGGCTGAGAGCCCCGCGCCGCGACCCCCGCAGCCCACGGGGGGGTGGGGACACTGCCTGCCGAACGTGCCCGGGGATGGGGGGGGAAAGATCCACAGCACCGCCAACACGCCGCGTTCTCTCAGCAGGAACGGTGCAAGCAGAACCTTTCCTTAGCAAGTTCGGTGACGCTCACGGCATTAAAGGGGTGCCCCGCAGGCAGCCCGTGCCCGGCAGCACCGCCCTCACCCTGACACGTTCTCCCATCGGCAGAGATAGCGAGGCCCTGGGGACAGGAGCAGTAGTAGGATCCCACGGTGTTGTGACAGGTATGGGAACAAGGACTTCCCACAGCGCATTCATCTTCATCTGGAACAAGGAAACATTTGAAAAATCAGTGAAATTTCACAAGAAACTACCCCCAGACCGGCCCTTCCTCAGAGGTATGTGCCTGGTAAAGCCCACAGGGCAAACCCACGTCCAGCAACGGAGCAGCTTCTGGTACAATTCCCTCCATTCACACCCTTTCAGGGGCCAAGAAAGTAAGTGCACAGCAGTGTCTCAGATGATTGTTCCCTAAGCTAAATGTGACTCCGTCACCTAGAGAGACAGCCAGAATGCTCACACCCTTCTCTCCAGCAGGAACCTGTGGGCTGTTGGCTGGGTTGTCCTTCCCTCCACACAGGCCAGGTAAGCATTTCCTTGCTCTGCAGATACCAAGTGTCCCTCAGGTGTACCCGAGGTCCTGATGGAAGAGCTGCCTGGGCACTACACATGTTCTCGCTGGGGACACAAGCAAAGCCTCCATGTGCTGTTGGACCCACCCCCTCTATCCATGGCCACTTACACCTTCTGAGCACTGCGTGGTTTGAAACTCTGAATAACAGGGGTGTGCACTGTGGGGGCTGAGCACTGTGTCCAGCTCTGGAGACAGACACGGACCTCTCAGAGCAGGTCCAGAGGAGGTCATGGAGGTGCTCCAAGGGCTGGAGACAGGCTGGGAGAAGAGAAGGCTCTGCGGAGACCTCACAGCCCCTACCAGTGCCTAAAGGGGCTCCAAGAGAGCTGGGGAGGGACTTGGGACAAGGGCCTGAAAGGACAGGACAAGGGGGAATGGCTTCCCACTGCCAGAGGGCAGGGATGGATGGGATATTGGGAAGGAACTGTTGGCTGTGAGGGTGGGCAGGCCCTGGCACAGGTTGGGCACAGAAGCTGTGGCTGCCCCATCCCAGGAGTGTCCAAGGCCAGGTTGGAAGGGGTTTGGAGCAACCTGGGCTGGTGGGAGGTGTCCCTGCCCATGGCAGGGGGTGGCACTGGGTGGGCTTTGAGGTCCCTCCCACCCCACCCCAGCCCACCAGTCTGCGATTACACCCACCCTTGTCCATCAGTACCTGAGCAATAAGGCTCAGACGAGTCCAAACCAAACCCAGCAGGGCACTGGTTGCTACGATCCCCTGAATGGTAAAGGAAGCACATGTTACTTGTGGAGAATTATAAAGCCAGTTTATTACTCTAACATCAAGAACTGCAGCCCAGCTATTTATAAAATATTTATTATGCTTGAACACCAAAACAGAAACCTTTTAACCCAGCCTTTAGCAGTTTTTCTGCTTGGGCTGTAAAAGTCAATAGTGTATGTTTTATGCTGGTTTGAATAACATTATGTGGGTGTGGGGGGGGGTTTCCCCTCGGAGTGACTGCAATTCCATCCCACCCGAATACATCCTGCAAAGTTCCTTATTAAAAGAATAAAGACTGTTTAGTTTCACTTCATGTGGAAGGAGGGACACAAACAAATCACCCTGTCATATCCCGGGAGGTCACTGCAGAAGAACACCAGTGTGAACTATGAACTGTAATGGAAAAGTCAGGCAGAGACTGCTCAAAGGCCACAGGGGTTTGGCTGCTTGAAAACTGAGTTAATAAATATGAAATTTTAAAAAATCCCAAACACCAGCATACGAATTGTTGGAGGAAATAACTGCAAGTGCAGTAAAGGTCTGACCAGATCTATGCAAAGGCTGTTGACTTCCTTTTATCAGGTCTGTTGACTTCCTTTTATCAGGTCTCTTTTTAAAATGGAAAAAAAAAAAATCTTATTTGGTTTTCAAACTGCACCATGAGCTCATAGTCCAAGTGTGAAAATCCTTATTTTACTTCATCTAGAATGTTGCTGCTGAAAAGGAAGACTGAGACAGGCAATCCCACTGTTTCATTTATTTTCAAACCTGAGTTATTTCCCTACTATGTCAAAAAAGCCCGAAGAGTATTAAAAAAGATAACAGGCCATTCTTCTCACTAATTATGGCTTCCCAAAAGGAAACCTGCTCACACAAATACATGTCCTGTCCCCTGAGGTCACTCAGGTTAACAGAAGCCACCAGGCAGCAATGCCAAGACGCTGGACATCAGAGGAGGGAGCTGCCCGCTGGCACCTCTGTGTGGGACACTACCTGAGTTACATTTATGTGGGTTTTGTTGGGACAAGAAAATACACAATCCTTTTCCTTAGTAGGTACAGAAACACAAACCCAAATATAAAACCCACCAACGCTTGACCCCACACAAAAGCAACAGGTTGGACGGGGCTTGGAGCAAACCTGGGCCAGTGGAAGGTGTCCCTGCCCATGGCAAGGGGTGGGACTGGGTGGGCTTTAAGGTCCCTTCCAACCCAAACCATCCTGGGATTCCATGATAATTTCACTTTAGAGAACGAAAGGGACATGCAAGGAAATGGAAATATTTTAGGCTAACTCTGCAGCTGCTGAGGATGCCTTTGGCAGTGTGGATGAGAACTATGGATGAAGGAAGTGCAAACTGCAACAGCTCTTCCATGTTAGTCTGTGGCTACATTAGCAAGCCAGGCAGGTCCCAGGATCAACAACACAGTTACCCAACTTTCACAGAGTTTCCTTTTGAGACTACAGATAATGAATTCAAGGAGAAGACGACATTATTTTTCCTTTGCTTGATTTCTGGGAAAGACTGGAACAGTACCTTTTGCAATGGAAGCCTGGATTCTGAAAGCCACAGCTTCCTGCAGTGGGTTGTACTCTGTTGCAATGGAGGAAGCATGCAGTGTTTGCACCAGGAAGGGCATCTTTCCCTTGGTGTAGTCGTAGGTGATGGTGTGGTTCCACGTGTAGGGAATGCTGACTCCGTCCACGGCGAAGAGCCGCGTGGAGTGGGCGTACAGCTGCCCAGGGCCAGTCTGGATGTAATCCTCTGTGTAATCCTGGAACAGCAGAATTTGGGCATCAGCTGCTGGGGACAGCCAGAACCTGGTCTGACCTGGCATTTTAAAGCTGCATGGATGTGTTCAGGGAAAGGGGTTTACCTTCACAGCTGAACAAATGGTATTTCACACACACATGTCCTTTCTACTCTTAACTGCTGATACCTTATCAGACCTGGTGCATTTCTTTAAATAACACACAGGCTGATGTACTGAGGATCCTGGTGATGGAGGCCACAGCACTGCCAAAAAAACCTCACAATGATCTTACTCTTTAATAACAATCTTTAGAGTTCTGAAGAGTTGGTTTGTATTCTAAGTCAGATGCTGACAAACATGCTAAATAAACACTCAGAAGAGAAAAAGTCTGCCACTAAAAAGAAGTATAAATATTGGACATACTATATATTGCAGTGTACAAAATAACTTCCATATATTTATTGTATGGCAGGATTCATACAGTGAAGTATTAGTTACCTACTCCTAACTAGTTACTAAGTCAGAGAACTTAAAGATGCCCCTTTCCAGCTCTATCAGAAGCAACACCAATGTGCCAGCCTGCTGTAACTACCCTGAGGACCCTTCTCAGCCCTGCCTGCCAACCCCTCAGACTGCTGACAGACCAACACCACCCCCTGATAACAACTCTCTGCTTTCAAAGGCAACACCTGCAGCTGTCACTTACACCAGGCACAAACAATACAGCAGTTTTTCAGGAGTTAGTGTTTGCTGTGTTGCTCTAGGTGAAGAGGTAGAGGGATGGATGGAGGGATGGATGGCTGGAGGGAGGGATGGCTGGAGGGATGGATGGCAGCTCGAGCAGTGTACCTTCACGCTGACATCAGCCATGGCCGGGAGCTGCAGCACGTGGCCGCTCACGAGCACGTCCAGGAGCAGAGCCCCGTCCGAGTCCAGGCCCCGCGCGACGTGTGTCAGCCGCAGGATCTCACCTGGGGGTGGGCAGAGCACGCTGGTGTATCAAACAGCCCTGCCACGGAGTCCTGCCAGCCACAGGGCATCTGAACTGGAATCCCTGACCAGTTCTTTTGTACTTGTATTTGCAAGGTGTACCACGGCCTGGCATAAAAATCACATGGTGTTTCAAGCTACAGCTCTAAAAGCTGCATTTAAGCCTCAGCCACAGTCATTCAGGAGCTACTGGTGTAAGCACGAGACTCCAGTTTGCCTATTTTTAAGAAATTCTGTATCTCTATCCAGCTTACTGGCCACAGAAAGAGCTGGTCTACTCCAGAGAACTCACCAGTTGCAAACTCCACTTGAGTTTCTCTCTTGAAGACGGCATCAGTGAGCGTGAACCCGTTCATTGCTTCCCCAATTTCTTTGGCAGTCGTCCAGTACACTGGGCTGAGCATGGATATGAGCTTTCTCATGGCTGGGCCTGAAGGAATTACCAGAGAACATCGGGGAGCTTTAATCTGAACATCATGGGACCCACATGCAGGACCTGAATATGAAGACCTATAACTAGCGTAACCTTCCAAATATAAACCAGATGACAGTATGTGTTGGTGCACTCAGAGGAAAACAAAGGATAAAAGTGAGAAAAGCCTACCAAGGCTCCGAGGGACGTTTGTGATCTCCGCCTGTATTACTCTGGTGTCAGAGTCCGGGCTGTCCGTCACCGTGGCGTTCAGGAAAGCAACCCCAAATTCAACCCCGTTAATGTTGCCAATGATGCTGCCCTTGGCACGTGCAGGCCCACCTGTGCAGGGGAGGGAAGGAGGGAGGGAAGCAACAGCCCACGTGATATGTGCTGTTAGATATTTTAGGGGGGACTGAACGGAGTTTAAGCTGCAGGGGAGATTCAAGCCCAAAAAAATTAAATTACTCCGTCAAGCGGCCAAGACACGAGAGAGCCACCAGCGAGAGCAGGAGAGCCGCAGTGCCCCTGCCTGCAGGGCTGCACGGAACTCACCGGGGCAGGCGTGTGTGTTGCAGCGGGATAGCTGCGAGGAGTCCCCGGGGCAGGGCCGGCCGCGGTGCTGCGGAGCGGGGCTGCTGCACAGCCGCACCCGGCTCTGCTCGCCGCCCCCGCAGGACGCAGAGCACGGGCCCCACGGCTGCCACTGCCCCCAGCTGCCATCCACTGCGGAAACACACAGGGAGGAAAGGGCATCTGTCATTCGCCTAAATTCATTCCTTCTGTGAATTCATTCCTTCATCCATGTGATAAAGGAATAGCTCAGGGGGATGACAAAGCCCCCTTTAGTGGGCAGGTGGGAACCCTCTCCACGTAGTGGAGGACAGATGTGCATACATCATATCCCGTTTTCAATTAGCCCATCTCATCTGGGGAAAATGTGACACGTGAAGGGTAAAGTCCTTCTCAGGTGACAGTTGTTTAAAAAGTGAGAGTGGGTTACTACGTTGTATGAAATCATACGGAATTACAGGGATTTCCACTGAATCCCAGAATGGTTTGGGTGGGAAGGGACCTCAAAGCTCATCCAGTTCTCCCCCCTGCCATGGGGCAGGGACACCTTCCACTGTCCCAGGCTGCTCCAAGCCCTGTCCAACCTGGCCGTGGACACTCCCAGGGCTGCTCCACATCCCTTTCACGGTACGAAACCCTCCCGGTACCCCAGGCTGACCCCGGCGCCTCCCAGGGGAAGCTGCGTTCGCCGCGCCGCTGCGAGCACTCACCGGGGCACAGGTCGGAGCCGCACCTCTGGCTCTGCACGTCGGGCCCGGGGCAGGCGCGGCCGCCGCTGGCCGGGCTGGGGCTGTCGCAGCTGCGGTGCCGCCTGGCCTGTCCCCCGCCGCAGGAGCGGCTGCAGCTCCCCCAGCCGCCCCAGGGGCTCCAGCTGCCGTGAACTGCAACGGCACCACACACACCGCATCTGTCTGCACCCCCCCCAGCCACGGCTGGCCAAACCCGGCCGAGCCCGGGGAAACACTTCCACTGCACAGGAACTTAGTCATCTCTTTTCCCTCTAGGGGAAGAACCAGATCCAAGAAACTGATCCGTCCCGCCCCCAAGATGTTTGTGGGAGCGACACATCTGTCTTCCTCATAGCAACAGTTACTTAAAACCAGTCAAGCCAGGGAGACGCTTCTACTGCAGAGTAACTTCATCTCTTTTCCCTCTAGGGAAAGCACCAGATCGAAGAAATTGATCCGTCCAGCCGCCGGATGCTTGCGGGAGCGTGTGCCTTGTGGAGGACACCCCTCCCCTCCCGTCCCGTCCCGTCCCCTCCCGCAGACCCCCCGGCCCGGGGCTGTGGGAGCCCAGGGCTCTTACCGGGGCAGGGATCGCTGTTGCAGAAATCCACCTGAGCATCGCCGCCCTCGCAGTCTCGCCCCCCGAACTGCGGGGCCGGGTCGGCGCAGGGGCGCGTCCTCTGCCTGCTGCCCCCGCCGCACGACACGCTGCAGGCGCTCCAGCTGCCCCACGGCGACCACCGCCCGTCCACTGGGGACAAAGACACGGTCACGGCTCCAGCTTCAGCGGTGACAAAGCAAAGCGGGGATGCCCAGGGGAAAAACTGACCACGGGATGTCATGGACTTCCCAGAATATCCCCCTTACGCAGGGATGCCGACACAGGGACTGGGACATGCTGCTGGATGAGGGGCTGGACAGGACCCACCCATGTGTTTTGGCAGCCCTGAACCCCTCATGCCCTGGGCTGGTCCCACAGTGTGGGCAGCAGGGGAGGGGGGAATTCTTCCCCCTCAGGTGAGTAGCTCTGCCAGGAGAGCTGGGATTGTTCAGCTGGGAGAAGAGAAGCTTTGGAGTGACCTGACTGTGGCCCTGCAGTGTCTGAAGGGGCTCCAGGAGAGCTGGAGAGGAACTTTGGACAAGGGATGGAGGGACAGACAAAAGGGAATGGCTTCCCAGTACCAGAGGGCAAGGATAGATTGGATATGGGGAAGGACCCTTCCCTGTGAGGGTGGGTAGAACCTGGCACAGGGTGCCCAGAGAAGCTGTGGCTGCCCCATCCCTGGGAGTGTCCAAGGCCAGGCTGGACGGGGCTTGGAGCAACCTGGGCTGGTGGGAGGTGTCCCTGCCCATGGCAGGGGGTGGGACTGGATGGGCTTTGAGGTCCCTCCCAACTGGACCCATTTTAGCATTCCATGATTCTGTGATTTCCAGGAGTGACAGTCAGAGAAAGGGATGATCTGCCTTTTAAATAACCTGCAAGCCTGACCAGAATCCTGGTCCTCTGGCTGCAGCTGCACTGTCTGAAGATGGAGCCATCACCACCTTGTGCACCTCCTTCCTAACCAACCTGTGATTTGCTGGCTCCGCTCAACATCCAGCATCAACTGATGTTATTACTAAATGGCCTCACGTGGGGCAGGTTGAGGCAGCTGAGCAGGGGGATCTCTGATCTCCTAAGATGTGGTGACACAAACTGTGCCAGGTACATCCATGTGAGCGCTGGAGTTGGGGGCTGAGAAGAAGCTGACCAGTCCCAGCCCATCTGTAAGCAACAGCATCCTCAGCAGCAGCACATGGTGCCATAAACGTGCCACATCAGGCCCTTGGGTGCTCCACTACCACAAGGTCACTTCTCCCTCCTACCAGCTGTAGTTACAGTGGGGACTCGGGGTGGGATCTGGTGTGTGAAATCGGAGCATGAAGCCCAAAGGCTCAGTCTGAGCTCCTGCACATTCCACTCCGTGGAACTCCCCTTTGAGATCCCTGCACTCAGCCAAATATAGAGGTAGGTCCTATTTAAAAAGTAGGAGTTTTCCTATTCACTCATGAAGGACTCATTGAAAATATGGAAGGATAAATTAATAACGCACCCTGGGAAAATTATAAAAAGAAAAAACGTTTAGAAAACCTGCAATTTAACTGCCAAGGATTTGAATTGCTGCTTTTTTGTGGGGTAAAGGGAGAGAGGCAAGGACAAAGAAATCCCACGTGCAGGGTCTACAGAGGGAGGCCAAACACAGTGAGGGGGGCCAGGCCGATAAAAAGGCTTGACCAGAAATCACTTCAGGTATTACTGTGAGAACCAGCAGGTGCTGAACGTGCCCTGGGCAGCCCGGGAAGGCCGCGCGCCCCTCTCACCTGGGCAGTGTCTCCGCTGGCACAGCTGCAGCTGGGTGTCGGGGCCGTGGCACCGTGCCCCGCCGTGCGCCGGAGCGGGGCTGGCACACAGCCTCGCCCGGCTCTGCGTGCCCTTCCCGCACGTCTCGCTGCACGGGCCCCACGGCCCCCACGCGCTCCACTCCCCGGCCACTGCAAAGGCAGCACAGCATCAAACGCCACCCAGCCCCCCTTCAGGAGCTGCACTCCCACAGCAAGGAAGGCGACACCCCGAGCGAGCCCCTGGAGCAACGGTTTGCCAAGGAGAGACTAGTTCTTTCCTCCTTGTTTTTTGAACACATCAGCTCATCACCATCTTGGGACCACAGAACTGACAGCACCCTGGGAATGGCTGGAGCTGTGTCAGGGCAGGGTCAGGTGGGATCTCAGGACAAGTTCCTTCCCCCAGAGGGTGGTGGGCACTGAGCAGG
>JAWWEU010000005.1:24944779-24973279 GCA_035583155.1 Acropternis orthonyx | reverse complement strand
TGCCAGAGCTCCAGGAGGGTTTGGATGATGCTCTGGGGCACAGGGTGGGATTGCTGGGGTGTCTGTGCAGGGCCAGGAGCTGGGCTGGATGGTCCTGTGGGTCCCTTCCAGCTCAGCAGATCCTGTGGTTCTGTGAACACTTGACCAAATCTGGCATTGCCAAGTTCCCTGGGAAGGCTGGAGGTCTGAGCAGGGGCAGGGCAGCCTGGCTGAAGCTGGCACGCAGCCCCAGGGGCCACCAGTGAACAGCAGCCAGAGCTGACTCTGGTGCCGAAATCCAGAGAAGTAAGTCTCAGCCCACGGATGCACATTTGGAATCGTGGTGGCATCAGAGCCAGGGAAAGAGGGGAAAATCAGTACAGAGGAAATTGTACAGAAGAGAAGATGCCAGTGGTGAAGGTTCTGAATAAACTACAACCTATCCAGAGGGGGAAGTGCTGATGTGATAGAAGGAAACCTGAACATTCACGGAGTTGGAAAGAAGATGTGGCTGAAAATTAAAACAACAGAGGAAAATATGCAGATAAAGTAACAGATTATTAATGAGCATTATTTACATGTTTTCTGAATAGCTGGTGATTTGGGACTGGTTTTTTTTCTATTTTAACTAGCTTTGCAGAAGAGGTTTAAAGCAGTGAATCCGCTCTGGGTATCAAGTACTGGAAAACACCAAAATACAAAATGCAAAAAAACCCGAAATTGCTGAGAATATTTCTTGCACTTTCTTTTGTGGTTCCTGTTTCCAAGAACTAGTGCCATTTAATGAATTATAGGCAATTTCAAAACAAAACAAAACAAAACAAAAACCACCTTAAGGTAAGCTGAGAGAATTTGGGTTTGGAGAAAGAAAGGAATGTATATGTGAAGTGAAGCCCCTTGTGCAAACAATCCACATGAACTCCCATACCTGGGCAAGGCCTGACGTTGCAGAGCACGGACTCGGCGGCGCTGCCCAGGCAGGGCTGCCCTCCGTGCTGTGCCGGGGGGGCACTGCAGCTCCTGCTCCTGCTCCTGCTGCCTTGGCCACAGCTCCTGGAACACTCCTCCCACGGCCCCCACTCCGACCAGCCGCCATCCACTGCCCAACAGAAGCACACACAGTTTTCATTAAACAGCATTTTTGTGGTGTTTACTGAAAATTCCTCTTTCTTTGCACAAAAGTCAAAATCAGCTCCAACTGCTTAGAGAAATGGATCTGACAGGAAGATCCTGTGGTTCCCTGTGTGGGCTCAACACAAGGCACATTGAAAGTACCAATTCATTGTGGCCTTTTGGTACTTAAACAGGGTTTATAAAACAGAGGGAAAGAGAGTTTTCACATGGGCAGACAGTGACAGAACACGAGGGAAAGGCTTCCCACTGACAGAGGGCAGAGTTAGATGGGATATTGGGTTATTGCAAATCCTTCCCTGGGAGGGTGGGCAGGCCCTGGCACAGGTTGGGCAGAGAAGCTGTGCCTGCCCCATCCCTGGGAGTGCCCAAGGCCAGGTTGGACGGGGCTTGGAGCAACCTGGGCTGGTGGGAGGTGTCCCTGCCCATGGCAGGGGGTGGCACTGGGTGGGCCCTGAGGTGCCTTCCCAGCGCAGCCACTCCGGGGCTCCCCCGTGCCCCAAGCAGTACCTGGGCAGGGCGCGCCGTGGCAGCCGCGCACGTCGGTGTCGGGGCCGTGGCAGCCGCGGCCCCCGTTGGCCGGGACGGGGCTGTTGCACTGCCGGACGCGCCGCTGGAGCCCCCGGCCACAGGTGACGCTGCACGGCCGCCACTCCAGCCAGCTGGAAAAGCCCCCGTGCACTGCAATGGCAACAGGGGGGCTGTTCGTCACGTGTGCTTGTGCTTAGCACTCTCAGCAGAGTGAGGAATCCACTTCCCGAGCCACACTTGAAAACACAACCCACTTCATGTCTTTACTGCTGCAGAATTATCTTACTACAGCTCAGACAGTTACTGCTTTATGCTCCTAAAGGCTGTTCTGTAGAGGCATATTTAAGTCATGGGCTTTGAGGATGGAGTCTAGTTCAAGACCCCTTGCTTTTTCATTTATGTCTCTCACTCCTTCACAGCCATGGATGAGTCTAATGGAATAAAATGCCACCAAACTAAATCCCAGTGACATCTCAGACCAGGCTTAACTTAGACCCAATGTTTATATAAGGGAGGCAAGGGCAAATACCTTACCCCCTAGAAGCGGATAAGACCAGATGGTGACCCTGTCTGAGCCCCCCACGCCACCACCTACCCTGCACGGTGAGGGGCGCCCTGGCCAGGGCAGAGCCCAGGGCATTGGTGGCCACACACTGGTACTCGGCGGTGTCCTCGCGCCGCGCGGGCGCCACGCGCAGGGTCCCGTTGGACAGCACGGCCACGCGCCCGTCGCTTGGCACCGGCCGGCCCTGCCGCCACCACGCCACGGCCGGTGCCGGCTCCCCCCCGGCCTGGCAGTGCAGCAGTGCCGCCGCGCCCGCGTCCACCACGGTGCCCACGGGCTCCACCGTGAGCACCGGGGGGCCTGCAAGGCACAGGGAGGGGGGGGTCGTTCTGAGTCACGGCCACAGCGAGCACAAAGACATCCTAAGGCAGTTTGCTTATTCTTGATCTTCCACTGGCAAAAAGGAATCACCGACTCGCGGCGTCCTTAAGGCTGGAAAAGACCTTAGGAGTCACCAAGTCCAACCAGCAGCCCAGCAGCAGCACGTTCAGCACAGAGCCGTGTCCCCAAGTGCCACCACACAGACAGACACACGTTACAAACACACAACAGGCTGGTTCAACATGCAGCAACCTGAGCACCAAAGCTGGGACTGAGGCCGGGCCATAAGAGCACAGGATCGTCTTTACTACTAAAATGTGTTGTTTTCCATAAAACAGGAAGATCCATTCATCATGTCCAGAGGCAACTGAGAGATAATTAACAGACCCACACTGCTTGGGGCTACAGTAGGAAGGGGATGTTTAGACATTTCCCACTAGAGAAAAAAAAAAGCTTTAACATATTATTTCTTCCAAAAATAAAATACTGTCACTACACACTGGGATGTATCTCACATACATTTCTTAATCTAGAAGCTAAGTCTAGTTTAATCCAGTCATAGAGACATCCTGTCTGGTTAACTAAGAGAAACAGGCCCTTTCAGAAGGTCTGAAGCTGCTCTGCTTGAAGTTGGTTTCTAAGATGAGTCTCAATTCCCTTCCACATGCTTCTCTCCTTTGACCTTAAGCACAGCTTAGACCAGACTCTGAAATATTCATGATGAAAGATGCCCAGAGAAGCTGTGGCTGCCCCACCCCTGGAAGTGCTGAAGGCCAGGTTGGAGTAACCTGGTGTGACGGAAGATGTTCCTGCCCATGGCAGAGGGCTGGGAGGTGATTTCTGCAGTCCCTTCCAACCCAAGCCCTTTCATCATTTTACGAAAGATGAGTCTTTACAGGGCAGTGCCCGACCTCCCCAACTCCACCGGGAGCTGCCTCCCACTGTCCCTGGGCAGAGACCCCTGCAGCGTGGGGGCTCTGCCCTCCCCCAGCCTTACTCTGCAGGGTCAGGGTCAGGCTGCGCTCCACCGCCCCGGCCTCGTTGGTCGCCACGCACTTGTAGTCACCGGCATCGTCGTTCTGGGGAACAAAGCAGGAGGTCAGCTCTCCGTGCCCTCCTGAGAGGGCATTTCCTGTGACACAAGGGGGCACACCCTGGATCTGAAGGGCTGTGCTGTTGGACCCTGGACTGCCTCCACATTGTGCCTTAAGCTGATATTGTGCGTGGGTTTTATTAGTCCATTTTTTATTTTCTTCAACTCCCCAGTGCTGAAGTTCATTTAAACTTCAATGAACTCAAGGGAGTTGCTGGTTTTAACCCCATTTCAAAAGACAGAGAAGAGCTTTTGGGGAAAAATTGTGTCTTAAACCTCCTATTAGGAATTTAGATGCTGAGCTGTTTGCACAAGGAGAATGCACCTACTGGCCTGACTTTGTAGAACTCGGGCTCTTCTAAGGTCAAAAGCAAAAGTCCCACTTAATTGGGCATGACCAACACATCAACAATTAGTATGCAGATTGGGTCCTTCTGACAAGCAAAGGGAACTATGACCTCCTGGGTTTTTTTTTTGGTCTCAGTAATTTGAGTCTAATTCCAGTCTGAATTAAAACATTTGTCAAAGGTAAAAGCCAAAGTGGATTAAATGTGCAGGCTCACTCCTTCCAAGACAACACGATGTAGAACACTCTGACTAGCCCAGCACAAGGAGAAACTCCGGTAGCGGAGCAGGACTCACCACGGTGCCGTAGATGGCCAGGGAACCATTGACAAGCTGTTGGATCCTGTTGCTGATCTCAACTTCAACTCCTTTCTTGCTCCACTGGATGGTTGGAGGGGGATCTCCCCTGACCTCACAATTCAAGATGGCATTGCCCCCCAGGGGCTCGACTCGGCTGGAGTGGGAATCCCCCTTGAACACGGGGGGCTCTGGAACGCAAGGGATGGCAGAGAAACAGCAGGGGCAAAATACAGTGCCCTTAAGGAAACTGCTTGTCAAGAGTCATTTGTCTCTGACTTTCTGAAGTGGGAATTTCAACCTGTTTCAATGTTTTCCATTTAGCCATATATGAGGTATCAAATACTAGGGGGAATGGTTTTAAACCGAGATAAGTCAGGGTTAGGTGGGATATTGGGAAGGAATCCTTCCCTGGGAGGGTGGGCAGGCCCTGGCACAGGATGCTCAGAGAAGCTGTGGCTGCCCCAGCCCTGGGAGTGTCCAAGGCCAGGTTGGATGGGGCTTGGAGCAACCTGGGCCGGTGGGAGGTGTCCCTGCCCATGGCAGGGGGGTTGGAACGAGGTGAATTTTAGGGACTCTTCCAACCCAAACCATTCCAACTCCCCTCTCAAAACAGCTGGCTGGCTGTGTGGAAGTGCCCCATAGAGACCAGAGCTGCTGCTGTTTTACCCACCTTTGACGTGCACAAACCCAACAGCTTTGATGGAGCCCACCGTGTTCTCTGCTGTGCACACGTAGGTCCCAGAGTCGTCCCTGGAGACTGTCTCAATGAGCAGCTCACTGTGCCCATTGACATCATCATACTGAGCTGGGGGGAGGGGCACATGGGAAAGGGTCAGTCCCAGGGCTTGCACACAGACAGGCCAGCAGAGTGTTCGAATGACAGTGCTGCTCAGCGACACAGCTCAGGGCCCCGTGACACTGCAGTTCTGGGACACTGCAGGAGTGCACACAGAGTCACGGCTATGACATTTGCCCACACGCAGCCGTTCACTTAAACTGATCCTACTTTCATGTATTAGTTGCTGGATGCTGAGTAAATGTTGTCAGATACTGAACGTTTTAATGTGCTGTATTACTGGCTACAGAAGAGGGATCATTTCTTACAGCTTTGTCTCAGAGGCAATTTAATTATATGATTGCATAACACTGAAGACACTCCTCACACAAACACTTAACAAGTTTACTCCCTCTGGATTTTTCTTTTTTCCTTAAACTAACTGCAGAATGGCCAGTGTTACCAGCAGAGATTTGGTGTTACCTACCTGGAATGATGTTATTGTTAAAGGTCCACGTGATCTTGGGTACAGGTATCCCAGTTGCTTTGCAGGTTAACCTGAGCTGTTCTCCTTTGTTCAAAGCTACATCTCCAGGCAGTTCAGTAAAAGCTGGCAGCACATGAACTATCAGGGTGACTGTGTGTGTGTCCTCCCCAGCAGCATTGGCAGCAACACAGGTGTAAGTGCCAGAGTCTTCAGGCTGGAAGGAAACAAGTTGGGGACATTTCAGATGTGAAATATCCTAAACAACATGCCCCTTGTAATGGTAAGGGAATCTCAGAAGGTCTGGAACAGGCACTCAGCAGAAATGCTCAGCTGAGCTCTTTCACTTCTCTAAATCTGAAAGACGACCAACACTTCTTTTGGCCATTCCTGAGAATTTACCACTACAAATTCTTTACAGATTTTACTCCTCTGTGGAAAACGAAACTTTTATAAAGACTTTGGAACATTAAGAGCAAGAAATTAAAATAAAACCATGACTAATCCAGAAGTGGATCTTATCACTGCCAGACCTGCCAAGCAACAGCTTAGATTTAGGGAACTTACAACAACACTGTCCAAAATGAGGTCTCCACCTGGCACAGTCCGGTATTTTCCCACTATCTCTGTTAACAGTGTGTTGTCCTTCTTCCACTTTATTGTTGGTGCTGGAATCCCATCAGCCACACAGGACAGGACAGCCTGGGAGTCCTCTGTGACCGTGTACTGCTCATCCATGCTGCGGATCCTGGGGGGAACTGTGGGAAGTTTATTACAAAGATTTACCTCTGTGCATTATCCCAGCACTGCTGTAAAGGCAAACAACCCTGCCCTGAAGAAAGCGCTGCCTGCATCTCCTGTACTGTCCATCTCCATCAATGACCACACTCCTAGATTCAAGCTAATGGCTGACGCCACAACCCAGGAACACCTCCCTGTTGAGGTGCACCATTTGCCTGAACTCCTCCTACATATCCTAGCTCCTTACCCTCCATGGGATCACACTGTGATAATTACATTGTTTCCCCACAGTCCCACTTACCACAAAATCCCAGAATGGTTTGGATTGGGAGGGACCTCAAAGCCCATCCCATCCCACCCCCTCCCGCGGGCAGGGACACCTCCCACCAGCCCAGGTTGCCCCAAGCCCCGTCCAGCCTGGCCTTGGGCACGCCCGGGGTGGGAGCGGCTGGCTGAGCCGGCAGCGGTGCCCCTGCCCGGCAGCGGTGGCAGGGCTGGCTCACCGTGCACGGCGAGCTGGGCGCTGGCCGAGCTGGAGCCCGCGGGGTTGGTGGCCGTGCAGGTGTAGCGGCCGCTGTCCCCGGGCTGCACGAACACGAGCTGCAGGGCCCCGCTGCTCAGCACCCTCCTGCGCAGGGACTCGGGCACTGGCTGCCCCTCCTTGTGCCAGCTGACCTCGGGCACAGGGGAGCCTTCAGCCTCGCACTGCAGCGTGACAGACTGGTCAACGGGAACAACGTACTCCTTCGGGTGGGACTTGATAACAGGAGGAACTGAAAGGGATTAAGAAATTATTTGAAAAACCAGATGTTGTATGAAGCATGTATGATGCTTTTGTTCTCAGTGAAAATACTCCTGCTGAAAGCATATTTTGATCCTAAAGTAGACACAGAACCAAAGGGAATAAACCTCCTGGGCTCTGATCAGCGTCATGTCAAACACTAGGTCCCTTTCAATTGCTCAGAACTGTGTTTGGATCAACAGAAAGAGTCTAAGAGATGATTTACCTTGGACTTTCAGTTTGATCTTCCCCAGAGCAGTGCCAGCTGGATTCTGAGCCACGCACATGTAAGTGCCAGCATGTTCCACGGCCGCGCTGGCAATCTGCAAACTGCCACTCGGGAGAACCAGGAAACTGCTGCCTGAAACAGGTACAGGCACAGCATGACCCTTCTGGTTTGGCTTTTGTTCTTAAATGGAGAGGAGGAGCCCGAGCCTGAACGCGCAGAAAAGGGACTGTCAGTGCCTGGGGCACAGCAGGCAGGCTGAGTCCCAGACCAGGGGGGTACCTGAGGTGATGATGTTGATGCCCTCCTTCTGCCACGTGATCACAGGCTGAGGTGTGCCCGTGGCCTCACAGGGCAGCACCACGGGATTGTTCACGACAACGTCCAAGGCCCCTGGCTGAGCCTGGATAACGGGGGGCTCTGAGGAGAAAGGGAAAGGCAGCAGGTTTAACCTTCAAGGCTAGAGAAACACGGTAGAGCAGTAAAATGACGCAGCTGGAGCAGGCTGAACGAGCAATGCCAGCAGAGAGCCCAGAGCTGCTGCTGAGCCACCTTACCCTGCACGCGCAGCGTGACGTGCCGGTGGGCAGTGCCGGCGGCGCTCCGGGCCACGCACGTGTATCGGCCCGCGTGGGCCAGCTGGGCAGAGGGAACCTCCACAGCTCCTGTGGCACAGACAGCATCACCACTTACAGCTGCACCTCTGCTCACAGGCATCTCCCACAGCAGCCCTCTGAACACGGCATAACTTTATCCTAAGACACTGGAGATGGGGTCTCTGGGGGGTTGGTTGTGTTGGTGGGAATTAATTACCTGGAGATGTGCCCACTCACACCCTTCCCTGGGTTTCTGCAGCACAGTACCTGAGGAGAGAATTCTGTAGCCATCCCCTCTGGGAAGCAGCTTCATGCCATCTTTGGTCCAGTGGAGAGAGGGGACGGGAACGCCAGAGGCGGTGCAGGAGATCACCACTGGGGACAGCTTTGTCACCAGAAGGTCTGTGGCTTCATCTGCTATGGACGGGGGCACTGGAAATGCACATCAGGGCAAAGGTTACTTGCCCATGTTCACTTCTATAAATTCTTGGAAATAACTCCTCTTTCTTGGGATTACCAGAGGCTTATGGATATCGGCACCATGAGGAATAAAATAAAAATCTCATCCCAGCATTGGAATGTCCCACAGAAACCCCCTGGGTGCCACACACGTGTAATAGCAATATCCCCTCTACCTTGCACAGTGAGCTCAATTGCTCTTTGATCTTCTCCTGCATCATTTGACACAGAGCACTCATACACAGCAGTGTCATCTACCGTGGGAGAAATGATTACCAAGGAACCTGAAGACAGAAGTCTGAACAAAGAAAAAAAAAGCAAAAGTCAGTGAGAAATTCCTTTTCAGGTAATTAGCCCACTGAATTTGCTGACTAGACAAGATTACATTTATGCAGGGGCTGGATTTTTAAAGTGCCAAAATCATCCCTGAAAATTTCAAACCTACGGTGAAAAGAAAACACCTCTCACCTGTATGTATTCTGGTTCTGGTCAACACTAAGCAGATGCCCATTTTTTTTCCAGCTAATTGCTGGTTTGGGAATTCCAGTGGTTTCACAAGGCAAGGTGGTTTGCACATTTACAGTCACTGTGATATTCGTCTGCCCAGGAGCAATAGCTGGAGGAACTAAGGACAGACAAAGCCTAATTATTCACAATAATTCTATAGACAGAGAGACAGATATATTTATATGCCCACACATCTCTCTCACATCTAAATATATTGAGCTGAACTGTCTGAACACATTGACTCAATTTTTATGAAGAGTAACTTGACAGTAATAAACCTACTAAACACGTAGCACGGGATGTGTCAGGTCCTTCTAGTTCAAGACAAGGAACGAATATTTTCTTTCCATGAACATTTGGGTTATACTCCTAAGGCTGGACATTTCTTCTCTTTTTCTCTTTTTTTTCCCCCCTAACCAGAGCAGCTAAAAAGGGGCAATTTCAAATGGACAGAGCTGTATTTCAGAGTTGTGAAGGCCAGGTTTTACCAAGGACCTGCAGGTCGACCCTCCTGCGCTCGGTGCCGGCGCTGTTGGTGGCCATGCACACGTATCTCCCGGTGTCAGCAACCTGTGCTGAGTGGATGTGCAGGGATCCATCCTCTGCCATGGAGTATCTGAAACAGAGCCAAGGACTGCTGCCCACTGCCCAGCCAACAGGACCACGGGCTATCCTGGCAGTGCCGAGGAAAACATGACTCAGGACACACAACAGATGGCCTAAACACGGGGTGTCTTCATTTGGCCACACAGTTTTCTCATTTATTGCGCTTACTCTGACTTCACTCCTTCCCAGAGGAATGATGAAATCGAGCTGACAGAGCGATTCCACATACATGATAGTGGATTTACAGAAAATAGCCAAACCCCTTTTTTATGGTTTCTCATTTAACCTTAAAACCCCCTGATTAACACTTGCACTTTTCCTTTGAAATGTAACTGAATTGCTCAGCATTTGCTCAGTTCTACAAAATGCAAACACTCTCTCCCTTTAAAACAGTCAGAAGATAGAAACCACTCACTATAATAAAAGCTGTTACTAGAATATGCATAAAAAGTTTTATGTATTAGAAAATACAGAATACACTCAAGTAGCTTTTGGACTGCATGAAATGCTTGGCTTCATCCCAAAACTCTCTCTCTCTCCCCCTATATATATATATTTAAAGATTTTCCACATTTACTGTTCAAAATCTTTAATATTAGAAGAATTACTGTTATGTTTGGCTGTAAAAGGAGGGGGTTTTTTTGTTCTTCTTAACAATAAAAGGATCAAACCTTTAGTACTGCTACTTCTCTGTAGAACAGTTTCTGGTCTAGTGGAAGGTGTCCCTGCCCAGGGCAGGGGTTTGGAACAAGATGCTCTTTAAATTCCCTTTCAACCTGAACCTGTGATTCCATGATTCTGTGACATTACTGTTTCCACCACTGTATTTTCCACATTTGAGAGGACAGTATAATTATCAGTTCTGATCTGTGAAAACAAACTAATCTACAAGTCACAGACGTCTAACATGCTTTCTGTAATGAACACATCCTTACATAGCAATGAGGAACCCTTATGCTGACTTCTGGACAATACCTTGTATTGTTCCCAGTAAAAACAGTGCCATCCTTCCTCCAGGTGAGTCTGGGGGCTGGCACTCCCTTTGCAGCACACTCCAGAAGGGCAGAAGCGTTGATGTGCACCACCACAGTCTGGGGACCGTTCCGGATCGTGGGAGCCACTGCAGAGGGAAAACCGCTGATGAGACACAGAAAATAGATTTACACTGCAATGATTGTAACTCAACACGGATCAACAGAGGCAGCAGCAGCAGGTTTGGGATCACTGCAAGGACAGGCGCAAGTTTCTTATCCTTCTGGGCAGCACACAGCAATTGTCACGGTGCAGCAGGGGAGCAGAAAGAAAAGACTGGCTGAAATGCACTGCAAAGGTCAGCTCTGCAAGTTACTGGGTTGGGAATCAAATAGGAACAGGGAGAAAGCTCCCTCATCACCCCAGTGTAAGAGCAGAAGAGTTTCCCCTCAGACTAGAGGTGAGAGAATACACAGGTTTTTTAAAGCAGCTCAGGGCTGTGGCAGCACAGGACAAGAATCAAGCACAGGGCCCCTCAGGCCCTACAGCTGCAGAGAAGCTGCCACAGGTTTTGAGTAACTTGCCAAACGGGTGGCCAAGCCAGCTGTGAGCCCTTTTCCCCAAGGGACCAGCCAAATGATTTCAAAAGAATGTCTCTGAATTTGTCCAGGAGCATTTCTCAGTCCTGGATCTGGGGGTTCACTCCACATGTATCCCAGCTCTGTATCAGGGTGATGGCCAGATTGCAGCCTCCATTAGCAGCAAGCACAGATGGATGGGGAGTGAGCCATGGGGAGCCTCCAACGGGTCCTTCAGTTTGGGGACAGCTGGGGACTGAGACACGAGGCCACACACATGGTCCCACAGTTCAGGCACGGCCTAAGTGGCTACTAATGGTTGCTTCCTGCTGTCTGAGCTGCTGCAGAAATGCCACGCAGAGATCAAGGTGCACAAGGCCGGATCCATGACTTTACCGTGCACTGTGAGCAGGAACTCCCTGGTCACCTCTCCTGCCACGTTCCTGGCCACGCAGGTGTACCTGGCCGTGTCCCCCAGCTCCGCGTTGTTGATCTGCAGGTACCGCCCGCCCGCCAGGATCCGGACCCGCGGCGTTCCCTGCGGGCACACACAGACACAGGCACACATTTAGGGCGCTGCCACTGTCCTCCTCGGGAAGACAGAACATTCTGCCCCTGCAGAGCAACGGCAGCCATGAAAGAAGGGCACAGATAAACCAGGCACTGAATTCATTGCTGGCTTAAACTTCATTTACACCCCTGAAGATAAGAGGGGAAACAAAGTTTTAAAGAATTGTCATTGCTTACTGGTTCCCCCCATGAAACCCTTACTGGGACTTGTGCCTGCAGGAGACAGCCTTTTAGGTCATATAGCCAAAGGGCTTGGAGTTTTTATGGAAAGGGGCAACTAATAGCAGCATTATTTTGTTATTATTATTTTTAATCTATTCACACTACAGGCAGAAGGAATACAAGTTTCTCTACACTGTTCCTGCTCAGGTGGGAGCCAGCACAGGCTCAGCCAGCTAAGTTCACCAAGCAGGAGTTCACTAGCCAGCAGTTCTGGATACAGGCTCTGTATCCAGATATCCAGCAGTTCTGGATAAGGCTCCCACTCTTCCCAGGCCTACAGCGACTCCACAGCCCCTGCACGAGGGCAGTTCAGTCAAAGCTTTCTTACCACAATGGCTGGGTCATGTCTGTGTGACTGAGTGACAGTAACATCAGCTCCGAGTGCTCAAAGACCTGACTGGATAAAATCCAGTAGAAAAAAGAGCAGGAATTCAAGCTTTTCCAGTATGTGTTATCCACCCTACGGATGGAATTGAAAGCCGACATTCCCGTCTACTCTTTTGGCTAAAGGATGTGAGAGGAGCACTACAGAGAGGTGAAACTCCTCTGGTTCTCACTGGCACCCTGGAACGCTGGTCCTACACCAGCCACTAGCTCCAAGTCTACAGTGCAGGACACACAGCAGAGCTGGAAGTTCTCAGGTGACATGAGTGGATTAGAGACAGATTCTGGGTAATCACGGGGATTTCCTGTTGAGAACACAGCCTGTGTGATGGTTTCTAAATACAGAAGCATTGTGATGACAGAAGACAGGGAGTGAAGCTATAATTGAATCCTTATGCTCTACTCAAAGTATGTCAGAAAAGCCATCACGGACAAAACACAAATTCAGCAAGTTAAATAAAGCCAGACTAGGTCCAGGGGTCCTGCTTACACCTTTCCTTAACCCTCAACGAGCACTTCCAAATCAATGAAGAGTGCCAGGACTCCAAAGCTGCTGGAGGCCAGATCTTCCCACAGTTCTGCTATCCAAGAAGGTGGTGCTGCACAGTTCCATCATTTAGGATGCAAAAGGGGACTAGATCAGACTCATGCTAGTGCAGACCTCAGAATCTGCCCAGTGGAAGATGACAAAGCCAGGAGGAACAGCACTCTCCACCACA
This sequence comes from Acropternis orthonyx, assembly GCA_035583155.1. NCBI lineage: Eukaryota > Metazoa > Chordata > Aves > Passeriformes > Rhinocryptidae > Acropternis > Acropternis orthonyx. The sequence continues at coordinate 24,960,394 of JAWWEU010000005.1, read as the reverse complement.
AGGCTGTTTCCCAAACAGCAGTGATGATTTAAATGGAAATACTGCAATCTGAGGACCTGACTTTCCCCAGTCCTCTCCTGGCACTGCGAAACCTCAACTTCTCCAGGATAAGGGGATGATACGTCAACAAGCACCTCCCTTCCCACACCCAAGGGCACCCCTTTCCCAGCTGCTTGGTCTTACGAGGCTCCTACATTTCTCGAGGCTGAGAAACAACCAGGCAGTGGGAAGGACACTGATGTTCTCCTGACACCTGGAGTCTTCCTTTGCACAGGCTCAAGGTGGGCAGGCCCTGGCACAGGGTGCCCAGAGAAGCTGTGGCTGCTCCATCCCTGGGAGTGTCCAAGGCCAGGTTGGATGGGGCTTGGAGCCACCAGGGCTAGTGGAATGTGTCCCTGCCCATGGCAGGGGGTGGCACTGGGTGGGCTCTGAGGTCCCAAGAAGATTCAGCCCTCACATCCCAACATGAATTCACAAGGCAAGAGGAGAGCTCACATTGCAGAGCTGGTTCCCAGCTCAGCACCCATGGCTACCATAGCCTTGCCTCCCTCCCCTGCTTTGATCCCTGGCGAATGTTTGAAGAGTGGCTGCTTTTCATGGTTTGTTTTCATTAAGCACTGCCTTCAAAACACCAGTTTTCCAATGAAGACTAAGGCAAAAAGTACTCACATATTTTATTTCCAAGCCTTGTTCAACCTTGTTTTCATAAAACCCCCACTACCCAATTAAAGAATTAACTGTCCAGAAGCAGAATGATTCTGGGAGGTTTGTTTCTAGCTGATTCTTGGGCTATATTCAAGATCACAGTCTCTAGAAGCACTTTCTAAGATGGATTCACCAGCATATTCCTACTTCTTCCAGTAATATTTAATTCTTCTAAATTTACACTAGAGAAAGAGCCTGAGGAATGTTATGTCAGAGGGAAAGCAAACATGGAGAAATTTGGGTGAAGAATTAGTGATGGATCACACGTGAAGGAGACACGATTTGTAAGCTGTTTCCTCCTTATTAAAGATCAATACAGGGAAAACTATCAAATAAGTTCAAATAACTGAACTTCAATGTTCAATTGAAGAGCACCTGTTTTGTGAGTGATCCCAAGGACGGGAAGCAAAAAATTCTTTCTGTATAAACCATCCTCATCTTCCTAATTGTCTCTCAACCAACAAAGACTGGCACCATGGAATTCTGAGTGGGAAAGATGCATTTGCTACACAGCTGTGGTGATTAGCAACCCATCTGCTTTGAGAGAATTTCAATTCCTTCCTAAGTGCTACTAGAGTAGGAGGGTGCATAATATAGCCAAAGGAAACAGAGAGCACAGTCTTTTCTCAGCTACCTTTCCTGGGAAGCCATTCAGGAGTATACCGAAGGCTTCTAGCATTGCTCAGAGGATCCAGGAGGAGCAAGGGATCCCCCTAAAGGAAAAAAGAACAAGTAACAGCGGGATGGCCACTTCACAAGTGTGCTGGGGGCTAACTGCAGCTGGGCTGGGGCTACTCAGCTCTCTGGAGCTCAGGGCTGCGCGGGGGCGAGTGAGCGGAGCAAGAACCCTCAGGCAGTGTGCGTAACAACTACGGGGAGCCGAGGCCAGGACAGAGCATGGAGCCCCTGTACCTGCAAGGGGGCTCCGTTTCTGAGCCAGGAGATGGTGGGAGGGGGCACAGCATCCGACTTGCACTCCAGAATGACTTGGCTGTTCTGCAGCACCGTCAGGTCCTGGGGCCCCCCGGTACCGGCGATGTTGGGAGGAACTGGAACACAGAACAGAACAGCCACAGGTATGAGCTACCAGGCAAACTCTATTGAAAATTTCCAACTTATTTCTGAAGTTTAAAATAAATGCAAAGCCTCGGTATCATTAATCAGTTCTACTTTTCAATACCTCTGCTAAATATATCAGTGTATTTCACATCCCTCTTCAATAAGCACAATAAATTCAATTCAACAATGTAATCAAAGTATTCAAAAATACGACTTGGAATTGTAACAGGATTCAGGTGGAACTTTTCCTTCTAATTGTGTATCATGTTCACAACAAACCATCCTTATTCAGCACCCTCAGTTATGATCCTATGGTGCAGGATCACAGAATGCTTCATCTCCAGGACCATGTGCTCGTGACACGAGGTGCTGGTACAGACCTTGGCAGTTCACACTTCCAGGGAACAGCTTTTTCTCCTAAACTGAACTTACCATGCACTCGTACTAAATATTCCTTATCATCATCTCCTGCCGGGCTAGATGCCAAACACGTGTATCTTCCCGTGTCCTCCACCTAGAAACAGGAACCACTTCAGGAGAAACCTCGGAATATGGGAAAAATTCAGCAAAAGCAGGAAGTACAAACATGGCAACAACATGAACACAAACACAACAGATAAGGAATGCCTGGAAAGAAATTAATGAAGTTCTTGAATACTTGGTCATTTTACCATGGTGGGGTTATTCAGAGACAGCTTAGGAGTTGCAGGACTCCATAAAATCTCTCTGGATAACGTGTCTCCAGCAATAAAGGTGGAACTGGCTGTGGGATCCATCTAAGAAGGGTCAGGTTTGGGTATTGGGGCAATCCTTTTTAGCACACACAGTCATTAATACCTTTATGGTTTCTCCCTCACGTGAACTCCTCATTGTAAAGTCAAGAAGTGTTTTTTCAGAAACAAATCAATCCCAAGCTCTATCCCACTTCTGCTTTGGGAACTTCACCTGGCTGTCTACAGCTGGACACAGCCTTAGTTTAACGGTGAAGGTTTTTAAAGGGTTGTTTTCCCTGCACTCTTTTACTGTACAAATTAATCTGAAAGTCTTTCTACTGGATTTATTTTTTTCCTAACCTGCAGCCAGAAGGCCGGAAATGCAGCTTTTCTCTGTGTTCCATGGCTTATACATGTGAGAAGCAAATGGATTTAGGAAAATCCAAGCTAAAGGGAAGAGAAGAAAGGCTGAGGAGGAACTTAAATCACAAAAAAAGAAAAGTAAGAGATAGTAACAAGGAGTCAAACAGGTAGAAAATCAACAAGAACAGATCACAGACAGATTAAAATCAGAAATAACCCCAGAAAAAAGATTAGTCCCAGCATTGACTGCTTTGAAACAAGAGGCACCAATAAATAATTATGGAACTCTGAAATGAACATGAACAAAAAATGCTCAGAGGAGGCAGAAGTGCTTGGGCACTCTGATCCCCCAGTATTACTGTGTGTTCTGTATGGGAAACTCTGAGGCAAGGCTTGCAAAATATATTCTCCAGTGGCAAATGCAGGTGGGGGACTTTACAGCAGGCTTTTAGGACATCGCTTAGCATAGTCCTAAGGTAGGCACCCGTTTAGGGAACTCAGACCTGAACCTATCTTGAAACAAATACTCCACCTGAGCACTGGTTATTCTTAGGGCTTCTCCTAGCACATGAATATTCTCAGTTGGCAGAAGTGGGCGCCCATCCTTCATCCAGGAGATTTTGGGGACCGGAATGCCAGAGGAGATGCAGACAAGTTCAAGTGGGTTGTTAACAATGACAGAGAGCTCTTCTGGTTCATCTGAACCATTGATGTGAGGTGGCTCTGGGGAAGGAAAAGCATTGGAGTTCTTTACGGACTCAAAAAGCCTATAAAACCTGACTGGGAAAGCCTATAAATCATCATACACACCTTGGGGGTGGAGTTTGCAGAATGAGTCTAGATTATATTATTTCTGAGTGTGCCATGGACTCACTGAGTAACTCAGGCAATTTCCACTTGCCTCTGACTGTTAATTTGCATATTTTATGAGTTGCAATTATTTGTCAGAAAACGTTTTCAAAACCATGGGTAAAATATATTTTGCAATTTCAGTGAATATATTTATTGGCCCCCTTAGCTGTTGTACTTTCAGCTGTGCATCTTCCTGCCAAGCTCAATTTCTGCTAACCGAAGTTATTAACTTAGAGCACACGGGTATATTAATTACAGCACATCTCGCTATTTGGGAAATGTATCTACTATATTACACATTCACATATCTTCAGGTATCTTTCGTTTCTCTCTCTCATTTATCATTTATTGAAAAGACCAGGTTGGACGGGGCTTGGAGCAACCTGGGCTAGTGGAAGGTGTCCCTTCCAACGCAAACCACTCCGAACACAACAGAACAGATTCTAGGAGTCTGCAGAAATCCTCCTTACCCTCAAGGATTATTTAAACGTAACGCTACCGCTCCCACGCCTTGCCCCCCATCCAGGGCAGCACTCACCCAGGACGCTGAGCACGAAGTGCTTGCTGGCCTCTCCGGCCTCGTTGGAGGCCAGGCAGGTGTAGGTGCCCGCGTCCGCGGCGCGGGCGCTGCCCAGGCGCAGCACCGTGCCCTGGCTGTCGGGGGGCAGGGGCCGGCCCTCCTTGAGCCAGGCCACGCGGGGGGCAGGAGTGCCCGTGGCCGCACAGTCCAGGGCAGCGGCGCCGCCCCGCGCCACCCGCACCTCCTCCGTGCCCCCCGCCTTGTCCAGCGCCGGCGGCACTGCCGAGAGAGCAACAGACAGCGGCGGGTCACACGGGGCACAGCTGCAGCGCGGCCACCCCGCTCGCATCCACCTGCCAAAATTCCCTTTGGAATTACGCGTTACTCCGCTTTCTAAAACACCTGTGATGCTCACGGGAGTTGGAACTAGAGGAGCTTCAAGGTCCCTTCCAACCCAAACCACTCTGTGATTCTGGGTGACAGTTCAAGTAAGGAACTCTTCTAGGGTTAAAATACTTTCCATTTCCAAAAACCCAAACACACTGAAAAGTCAATGTTTCCCTAATGATTACCTCTAGATTTCCCTAATGATTACCTCTAGATTTCCCTCACGATTACCACAGGATGTACTTGTGGCTGTCTGCAACACAGTGTTGGCGAGAAAGAAAACTGCACAGTAGGCTTAAGAAATTATAAGATTCCTTACATAAAGCATTTCAGCAAAACTCACCAAAAACTTGCAGGTTGTAATGCTTGTTGTCCACTCCAGCCCTGTTAGATGCTACACAAGTGTACACACCAGTATCAGAGATCTGCACTCGGGCAAGTCTAAGGAGAAAAGCACTTTAAGGAAGCTGTAAATGGAGTACATGGAATCCACTACCTTTCTTATGGCTTGGTTTAGACCAAACTGTACTCTTGCTTCCAAAAATACAAGCAGAATTATGCTGATGCAGCAAAAAAGAACAGAAGGCTCAGCCAGTTCTAAGAGCTGAAAACCAACCTGAGAATCTGCCCAGCTGACAGCAGCCTGATCTGGGAGGAGACAGACAGGGGAAGGCCATTCTTCAGCCAGTGCAGCTCAGGAGGGGGCGTCCCAGTAGCAGTACATTCAATATTCAGGGAGGTGTCCACAAGGGCAGTGAGCTCCTCTGCTTCATCTTTACTACTGGCTATTGCTGGAGGCACTACATTTTGTAAAGGGCGAAAAGGAAGATGTTAGAACAGGCTCCTAAAACCACTGCATATGTGTTACCTTGCAGGAAACCCTGCACCTGAGGCCCCACAGGTAACCCAGTTAGAAGATCCTCGTTTTTAATAGAGTAAATCCTCTATCAATAATATGGAGCACTACTGAATTATCCACTTACATATCTAAAATCAGATGCACTTCAGAATGACAGCAGAATCCTCTCTTTGATTTGTGGCAAACAAGAGGGAGTTCAGAGCCTGAAGCTCTTAGAGAGACAGTGCAAGGAGGGCCAACCTCTAGGGGACAGGCTGAACCCAGGGACAGAAAGGACCTGGCACTCCAGCCTATGCCCTTCAATACATCTTAAACAAAGTGAAGTCACACAGGATAAAAGTTAATTTCTTAACATCTAGATTTATTTGGTGACTTCATTTTTAAATAGAGAAAGTTTCAAAATACCTAGTTAAGCATTCTGGTGATTATACAGCAGCTTTGGGGGCTCTTCTGGTTTCATAGTTAGTTTTAGACCCCAACCACACTCTTGGAGGTTCACTATATAAAGAAGGCCCAGCCATGTGTACTTCCAGCCTCTGGCTCACTCAAGACCCCATCACACACGTGACAGTGGTGTTGATAAGACCATTTAAGTTGGTTATTGCTTGCATTTCAACCAATACAATCTGAACAAAAAACTCTGCTGGTTGTGCAGAGCCATCCTCTCCCAAGAAGATGTGAAGTGGTCACTGAGGATTGTTACTTATATCAAAGGTCATCTCTCATTATCTGCTCACACTTGTGTTCCCACAAATGCTGTCTGTGCAAAGGGACAGACGCCTGCCCCGCTGTGACATCCTGCCTGTGCAGAGCCCTCCCTTCTTCACTCCAGTCACTGTTCTTAATAAACACATTTCTCACAAATTCAAATACCCTCTCTGTGCTGCTAAACAATTGCACTCACTATCTCCTGGATGTCTAACAGGGCAAGAGAAGAATTTTCTCCCACACTCCATCCTTCTTCTTTTAAACTCTTGGGATGTTGAACTATTAGTTCCCTACACACCACTCTGCCTTTAGCTTTAGTTCCCTACACACCACTCTGCCTTTACCTCTGTACTTTGCTTGGAATCGGTGAAGATCAACTTGGGGCTGATTTCCTATTACATTGCTTCCTTGTTGTATTAGTTTATCTTTCTCCACAAGAAATAAAAAAAATCACCGCAAGCAGAATTTCCTCTGTTATGAAATGCACTAGAGGGATTCATTCCTGTTTATCCCCAAACCACATTTACCGGTGATTTCAAACCTTCCGACAGAACATCCTGTGGAATACCCTGTGAGATCTACAGTCCGCACAATTGGAAACACGTGCCCGCGGCACTGCACTGCAGACAGGCATTCCCTTGTGGGCACAGAGGTGGCATCCCGGGCCAGGTCTCCGCCTCCCACCTGGGGGGCACTCACCGTACACGCTGAGGTTGAAGATCCGGTCCTCCTCTCCCGCAGGGTTCCTCGCCACACACGTGTATTTCCCCGCGTCCGAACTGAGAGCGCTGGAAATGTTCAGGGCGCTGCCATCTGGGCTCACTCTGCAAGGAGCATCACAAAGCACAGCCAGTTGGTTCGTGCTCCTCTGACCTGGCAAATAAACCGTCTCGTTTGGACAGTGGAATAACTACCTCTGTCCTCTTGGGGCTTTGGTGAGGGAACCTTTGTGTTCTGCAAAGTATTATTGTTAGAGATAGGCTAGGAAGTTTTTCCTAGAGATGTCCTGTTTAACTTTGTTTTAGAATTCAGTTCCAGACAGGCTTTTGAAGGACCCATAATGAAAAGCATCAAGTAAAATGTTTCCATGCCTAAGATCTTTCTCCTCCAAAGGAACTTAATGGAACTTACTGACCTTAATACGCTTCCAGGAAGCTGATAAACTTTAATGGAATTTATTAACTGAGAAAGAAGTAAGTATCACATACTTATCTCTCTTCAAAAAAATAAAAAGAAAAAAATCAAAGTAGTAACAAATTATGCAAGATCTATAGAAGTTAAAGAGGAAGATGATGATCTTAACCTGGGTAAGCTCCAACTCAGGCTCTCCTCACACGCCCTCATAGCGCCCTCTTTTATTCGCCCTCTTTTAGGCCCTCTGAGCTTTGAATTCACAGAAAAGAATGCGGTGTCTGCTTATTTTTGCTTGCCTTATTCTTTGGAGATCCTCACTGGCCACAGGTTTGCCATCCTTCAGCCAGTGCAGGCGGGGCGTGGGCACTCCGTGGGCGCTGCAGAGCAGCTGCACGCTCTGCCCCCGCAGGACGCCCACCTCGCTGGGCACGTCGGAGCCGGCCACGTGGGGGGGAGCTGCAGGGCACAGCACAGGGCAGGGCGTTCAGCACCAGGAAACACAGCCTGAGCCACCAACAGACCCACTGCAGCAGCTCAGGAGCACCAGCACAGAGAGCAGCACCTGCAACACAGCCTGGGCCCTGGCACAGGGTGCCCAGAGAAGCTGTGGCTGCCCCATCCCTGGGAGTGTCCCAGACCAACTTGGATGCGGCTTGGAGCAACCTGGGCTGGTGGGAGGTGTCCCTGCCCATGGCAGGGGGTGCCACTGGGTGAGCTTTGAGGTTCTTTCCAACCCAAACCAGTCTGGGATTCTGTCATCAAGGCCATCATAGCCCTGTTAACAGCCACACGCTTACTCCATCCTAACCACAGCCATTTCTAGCCTGTCCTCCAGTAACCTTTGAGCATTTCAAACAATTTCAGGCACATGTGCAGCTTAATATTCAGTTCCTAAGCTTGGGGAATACCTGACAGGCAGGGGCACACCAGCACAAGTAACGGGGATGAGTCATTAGGACCAGAGGAAAACACAATCGGTGCAGCCTAAGAGTGACATGCAGCGAGGCAGGAGGCAATTCCAGAACAAACAAGGGCTTGCCATCGGAACCAGGGGTGCAAAAAAGTATTCCTCAGGAAATTCTGCCAGTATGTCTTTGCTAACTCCTCCCATTTGCTATGGCTGTCACCGCTCTTGAACCCACCTATGTGTGATGCTCCACAACTCACCAAGGCTGCTCCAGTGCTCATCAGGAGGAAGAATGTGACCAGGAGTAAACACACACAGCCTGCACCACGGCATTCAGGTTCCACAGTCAGAAGCCAAGAATGCTCTTTTCCATGAAAGTTTCTAACAGTATAATCCTCTAACCCTTTCCCTCCCTGGTCACAGACCACATGGGCTGAATTCTCCCTTTTTTAACGTTATTTCAGTGCCCTTGGTACAGGCACAATGTCACACTCACTCGAATTTTAACCAGTTCTGCTCACTGCACCCTCACCCCTACCTTGGATGGAAAGCACATAGGTTTTCTGAGCCTCTCCCTCCACATTGGAGGCAACACACGTGTAGGTCCCACTGTCCAGGAGCTGCGAGTGAGCGATCCGAAGTTTGCTCCCACCAGACAGAATATGAACTTCAAGAGAATCCGAGTTTTCTGAAAATATGTAAACAAGTCGTCATTGCAAACCACGCCACGGGGAGCAGACACCTCTTTGGGGAGGAATCCCTTCATCAAAGTATCAAAACAAACATTGCAATCACGTACCAGAATAATCTGTCTAGAGACAGATGAAGAAGAAACAACCAAGAGACAGCAAACAGCACTACGGTGCCTCAAAGGGTTTTAAAAAGCACGAGAGGATGTTACCTATTGGCTTTCCATTCTTAAGCCACACTAATGTTGGTGGAGGAATCCCAGCAGCATCACACACAAGGGTGACAGGATTACTGACGGATCCACTGACCAGCTCTTGTTCAGGGCCTTCAATGCTTGGAGGCACTGCGAATTGAACAGGGGCAACAAGAATGGCTTGGTTACTAAATATCTGGTAAACTGGTTGTGACTCGTCTAATCCACAGACTCACGGGGTTTATACAAACTGTTGTAGACAATGCAGACAGTGCTCACCATAAACATTAAGATGGAAATTTTTATCATCTCGTCCCGCAATGTTTATGGCTTTGCACATGTACTGGCCTGTGTCAGCAACCTGAAATAAAAAGATATTAAAAAAAGAAATCATTGTGGAGTCTTATTTTAATGCTACAGTTTAGAGACACGAACACCCTCCTGTGCCTCAGTCAGCTCAAGGTCCTTCTTACAGAAAGAAAGGGCTCCAGCAAGCACATCTTCTATGTACAGTGAGTGAAATACACCAATAAGGATGAAAGCAATTGCTGGCCAGCAGCAGAGCAGGGGCAGTGCAGCCTCCCCATGGCCTGCCTACCTCTGCACCCTTGATTTGCAAGGTTTGCCCATCTGCCAAGATCTCCACGTGGGCAGACTCTGAGATGCTGAGCCTGTTCTTGTACCAGGTGATGACTGGGGGTGGGATGGCATTGGACTCGCAGTGCAGCGTCACCGGGGTGCCCACCCGCACGTTCAGCACCGTCAGGGAGGCTCCGCTGTCGTCTTTGATACTGGGGGGCACTGCAGGAGAAGCTCAGAGTTATTTCTGCCTTTGTTTTGGTGAAGCAACCTAATAAAACTGATAGCCCCCGCTGCGTTAGCCAAGCAGTAAGTATTGTTTCAGAAAACGGCAAAACAACAAACCGAGGACAGTCAGGAAGCTCTTCTTCTGGCTTTCCCCAGCCTGGTTCCTGGCAATGCAAGTATATTCCCCATCATCTGGCAGTCTGGCCCGGGGAATCTGCAGCATCCGAGCACCTGAAGCAAAGGGAGAGGGCTGGAGATTAACTCAGCTGGGGCTGGGTTCATTCCAAACCCTATTTTAAAACAGCAGGTCCAGCAGGCTGAGCACGGGCACTGCGCTCCACAAAGAGTGGCCACGGGCCCTATCCAGACAAAGCAGACAGAAGGTGAGCCCAAAGGCTGTAGAAATAGCAGAGATTCCTCACCAGGCACAATGAAAGTGTTGGAATTTGAACTGATAGGTTTTCCATTCTTGAGCCAGCTGAGATCAGGAGGTGGAAAGCCCGTGACCTCACAGGTCAGAGAGATGAAATTATTCACCACCACGGTCAGATTCTCAGGGTTAGCACCAACAACACTTGGAGGAACTGTGGAGAGAAATGCACATTGACAGTATCTACCCCTGCACCAGCAAAGGACATTCCACAGGTTTACGAAACTAAAGGTGAATTGCTGGGTTTTGCCAGAGGTCCGAGTCACAGAAATCCTTCACATCCTACGAAAGGATCCACTGTTTTTTGGATGCATCTGGAAACATGACTGAAACCAACCTGAAGGTCATTCCTTGCTCCTGTAACTCACAAAAAAAGTCAACTATTTCATTTGCAGTCCTTCTGTGCTTGAGACTTGGGGAAGGCTGATGCACCTACATGAGATCCTGCCTGATGCACCCCCAACGTGCCCATGAGCCACGGGCTGTGGGAGGCAGCACAGGCAGCTCCACCTTGGCAGGATATGCAGGATGCCTGGCACTCCTTCCTGATTTCTCACTGCCCCTGTTCTTTCTGAAATAGTCCATTTCCTCACCACAGAGAACCCGGCAGGGCTCCTCCTCACTCAGTTCAGAGCTGGTGTGCAACCACACAAACCTGCTGTCTAACAGCGAGCCAAGCACTTTAAAATCCTGGCCTGCACCACTGCACCAAGGGAGGCATTTTTTGAGCTTACAAGTCCCAGTATTTTTAAATCAAGAATATTTTGACATGTGGCCTTTCTACGAGAACGACTTAAAATGGAATAATTGTAGATCTCTTCCTTTTCACAACCCCCAAGTTTTAGTTGCCATGTTTTTGCAGTGGGGATATATAAAACACTTAAGAGGAAAGCAAAAGCATGTTCTTGGCTCTATAGGGTGGAAAAATCATTCCAAAGAACACATGGAATCCTCTTCTTCAAAGACAGAAATGCTGAAGTATCTTGGCCCCTGTCCACCCAAAATTCTCCAGCTGTTTGCTGTCACTTGAGTGACACAACCAGGTCATTAAGGCAAGTTTATGGTTCCTCTGGGCACTACAGAAACAAGGAGTTCATGTAAATGGGGGAATTTGGTCCGTATTTTATATCTTGGAATAACTGAAGGATATTTCCCTGATAAAGAGAATAAAATGGTTCACTGGAGTAAGTGGAGAATTCTGATCTGATGACATTTGATAGTTACTTATATTTATTTACTTTTACAGTTCCTTTCCCACAGATGTGATTATTGGCAGTGGATAATTTAATATACAGGGCCAAATCCCAGCTGCCTTTAATGAAACTTGCTTAAAAAGTGAGTGATTTCAATTTCTTCAGCAAAAAGCACCCACAAATGCACCACAAGTCATCTGCACATGCAAATGTATTTGTGTGTGCCTACAGATGGAGTAACAGGCTCAGCTACAGCACTCAGTAGGAAAACTACCTCTTTATTCCATGTTCAGGATAGAGGCTGAGATTTTAAAACTGGGTGCTTACGTTCAATGTTTTAAAAGGCTTTCCATTAGTTTTATCACTCAGCTTGGAGACCTCTTAAAGAGAATCATCTTTAATATTTTATTGAAATTTGTGAAAGCAGTTCCACTAGAAACACACAAAAATGCTGGAAACAAGCCCTTTTTTGACACTGACAAGACACAGATCATGCTGCTCAGTGATAATGCACTTCCCTCGGGGCTTCACCCTGTGTGGTCCTTTCCTCAACAGCTACACTCCAATTTTTCAAATTAAATGCATTAAGAATAATAGACCTAAATTGGCAATTTTGTTGAGTTAAAATTGAAGCTTCATGCAAATATTTCTTTTAAAAGAATAGGATTAGACTATGGTCACTATAAACAAGTATTTCAAAAGACAAGAAGTTTAAATTAAAACACGAATGTCAAGAAAGGCGAAATATTTTGATTTTAAAACAAAACTCACACACCAGAAAATTTGGACAGACTCCGCTGAAAGAAAGTAACGCCTCAGAGAACGACTCCAGGGCAAATTCTTCCCATGCTAACACTGTTTTTGGCTAATTGGATCACTGAGTACAAAAGAGGGCTATAAATCTGTGCCATTTAATATGTAATTTTGCTGCATGTGTGAATGAGGGAAAATGGAATGAATCTGTATGGAAGAACCTGAATCCCCTCATTGCTGGGATGCTGCTCCTGCATTTAAATGAGAGAGGGAGGACGGCACTTGTTTCCTCCCCAGACTGGGCTGTGGGAGCTCAGCCAGTGCCAGGCAGTGCCAAAGGACACTGACCCTGGGACAAGGCTGGGATACAGATGGATACAGCTGGGATACAGCAGGTACAGATGGAGCTGCCAGGATTCCTTGGCAGGTTAATCATGGAATGGTGCTGAGGAATTGGTGGGAATAATGCTCCTTTGCTCTTTAATTCAGGATGGAAAGCTCAAAGTGAGGGGAAAAAGAGTGGGTAGAAACGAAAGGGGAAGTTTGGGTTTCCTCTGAAATGTTAATTAGAGATGGCCTGATTTTTTTTGGAGCTACCAGGAGAAGGAAGAGAAGGTGGGGGAGAGATTTGTTTTATGACAGATGTCCTATTTCTTGACTGCACTTGTTTTAGCCTTCTGATGCTTAAGGCCATAATTTACTTGAGCCCTATTCTAACTCCACAACAAAACCAAAACCAGAGAACCACAAGGGCACATTTCCAAAAAGCAACCAAAATTTTAGAATGCTGTGTATCTTTGTCTAATGCTTTCTAACCATTAACTTCCTTGGAAAAAGAATTTTATGAACATACCCAAACAGACTATAATTCAACCTGCTTGTAATTCGTGGTGTCACGGCCCAGCAGCCACAGTTCACACAGTGAACACACACAGCCACTGCACCAGGCTCCCTCTGAAACAGCTTCCAGCTTTCTGGAATACCTCTAAGGAGCTGAAGCCATGTGGTTATCAAGAGCCATGTGTTGCCAAAGGGACTTTAAACTGAAATTTGGTTTCTGGTCTGTCAAAATCCCCATCACACTAAATAAGATGAATTCCCTGCATAAAGCTAAGGGGGTGCCTAAGCACTCCAAAATTCACACATCAAGCTAAACTAGTATTTGACAGGAGACAGAAAATTATGGATTCTTTTACTTACCATGAACATTAAGGTTAAAGTACTTCTTGGCACTTCCTGCTATGTTTTCTGCAATGCAGATGTACCTGCCAGTATCTGTTATCTGGGAATTCAAAATCTAAGGAGAAAGAGAACATACGGTTGTGGAGCTAATAGAGAGACAACACTGTCAAAAATCAAGTGGGAAGGATTAAGCCCAGCTCTTTAACTGTTTTGACAGTTTTATCCAATTTCATTTATTCATAGAAAGGGAAGTTCTTCAGATTAAACTATTTTCTCCACAGAAGTCAGTATTATTTTAAGCCAAGTGATTTCACTGATGTGGTTCACAGCATGATCCCCCAAAGCTGCTGAGTTTAAGGGAACCCCAGAGGAATGAGAAGCAGAACCCAAGGGACAGGAACAAAGGACAAAACCCCCTTTACTTATGTCTGCAGCACCTTGCAGGAAAAAGGAAAGACTGTACCCTCAGCAGAACTGAACAGTTTTGTGTTTATGGGCAATTTTGTCTTGCTTGTTTTTCACTATGAGCTACCTGTAACCTCCTTCCATCCGACGAAAACACGTGTTTGTCATCTTCTGGCAGGAGCTGGCCATCCCTCTGCCAGGTGATGCTTGGAGAAGGGCTCCCACTGGGAATGCAGTCCATCGCTGCCACCTGGCCCGCGAGCACAGTCACCTCCTCGGGCCGGTCCCCATCGGCTCCTCCGATGGCCGGGGGAACTGCGGAGACACACAGTGCTGTCACTCAGCACCTCTCAGCCTTGCTCTGTGAATCAGACTGGGCTTTCAGAAGGAAGCACTAAAACCTCCAGTGAAAGATAAAAACATCCCAAGAGCAGTTCAGCTGGAACCACTCAGTATAACTCAAAGGACTGCGGCAGAGCTACACTTATTCACGGAAGCCAGAGAGAAGAGGGGAAAACACATTTTCCAGTTAGCCCGTCATGTTCTCTGCCATCAAAATAAAAGTTGATTTCCAAGGCATGATCCCTTCATAACACTAAATCAGTGGTTTCAGTGGCGTGCACAGCAACAGAGGCAAAGAAGTAAAGTACGTGTTTCCCAAGGCCAAAACCTTGACTGCCTCAATAGCCAGAACAGATGGTCAAAACGATTGTGCAGACACTCACCTAAATCTTCAATTCCCTTCAACCTTTGGGAGTTCTGCAGGTATTATAGAAAATGATGACCAAAATAAGGAAGGAGAAAAGCCTTGGTCAGACTTCTCAGTGGGAGGTGGAACGAGAGATAAAATGTGCATGTGCACCTACACTTTTCTTTCTGGTGAAGGGTGAGAGGGGTAATGGAGTTCCAATAATAATAACCTACAAACATCCTGAACTAACAGCAGCTCCAGCACCCCAAACACGCTCATTATTCAGTTGTTTACAACACCCAGAACTGACAGCCTTCGGAACCATGAGGGCACCCTGGGCTGTCAGGCCCCCCACCCAGTCTGCAGAGAAGCCCGTTGTGCCCCGGGAGGAGGAGGGGGAGCTCACAGAGCACGTGGACGCGGTAGTGGATGGAGTCCTGCCCGGCCTCGTTCTCCGCCACACAGGAGTAGGTCCCGGCGTCGGCGGGCTGGGCGCGCGGCACCTGCAGCGCCCGGCCCCCTGCAAGAGCACGGCGTCAGAGGCAGTGTCACACCGGCACCCCGGGGCACTGCCAGGCAACAAAGCCTTCCCTTCCCACGGGCAGGTGCCTGGCACTGAGCCACGCTCGTAGGAGAGGCTGGCAAACAGCAGTTCATTGCACACAGAGGAATGGCACTCGGCAGCAATATGCAGCCCGGCGTTATTCCTCCGGCGAGCACAGAAATAGTGCTCAGTTGGATGGCGCAGAACTAACAGGCAAAAGGAAATATTAGCACAGAATATTCTGTTCCAAAGTGGAAAGATTCACCTCTGAAGCTCAGGGGTACTCCCCACTCTATTCCTCATGAAAGCCTCTCCACACGAATAGCTTCAGAAGGAGAGGACACCTTAGGAACACATTTTGGGAGCTACTGTCGTTGCTCTTCCAACAGAAGAGCAAGAGGCACAAGAAGGCATCACCCTCTTTTAGCACTGCCCTTCTTCACACCCACCATCCCAAACCACCCCTGCACAGAAAGACTCTCATGACTACAGGAAGCTTTTCCCCTTTCCCACATGAGGT
>JAWWEU010000005.1:24934337-24944679 GCA_035583155.1 Acropternis orthonyx | reverse complement strand
TCCCCTTTCCCACATGAGGTTAAGCAGGAGCTTATAGCCATTTTTGTGCTAGAAACATGATTTCTATGCCTCACTGCTTGGGTCAAAGGCTTTTCTACTCCAATAATAATTTTGTCAAAGCAAATTTAGTAAGAAAATAAATCTGGATCACATCAGAGGAGGCATCATTGTTGTATTTTATTTTTCAGCACATGGAAGTGTCCAAAGCCATGTTGGACAGGGCTTGGAGCAACCTGGGCTAGTGGGAGGTGTCCCTGCCCATGGCAGGGGGTGGCACTGGGTGGGCTTTGAGGTCCTTTCCAACCCAAACCATTCTGTGATTCCATGATGCTCTAAGACAGTTAAATGGTGATAGTCACACCATTTTAGGGATTACTTTTTTTAATAAAAGGAAACAGCCTAAGGCCAAGGACTGGAGAGAAACATTTCCAACCAGCAAGGTCTGAAAAGAACATTAAAGGAATGTTCTGAAGTGGAAATGTGTGTTATTACTATACAAATACCAGTACTAAGGCCAATTCTTCACCATAGAATCCCAGAATGGTTTTGGTGGGACATTAAAGCCCATCCAGTGCCACCCCCTGCCATTGGCAGGGACACCTCCCACCAGCCCAGACTGGTCCAAGCTCCATCCAAGCTGGTCTGGGACACTCCCAGGGATGGGGCAGCCACAGCTTCTCTGGGCACCCTGTGCCAGGGCCTGCCCACCCTCCCAGGGAAGGATTCCTTCGCAATATCCCATCTATTCCTGCCCTCTGGCAATGGGAAGCCATTCCCTGTGTCCTGTCCCTCCATCCCTTGTCCACAGTCTCTCTCCGTGTTTCTTGTATCCCCTTCAGGCCCTGCAAGGCCACAGTTGGGTCACCCCAAAGCTTCTCTTCTCCAGGCTGGACAATCCCAGCTCTCCCAGCCTTCCCTCCCAGCAGAGCTGCTCCATCCCCCTGGTCACCTCGGTGGCTTAAGGTCAGAGAGTGCCCCCTGCACACCCACCTGGCAGGATGAGGACTCTGTCACTGGAGCTCAGGGCAGAGCCATCCTTGTACCACGTGAGCACAGGCGGGGGAACGGCGTTGGTCTCACAGTACAGCGACAGCGGATTGTTGACAATCACATCTTTACTTTCCCCGGCTCTCCCTGCATCCACTGTGTTCCCAGCTTCCCATTCCTTATGGAAACTAGGAGGAACTACACCCAAGGAGAGGGAAAATGGAAGCATTTTGCAGCAGAAATGGTGAGTTTTAAAGTCAAGAGATGAAATGGTATTGAAACGTTAAACAGAAGCAATAAAAACTAAATGTATTATGTCAACCATTCCTCCCAGTTCAAATTACCCAGGGAAATTCTAGTTCTTTCTATCAGAATGAACAACTGAGCAACCTACTGAGTATTCTCTGCAGGCCAATAAATAACAGTGTAAGAAGACCTGCTAACAAACACAGAGGGTATTCATCAGCAATACTCAAACAATAAGGTATCTGGTTCTCATTTTGTCTAAATTTTCAGAAATTACTCACGATTGTTTCCTTGTATTTACACACAGTGTGTAGGCCAATGGAGTGCTGATGTCGGGGCCTCTAAAAACTTCTTAATACACAGAATTATGATGTCTCAGTTTAAGATAAACAAAAACCTTTTCACGTGATTTAGAGGAAGACCAGAGTTGTTATGTCGTTCTACTGACTTCAGAAAAATTGTATTTGTCACAACTTATAAAAGAAAATCAAATACTGTTAAATAATCAAATACTGTTAATCATCAAATGCTTTTAAAGATCAGCAAAACATACATGAAATAAAAATCATACAAAACACAAAAGCATTGGATTAGACCACACAGGTGTAAAGGATATAAAATTATAAATTTCAACATACCAGAAAACCAGATAAGGAGGCTACCAGAAGAATTGGATTCTCTTTTTACCTTGTATATTTACATCAAACTCCAGCTCATCCTCCCCAGCAATGTTGGATGCCACACAAGTGTATCGACCGGTGTCGGACACCTGAACCTCCTTAATGTGCAGAGTCTGGCCACTGGCTTGGATCAGGACATGGTCATCTGCCTTCAGTGGCTGTAAAGTAATTTTACAGCAAAATTAATACTTAGCAAAACACACACTAGACACAGCCATTTGTTGAGGTAACATGAGTAAACTTGATGGAGCTCCAAGTTCCTGGAGACAATCTTCTTTCCACGGTTGTCAGAAACTGCATCTTCACCCTGAGTGGGGCAGCTGGTCTGCCCCGGGATGTGGGTTTGCAGCACTCCTAACCAGAGCCAAATGATGCCACCCCCACCAGGGCTCTCCTGGCACTGGATTCAACCAGGTGGATCCAATCCCTCAACTCACTGGTCAAGTCAATGAGCTGATGCAAAACGTACACATGGAAAACTACCAGGTTCTCTAGGAGGTGGACAACTGGATCAAACTCACCCTCCCGCCACACACCCACTGGATGTGCTGCCCAGCAGGGGCACAGTGTGAACACGGGTCAGGCAGAGCAGGAGCACAGAGGGACACACAGGATGGATGGTACTGTGCCAGTGGTACATCACACAGGACAGCAGGGACAGCCCTAACGCAGCCTGTCTGTCTCAGGAGGGAAAACAGGACACACCAGACGTGCTCACCTACACCAGCAACCTGGGACAGTGGGAAGTGTCCCTGCCCACGGCAGGGCGTTCGAACTGGATTAGCTTTAATGTTTCTTCCAACCCAAACCATTCTGGGATCCCACGTTTCTACTGTTATGGGGGTTGGCACTGAACTCCCAGCTCGCAGGGAACAATTCATTCAGTCCATGGGTGGCAGTGAAAGCCATCAGTCCAGGGGCAGCCTGAGGAGAAGCAGCTGCTGTGCCAGTGGCAGCCAGCTGTGGAGAGCCACTGCTTCTGGGGACCTCTCAACCCCCCCACCATCCTTTTGGTGTGGCAACCCAATCAGTAGTCCCAGGAGACCCCAGAATCAGCCTGAGGGTGTGCACACAGCCTCCCTGTGACTCCAGGCTGTTTCCGTATGCGCAGTAAATCCAGGGATTGCTGGTCCGTGATGACTGCCCTACCAAGAAGAGCTAAACGAGAGAGCACACTCCCCTTTCTTGCAGGAGGTGCACCATTTCTTTATATTTACTCCTTCTGCAATTGAGTGGGGCCCCGTGCCCTGCCCCTCCGAGCTGCTGCTCCCTCCGGATGCCGCTGTGTGCGGTGGGAATCGCGCCTCGCCCCTCACGGAGGAGCCAGATGCTCTTGTGGCTTTGTGAGGTCTGCCAGGACCAAGTGGGAGGCTCTCTGCAAATTCCGCAAGGGCAGCACTTGGGGAACCATCTGTAACGGGGCCTTTAGGGGCTTTACACAACAGCCAAGGGACTTGTGGTCACACTCGGGATGCTCCTGCCAGGCAGAGCCCTCCCTTCGGCACAGGCCAGTGGAAGGCCTGGCAACCCCAGCACTGGTGTCCCAGGGCACCGCCAGGCACCCAAACCCAGAGGCCCGGGCCCAGCAAACACCCCGGGGCGCGGGAGGGGTGAGCAGCAGGGTGGGAGGGGGCAGGGGGGGCCCTGCGGCACAGGGACAGTCCCTGACAGCCACAGAGCACGAGTGGGGCTGCACAAACCCCACGGCAGGAACGCAGGGGTGGCACTGACCTGTCCATCCTTGTGCCAGCTGATGGCAGCAGCAGGAACGGCCCGAGCTTCACACTGCAGGGTCAGGCTGTGGTTCACTCTGATCTTCACTTCCCTGGGGGACAGTCCAGTCCCTGAGAGGTCGCCTCTGGTGATGGTGGGGGGAACTGCACAAAAACAAAGGCAGAGATGCTGTCTTGACTTGCTGTGTGCTGCAGCACCTCAAAATCAACCAGACAAAGGGAAATCCTGGATGCTAACTTAGGGAAAAGCAATTTCCCTTATAGAAACTGTCTCCTGCACACAGCCAAATTCTTACCTCTATATACATATATATATATATGTATTTTCAACCATTTTTAGCACATTTATTATATATAAAAATACATAAAACTGTGTTCAACACTTTTAAACATGCAAACCTGAATACAGCCTTACCTAACTACAACAGCACTTTATTACATGCCTGGCTTGAATACCATAAAGTTCAGGGTATTGTAGTCATTAAAAAGCACTTTAATGGAAACTAATATTCCCAGAAACATATGTTTCAACTGAAGTCCACACTCAAAGTAGCTGGTCAAAACTCAACATTTCCACTGCCCTGAAATCCCAGTGTTGCAAGATGTTGTTTCCTTCTGAACGACAAAGAAACCAGAACATTTCAAAATTCTTCAGCAATCCCCAAGCCTGGTCTCATAATATCTTTTAAATTATTTCAAATGCTGTCAAAGCATTTTCCACTCCTTTCTTTTTCCTCAGTGGGAAATTTAAAACTCTCCCTAATGCTTACAGGACCCTAATAACTCACAGTTGCAATGGCATTTGGGGGTGGAGGGCTTTACGTTGCTACACAGCCATGCTTCAATAATGAACTCTTTTGTCATCTTCTCATTATTCCAAATCCAAGGGGGCCTTATTAGGAACTTAGTGTAATTAAAACAACAGTATGGTTACTGCAAGGGGGTAAACCAACTCCAATTCATAGTAGGAAATTTTAAAAAAAGGTAAAAATCATGCTTGACTGAGCTCATAATGAAGAGTTTGAGCATTAAGATTGAGTATTAGGCACAGATGCTCAAAGGGCAATGTGCTGACAGGAAGCCTTGAATGGGAAAGCTTTTGTGCATATGGAATTTTACAGAAAGATATAAAAATAGTATCCTCCTGTTTCACCTTACTCAAGAACACTTCCCAATAGGTGTTCTGGGTCCCCTCCCTCACTGTTTTTCTCACACAGTTTCTGTGCTCAGGAGATTCTCTGCTCACATCTCCCATTGTGCTGCACTGGTCTGATCTGAAAATCAGTACTAAAAAGAGCATTCCAGAAGAAGCTGAAGTTCAGTGTTTCTTAATCACCCTCCCCTGGGTGGTACAAAGGCTTTTAGCCCACGAGCAGCATTGCAAAGGATGCAACAGCCAACTGTTGCAGTGTCTTTCCTGCAGCAATGCCACGGGCCAGTGCAGAGGTTTGCTAAACAAAGCCAGTAATAGAAACCCTTGTGTTCACCAGGACAGGTCACAGTGCCAGGGGGAAAATGGAAGAATGAAAAAAAAAAAAACAAAAGAAATTTAAAAAAAAAGGAAGTATTTCCATACTGTGGACTTTCACTTCGTAGTGCTTTGAGGCTTCTCCAGCCTCGTTGGTGGCTGTGCAGGTGTATCTTCCAGCACTGTCCTCCTGGGCACTCAGGATCTGCAGGGTTCGCCCACCTGCCAAGAGACACCGAGCTTTAGCAGCACCTCCTCGCTTGCTTCCTAATTATTCAAACATTTCTGCAGCATATTCCAACCCTTTGGTCCAAATTCTGCCCTTGGATGAGCAGGAAAGCCCGACTGCTTTACCAGCATGTGCAACAAAGGAGAAAAAATTCAGGGGAGTGCTGTGGATCACAACTCCTGTTGTTTACAGATTCTTGGAAAGTCTGCTAACATAGGTCTGGACAAGAAATTTCTTGAAGATATTTAGACAGGGCTCATCCTCCTTCTGAGTACTTGTGGTTAACAAGGCTAAACCACTTCTTCATCTGCATTACTCCAGTGTTACCCAGTGAAGCTTGTTCCAGTTTTCCACTTCCATGGATGTGCTAGCTAAGAGTTACTCCACAAATTAAAAACTGCCAATTATTAATCACCTAGGAAAATGTCACCTCATTGTGTTTATTAACGCTGGTGTTCATATCTCTGTCCACACTTAATTGCTGTTATTTATATTCATCATTAACTCATATGAATTTTGCTTTATGGAACAAAAGAACAAATACCTGAGAACAAATAAAATACAAATAAAAAATCAGTTAATTGTGAAGCACTTAAAAATACTGGAATGGGAAGTGCTACAAAAATAGATTCAGAGAACGGTTTGGGTGGAAAAGGACCTTAAAGATCACCCAGTCCCACCCCCTGCCATGGGCAGGGACACCCTCCACTAGCCCAGGCTGCTCCAAGCCCCGTCCAACCTGGCCTTGGACACTCCCAGGGATGGGGCAGCCACAGCTTCTCTGGGCACCCTGTGCCAGGGCATTGCACTTGAAAGAAATATATCCTTCAATTTTTCAAAGAAGTCTCTAACAGAAAAGTGAACAGTAAAAGAATAACGTGCAATGTTATTTCTCACTAAGAAGGAAAGTTTACCTGGCAGAATGCGGATATTTCTGTTGGACTCTAAGGGCTTCCCATCTTTCAGCCAGGTGATTGTAGCTGGAGGGTAGGAATAAGCCTCACAGAGCAGGGAGGTGGGGCTGTTGAGGATAACGGTGACACCTTCTGCACTCCCTTGGCTGTCCGCACCCACGATGCTCGGAGCCACTAGGAGCAACAAATCATTAACCACAGGAAGGACCTCTCTGACCAGCCAGTTTTCTGGGCCCTGTTCAGCCCAGGGCTCTGGCTGCAGCCTCAGCTCGCTGGGAGGCATTCCCACAAGGAGCACGGAAACCCAGAGCCAGACAGCACTCAGCTGGTTTCACGTTTTGTCCTGAAGTCAGCAGTGATCCCAAGCCAGCGCAATCCATCCCCCTTCCCGCTCCTTTGTCAATCCCAGGTCACCAGGAACCCAGCCACCACTCCTTGTGCAGCAGCTGGCAGAGCTGCTGCTTGATGATCCTGGAAAGAGGGGTGAGCCTGGGAAACGGGCCTGTGGAAAACAAACTCACCATTGTTTGCACTCGGTTGTGCAATAACCCTCACGGAGAAAACAAAGTTAGAACTGCAGATGGTTTCGGCTTTTCTGAAGAGATCACAATCTGAAGTGCTCTTGAGATGCTCCTTCCTTGACTCACAGTAAGCCCATTCCACAGGCATGATTCCCTGTTACGGTTCCCTGTTTTCCAGCTCTGTGTTGCCTGAAGCACAGCACTGGTGTTTCTACTGAACCGCTACCACTTATCAACTGCTAAGAGACACCGCTTTACCTGTAGATGGGTGACTGGCCCACTGCTGTTGTTGCCACAAGCCTTAATATAGCTGTGGATTTTCATATTGTTTTATATAGTTTTATAGTCTTTTGCATTTGAAAAATAGTTTGTAACCCCTGTACCAAATACTTAGGCTAGATTCTAACCTCTGTGTCACATTTTTGAAGCTTGTTTTTGGGCTAAGGGAGAGATATTATGTTGTATTCAGATGGCTATTAGAGCATGTTATAGTCAAAATACAGTATTGTTTAGTCGTGGTATAAAGAAGGGTAAGAGGTGTTGGAAAACCTCCAAATAGAAGACGTAATGCGATGAAGATGAGGGTGAATGAGGACAAGGTGGTCTTAAGCCCACTGACTCAATTTTGAAGGGGTGTGTCAGGGGGGTGATTTGGGATGGTTTGTAGGACGGGCAAATTGAGACACTGGGTATGTTTCCTAGGGAGGATAATTAGGTAGGGTCATAAATTTGTAGATTTCTGTATGCCGCGCGCACGCGTCATTCATTGCTAAAAACCTTTTAGCCGAATGTCAGTAAAAGAACTTTTTTGCCTTCTCCCCGTCTTGGAAGTTTCCTTCCTTGGATTTTTGGCAACACTGTGAGCACAGCCCCACAGGGCCGCGGTGGGACTCTCCCCCTCCCCGTGCCCGCTGCTCACCCAGCACGTTCAGGCTGTACGTCTTGCTGCGCTCGCCGGCGGCGTTGGAGGCCACGCAGGTGTAGCGGCCGGTGTCGGCGACGCGGGCGCGCGCGATGTGCAGCGAGCGGCCCCCCGGCACCGGCTGCCCGTCCTTCAGCCAGCTCACCCCTGGCACGGGGCTCCCTGGGGGGCAGGCACAGAAGGGCAAAACACGAGTTGGGGCGTGGCCCCTGGGAAACGCAAACGCGCGGTTTCGGGTGTCCTCCTAAAATACACCCCGCGCGGGGATGTTTTGGGACGCGCGTCCTGAAGACCTTGAACCTCCAGGAAGGGCATACACCTCCTCTGAAATTCCACAGGCCTTTGGAGAAGTTTGGGGGTAGCTATCCTCTTGGTTCCGTTTCATAGGACCTTTTACAAGGAGTGCTCAGTCCTGCTCTGAGCAGCACGGTTAAATCTGAGATGGAACGATTCCACTCCACTGGAGACTCCATTAGGAACACGCTGCTGAGCACCAAGAGTGACGGACACCATGGCTGTGATGAGCAAAGAGAAGTAAACATAGTGTCCTTTTACCTGTCACCTCACAGGTCAGGGTAACTCCATGCTTCTCTTTCACTTTCACATCTTCCAGCGTGTTTTCCCCCACAATCCCTGGAGGCACTGCAACAGGCAGGAGACAACATCAGCACCCAGCACTTGCAACACACAGACACAGCAGGCCGCTTGATGATCCTGGTGGCAGGGATGGGCCTGAGAATCCAGGGTGGGGAAAACAAACTCGCCACTGCTGGTGTTTGGTTGTACAGCAACAGCCATAAAAAACCAAAGAGATTCCCAACAAGGGGATGCTGTGTAAAGGCATGCAAACACTCCTAATTCCATACAGGAATAAACAAACTGTAAAGGTCTAAAGGCATCTTGCTGTGGTACAAATTACCTTTCTCTAGGGAAACAGAAGATAAAACCCTTAAAATACCTGTCCCACCCCCTAAACAGCCAACTCAAGGCAAGGAAACTCCTCCTGTATGGCTGACCCGGTTGCCACGTTTCCAAATAATCCTGGTGCTTTTGGATGAGGAGGACAGATGATTAAAGTGTGGTGGTTAAGAGCTCTGATCAACTATTTCTTTCAAAGGGGAGGCATCAGTAGATTCAGGCCAAAAGAAAATGGCACTACAAACCCAAGCAGGCTGAAAGGGAGACTTAGAAGAAACAAACTCAATCTCCATGAGATTTTGGGAAGTTTTGTAATAAAAATGCCAGACTAAGGAGCCAGATTTTGCTTTCATAGTCTTACAAAATTCAAACTTTCAGCCTAGATGGAAGACCTAAAGAGAGAGGAATACATTCAGCAGCTTGTTTGTGATCTAGCACTACACTGGAAGCAAAAGTTCTATAAAAGTAAGAATCATGAGAATACACAGAACTCATTGTCAACAGAGAAGAATGTTACATCAGATTTCTGATACTTACAAAGGATTCAAACTGGAGTGAAGGAAGCAGGTGCAGAGAAAACATAAAATCATAAAAGTTCAGGACTCAAGTCAGGCCAAATGTTACTATTCACAAACAGACTCAGCAACCCACTGCTTTGGCCCCAAAATACTACAGTAAGATGTCAACACACATTAATTTCAAAAACGTGGCAAAGCCACACAAAACCTTTCTCAAATACATTAACACTGTGCTTATCACACCAAGCTCTCTCTGAAAACTGTTGCACCTCCTCCAGCACTCTAGAGAAACCCCGGCATGTCTCTGTACAGTTCCCACTGACAGTGAGCTGTGAGGATTCTGTGTCACCAACAGGCCACATTCCAGTAACTTTCCTCTAGGAAGACAAAGAAATTACTGGGGAGACAGAAGAGAAGGCTGAACAATGGAATTTTCCACTTGAAATCATCTTCACTGAGCATTTTTCTTCAAGGCAAACAAAGCCTATGCAACAGAGATTCCCAGAACCCTCAAGAACACCCAGCTACTAAAACTCTCCAAAGAAAACAGTCAGACAATGAATGCTCTCCAGTGTTTATCCATCTCTTCTGTCCTATCACACTTACACTTCCATGAGCTCATCAAATAAACATGACCTGACAGGAATGGGAGTTCTCATGTACAGGCTGAATGTGCCTGAGCCAGCTGAAGGCAGGGGAGGCTGATGGTGCTCAGCACCTCCGAGAAGAGAGAGACTAAAATGATACACAGAAATGCTGTGGGACAACCTGCAACAGGCCTAAGAGTTGCTCATAAAAACAACAAATAGACACTAAACCACAAAACAGTGATTTCTGGGAAATATACCATTTTTACAACTAAGTAATGTGAAAAAGTCACACAATAGTAGTTCCAAAGAGCATCTAAAGAGTGTGCTGGACCACTCCTAGTCTAAATACGTCAGCAGGATCATGCCCTACCCCACTGGTCTATCTCCTTTGTCATCCCAAAGGCTCTACCGACTGAAGGTCTGCACTGTATGAGCTGATTGTTAATCCTGGAGAAGAGAAAGATCCCAGGTGAACTGAGAGCCCTTTACAACTCCTGAAGAGGCTCCAAGAGAGCTGGAGAGGGACTCTGGATAAGGGTTGGAGGGACAGGACAAGGGGGAATGGCTTCCCACTGCCAGAGGGCAGGGTTAGATGGGATATTGGGAAGGAATTCCT
>JAWWEU010000005.1:24913024-24923030 GCA_035583155.1 Acropternis orthonyx | reverse complement strand
GGTGGGAGGTGTCCCTGCCCATGGCAGGGGGTGGCACTGGGTGGGCTTTGAGGTCCCTTCCAACCCAAACCAGTCTGAGATTCTATGAACGTGAAAAGGCATCTTACACCAGTCACAAAAAAATCAGGGTAAAACTCACACAAGTTACAAGAAAGCAAAGAACCACAGAATATCCTGAGTTGAAAGGGATCCACAGGGATCATCAAAGTCTGATTCCTGGCCCTGCACAGGACACCCCAATAGTCTCACCATGTGCATAAGAACATTGTTCAAACCAGAAGAAAGGATGAATTCATACAAGTTCAGGCAATAAGATTTCAGAATTAACTTATCAACATAATCTGGAAAGCATGAAAGATTTATTTCCTCCTCCTTGAAAGAGACAAAGTTCAGTGTTTGTGCCCAGCACAGCTCAAGGCAGTGTCATTATCAGCACTAAAAAAGTCCCCACCACTTAGGCAGGCAGACCACGGCTTGAGAATGGGATGGGAACTGCACAGCTGGATGGGAAACTCCCAGTGACTTGTTCTGGTGCAATAAACACCACCGAGCTCTGGCTACAACAACCTCCTTCACTGGGCAGATCTACGTGTTCTTTACACAAACATGTATTTTCCCCTATCACTTATAAACACGCTTTTATGTAACCAACTTGTAAATTCACTGTTGCAATTATATTTCTTCAAGGATACACAGAAGACTGCACCTACATGCTTTAACACATGCAGACCTAAATGCATATATATATATATATAAAAATATTTACTTCCCTAGGCACAGCCCTCCTCCTCAGTTCACCCTGCACTACGGGCTGGGAGCAGTGTACCCCGTGCTGCTGAGGGGCCGGCTGTGCCCAGCCCAAGCTCCCTGGACACCCCCCCGAGACACGGGGCCCTGGTGGGGCTCTCACCCAGCACTCGGAGCTGCACCTCCCTCTGGCTCTCGCCCGCGGCGTTGACGGCGACGCACGTGTAGGTGCCCGAGTCGGCGAGGCGAGCGCTGGGCAGCGCCAGGGCCCGGCCACCGGACAGCACCTGTGGCAGAGCACGGCACGGTGAGGGCACGGCCCGCTGGGAAACACCAAGGGGCACCCGGGAGCTCCCACTCCGAAGGGAAACGCCGCTCCTGCCGCTGCTCCCTGCGCCCTTCCCCGCAGAGCAGTGCTCCTGGTTGATCCAGGCTCGCAGCAGCAGAAATTCAGGGAAGGCCATGGAGAACACTCGTGGCACTGATGAGTCTTTGTAGGATCTGGACATCCCTCCCTCTCCCCAGCTTCAAACATTCTGTCACATCTTTAATCTGTGCCCTGAGCAGCCCCCACAGAACACAAATTTCCCCTCTTCCCTTTCAGATCATAAAATCAGCTCTCGAAAAGCGACCATGCTCTCTGCTTTTACCCCTGAAATATCTCCCTATATCACAGGTTGGGGGTTTTTTCTGAATTACTATAGTATGTAATGAGCTATTGCGTGATCCTGAGCTGTACAGATCGCTTCAGCAGAGGAGTATGGTCCAATTTCCTCTTCTCACGACCAAGTGAAAAATTTGTTGATACAGACTCTTACTCACTATGAAATCAGTTGAAAGGACCACTTTCTTCCAATATATCTGTATCTTCCACTTCACCCAGTGTTTACTGGAGCTCAATTCACATCACTAACTTAAGAGCAGACGGCTTTACACTTTTATTCCAAAATCTCTAACTTCTTCTTTTCCATTGAAATTCAAAGCCTCCTACCACAACGAAGAGGGAACAGCACAGACACAGCAGGGTGAGACCCAGCACCTGGAGCCCGTTGCTGAAGCTGGACACGGGGCTGCCATCCTTGAGCCATGTCAGGACAGGGGCAGGGATGCCTCTGGCTTCACACTCCAGCCTCACGGGGTTATTGACCACCACTGTCACCACGTCACTGCTGCCGGAGATTGATGGGGGAACTGAAAAAAAAAAAAACAACAAAAGAAAAAGCTGTAACAGCTTCCCAAGAGTCTAAATCAGTGAAATTAAATGTGCTGCCTGCCTTTGGGTGTTGTTTCTCTTTTCTCATGTTACTCCTACTGAACTCTTGCTGGTTCTTTGCTCTGTGCCAAATCCTGCTCTTCCCTTGCATGAGCAGGCAGATAACTCCAGTGAACTACTGTGAGCAAGGTATGTGGGGCTGGGCCTGCTGCCCAGAGGACAGCTGGCAAACCCAGCAACCACAATATAAAGCCAGAAGATACTCCCTCTAAGTTTTGTAATATTCTATTTAGACCTTGTGACAGGCATTAATTAGGAGTGGTGGGGATTAAAGAGAGAAGTTTATCATGTAAAGCACATAAAGCAAGTCCGTACACAGAGTGGCAGACTGGCCTTGCAGAGCACATGGGAACACTCACCAGACTAGGCTGGGTAACGTCTGCCTGTCTGATGGCACCAAACATCTTAATGGAACATCTCTAAACACGTACTACTCCAGGCACACAGGCCACCAAATGCTGTAAGGCTGTGTTAGAAAGGGAGACCAGAAGCACGTCCAAAGCCAGGCTGGACAGGGCTCGGAGTAACCTGGCACAGTGGAAGGCGTCCCTGCCCATGGCAGGGGGTGGGATGGGATGAGCTTTGAGGTCCCTTCCAACATAAACCATTCTGGGATTCTCCCTCCTCTTACATTTCAGTAATAGCAGAAAAAAGCACAGGATTTTATAATCCTTATAGCCTCTTCTCTCCACGCACGTGCACACACAGCTCCCCTGCTACAGTGCAACAGCACTCGCTGTTCGCAAAAGCCTGAGAAAGTTACAGTGGGAAGGGAGAAGTGAAAAAAACTAATACAATGAAATCATATGAATATACTAAACTGGAATTCCACCTGTTTCCTTCAGCTGGCCTGTCTGGCTTCATTTAATGCTAAGCCTGCAGTATCAAGCATTGTTTTTTAATGCCAAAAAAGGATGTGATAACACAGTTAATGAGAGAAACCCTTGAATAGGACCAGCAGTTGACCAAGGTAGGTGCTCATTCAGGATGCCAAGTGCCACATGGAAATCCACATTAGCTTTCTGTACTTGGCATTTCTGAGTCTGTTCTCCCTCAACTAGTCATTGCTTCCACTACTAAGGGAAAAACTCAAGCCTTCCCTTCTCAGACTCATAAACTCTAAATAAACTGGATGACAAATCCGTTGAGGGCACATTCCAGCAGCTCCCCATGTGTCAGCCTGGCAGGACACAAGCTCAATTAAGTAGGCTCATGGACAGGAGTTAGGGCTTCCTTTGATGCAATTAGTCCTGCCTGCAGCTGCACAGATTCTGTTCTAGAAGGGGAAACAGTGCCTTAGTCAGAAAATATTAGTTCCCTAGAAAACTCTGGACACATCCACTGAAATTCCGCCTCCCATAAAATGACACGCGCACACTGGGGGGTTGCTTTTCATTTAACTACAATAATGACCTTAGCTCTAAGTATTTCCTGGGAATTAATCACTGGGTGGGGTTAATTGCCATTGACCATGTCTTGAGCCATCAGTTTCTCCCATGATGGTCATTAATTCCATGGAAATGCACTGCCCAACTCATTAATTAACATTAATAGGCACTATATACTCAGTGTGCATCTCAGCTGGGGACACTCTGCCAAATTTGGGCCACAGTTTTGCATGCAAGACTCCCACAGAAAACCAGCTACATGCATATGCATGTATCAAAGATAAGAATTTGGCTTGTGGCCACATCCAAAAGCCACTGAAATCAGTGGAAAAGCTCCAATTTGGCTTTTGCTCAGGTGTCTCATGTCTGCAAACACCCACACTTTCACTTCATCTTATTAGACACAGTACATTTTTCTTTAAAACTCTTGGATAATGAAAGAGCATTTCATCTGTGTCCTTTATCCACTGTGAGCTTCAAAGTCACCTACAATAAACCCCAGCCATTGCCAGGCCCTCCAAATTGCTGAAATGATCCCTTAAATGAAATACCTCTTCCAAAAATCTGGTGTCCATACTCATTCTTCCTAGAAATGCCTTCCCTGAGCACATTTGCCTAATTCAAAACACCAATTTCTAATGTCACTGACAAAAAAAGAGAGCAAAGAGCACGGAGTGATAGGACAAAGGGAATGGCTTCCCACTGCCAGAGGGAAGGGTTACATGGGATGTTGGGAAGAAATCCTTCCCTGGGAGGGTGGGCAGGCCCTGGCACAGGTTGGGCAGAGAAGCTGTGGCTGCCCCATCCCTGGGAGTGTCCAAGGGCAGGTTGGGCGGGGCTTGGAGCAACCTGGGCCGGTGGGAGGTGTCCCTGCCCATGGCAGGGGGTTGAAATTGGATGATCTTTAAGGTGCCTTCCAACCCAAACCATTGTAGGATTCCGTGATGGTGCAAGGAGTGACGCCAAGTCTGCTGGGCAGGATTCACACTTGGGGAGAGCAAAGGTGGTGCATGTATGTGTTATTCCTGAGAGTCGCCATACATGAAGCTGTGCCAGCAGGAGGTTTGGGTTGGTTGTTAGGAAAGAGTGTTCAGGCCCTGGCACAGCTGCCCAGGGCAGGGACGGAGTCCCCATGCCTGGAGGGATTTAAAAGCCCCGCGGATGTGGCACTTGGGGACACCTTGGGGACACGGGTCGGCGGCGGGGTTGGCAGTGCCGGGGGACGGCCGGGCCGGATCACTCAGAGGGCGTTTCCCAGGGCAGGGGCTCGGGACTCACCGTGGACCTGCAGGCTGTGGAGCAGCTCGGCCGTGCCCGCGGCGTTGGCGGCCTCGCACCTGTAGAGCCCGGCGTCCGAGAGCTGCGCGGCGTCGATGCGCAGGCTGTGCCCGCGGCGCAGCACCCCCGCCATGCCCTGCCTGGACCACGAGACGGCTGCAGGGACAAGGCACACGCAGAGCCGTGACGGGGGGAGCGCGGAGCCCGCCAGCCTTCCGCCTCAGCCCTCATGTGCACAGCGCCCCAACAACCCCGACAGTTCAGTACCGGCCGCAATCCTTATTAATGACGACAACTGAAACAGCTAAAAGTGAGGAACTGGGGCAAAATACTGACAGTTCCTCAAAACTCAACTGCATACTCAACACTACCATCCACCCGTTCCCTGTGTTTACAGCAATATGTCCTGAAATTAAACGGTTATCACACAAAGCAGATTACAGGGGATTTACTCATCGCACACCAAGGTGAAGGGCAGCTCTTTAAAAACACAAAATAGTATGAAGGTGTCCCTGCCCATGGCAGGGAGATGGAATGAGATGAGCTTTAAGGTCCCTTCAAACCCAAAACATTCTAGGATTCTGCAATATTAATAATTTTCTTACCTTTTACCCTAAATTATCCCTACATTAAACTCAACCACCTGGGACAAAGGATCAGAATGTAAGCAACCAAACTGTTCAACTGGTAGGCTGAAAAAAAATGAAAATAGAGAGCACCAAAAATTGGTGCTGCTCCAAAAGGAAGTTTTGTGGGAGCCTGATAGCCAGCACAGTCTGAGGATTTTGCAGCTCAGCCAAGAGATGGCACCAGCCATCAGGAGAATGGGCCACTGAGCATTTACTGGCATCCCCTCACTGCTTAGTCAATGAAATTACCACTTAGGGAGAGATTATCTGTAATACACATGGGTTTCAGGGAAGATTTGCATTCACAAAGTCTTCTGGCCTCTTTCTCAGTGGGACGTTTTGCTACCCTTTTTGTTAGTTAATGCTCTATCGTGGCATGAGGATGTGGCATCACACCATACCACAGGTGACCAAACTGTTCTCATTGCATAAGTTATCTGAAATCCATCATTGTAATTGTTTGTCCTAAAATAATTGTCAATTTGGAGAGAAAGAGGAGGAGAAGAAATTAAAAAGGAGTGCAAAATGGATATAAAATCCTTATGTTTATATAACATTTCACTTATGCCCCAAATATTTTCAAACTTTGTTTTATACAAGTATAAATTATTATAGAAAACCATACTTTGCTGTGAATTAATTCTTAAAAAAGCAGAAGAGGTGAACCTGAACGCTCACCTGAAATGTAACAACACCTTTCTTCTGACAATGTTGCTATCATCAGCATGAGAATAAGTTGCTATATTAGATAAACTCTTAGCAACTATTCCTCCAGTTTTGCTGTACAATAAGTAACACAGAAAATTATTCTCACAGCAACATGGTACTTTCATATCTTATCAGAAGAAGGTGGGAACAAAAAAACCACACTTAAAAAGATCCTAGACATGCCCACACCTGACAGACACGCTCAATACACCAGGTACTGTTTTAGGTCTGCCCTACACTGTCAAGTATTTGGCTGGCAGGAGGAGGAGTGGATGTGTTTGAAGCTGATGCAGCAGAAAACCAGCAGGAGCTGTGCCTGTGGACGGACACCCCTGCATGCACAGGGAACGGATAGCCCGGGAGTCTTCCCTCTTTTATCCCTTGGGGAGCACAGAACTCCCCAAGCCCTACTCCACGGCATGGGACACACTGACATTTTCCATCGCACAGTTTCCAGCTGGTTTGAAAACCACAGAATCAGCTTCACATTCAGCACATCCATCATTTTCAAGACACATGAAGTGAAACCCTCCCTCAGACGTCCCCCGAGGTGCACGTGGGTACCTGGTGGAGGGTTCCCAGACGCTCTGCATTCAAGATGGACTGGATTATTCAGCACCACTGTTTCATTTAGTATTTTTCCTGCATCTTCCAGACTGGGTGGTTCTGGGGAAAGACACGGGCAGGAGGTTTTCATTAATTCAGCCACCCAGCCAGCACAGTACCCAAACACAAAGTCATCTGCCCTCGGACAAACTCCGGGCTGTGAGTTGCACAAACTTCAGCTGCTGGATGACTGTGGAATTTCTCCAGAAAGTTCCTCTTTGAAATGGGAATACTCTCTAACTATATAGCCTCATTAGTGGTAAGAGGAATAAAACAATATTTTTGTTGCTTTGCATTTTTTTCAGGAAAATTGGGACTTAAAACAGACTTGCAAAGAATGGGTGCACAACACAGAACAGCAATTCTTTACTTGTGGCAGGATCATCCCACTTCAGGTGGTGATACTGAACTGAACGTTGTACGCAGCTTTTACCTTAATAAACTTTAGACACCTGCCACATGTCATAAACACAAGATAATGACACTGAATATGAAGACTGACAGCAGAGAGAGACATTCATGCCATGGGGCTGACGCTAAAATTAGCTGTGATGCAATTATCACAGTTTAAGGTGAGTGTGGCTTCTCTTTCTTAAGTCTCATCCATGGAGACTCTGCAACCTCTTCATTTCAGCTGAACATTTTCCAGATACTGACTTGGTTTGGTAAAAAAAGTCAACATAATTATGCTCTGTGAGCATTTTGCCGTGGTCCATTCCTTGACCTCCTGAGGATTCCCACACCTCCTTTGAGGAATGGATCACATCAAGAATGCACAACACTTCCATGACCATTTCTGAGCCAAATACACGTAAATCATGTTGAAAGCATTTACTAAAGTCACATGCAAACAGCAGCTTCTCAGGTTTCCCTGATTCTTTTTATTCTGTTGTTAGCTGCAAAAGGCAGGCTGAAAAATCCCCTCACAAGAGAACATTTCTTCCTGTAAAAATTCCCCCTTGCAGGGTCATGGGGAATACCAGTACCCCCAGAAAATTTGGATTAAATTAATAATGCCAATGGGGGCCCATCATGTATTGCCTCAGAAACAGAGCACGCTCAGAGGGGTGAGTTTGGGCTCTTTGGGACACCTCTGAACAGCACGTACGTGCAAAGGCAAGTCACTCATTTCTTTCCGGGCCCCTGGCGCTACAGGAGAGAGGGCAAACCCTAAAAGACAGAGAAGAGAAGGCAGACTGCCAGGTGAAGGGCAGAGGGAGGAGAGAGGCCCAGGTGGTGGTGGGCAGTGGTTACCGTGCACGAGGAGCCGGACGTGCCGCTGCGCCTCTCCGGCGGCGTTGGTGGCCACGCAGGTGTAGCGGGCGGCGTCGAGGGGCAGCGCCCGGGGCAGCTGCAGGGCACGGCCTGAGGGCTCCACCTGCACCAGAACACACGGGGAGCCTGCACAGCGGCGCCCGGGCACCGCGGGGCTGCCACTTCCCCGGGGAGCTGGGACAGCAGGACCCGGAGCTGCACGGGGGGGCAGGAGCCGGGAGGGGCAGCGGGGCAGGCAGGCACGAGGGCAAAAACCGCTCCAAGGCCAGGGTGAATCAGCACTACTGCAAGCCTTCAACCCCCCTTGGAGCACATCAGCACTGGGAAGGGCTCCTCATGGAAAGGTAGGATCTCACCATCAGAAGGGGAGCTGCTGCCATGGCAGTGATTATAGAACAGCTCATCTAATCCCACCTCACAGGGACAAGTGGGCAGAGACACCTCACAACCAGCAGACAACCTTGAACGCTGAAGTACAACTGGAAGGAGCCAGATGCTGAATTCCCAGTCCTGGACTCTTCTGATATGAGGTGTCTAATTGGATTCAGACTACTAAACACTGCTATGACCAGAGATACCACCCTGGGCAGGCAAAAAGCCCCTTGGTCTCCAGGGTGGATCTTTAGCATCTTTGTATCACGGCATGCGGGAGGCAAAAGGAAGTGAAGCACTAACATGTAACTGTCTTTCATGGTGTGGATCCCATAAAAGACTCATGCTTACCCTGAGATTTCCTCTGGCTGTGTTTACTGGTTGTCCATCTTTTAGCCAGGTTATGGAAGGGCTGGGAATGCCACTGGCTATGCACTGCAGTGTCACAGGCTGGTGGATCACAACAGCTCTCTCGGAAGGCCCAGTTGATTTGATGGTTGGAGGAACTGCAAGAAGTACCAGAAACAAAAATGAAGTGTCATTTGAACATGTACATTTAAACACACAGAAAAACACCGCACAGGTTAGTGCAGTTCTACTTCCAGATCAGGACAACCTGCTCTAGTGCAAGGCATCCCTGCCCGTGGCAGGGGGTTGGAATGAGATGGTCTCTTTCAACCCGAACTATTCTATGATTCCAGTTCATCTAATCTCATCTCCAATTTCTGAACCCACTAATGCAAATAAACATTTACAGAAAATCTGAGCACCTTCTTGCCAGCAAGTTAAAACAAAAGCAGTCTGCTGCTCCCCCCGTGGAGTAACTTACCATGCACTGTAACATCGAACTCCTTCTCGTGTTCTCCTGCCTTATTTGCAGCCACACATTTATAGCGGCCGGTGTCTGACACCTGGGCTTGAGAGATGACAAGCTTTTGTCCCTTTAATAAGATCTTATGGCCAGTTCCCTCTTCAACTGGATGACCATCTTTCAACCACCTACCAAAGAGGAAGTTGAGATCTCTGTCAAAGTAAGACATACAACACCCCAAAATACGCACAACTTCTATTAAACAGAACACCTCAGTAGCTCAATCTGCACTTCTACACAAGTTTGGAGCTGTCATATTCCACCTTCTTGAGTGCCATGGACCCAAATGGTTTATCAGAAGGGAGCAGTGGGGAACAGGCACTAATGAAGACATCAGAAAGGTGACAGCAGTTACCACCAGAGGCAGAGAAATCTCCAAAGCAAAAGCAATCCTGGGTGGCAGAAGAAAAGTGCACAGTTGCACTGGCAAAGGAATAAGAACTTTTCTTATCTATGCCACTCCCCAGGACAATGATACTGGCACAACAAACCAAACTACTTTAAAATAAAACCCTGATGCTGCCAAGTGAGTTGTCTTCAGTGGAGCCAGGAGTTTGTCCTCTGCTCATTAACCACCACCAGGTAGCACAGGTGGTTCATAAAGCTCAACTCCACACTCACATAACCAAGCAGCAGATTTAGGTTTTTCCTACTGTCACACAAGTGCCCTTACGTGATAGTTGGTGAGGGTGTTCCTGCAGCTGAACAGTCCAGCTCCAAAGGGCTTTGGAGAATCACGATGTAGTCTGAGAGCTCATCCCCACCTTCCACAAATGGTGGGACTGTAGGAGAGAAAAGACCAACAGAAACACGTAAGCATCAGAAATATCATGCAAGTCTCCCTCAAACAGCAATGTTA
>JAWWEU010000005.1:24902826-24912924 GCA_035583155.1 Acropternis orthonyx | reverse complement strand
CATGTGATCAGTGGCTCTAGAGTCAACTATGAAAGAATGTGAGGTATGGTAGAAACAAGAGCCTTTGGAAGGATTATACTTGACGGGACTAAAGAACAAGAAAAAGACTGTTTTAAGTTATTCTAAAATGGAAGGAGTGAGTACAGGTGATCAAGCTGTTCCTTTGTGAAAGGAAACATCTACCCAGTGTTTTTTTGTGGCTTCAAATCACTCTTCTCGTTTTTTTTACTGTCTCTCATTTGGCTGGTTTTTCTAGACCCTGTGGAACCACCTTATGAATGGCTGGGGGGACTTTTAGCACTCCCTGTCAGCAGAAGGAGAAAACAAAAGTGCTGAGGAACCTTTTCCAGGTCCTTCTTCACCCTGTCCATCCTCTCTGGGAAGGAAGCACTGCCACACAGCTCAGTTCTTTACAGTTCACAAATAACCCCTTCCATGTCAGGAGAAGGTGATTCACGTTTTTGTACCGTTCATTTACCTCAAGACACTCAGCAGGGACTGCTGAGCTGTAGGCTGCGGTAACAGATTCAAGGGATACAGAAGGAAAAGTAGTTTTTCAAGAGAAGGCTCAAGATTTGCACAGCACAACTCAAATTCAGAGAAAGATGTCCTCTCCCAGAGGTCATTACTCAGTGATATTTTTAATGGATACACTTGAGTATCTGTGATTTTCTTCTATGAAGGCCAAGCCAGAAGAATTTTAGGGGTTACTGAGAATTATACTCACCTACCACGAGCACAAAAATCCTTCAAGAACTGACCTGAAAGTCAGAGTCTTCAAACTGTCCTGTAACCCTGGACAGAACTCTGTGCAGTGCCCAGGTTCAACGAGATGTGGAGTGTGACTAACTGATCTTTCATGTACCAACACCAACAAAAATAAAAACACCCATGTTTTTGGAATTTGTCTGTATCAGGTTTATGGGAATCTCATAAATCAGCAGTTCTGCTGCTCACACACCTAAGATTTCAACTTCATACTTGATTTCTTGCTCTCCAGCTATGCTTGTGGCCACACACCAATACTGGCCCCGGTCAGCCTCGACAGCGTTCAGAATCTCCAGCTTCTTCCCACCAGCCAGGACACGGAGGCTGTCGCTTGCCTTCACAGGAACCCCATCCTTCAGCCAGGTAAGGAGAGGGGGAGGGTTGCCAGCAGCATTACACTCCAGCATCAGTGAATTCCCAGCAACCACCTGCCTGCTCTGGGCTGCGTCAGCATCGCCCTCGATCACTGGAGGAACTGTAAAAAGGAAAAAAAATATTGCAAGTGATTAATTCTGTAGCCAGAAAATGTATTAAGAGCAAATGGGCTGGGTACTCCCCCCTGCTCTGGCTCCAGGAGCCATTATGTCATGCACAGTTTCAGGGGAGAATTTGCTGCTGGGGTGGGGCAAGGCAAAGGAAACAGGGAATTCAAATGATGTAGTTCAGTATCAACCAGTCCTATAAAACAGGGGATCTGCAGGACTTTGAGAGGGAAGAACTAAATATGAAGGACTTCAAATGGTGTTCTAAGGATCCCATACAGGCTGGCTATTTCAGGTAACTATTGTTCAGCACGCAGATGGGAGTTGGAGAATGGATACATGGAGAAGAAAGAGTGGAAGAGAAGAAAGCGTGGTACCAAGGCTGGTGAAGAGACTTTGGACCAGGGCATGGAGTGACAGAACAGGGGCTGATGGCTTTAAACTGACAGAGAGTAGGTTTAGATTAAATATAAGGAAAAAATTGTTCCCTGGGAGGGCGGGCAGGCCCTGGCACAGGGTGCCCAGAGAGGCTGTGGCTGCCCCATCCCTGGGAGTGCCCAAGGCCAGGTTGGGTGGGGACTGGAGCAACCTGGGCTAGTGGAAGGTGTCCCTGCCCATTGCAGGGTGTTGAAATTGGATGATCTTTAAGGTGCCTTCCAACCCAAACCCTTGTAGGATTCCACAAAGCGAAGAGCTTTTTAAGAGTCCCATAAGGCGGAGGGTCTAAATCTCCTGGTACACGGCCCTGCTCAGAGAGGCCAAGCTTGAAGCGCAGCCCCTGACAGGCTGCAAGGCAGAAAAGCTCTCCCAGTGCAGCTGTGGAGCACAACCAACCCATCTGAGGAGCTCTCCTCACCATAGACATCCACATGGTACCCCTTCTCGGCAGCCCCGGCGGCGCTGCTCGCATGGCACGTGTACTGGGCAGAGTCCGACTCCTGGGCCCGGGGGATCTGCAGGGACTGCCCTCTGTCCACGTACAGAGCCTGGGGGCTGGAGAGGAGGGGGTGCCCATCCTTGTACCAGGTAATGGTGGGCACAGGGATCCCCTTGGTTTCACATTCCAGACTGATGAGGTTGTTGAGGAGCACCGACACCTCCGTGGTAACGTTGCCTCCTTTGATGCTAGGAGGGACTATTTCAAAGGACAAAACAGCAACGTTAAAGCCCTGCATTACAAAGATGGTCCGTTCAGGTTGAATGGAACATCAGAACGCTGTAACAACAAAATATCAGACTTCCAACCCTTCCTGCTGTATTTTGGTTGGTTTTTTCCCCCAGCAGAGCTGATACATCACCTGGACTGGTCTCCAAGACACACAGGGTGGAAAGCATGAAGAGAACACAAGAGGAAGGGCCACCAGGCTCCAGTATGTGCCAAGTCAGGGCCTCCATGCATCCTGCAATGCATCTGGGAAGCCCTCTTCCCTGTCCCCAAGGGCTAAAGAAAGAGCAATCCCTGTACACCCTGGAAGGTGCATCCTCACAGCAAGGAGCCCGCTATTGAAAATACCAGAAACACCCAAGAGCCTCTGCAACTGCAGTGGGAACTGCTCAGTGCTCCAGACTTCTGAGGATGAAGTCACTTTGAGACTAAGTATGAGCTTAACAGTCTTGCTTTCTGCTCCTATTTTTGAAACTTATTGGCCCACAGTCATTTCCCTTGCTCACCAGGCAGCAAGACTCAGATTTTTGTAGCAAACAAGCTCTGGTGTAAATCAGCCAATATAAAGAGTCCGTAAATCTCTACAGAAGTAATAAAAACACAGTGCAATTGGCAACGACTAAATTTATGACTGCTGAAAGCACCAGACACATCTGGCAGACACATTGACTCCTCCGCTGCCAAACATGATCAGTATAGCCATGGATTCCACTGACTTCCACAGTGGTCACTGCAAACCCCACTGCAGAAATGTCCATGCAAAGTGTCCACGGATGGATCTACACCTGAGATGGGTCTTGCAGATTATCAAACCACAATGAAACTTTTTAGTAATAAAACATTTTTTGTGCCAAAAACTCCGAATCCATAAAACATGCTGAAACAAACCCAGTTCAAAGGCAAATGCGTTTCTCTATCAGCAAATGCCTTCATCCACAGAGATGGGGAATGGTTTTAACGTGGTGTTTTGGGAAAATATTCAAGTCAAAAATTGGGCTAAACTGCTAAAGCAAGTAAAAACAAGCAAGAATTAGCATCTAGGCTTCTCCCTTACTCTGTGGGCTTCTGTTTGTCCAGCCAGGATTCATGAGAAATTTAAAGAGGCGTTCCAATCTACTATCACAAGTTCACCTCTCCTGCCTGAAGAGCTGAAGTAAATCTTCTCATCAGAGAGAGTTTTATTTGTGGGGCTTTTTGTTCCTCTAATTTTGATTCCTCTCATCTCACAACAGCCACAGTCCCCTGCAAGTCCTGCCAGCATTCCTTGGTTCCTCAGGGACAAAGCCTGGCCCGTGATGGGTGTGCAGGCAGCGTCCTGTGGCTGCTCCACGCCTCAGAACGGTGCCAGGTGAGGGAATAACGCTATTGGCATCACACACTCTCAGTGTTCAGAAGCAAACCCATGGCAGGCGAGGACTTGAGGGCTCACAGAGTCAAATCCCTACCCTTCACACCCTGGGCATGAGAGTGATAATGCCACAGACACATTTCTGCACTTGTATCCCCCTCATTTCTGCTTGCTCCGTGTTCAGGTCTGACTTGGCTTTCACATGTTTTGTCCTCCAAACTGAAAAACTCTTCCTCTTGTCTCCTTTGAACCTTCCTTCAAAAGCCTCCTCTTCTTTCTTCCATGAATTTTCCCCCTCCTTTTCTCCCAGCTCACAATGTTAATGTGGTTCCCTCTTGCTCGTGGCTTCTCTTGCTACAAATGACCTCCGTGTACCCCATTTGAAGGCAGATGACACACCACACTACCTGAAGATCATCTGGAACACTCTTGCTCAAAGACTGTTTAGGTCTGACTCTTACTGGTTTTGCACTTTATACTTTTGCAGTAACTTAAGACTTATTCCTGGCTGAATTTATTCCTACACTTAAGTAAAGGAAAACAAGACCATAAGCATATTAAACCAAAAATCTTCTAATTCATTTTCTTCTTCCTAAGACAGATCAAAATTCAGTTGAAACTAATTAAAAGCAGAATTTGAGAAAGCCTTTCCAGATTTTCGTCTCTCACCACCGAGAAAATTATAAAATGCACAAATCACCACTTAAAGGCCAAAACTGCAAAGACTACACCCATACTTGACTTAATAGATATAAATACTCAAAAAGGACCACTCTGTGAACAGATGAACATTAAGTTACGTCTGTTTCAGTAAGTTTCTTTTCCAAATGGAGATACTCAGATAAACACAAACGAAGGATCTGATCCTGCACAATTTGTGTATATGAGCATCTCCATTCAAAAAGAAACCTTATGAGTAAAAGACCTTCCAGGGCCAGGCATTCTCCACACTTACCATGGACAATGAGCTTGACCTCCTTCACCTGTTTGCCAGCAGTGTTGGTGGCACTGCACTGGTATCGACCCTTGTCAACCCTTCGAACGTTCTTCATGTGCAGAACTTGATCTCTGTCCAGAAGCTCAACGTTGGGATCACCCAAAAACAAGGGCCTGAAACAGAGATTGTTTTGCTTCCCAGAACTCTGGCCTCACCCTTTCACCATTAAATTAAACTGACAGGAGGAGTAAGAGGTCCTTCAATGGCAGTAACTGTACCATCCAAGAATACCATTTAGCACTAAATTAACAGCATTAATCAGAAGAAACATCAAAAAGTGACGAACTATTATAATTAATTTTATTCCTAGTTTTTAAAAGAAAACAAGCCACACAAATCACTTCACTCAGGTCATCCAGGATGGCAGCATCAAAGTCAGAGCCCTTTGCTCAACCACAGCTCCTTTTCCTCATTTACTTAGTCATGCCAGCCCTTTGCTGATAACAAAAAATGTCAACCACTAGTTGAAAGTGTCAACAATATCCATACCAAAGGGTCAGGAATTGTCACAGCAGAGTATCTGTGAGTACTAACCCATGTCTATACTGAACTGCATTGTCAAACACAAAACCACAGCCCAGCTGGGTTGTCAGCTAATAGTTAAGCCACCAAGAGTCCTTCTCCTGGGATGCTCTCCTGGAAGATGAGGTGAGGAAAGGAAAACATGCAAGCTACAAATGTTTTCAAACCTCGAATGTATATATGCCTATACAGCCTTTAATGTATACATGCAGGGCTGCACAAAGGCACTAGCTAGAAAAATGTTTGACGTGGGTTCTGTCTTCTGATGCAAAAATAATCTCAGGTAAACAACTGCATCTTAACTAATGGTATGTTTAATATTATCCAGATACGGTAACTCATGGAATAAACTCAACGAAATGGCTAAGTTTATAACCAAATGCTTGAAGCATTGTCTGGCTTAAAATACCCTACACGTGTTCTGCAAGTGCCAGCAGTGGAGGAGTTCGCAAAGACAAGCAGAACTTTAACTTCTGATAAAGGACTTGCCACCTCACACCACCTCAAATTCTGGCTGACAACAGTAACTTAACACTAAGGAGTTCAAGCAGAGTTTGCAGGTACAGTGCCCTGTGTCCTAGGGCAGGAATAACCCAGACACAAACCACAAAAGCAGAGATACACTTACTTGCCATCTTTGAACCAGTGAATGGCAGGAGCGGGGAAGCCCTTGGCTCTGCACTCCAGGCTGATTTCCTGGTTGAGGATGACTGCAACTTCCCCAGGGGTGTCAGCACCTATTATGCTGGGGGGAACTTCCAAGAGACAAACATAGGGAAGAAGTGGTATTTAGCCAGGGAAGGTTTGCTGTGTGACTGGAAGCAGTGGATCGTACTATTCCCTTGAAACAACTTTAGTTTTCACTGCAAGGGGAATTCTGCTGGATCACAACGGCATCTCTACCATGACAAGCACATCAACCCTCGTGCTGGTGAGCTGTACACAGGAACACTCCTATGTCACTCTGCTGTCCGCTCCAAATGCAAAACAAAGTACCACAGACCAAAACCCAGAAATGAAAAGCAGCATTTTGTCTGTGTTGCTACAAGAATGGCAAATTTTAAGCACTCAAAAGCCACCATGATGAGTGAGTGCTTCAGCAGCCAATACTTCCTGGGCAGGGAGTGTAAGGATCTCTAATGAGTCCAATTTATTGCCTGCTTAAATATCAACTGCTTTTCCAACCACTGACTTTAAAAAAACCCAAACAAAATAAAAATCAACCCTCAAACCATGAACTAACCTAGTATGTCTAGGTTAAACAGCTTCTCAGAACTTCCTGCTACATTTATGGCTTTGCATGAGTATTGTCCAGCGTCCTCAGGAACAGCTTTCAGGAGCTTCAGTATCTTCCCATTGTGCAAAATCTGGACAGCGCTGCTTTCCACAACCTTAAAAGAACCCGACACATCAGCCTTATATGCTCCAAATTACATCAGCCAAATAGCACAGCTGGATTTTTATAAGAAAATGGTAGTTTGAGGTTTAAGGATAATCTGTTTCCCCTTTCAGTTACAGCACTGATCTCCTGCCCTGCTGTGATCTGTTCAGTGTGGGTTTGCAGCTCAGTGTACAGCAGGGAGTGGGGAACCAAAGAAACCCTCCATCCACCAGCAACGGGCACTCACAAAGCACAGAAAGGGGTTTCTCCTCATCCTAAACTACGACTCGTCAGCTCCATCTGGAAGCAGAGGACTCAAGGATAATCCTGAGGAATTCAAATCTCCTCCAAAAGTTCTTATTTATCCAGTCATAAAATCACAGTTAACAAAACAGCATTGTTGGTCCCCTCTGCAAGGACTTTGGCATCTGCAATACTGGGAGACTGTTAAGGATAATTCCTGAGGGAATCCTGAAAATAAAGAGCTTACTTTTCACTTATTGAATTAATGGATGAGCCGTATTTAGCTGACCTTGTGTTGGGGTGTTCTTAGTGCACTTTTAGGCACAGAAAGGCATGCACAGGTATTTACTTCAGTTAGTTCTTATATCAAGCACTCCAAAGTCCCCACAAAACTGAGTGAGGCTGCCTAATTTCAGTTATCATACTTACCTGGATATCTTCTTTATACCAGGAGATGACTGGGAAGGGGTTACCAGTTACTTCACAGAAGAGACTTACAGGGTGATGAACAACCACAGATGTATTTGTCACCTTTTCTTGATCTCTGATTTCAGGAGGAACTGCAAGAAAGCTCAAAGTCATGACTGAAGCCTTCCATTCCAGTGACTTCCACTTCCTCCTTCCCTCTCCAGTCAAGGGCCCCCGTAATCCAAACTTCTCAGACCCTTTTCATTTCCTCCTCAATGCTTCCTTGGCTCTGGCCATACCTCCCTGTGCCCTTTCTTATCTTTCTCAAAAAAACAGTCTTCTCTTGCCCAGTAACAGACTCCCTGGGAAATTCACTCTACCAGAATAACGTTTTTTAAACTTAATACTGAATCTTAATGTTACTTGATCTTAAATTTAGTACTAAAATCTCGTGTTCTTTGTTCAGAAACTTTTGTCTAGCAAAGGAAGCAGATTCCAGAGTTACCCTTCCTCTTCACTGCTCCAGTCATGCCCAAGAACATCTGTCTAATTGTCCCACTTTGGATGCAAAGAGAATGGCCTTATGTGGTGGATTAGAAAGTCCCAACCCACTGATGAGTCCCACCAGCATAAGATGGAATTTCTGCTTTTCTCAGAATAAAGATGAGGATATAATCCTGCTCAGGCATCAGAACTACCATGGGAAGTGAACAAGGCTGGAATAAAAGTGCTCTATAAGAACCAATACCTCAAGGCCAACTGTGGAGTTTCTACTTTTTAATTAAGATTCCAGGAGAAGAATGCCAGGAACAAGAATTCTCCTATGTTTAATCAGATAAATAACTTTTCTCATATTTACATTTGAAATGCAGATCTATCCCCCAATCTTTAATCTCTACAGTATCAAAATCTTCATTTGTTATTTGCATTCAGGATTTCAAGGATAAGCAGAGCCCTCTGAGATGCACCTGGCTCCTTGAGCAAAACAAAGACAGTTTCTGCATAAAGTCACGGAGTACAGAAATAACAGAAAGAATGCAGAGAACATCAGAATGAAGAAATGCAAGCACTCAGAGCAGATTTTAAAATTTAACAGCACATGGGCAGACCTGGGGCATGCAATCTCCAGCAATAACATGAAAGATCTCCTCCAAAAGCAGCTCCCCCGTGGCTGGATGTGCTCCCTACCATGCACTTGCAGGCTGTATTTCCTCTCTGTGCTCCCAGCTTCGTTGGTCGCCACACACACGTACTCGCCGCTGTCCGAGGGGCTGACAGCAGCAATGAGCAGCAGCGTCCCATCCTCCAGAACCGAGATCCCCGGCTCACTCCCTGCCAGCTCTCTGCCATTGTGCAGCCATTTGATGGCAGGCTTTGGAACACCTAGCAGGGGAAAGGGGAAACTTCCTCCAGACACTTCGCTCAGCTCAGAGCAAGAACGATTCAAACAATTCCTGCTGCTTGCTGGAAGTCTTACTGGAAGGACGACACA
Source organism: Acropternis orthonyx (assembly GCA_035583155.1). Classification (NCBI taxonomy): domain Eukaryota; kingdom Metazoa; phylum Chordata; class Aves; order Passeriformes; family Rhinocryptidae; genus Acropternis; species Acropternis orthonyx. The sequence goes on along the minus strand of JAWWEU010000005.1, from coordinate 24,904,118 downwards.
TGTCTTTCCAAGAGGAAGCCCCAGCTGTTACAGCATGATTTTAATATTAAAAATCTTAGTCCTAAACATTATAAAACCCCTTTGGCTAGCAATGACTTTCCACGGAACTTCCACACACGGTGGTTATTTATATTACCGTTAGTTTGAATTTTTCCAAATACAGTATACATGGAAAATACTGTGTGGATTGGACGCTTTTACAGAAACTCAGTGATTTTCAATGGCCAACAGCAAGAGACAGTTCTGTCACTCCAAGTGGCAGCAGTGCCACACACCTCGTGCAGGACATGGGAAGGCGATGCGCTGATTTGCCACTCTCTCTTGGAAGGGGCTGTTGTATGGAGGGTCCAGGTCCGCTATACTGGGAGACTCTGAAAGAAAATTAGACCCCAAAAACTTCTTGATATCTGTTCTCAAATGTAAAAATGCAGTTTGGCAATAAGTCTCTCTGATCCACACAGGGTCAGGTTCCAGTAATCCTCCTTACATTGACTGGAATGTGTATTATACAAGCACTCTGATTTCAGTAGGAATATTTAGGAAGCAAACAGCATAAAGAGCCTTTCGAATCTGATCTGACTGAAAATGGTTCTTTTGAAAACCTGCTATATTTATTCTGAAGGCAATGTTTCTATTTAAACTGGGTTTTTCCACACACCACACATTAGTGCTACTGCCATCCTTTGTTCTCAGCCCTCATCTTAAACTCGTGTGCAGGCAGAGAATACACAGAGTACATTATTTATAGTTATGTGACGTTACTGAGAAGTCCTTTGTTGTCTGTAACAAGCATTTCTCAGCACCCCTAATCCAAAGGGATCAGAACATTGCCTTTAGACTATTGCAAAGAAGAAACAGTTCCTGCTCACTTAGGTCAGTCACGCTGCACTGGTGTCTGTGATCCCGCCAGGTGAAGCGTTACACCACAGATTTCAGCTGGCACATTGACCACGGTTACCCCATTACCATTTCAACACGTTTTTGTCGTTTAAATACATATATATAAGTTTCTTTTTCTTAGTTCTGCAAACTCTCCAATGACTATTTGCTTATTCTGATTTTCCCTAACATCAGAACACCACATCTAAAGCAGATGTGGATTCTGCATCTCACACCAGTCAGCAGCAAAGAGCACTGCCCTCCAACACATCAGCCAGGCAGCGCTGGCAGGAGAGCCATCCCAGCCAGGGCAGGGCAAGGAAGGGCAGGGGCGGGGCAGGGACAGGGACAGGGACAGGGACAGGACAGGGACAGGGAGAGGACAGGGGAAGGACAGGGACAGGGGAGGGACA
>JAWWEU010000005.1:24883453-24897169 GCA_035583155.1 Acropternis orthonyx | reverse complement strand
GCCAGCAGAGATTCCCAAAGTATCCCAGGACTCACAGAGTAAATCACCCACTGTGGAACTCCCCAGCCTGGGGGAGGGGCTGGGCATTCCCCCCTGAACCTGAGCATAAATAATCTTGGGGTTTGGGGACTTCTGGTATCACTTGTGGGATGCAGAGGAGGAGCAGAACCCCAACAGGGCTGTGCCCATCATCCTCACCAAGAGGTTTCCCTTCCTTTTCCTTTGCACTCAGGGGCCCACGTGGGGCTCAGCACAGGGGCCAATGAACACCGTTGGGTTTGTGCCCCAGGGGGCTGGGTTAGACATCTGGGTTTGTGGGTTAAAACCAATTTTTCTCTGTGTCATTGTATTTATTGAGATCTTTTTAGTAAATTGTAACTGTGACTCCTCATCTCTCTTGAGTTGGGCTCGTTCCTCCCGCGGTTCACCTTCAAACCAGCCCAGCAGAAGGCAGGGGGGGCAGGGAGGACACCCCAGCCCAGTTCAGCTCCCACCTACCATAGACAGTGAGCTGGACCTTCCGTGTGGCGTAGCCAGCAGCGTTGGTGGCACTGCACGTGAACTCCCCGCTCTCCTCGCCCCCGGGGGACACCACAGTCAGGCTGCCATCAGAGCCTGCTGAGAACCTCACATCGCTGGCAAGGATAACTTCTCCTTTCTGGGGGGGGGGGAAAAAAAGAAGTCCACAATGCCTGGATTTTCTAAAATAAACCAAACTCCAATAAATTAATTCAATAAAAGCTGCTTCTATTGTGTGTGGCTTAGATGAACAAGATACTTTATATTAACTAAGAAACTTGGCCCCAAAATTCCATTTATACAAACGAATTAACTTCAACTAACTTTTCAGAGCCCTTGAGTGTCACTTTCTAAGCAGTAACAAGAGCAGAAACACAGGAATTCTTATGCAGAAAACCTGCTGCATTTTACAGATCACAATTCTTAAAAGAAAAAAATCAAGACCTCAACTGAGTCAATTCTTACCTTGACTTCTGGTGTCAAAAAGAATCTTGCATACATTATATAAGCTGTCAGAGTCAGGAGGCTCCTCCTTGTCTCTACTGAATGTTATTAAGTGATAATTAAGAAAAACCACTCCTCTCGTGTTTTCTTCCCTCCCAAACCAACAGTTGACCATGTTCTGTCCCTTCCTTAAAATGAAGCTGTTTCACATGGTCCTGATCAGTTACATCTGCACAATTTCTGAGGCCCCACGGTGCCTTCGCAGCCATGTCACGGGAGCTCTAATACACCCCAAATAACTGTCACTGCCAGAGATGATCCTGTCCAAGTAGGGGGGGAAAAAAAAGCCTGACATTCAGAGGAATTCCCAGAAAGGCTGAAAACCTCCTCCTCAGTGGACTGAAAGGTGACAGGTTAGGCCCAGGATGCCATTATTAGACACACTCTTCTCGGAGGCAAAACTCATCTTAAAGCTCCAAAAGCAAAACGAACTCTCCATCTGTGGCAGGCTGCCTAAGCTCAAATTATCAGCTCACAACAGCAACAGGAACAATTTCTACAGGGTTAAAACCACCAAGACAGAGTGATATCCCAAGCCCCTGCACAGAACAGAGCCCTGAGCTGTGGCAGGAGCAAGGCCCAAAGGGCTGCCCTGAGAAACAAAAGCAGCTCTGAGCAAACAGAAACTTCCAGTCCCTCACAACTGATACTCTGGGCCATGTCCTTTGAGTTCAGTTTTTGTGCCAACTACATGATACGTGCAGTTCATCTTTCAAAGGGGAGGGAATTACCTTGGACCAGACAATGGATGGCTTGGGAACTCCACTTGCTTTGCAGGGCAGTGTTACTGGGATTCCCTCAATGGTGCTGAATATCTGCTGCCCATGCTGAATGACAGGCAGAACTACAAATAAATGCAAGTATTAAAGACATGCAGAAGACATTTCAGGTTACAGTATTATCCTTATATTCAATTACTGCTTCCTACAGGCAGCAGTGTTGGGACTGTTCAGCCTCCTCTCCAGCCCTAAAAAGGACAAGGAGCAGCCACTTTCACTTCCACTCTCCAGACTTTTGGGACAGAATAAATCCCTGTTCTCTATAAAGCAGGAAACCACGGTGTGATCACCGCATTAGGTACCTGCAGTCTGAAATTGACTGCAGGTATTTCACTGACTGCAATTGCTTCAGAAAGGCTTCATCACATTATCCTCTGACAACATTTTAGGTTTCACTTCTCGAAATCAGTGACAAGAGACAAGAATCCCACCTCCCTTGCTCAACTGAGCTGCTTTTGAATTAACCATAGCAAAATAAGACCAGATTTAAGGCTACAATACCACAACCTAGAAATTTCTAAACACATACAAAGGTATTCCTTTTCATTCTCAAGTTCTGATACATTCAAAAATCCAGTGTTGACATGGAAGACCTTATGAGTACTTGCCTGTATTAAAGATTTATAGCTATTCTTAACAAAAATGGATGTTCCAGAATCTTCACTGAAGCTTAAAATAAATCTCCCATGATTAATTTCACATGTGATAAAAATTAACATCTGAGAAACCATGAAGTGATTGTGGCCTCACAGAGTTAATATAAATACGTTCAGCCGAAATACAGATGGGTTACCACAGTGCTAACACTTCGTCTTGCTGTCAATGTAATTTTGGCATGTTTTAATTGAAGAGAAAATATAAGGGGGAGGAGAATGGGGAGGACACCAAAACCAACAAATGAATTAGGTCTTGCCAAAACTCATAATTCATTTTCTTTCATTCTGATTCTCCCACAAGCCATGCTTCCCTACACCAGTTCTGAAACACTCAGGCAGCCCTTCTTATGGGTCTCCAGTGAAGTCCCACCTGTACCTGTTTGTTAAAGATGAAGAATGCACAACTCAGCCTTTGGAGGTGTTTAAAACTGAGGATCTTTTATGACCACAAAACAGTGTTGTTTGATTCTCCTTTCCAACAGCCTGGATCGCTCAGCTCTTCCCTGTGTGCAGTGGAATTTCCCCCCGTGTTACCTTCCAAACTACCCCCGTTACGGAAGAGGAAGCCGGAGCACGCAGTAGAGCGGGAGTGCCCAGCTGCAGCGAGGTGCTGCTGGTGAGTGTGACACGCTGGCTGGCCCAGCCCCGGGCAGCAGGGCTGTCCCTCACCGTAGACGCTGACAGCAGTGGTCCTGTTGCTGGAGCCAGCCACGCTGGTGGCCATGCAGGTGTAATGCCCGCCGTCCTGCAGCCGAACCCTCTCCAGGTGCAGGCTCCCGTCGCTGCGCACGCTCACGTACGGGTTGGGCACCACCTGCCAAAGAGGGGGGGGTGGGACGTTTGTTTCACTGCCAAAGATACTTGGGATAACACTGATTTTGGCAGGCAGTGTGGCTTTCCTTGATTATTTCACGATTTCAGAAATTATACGTTCCCGGAGAATTTCACTAGAGCTTTTCCTACTTTCCATCTTTCATGAAAAGCTAATCTTAACTAAGAATTTTGGTAGCACCTCCTATTTCCTGCCAGAGTGAGATTAAGATCTGCAAGAGCAACTCTGCTCTGCCACAGCACGTCCAGAGCTGCCACTCGTGCTTTTAATGAAGCAAACCCAAACTTAGCTGAACTATTTCACTGCATTTTAATTGGTTATTCCAGCAATTCAGTTTGGTCACAGAGCAGCTCTTGATGAGTGCAATGACTTGTTCTTCCACAGGCAGGTTATTTTCCATTATCAAAACCTTCTAACTTCCATATCCATCAAACAGAAGAGATCAGTTCTTGTGCAAACCACTGTGAAGGAAAACTAACTTCCACCAAATAGTAACCCTGTAAGAGTTCTGTATCCCATAGGAATATCAGAGGGATCCCTGAGCTCGGCAGCACAGCCTGGGCTCACACAAGGGTTGTTACAAAGCAAAGCTGTTCCAGCCACATTCAGAAGGTGCAGAATTCTTCTCTTACTCCAACACTTTCCCTGGAGTGCAGCTTTTCCCACCAGCTTACGATGACAGGAAACCAGCTCTACTACACAGAGGAATTAGCAACTCAACAAGGAGGATCCTGCCAGTATTTCCCTCTGAAGTTACAGCCTGTGCTCCTCGCACTCACAGGGCCTAAGGAAAAGCCAAGGACTCCCAGAGACACCAAAACTGAGCAGAAAACTCCAGCAAGGGCCAGGTAGTGCCAGGCTCTGCTTGGTGACAATAAATTAAGCATTTTGCTATAATATTTCAATTCCAGTGCGGAGAAAGGGCTTTAGGGAGAAATGAACAACCCAGATTAAAAGCAGCTTCATAGCGATGTAAAGTCAGTAATTTCCCTATTGAACACATCAAGTTTCATGCAGACAACTAACCCAGGTGTGGTGTCTACATCACCCTTCTAGAATCTCCAAATGGGCTGGGTTGGAAGGGATCCTAAAGAGCCTGTCTGCAGGAGTTATACACCAGCACTGGTATGTTCCCAAAGGGGAAGAAAACACACTCATCCATGCTCTGAGCAGAGCACCACTAGGAAAGGAGTGTGTGGAACAGGACACTGGCATTTATCTCATCCCATCAGCAACAGGAAAAAGCATGATGTTAAAACAGTCTAAATCTACAACAACTTTGAGGTATCTTTATTTTTTTAAAAACGGAAAAATAAAAGCTTTCCAATTGCCAGTTTAAATTGCAGCACTCTTGTCAGTCTGGGAGGTATATCCCACTGGCATTCCCACATTCAGAGCCAAAGGCTGAAATTTATGAGTTACAAAAATGCATAAAACTCCTTTGAAAGTAAGTAAAACAGAAGATAAAAGGACAATTCACCAGTTCTTTCCTAGACCTTCACATCCCCCAGTGCCATCTCCTCTTCCCTCATCTGTGCTGCGTTCCATGGAGCTTTTCTCTGTCAGCAAACCTCCCAAGAGACAAAGCAGTCTTACCACCATGCTGTTTTTAATCCACCTCCTCTCTGGAATGGGGTTCCCAGCAAGCAGAACACATGGCAAAGTGAGCTGCTGGCCCTCAATGACATTGGCTGTGGCTGGGCTTGCTCCAATCAGAGGTTTGACTTGAACAAAAGGAAGAATGAGCAGAAATTATTAAGAATTTTTGTATTTTCACATAAAGTATTCAATTAAATTAGGATTACATTAAAGGCAGGAAGAAAGAGAAAGAAATGTAGAGGTGGGAGAGCAGAGGAGAGAAGGGAAGCTGGAGAAATACAAGAGTGATCCTTAATTAAGGAATGGCAGCAGCTGGAAGACGATGTCCAGCTGAAACTGGATTCAGTGAAGTGCTTCCCCAAGAATTCATGTTCCCCTGACACCAAGTTCAGGTACTATTTTTGCTTACTTGGGCAAAATATTGAAGAACAGAAGTAGCAGGTTTGGAGGACAAAAAAATAAGTGGGCATTTCTTCAGGCACAAAATTCTGAAGGATGAGGACAGAGGTCAGAGCCCAGCACAAAACCTGCACAATGTGTGAAGAGCCAACAGTGGGCACGCCTGGGCACAGGGCTGAGGAATGACAGTTCAGTAACGGGGATTAAATAACACTTCAAAGCAGGTAAAGCATGTCTGTCAAACACCACCAGGATCACAGGCTCCTGTGACACCTTTTAAGTTAACAAAAGGTTTCTTCGATGGCAGACTGGCTCCTTTCTTACCCTCCTGCAAACCTGCACAATTGCATAGCATTGTTTTTCCTTTTACTGCCAATTGTCCAACTGAGATAATAAACAACTCTTTAATAGCACATCTGTCTGAAGGAGAGTGGGGTTAGGTTGGATATTGGGAAGAAATGATGGAGAGACCTGAGAGCCCCTTCCAGGGCCTAAAGGGGCTCCAGGAGAGCTGAAGAGGAACTTGGACAAGGGCCTGGAGGGACAGGACAAGGAGGAATTATTTTAAACTGAAAAAGGGGAGATTCAGACCAGATATAAAGAAGAAATCCTTCCCTGGGAGGGTGGTGAGATCCTGGCACAGGTTGCCCAGAGAAGCTGTGGCTGCCCCATCCCTGGGAGTGTCCAAGGCCAGGCTGGACAGGGCTTGGAGCAACCTGGGCTGGTGGGAGGTGTCCCTGCCCATGGCAGGGGGTGTTGGACTTTAAGCTCCCTTCCAGCCCAAACCACTCCAGGATTCCATGATTCTACTGCCAACCCTAGGCATTTATTGTCTTCTAGGATTACAAAGGTTCCTTCCCAGTTATGCCAGCACACTGACATAAGCATGTTCATTGCTGCCTTTTTTTTTTGTTTGGTTTGTTTCTTTTTTTTAAGGATGAATTAAATGGCAGAAGCTCCATCATTAGCATCCATCATTTTTCATTCCTTAATAAATTTACTTAGGAATAAGAAACAGAAGACAGGACAAATCCTGTTTCAGGTCTGTGTGATACATGCAGTTGGAACTAATTCCAGTTAGTGTAGCCAGGCAAAAGACAACGTTCTAACATGCAAAATCCACTGAAATCCCTTCTGATATTCCGTGTAAACGTTTTCCAGGTGGGTGTGTGTGGATGACATGTGAGCACAGCACACAGACAGGTCAGGGGGCATGGACATAACCCCCAGCTCTCGCTGACACCCCCACTCTTACCCAGTCCCGTCACTGTGACCGTGGCTGGGCGGGACTGGATCCTTCCAAACTGGTTCTCAGCTTCACAGACATAAGTCCCTTCATCACTGACCCACAGATCTGGAGGGGGGGGAAAGAGAGAGCTGACTGCAGCATCTGAAATGAGTACAGGACTGCTATATGGCAGTACATTATACACCTGCACGTACAGACACTACCATATAGTGCCCTGCCCAGGGAGTATTGCTCAGTACACACTGCAATGTGTTCCTGCACGTGAGCACACCCACAGAACAGCCCCTGAACCCCTGCACTGCATGCACAGCAGAGGGGAACTGCTTCACCCAACCCGACACTGCCTAGGAAGGGATAAAAAGGTAATTAAGAAAGCAGAGAAACATCACTTAGCATAAAGGGTGACTGAAGTGCTCCCAAATAATCAAAATCCCAATGAGACTTGCAGAGTTTTTCATTATTACCTAAATTAGGACTGGTCTAAAATAGTGAGCTTAGAAATAATTCCCTTAAAAAAAAACCAACCAAAAACCCACACCAAAAAGTCCCAACTCTTCATCCCCCCAAAAAAACCAAATCAGAAACCTTCTCCAAAAAACAACAAAAATGAAAATGCATGGCTCCTCAGTAACAGAGACCATAACCCACAGAAATCTAAACCAAGATGTAACAACTTCCATGAAAAAAGGCAAAGCCAATGACCAAACACAACACTGATTTCACAAACCTATGGGCAAATGAAGTCAGTATCAGAAACACCACCTGTGCCAAACCCATGTTTTTAGCCATTGAACAGTGACACCAGTCATGCAGCAGTCAGTGTCTGGCCCCAGCGGTGCCAGGGTATGTTCTGTGCATGGCCAGGGTACATTCTGTGCATGGCCAGGGTACATTCTGTGCATGGCCAGGGTACATTCTGTGCATGGCCAGGGTACGTTCTGTGCACGGCCAGGGTACGTTCTGTGCATGGCCAGGGTACATTCTGTGCACGGCCAGGGTACATTCTGTGCATGGCCAGGGTACATTCTGTGCACGGCCAGGGTACGTACTGTGCAAGGCCAGGGCCCCCATGTGCGGCTGGCCAGCGGCGGTGCGGGTGAAGGGCCGGGGCAGCAGCGGGGCCCCATCCAGCCTCCTCCAGGTCACGCGCGGCTCGGGGGAGCCCTGCACGTGGCACGGCAGCGTCAGGTTGGAGCCCAGATCGGCCGCCGTGTCGCTGGGCTCCTGCGTGAACACCGGGGCAGCTGGGGAGGAAACACACAGGGCTGAAACAGCCCGTCACACCCGCTGGCGCCGGCGCCTCTGGCCCACCGGGCACGGCTGTTCTGACATTCCCAACTCCAGCAACGCCCTACCCTCCAGGAGCAGCCCTGCACCTCTGCACTCGCACTGGGAGCTCTGAAAGGGGCTAAGCATCTCAAGAAAGTGAAGACAGAGCCACCCTCACCACCCAGCCCTGTGTTCTCAAGTGACAGGGTTGTTAAATTCCCCTTTCCCCTTCAAACAGCGGCACTCAGGGCTCCAGAAGCTGACTGTGCCTGACACGAACTGTGAGCAGCACATCATGTGTCAGGCCACAAGCAGATGGAAAGAATTAGGAAAGGAGGAAAGGAAAGCCTAATTTACAACAACCTCACACAGTAACTCAAGCTAGCATAATAGATTTTCTATAGGAAAATTTTCTTAGGTTGAGGTTTGAACAGTTCCCTCCTCCTCTGTCTCTCTCTTCCTTCTCATAATCTTTATATTCTGCAAAAGAATTAAGAGTAGGCTGGAACCAAATTATCTTTAATGTCCCTTCTAACCCAAAGCACTCTATGGTTCTACGCTGGAGTCGAAATGGGACAAGGAAACAGCTCAGCCAACACCACCAAGAGGTGTTCCCAGGTATTTGTGAGAAAGGGTCAGAGAACCAGGGCACCACCAGAGAAACCGAAATTAGAGTGTTTCCCAGCCAGGTTTCAGTTCGCTCACAGCCAACATCCAGAGTTATCTTGCCAGAAGCTCTCCCTGCATCGTTGGTGGCCACACAGGTGTAATCACCAGCATCCAGCTCTTGTGTTTCCTGGATCTTCAAAAGACCCCGGTGAGCATCAATAATGAGAAATGCTGAGGCCCTCAACTCTAAGTCACCTAAGCCCAGACAGAAAAAGGAAAAATATCTGTACATATCAAAAACAGAGTTGTATTTATCAAATATTTAACAAAACAGTGTCCAAGTTTGAGACAGTTCACAACATGTCTGTATGAATTCAGCAGATGAGAATTCTGTCTCCCACTCAACAGAGTGGAAAAAATCATTACTACATTAGATACATCCTTTTTCATTTATTGGTTCCACGAGGGAAACACAAACCCAGGCAGCTCTGGGCACAGAGCAGCACTAGGACAGCGTGTCACAGGTTGTATTCCTGCCTCTCTAATTGGAGGCCACATGAAAACATGACATTAGAGGCTACAGAGAAATGTTTTGTGGTTTTTGCAGCATACAACTCACACATTTTCTCCCAGAAGAATGAACCTTATTTAAGTAGGCAAGAGGCTCAGCTTTTAATCACCTCAATTAACTATGCTACAAAAAAAAAAAAAAAATTCACTGTATTTAAATAGGAGCAAGAATTTATGCCATAGGGGTCAATGTCATTTCTTCTACATTTAGGGAGTTTCACAGGTCTGTCACTGGGTAAATACTACAAAAACCTTCTGAGAAAAATGAAGTCACTTCCAGATCATTGTTCTAAATATTGCTGCTAAATAAAGAAACCAAACACCGAGCAATGAGCACACCTTTAAACCATTTAACCTGGGGGGGTGGGATTCCAGTTGTTTTACATTCCATAATAGTCGTGTCTCCAAGACCAACAAGAATTTCACTCTGAACAACGGTCAGTGTTGGGGCCTCTAAAAAGAAACGAGATTTTAAAAATGAGCTCTTTTTGAGATATAAACCATGAAAGACTAATTTTCTCTTTTTATACAAAAGAATACTTGCATTACAAATCATTTAAGGTGACAGTTAAACCCTGGGAAACATGGAAAAGTAAAGTCTGGTCTGGACCATCTGAATCATAGACAGAAAGTCCAGGACAAAATCAGAAAAGTTTCAATATGTAAAAAGTAAAAACATTGTCAGTCTCCTTCTGCAGCCAGATACTGGTCATCAAACATTTTTATACTCTGCTCTTAATAAACTAACATAGCATTTAGATACAGGAACACAATTCCTTTTCCAAAGACCTACTCAGGTTTCCAATCCTATCCCACAGTAATACCCAGTTTAGGGCTTTTCTTTAACCTTAGAAACAGCATTAGAGGGAACATCAAGCCCCAGATATCACCTAACAATACCAGTCAGCTTTGAACAGAAAACAACAGGGACATCTGGGAGCTGTTCAACATGTTTTCTGAAATTTCTAACCCTGTGTTTTCTGCACAGTTGTTTGCTTTATTAATTTCACTACACTGTTTCCTTCACTCACCAATGTACGTGAGGGTGGACGTCTGTTTGTCTGTCCCAGCTGAGTTACTTGCCAGGCAACCATAAACTCCCGCATCTTTGGGAACTGCCTTCCTTATGGTTAAGGTGCCTTCTGGGGTCAGTCTATACCTGGGAACATGCAGGGACCAACAAAAATGATTCAAAAGAGCAATAGTTATATAAACCCACACTTGAAGCAGCCACAGCAGCATGACCAAATGGTCTATAAATAGGTATTGCTGGGGCTTCCTCCTGAGAAACAACAGTGTTTGTGCTATTTTATCTACCAATAACAATAGCACTGCATCTTGTGAAAAGCATTTAAATTAATCTTGTAAAAAAAAAACCTTCTGAAGAAGAGAACTAGAGTATTTCTATTTTAGAGATGAGGTAATTGCAATTAAAGAGCTCTTGAAAGTGAAGGTTGAGGAAATACTGAGAATATTTTGGCATTACTCAAAACTTCCTTCTCACACAGGAAAGGAAAAGAAATAGAGAAAACTGTAGCTCCTACCTGCTGGAGCCAATGATAAACATCTCGTTGTGTGTCCATACCACTGTCGGCTTCGGGTATCCCGCTGCAGAACACCTGAGAGACACCTCAGAGCCTTCAGTGAAAGTCTGGTTCTTGGGTGAAATGACAAGTCTAGGCGGTTCTAGCAAAAAAAAAAACAAACTCCAAACATCAGTCAAAACTGTCGGTTCACAAAACACAGGTTACAATAAAGACCTGATCCCCAGTTTCAAGCAGTGAGAAAGCAGCCCCATGAGGTCAGAGCACACTCATTTCCTCACTTCCTCTGGCACAGTCGACCAAAACCTCAGCACAGAACACCTTTGCAACAGTCAGCGAGTCAGGATTCAGGTGTATGGGGCCTGCCTGAGATGGGCTTCAAAAAGCAGCAACAGAAGTCAATCTTAACAACTATAAGACAGTGACAACCCAGTCTAGTGAAGCTGTCCCTGCCCGTGGCAGGGGTGGTCTTCAAGGTCCCTTCCAACCCAAACCATTTGATGATCCTGTGATCCTCAGACAGAGTTCCTCAGTACAAACTGACCCCCAAAGCCACTCACAGTGGCAACAGACACTTTCTTCTCTGGTACACATGATTTTGGTCTTAAGTTACAGTGGCAAGAAAAAGACCCATCCCCACAGATACAAACTAAGTTGAGGCACAAAACTGGCTCCTGTGAGATGAGTAGTATTGATCTTCCTCTGGAGCTTTGCCTTTTGATAATCACTCTGTATTGATCTGAATTCCTCTGGGGCAGATCGTTCCAGCAGCAACCCCAGGATGAAGAGCCTGAGCCTCACTCTGTCATTTGTGAGAGGCAAAACACCCAGGGGTACCTCCCATCCAGGGCTGCTCTGCACAGCTCTTGCTCAGCACCTTCCTGGGAATGACACATCCCACAGAGCCAGGTGATGTTTGACACGTTCCAGCGGCTGCTAAGAAGCGTGTGCAAGAGCCAGCACACACAACCTGCTGAGGTGTGGTTTAATCCATCAGGGACAAGGTGGAGGTGTGATGTGTCCAGGTGAACAGAGTCCATTTTTCTAGTTCAATCTCTCACAAACAGAAACAGCACTACCACCAATGCCTCCAGGGAAGAATTAATACCATGTTCCTTTCCTAACACTGATGGGAGGAAGATTTCTGTCCAAGCCCTGTGTTGTAGCACCATTTGCTTACAAAGCTGCTCACTAAAGCAGAAACCACAGAGTTCTGGCCTGGAAGAAGAACCTCCCTGCAGAAGACTGTGCTGCTCTTGGGACAGAAGCAAGGCCTCTTTTCAGGCCACAGACACTTTGGAGTTTAGTCAGCAGATTTTTAAGCAGATAGCATTAAAACACAAAACTTAGGAAACAATCTTCATCTCTATGATCTCAGCAGAGAGAGGGGGATTAGTGACTGATAGGTGACGAGATATTAAACGGGTTTTCAAGCACTCAATCACCAAATTAAAAGCACAGAGAAGAACAGCAGGAGATCTCCCCCCTTACAGGAAGAGGTGCATCAGGAGTACTGTAAGTTTAAGAAACACAGGTGATTAAGTCTGTAGGCATTAGCAACTGAGCCACTGTGCTGACCCAACAAGGTGTAGAGGTGCCTGTGCAGGTCCACGCTCACTAACACGGACCAATTACAACTCACTGGAGCTGCAAGGCAGGGAGCGTGGAACTGTCCCCCAGACACCACTGCCACGGAATGTTCTGTAACACAGCTTGCTGAACAGGAGAGCAAGGCTCCATGGAAAATAATGGTCTGGAAATAGAGTTATAACATCGGTATACAAGTCATGGACAAAGCTGATGTCACCTTTTTAGGAAACTTTGATTTTAAATAGTTGCACTATGCTTTGTGTTTGAGTTCGTGACTAATTCACAGCTGTTAGTGTCTCATGAAAACTTACTTGTCCCTAATTAAGCATGTAAGCCCCTTCTTTGGAAGAGAAATGCAATTGCTGCTTGGAAGAAGACTCTTTGCTGCAGTGTGGCACCTGGGGAACAGAACTGGGAGGACTTTGTTTTCAGTCATGAACTAATGTGAGAAATCATCAAGGATTCTGAGACCTGTCAGAACAGTGTATGCAAAACCACACTGCTCCACTGCCAGGGAAGGAACAAACCCAATAATCAACTACAGCTGATTTGCACAGTTGCAAAATTGTAAACACAGATGCAGAAAATGCCTTCTCATTGCCTTTGTTAGGTTTATGTGCAACAACCTGCACCAAGTCCATCAGTTATTTACTTGTAGATTTAACAGCAACTGCAGGGCCCTGAAACATCCCTGGCTGTGCTGTGTGACAGCTCTGGAGCCTCTGAGCTGCCAGAGAAAAGGCACCAGAGGAAGGCAGAGACACAGTTAGAGAAGTACCAGGACTGAATCCAGATCCAAGGGGGCAGGAAGGGACAAGAAATGGCTGCACATTACAGGATTGTCCTCAAGCCATTCATGGTGTGTGCACAGCTGCCTCAGCTGCTTTTATTTGGTTTGAAATCCTGCCCAGAGACACTGGGGGTTCATTCTGCAGCTCTGCTCCCCAGGAAGGTCTCCACTCCTGCTGGGATTAGGAAACTCTCTCCAATGGCAATTCCATATCGTGCTGTGGCACCACTGTCCTGGCAGAGAGTTTTGCACAATATTATCAGGTGAGAAGAAGACAGAAGGACTCTGAATCAATACTGTATTTGTAATAAAATTAATAAAGAAAGGCCAATATCCACAGCTGTGATAAGACATTGGCTAAAACTACTGAGGTCACATTTGCCACTGATTAACCATATTGTTTTCCTGCCCAAAGGCCAGGGACCAGGCAGGCACACAGAGGGGCTTTCCTGTATGTCAGAGCCATATAATTCCTTTTGCTGTGTTCTCTGCATCACAGAGGTGAAGATCTGTAAATGGAAGGAGAAGCACAAGCTCCTTATAGTGCCCAGCCCATTCAAGGCTGCAGAGTAAGACCTTTCAAACAACACAGATCATCTGTAAAGCTTCTTCAGAGACAGCCCCCCCCCCTGCAGAGCTGCCTCCAGCTCTGGGGTCCTCAGCACAAGAAGGACATTGAGCTGCTGGAGCAAACCCAGGAGGCCACGGAGATGCCCCAAGGGCTGCAGCCCCTCTGCTCTGGAGCCAGGCTGGGAGAGCTGGGGGTGTTCACCTGCAGAAGGGAAGGCTCCAAGGAGACCTGAGAGC
>JAWWEU010000005.1:24854867-24876242 GCA_035583155.1 Acropternis orthonyx | reverse complement strand
ACGGGGCTTGGAGCAACCTGGGCTGGTGGGAGGTGTCCCTGCCCATGGCAGGGGGTGGCACTGGATGGGCTTTGAGGCCCTTTCCAACCTAAAAAATCTGTGATGCTATAAATCCAGGTTAACTCACCTAAAGTAGATACTACAAGGAGACAGAAGACAAGATAACTTTGATTTCAAGCTGTGATCTAGAACCCTGAGGCTGAACTCACACTGCTCTACAGTCCTCACTGCCACAGGGAGTTACCACACTCAGTTTACACTTCTGCAGAACCCGTGTCTGATCAGCACCAGCAAAAGGCTCTACAGATTAGATTTTAGCTGCAGAACAGAAATTATTCATCAGTTCCCCCAAACTGCATTGCATCAGTGAAAACTGAAGTGACAAAATTTGCTATAGTACGGGCAGGGTTTTTACCCCCCATCCAAAGGCAGAAATCTGCCTTTCTTCTTAATCCCTCCTGCAAGTCTCCTTCCTACAGAAGATCTCCACTGTCTGCTGACACACCTCACAACCACCCTGGGTTTATATTCCCTCCATCTGTGCTTGGGCAGCATGTTGGCTAGCAGTTATTTAAACTAAATTCCTGTGACAGAGTAAAGGATTAGCTCTATTCAGTACCGATCGGTGGGGCACAATCATTAATGTACTAAGTCCACCAGGTCATCAACTTTTGTAAGGAAAATCCCCCCTCCCTCAGCAGGTGAAATATCAGTGCTTTATGTTTTCAAACTGCTTAACACCAACTCACACTAAGGAATGACCACATTTATAACCAGTTGTCCTTTAAACTGAGATTTGTGTGAATTTAGGAACATTTTAAGTTATTCTTCTTAAAAAGTGATTATCTATTGGATAAATAGTGATTGCTAGCTATTTGGGGGCTAGTAGCCAAATACTAAATACTACTGTTTATTCAAAACTGTCTTTGTGAATAGCTCAATTTATAGAATCATAAAAAAAGGGTTGGAAAAGACTTCCAAGTTCTCCAAGCCCAACCTCTGACCCAATATCACCAGGCTCACTAAACCGTATCACAAAGTGCCACATCAGTAAGCCCAAATTATTCCTCATTTAGTTTTACTTCCTTCATCCTTGTTTTTCACTCTTAAAAAAGTCAAGGTAATGGATGAGATTTCCAACAATTTACTGTATTTTGTTTTTTAAAAAGGCAGTAATTTGAACACAAAACTTTTGTAGTTCTCTGTCTACCAGATAACACAAACATACAATCTAGAAAACATGTAACTGCTACAACCTGAAGTAAAAATGTTTCAGTTTGCGCTTCTACAGGTCATATCTATTCCGCAAGCCCAGCTCATAGTGGGAACCAGTTCAAACAAACCCAGTGTTGGCATTTCAAACATTCTTGCTGAATAAACATCCACCCACTTGTGGACAGGGTGACAAACACATTCATTAAAAATCCCCTCAAAACTGGGCATGTATTTTCTCGGCGCCGAGCGTCGCTGCTGTCCCAGGCGCTGCAGCCCCATCGCCTCCCGCCGGAGATGATGCCCTGGCACCCACCTGACACGTCCAGGAAGGTCCGTGCACGCCCCGTGCCCGCGCTGCTGGTGGCCACGCACTCGTAAAAGCCCTCGTCAGGCAGGGACACCCGTGGCATCTTCCAGCTCACGCTGGACGACTCCCTGCGGGGGGACAAGGGCAAACTCACTCAGTCCTGCAGGAACCTGGGGGTGCAGGGCTTGGCTTCCTCACTTATGGACACAGGAGAATTCCACAGTCATTAAGAGGCAAAAGAGACCCTCTGATGAATCACGTTGGGTGTAGCTTCGTGGATTTATTTAAATAAATTATATATACACATTGCCAGGCTCCTCATAAGAATTAAAAAATGTGAGATTTTGCAGAATGTCCCACTTGCACATTAGGAAAAAAGTCTTGAACATGTCAACAGCTGCCACCCAGCCCCCAGCCCCATGGCACTGCTGCCACTCTCTCAGCTGCTCCTACCTGAGAAGGCACCTTCACTCAGTGCCAACAATTTCCAAGCAGAGCCAGTACATAGGACCAAACCTGTGGCTCTCACTAGCCAGGGGAACAAGGATTCATCCTCCCCTCTGAGCTTCCCAGGCTCACAGGGATGGGAATCCAGACAAACATCTGCTGGTTTTCCCTAAATCCTGGCAAGAACAAAGCTGTTGGGCAGTAATATTACATTGCCATCACATACAGTGTGAAAGTAAGAAGAGAATAAAAGTGTAACTACATTGACTGGTGGTTACATAAGCCTTCAAAACAAACACCCTCACGGCTTCTCACGATTCAAACCCATATTTTAGGAACTCCTGGTGCAACACGCACAGATGAGGACATAAACAAGCAAAGCAGTGGTTCTGCAGTGTCCCAGTGCTCCCCTGGCCTGTTGCTATAGCACACAAACAACGCTGATAAGCGGCAAAATAGCCAGGAGAGCTTTGGCAAGTCATTGCCACATTACAGGAAAACACATTAGTGACTCCTTTGTTTGTCTAAATGGATTGATTTATCAGCCCTTAAAGGATACAAAAGGCTTGGAACATGTGTGGAAGTTCAATCTATAGCACCATGAGACAGACAACCCAACTATACCACTAACAAAACAGTGTATGGTGACCTTAAATGGCTTATTACTTGCCTCTTACTTCATACTTCCTCGAGATAACCCACCATTTCATAGATCAGACCTGTGAGAGTTCACAGGGCAATGCTGGCAAAGGGACACAGCAGTGAGGGCCAACACTACAGAATAAGGTACTATTTCTTCCAAATAAAAAAATAGGAAACTCCTTTTTCATGGAAAGTACATTAAAAGTGACATTAGGCAATCCTCTTCCTCCTGACTTGTGCTCCACACCAGATGTCAAACACGGAAACCTCGGGAAGCACAAAGGGAAATGTGTGCAGAGTGGAGCACTGGTGGTCTGGGGTAAAAAACTCAACCCCTGGCAGCCCTGACTAACACACACCTCGAGGCACCTGCCCACAGCGGGCACGGAGCAACACAGAGACTGCACACAACTGCTGCAGCTCTGCTCTGGGCTAACCCAGCACCCACCCACGTCACCTGCCCCAGGTGTACCCTGCCCATTAAGCTGCTTATTTGGCCACTCTGGGAAACACAAAGATGCAAAATCCGAAGACCAAAGCACAGCCCAGTTATCCATCCCTGCAGAAGGCCTGGCAGAGAGCAGGGTGGTGCCCACCTTGTCTCCAGCCTCACCTCTGTGTCACCCAAACCACCCCACTGCACACTGTCCCCAGCTGGGAAGTCACCACCACCAGGCTGCGGCTCACAGGGAGAAACTAAAGCCTACCACTTATTTTAGCACTGAGTTTGAAGGGATATAGTCTACATTGTTTACTAGGCTTGACTAACCACCACAAACAGCAGCTGATTATGAGTGATTTTTTTTTAACTGTTGGGAATGTTATTTCAATTATGTAAATTAATTGCCTTTCTTGTCAGAATGGCAACCGTTATTTTTATTATTTCCGACTTTTGCAGGGTTGGTGGGATCTGCCATTTGCAATACAGAATAGATTGTAAAGACACTTTTGTGCTCAGTTCCCACTGATTTCCACTGGAAGGAGGTGCTGCCTAACTACTGCTCTTGGTCTCCTAAACCAGCCTCATCAGAAATGCACCAGACTATTAAGTAAAATCCAAATTTTCTTATTACACCACCACAGGATGCAGAAACCTAGAAAAACAAAGTTGTTGCAATTTTACAGGAACTTCTTTTTCCTAAACACGTTAGTAATTTAAAATTAGAATTATTATTGCAGCTGGTATTTTCACACAGACAATTGTCATGATACATACATAACATTCAACTTGTAAATGGTTTAGTTTATGAAGTGAATGTTTTAAAATTTTGAGTAAAAATGACATCTTGTCACCAGAAAAAAGTTATTCAGTGCAGAGCAATAGTAGAGCTCAAATCTGCATTAGACTGGTAAGCTGGACAAATCCTGGACAGGACTTTACTAGCACAATGCAGACAAGCCAGGCTGAATTACACCCAACTCAACTGAGATCACCAATATTTGGCTTGAGATATACTTTGTTAAATTGACTTGAATATCTGTTTATTCATCTGGGCTGCAACAGGAAAATTAAAAACGCAGCCCAATCAGAGAGGTGCTGGGCATGTGGAAAACAAGGAGCAATGTGTGGTTTGATAAAGCACAGAAAACATTTCAGAGCTGCTGAAGGACGTGCCAGGGGGGGTTCCCTGCAGGTGAATGGCACCTCCTTGGGAACAAAGCCCCACCAAAGCTGCAGGAGGGATTCAGCTGGGTGGGGTGTACCTGCCCCGTGTCCCCAGGGCTCTCCTGAGGAGCTGCAGGCTCCACAGGAGGCTGCTGACACTGCTGGCTAGAACACACCTCCCTTTGGCTTTCAACAACCAGAATTACAAGGTGGAACTTCTGATGTTCATTATCCTTATTTTACTCTACAGAGAATGAGCAGGTAGTCCTTTTTCTATACAGAAGTCTGAAGAGCTTTCTGGTATATTCAGGATACATTTTGCTATTTTCAAAGGTTGTCTGAAGATGAAAATATTTGCTAGGGTAGGTCATAGGACATACTTCTAGGGCATTCGTGAAAGGGGTTAAAAATAAAACAATTCAAGGTATGTTGCACAGTCCTCTGTGTATCATTACAGGGCAGAGTGAGGTGGGTGTTTTAGTTACCAATCTATGCTATACTTGGAAAAGTATAAATTAAAAGCATTTGCCTTCTAGACTTTTAGACTTCGTTTATCATAATTTAAGAGCACACATTTGAGGGGGATTTTGGCCAGAACCATTTAATCCCATATTATCTGGAAAATACAGCCTCCATAATGAGTATCACCAAAAATAACAGGTTTGAAGCAGCAAGATATAAGCAGTACAAAGCAGTAAATGATGAGTAAAAATCATAAGCTATAAATATGAATAAAACAGTCTGGAGGGAGGAAAAGGTCAGTACTTACTTGAAGAACTGATCCACTCCTAGTTTTACTCCATTTCTAGTAAAATGCTGAGTAAAAGGTATAAGACTCTCCACATGACAAGGAACAGAGCCTGGCTGTAAATAATATCCTGGAGTCTTCATGGGCATTGTAACTTTTGGAGCATCTGAAGAAAGAAGACATTCCCCAAAAAAGCGTATTAACAGCTACCTACATCTGTCCTGTCTCTGTCTCTCCTTTTACTAAAAGGAAATTCAGTTTCTGAAAGATTTATATTTAGCAGATAACAACATTAACTTCTTCATCCGGGTCTAGAGACATAACTTGGGGTGGAGGAAGCACAGAAAGTATTTATATAAGTTATAAAAACATACAAGTTATCAATTTTAAGAGAGTCAGACATGACAAATGGACATTAAACGCAAATAGAAATCTCTTACCTGGAGTAATGCTAGAAAACGAGACACTTGAAACTCTCTGAAAAAGATAATCATCTTTGTCATAGCCTGTTATTTTAACAAAAAAAGCTTCGGCTGGTGGAATGAAGTCAGAAATATTCCACAGTCCATAGGGCTTTCTGTCAGGATAGTATTTCACAGGCAAGGTCTTCAGGAGTTCCCCTGTAATGCTCAGCAGTTCCAGCCTGTCTACTCTAGCTGGAAGCAGGATCCCCGTGGTATTTAGCAGCACAAAGGTAGGAATCCCTAGAAAAACAGAAACATGCTATTTTAAGTGCTAAAGAAAATCAATAATTAAAGCCTGAATGATTAAATTCCATCTGGATGGCTCACCAGCCCAGGAATGCAGCACTGAGCTCCAAACCCTCCCTTACTGAGCGGGGAAAAGCCAAACTGTGCTAAGCTGTGCTCTGCTTATTAACTGGCAGGAGACACAGCTGGGATGGGGTTTCAATTACTGATTGCCAGCAGGTGTTTCTGAAATAGCAGCTTCTTTATTAACTCCTCACCATGCCCCAGGGCTAAAAGGCGTTTCTGATGCTCCAAAAGGAGCAGAAACAGCCCTGCAATTTTGAGGCGTTTCAGAGGTAAAAATATCTGGATTTATGTGACTTTAAAAAACCAATTTAATACAAAAAAATAACATATTCTGATAAAACAGGAACTTTGGCTGCTCTCACAGATCCAAGGCCCCTGAGAACCAACCAACCAACAGCACCCCCAGAGTTATCACAAAGCTCATCATAGAGTTGCACTTGATTTAGGGGCCAGGAAATTATTTAGTATGGACTGAAGTGTAAACTAACCTTGCACTGGTCTGCTGGATGTTTTTTTGAAGTCTAGTGTTGGCCTCCTGGAGAACCCAGCTCGGAAGTCGATGGTGCTGAGCCCCGTGATCCGAACAGAGTGCCTTCCACTGCTCGAGGTCTGCAAAAGCACACAGGAAAGGCCACAGAGTCAGCATTTCAGGAACTGCACAATTCCTGAGCCATCCACAGAGTTCAGTGGATAGACCTCAGTATTCCTTAAAACTGGACAGAAAGGAGGCTTGTGTTTAAAGTTGTATGGAAAAACACCTTCCATAAAGCTTTGCTTTGAGATACTGGGCCCTACAATTGTTGTGGCAGCAAAAAGAGCCAGTCTTGTTTTGGAAGTAAATCACAAACACAAAGATCAACAGCTTCTTGTCACATGCCAGTGGCTGTAGGGGGAGATGGTCTGTGAGTCAGGATCTGACCATTCCAAAGCCTACTAGAAAAGGGTAAACGATTCAGAACTCCACAGAAAAGTCAGTGTATTAATGAAAGGTGTTTCTCTTCCCCAGCCAAGGGCTCTGCTGGAAAGCAGAGGATACACAGGAACCTCTCACCTGTGGTCCCCACCTTGTGCCCCTTCACCTCCTCATTCTGGCTGCAGCAGCTAAAACCAAATCCCCAGCAACCCCCAACCATCCACCCAGCCTTGAACAGCCTGGGCTTGAGGTTGTTGGAGGGCACAGCTGCTTTGATGGGAGTCTTTCATCTTAAAGAACACAAATCAGAGTAATTGTCAGTTACTTTCTCTGGTTCTATCAGAGAAAGAAGAAGCAAACTGCTGTTTGCCAAAGGTGCACAGGAACCCACAGCTTTTGGTCACCACCTACTTCCATACCCTAGAGGTGTCTGGAACCTTCCACTGAGCCTTCCCTGGAGAGCAGTCCCTGATCCATCCCAAACCCCAACTCCTGCGGTTCAGTAACCCCCTCCCACACTGCTGCACGTGAGTATCAAAGGAAACAGTCGTTCCTCATAACTAACAGCCCAGGGACAGGCATTAGCCACTATGACAAATCGATGTCTGACTAAAACAACCCATCATTTCCTTCTCTATTTGGTTAGCCTTTCACCTCAGACACAGCACTGCTAAGGCCCTTCCATATAAACCAGCTGTTAACAATGCAAAGAAATCCTTCATTGTGCCAAACAACTCCTGGTATCAAGCTAACTGCCAGTTAAAATTGCATTAGACAAACTGGGATAAAGTTTTCTTTGTATAGCTTGATGTGTCTGTGGAAGGAATTTACGGTGTGAATAAACTGTTCACAAAGTCACCAGTCACAGCCTTAAAATCTTTGGGTAAATAAACCAAGCCAGTGACTAAAGGAGAGTAAACAATCCACAGAAAAATACACTGGGAAATCACTTCTCTTCATTAATTACTCAGACCTTTGGATATTTGTGAACTTGAAGACCATAATAACCTTATAAAATTTCACCATTTATTAATAACCACTACCACATCTATCACTGTCATGCCTAGGAGCTGGGGGTCTTAGGCAAACACCAGGAATCAGTTTCATCTGAAAGGACTGCTTTCCAATTAGTAACTTCATCAAGTCTCTTTTCATTATTTTTAGTTTAACATGGATCCCTGGTGTCCTATGGTAGTGTTTCCCCTCCCAGACTGGATGAGCATGACCAAAAGTCAAACATTTATTTGTCACGGATGTTTTCT
This sequence comes from Acropternis orthonyx, assembly GCA_035583155.1. Lineage (NCBI taxonomy): Eukaryota > Metazoa > Chordata > Aves > Passeriformes > Rhinocryptidae > Acropternis > Acropternis orthonyx. Next base: position 24,868,326 of record JAWWEU010000005.1, on the reverse strand, counting down.
TGTCTTGCAAACCACACAAAAAAATTGCCCAAAATGCAGGTATCTATAAGGAAATGCTGGCTTGCTCAGAGAAGTTAAATTAAAATATTTCTTCTGTATATTAAAGATATTTTTCTTATTGCCTTTTTTTCCCAGTAAAAATACCCCAATTTGTACGTTTTAGTCTGCACAGAGCTGGAGGCAGCATTATGCTGAGCTTAGGCAAACTAACCCCAAGAGCTCCCCAGGCCTGGCTGCAGGAGCAGCCTGCTGCCCTGGCCAGGGCTGCTCACTTGGCCCAAAAGGCTCCAGCAAGCAGCAGAGGTGCACACAAGGCACTGACTGTAGGGGAGCACCCTCAGTACCCACCATGGCTCAGCTTACCAGGTCCAGCAGGACACAAACATTCTTCTTTTTAACAGTCCACCAGGTTGTCTCTGTGCCAGGTGTCTCAGCATTTCTGTCACAGAATCCTGCAATGGTTTGGGCTGGGAGGGACCTCAAAGCCCACCCAGTGCCACCCCCTGCCATGCATTGGGACACCTCCCACCAGCCCAGGTTGCTCCAAACCCCCTCCAACCTGGCCTGGGACACTCCCAGGGATGGGGCAGCCACAGCTTCTCTGGGCAACCTGTGCCAGGGCCTGCCCACCCTCACAGGGAAGGATTCCTTCCCAACATCCCATCTAACCCTGCCCTCTGGCAGTTTCAAACCATTCCCCATTGTGCCATCACTATCTGCCTGTATAAAAAGTCCCTCTCCCTGTGTTTCCTAAGCCCCCAGTCCTAGACAGACATTCAAACAACTCTCCGCAGAGCTGCTGAGCTCAACATGCTTTTGTAGCTCCAGTTCTGCAGCAGGATCAATAGCTTCCCACAGGGCTGCATGGGAATTAATGACCCTTTTCAAACTCCCTCTGTGCTTAGGGCAGGGACAATGCACAGCAGGATCCATGCAGCACTGGCTATAAGGGTACCTCACATGGGTGACTTCACCTCCAAAAATGACCATATAGTATTGAGAGTCACAGAGTAGAATATGATAAATAACACAGTAAATCATTACAAGCTATAGGACAGTAATACATGAATTCTGCACTAACTTTACCTTAATTGTCCACGTTCCAGGCTCTGGATCTTTGACATTTACTACCTTTGCAGAGTTGTGGATATTCAACAATTCATTCAGCCCTGATTCTTTACTGAGCCGCTTGCCTAAGAAAACAGGGAGTAAATACAGTATTAAATACAGTATTGCCTAAAGAAAACAGAGTGCACACAATAGTGTTGTTCTGTCCCAAAGTACTTTTGATGCCCATTTACAGATGAGTGGTTGTGTGCAGGCACTGGTTCTCTACAGAGCCATTTGGCTCCCTCAAGGCTCATTCCGAGGTACCAACAGCACTAAAACCCATCTGGCTCTTTCACAGCACTAAAGGAAAAGGTGAAGTGGAGAATGGGATGTCCCAGTGCCCATTTCTAAGACGTTATTAGACACCCTTGACTAACTTGAGTGCAGCTCTGTGGACTTAGATGCATGGAGCTGATGTATGAGAAAGGAAAACAGAGCTGGGGTTACAGCTTCAGCTAAGGCTGACAGTTGCACCCAGGACTGTGTGTTATCATGGCCTGAAGAGAGACTGAGCAAATCTCTTTCCTGCAAGCACAGAAGAATGCCTCAGTGGAGGACAGACCGGACCGCAGTGCAGGGAACACATCCTGGGCATAAAATATTTCCAAGATAATAAAACTTAAGCTACATCCTCAGGCAAAAGTCATCCAGAGAACACAAAGTATGATCTGATTTTATTTCTGGAGTGCTGTTCCAGGTCCCTAAGGCATCAAAACAGCAATGAACAACAGACTTGTTCGAAACATCCTCAATTATAAATTAGCTCCAAATCTGTCACTGCACTCTCCATCACACACTGCTCAGCTGGGCACAGGAGACAGGGCCTGGTTCTGAGGGCGCTCACAGTCCAAAGAACCCAGGCCCTGGTTTGCCTTTTCCCACATAAAACAAACCATCACCTATAACCCCTAAATCATGGTTCAGTGAGTACATAAATAGATGGAACACAAAAGTGTCCAGAAATTTTGAAAACAAGGACAAATTGTAAGAAAGAAGATGGAGGAGTGAAGAAGTGAACAGAATAGGGAATTGTTTCCAGTCTCCTCTGAGCCAAAAAAAAATGGAACATTGGGGAAAATTAAAATATCTGAAGTGCTTCCTTTTTTTTGCTATCACAAAAGAAGGCATAAACTACTTCACCTAAAGGATTATGAATCTCAATTGCTGGCGAAGGACCACTCAAGGACACTGTAACCTCCTTCAGACTGGGATCAAAAGGGATCTGCCAAGTATTTACAGCCATGGACAAATGGTCTGTAGACAAGAGATGCACTTTAGAGGCTTGAACTGCTTCTTCAACCCATTTTAACACCTGGAAGAGAAAGTAACAGTTGTTATCATCCTGTCAAAAGTATTTGCTGTTGAAATACTTTCTGCTGTCTTTACTGTCCTGTAGAGGCTCCACGCCGATTAATTTTTGAAAATATTAATACTTAAAGGCAATGCAATTTTAATAGAAGATACTACCAAAGCCATGCTCAGTGTCATGTTTCAAGGGGTACAAAAGCAGGCCTGGATGCAACCCTACACAACATCCACAGGCACACTTTTAAAAGGAATTAGGGATACAAATCTATGGGTATTATTTCTGGTCATCAGCTATTAGTTGCACGAAGCAAGAAGGATCTCATCCTCATCCAGATGTACTGAGCAAGCACCATCTATGGACTGCTTCAGCTTGTCCTCCCCTCGAGCCCCCAGTACAATTCCTGCTAGGCACAGCACAGAGGGGGGGACTAGAGGGGAACTAGCCTTTAGAAGGCATGTCCTGCAGCACAGGGAGGCTCCCACTCCACAGACAGGACCACAGCCCATGGGAGAGACCACAGGGAAGGAGAGGAAGAGTGTGAGGAGGAAGAGCAGCAGAGAGAAGCCCCTGTGTACTGAGCACAACCCCGTCCCAGTGACAGGGGGAGGCAGGAGGAATAGGGAGGGAGGTTGCGTTGGGAAGGGGAGGGAAAGGTGTTCCTATTTGTCTTTGCTTCCCACCGCCTGAAGGAGTAGTTAAATATCTAATTTCACTGCCAACAAATTAATTTTCCTTAATCAGCCCTGGGCCCTCAGCAGTGACTGCTGGTTACCCTGTCTGTATCCCGGCACAAAAGCCTCATCCCCCAGTGCTCCCAGTGCTTCCAGAGCCCCTGCCCAGTGCAGGGAGCAGGAGGGGACACTCAGTCCAGGGTGACCCTTCCCGAGGAGCTGCAGGGTGTGCCTTTTGATGCCACTGAAGCAGTACTGGTTTGTAGAGCATGGTCAGTGTAACTCACAGTGCTACCGACGGTGATCTGAGGTTACACACGGCCACAGCTGCATTGAGGAACATCTTCTGAAGGAGCTTTTGGTTATGTCACCTCAAGATGTGGAAACCAAGAACAAACTAACCATTCACCAGCAGGGTAGGGCTACAGAGCAAGCCTTCAGCTCAAGCACCTGACTCAATACACTAGCCCAAAAGAACTTCATTCCCTTGGGTTGTTTGGCATAATTTGCCTACTTTTCCCCTTAAAAATATGGGCTATACCAGAGGTTTGTGTGCAAGATAACCTTGTGATAGAAATGAGACTCCAGCCTGGTTTAAATAAAAGTGTACTTGTTATTACATGTTACTCTATAAAAGCCCAACAACCTTTGAGCAAACGTGCAAGAAGTTTAAATAAGCGAAAGGCATCACTGAAAACACATTTGAAACGTGGGGGCACGATTCCATAAGTTATTATTCCCCCACTCTTACTAACATCTCACCTGAGACATGCTGAATGCTCCCAGCACAGCATGAGGTGACACAGCACTGACCACGTGCCCCTCCACAAGGGTCTGTGTGAGAGAGGGGCTTGGGCATGTTTCCAAAAGAATATACTCAAAAAACCGCAGTAAAATCAACTGCCCTGCTCCAAACCCCTGCAGTAACATGGCCCAGGAGAGAAACAGGGTTTGTAAAAGAGCTGGTGACACAAGCAAGGCAGCAACTCTGCTTCAGACAAGCCTGGAACAGGAATCACAAAGCTTCCAAATGATCCAACTAATTTAAGTTTTACCTTTAGAAATTAGACAGCTGGGTCCAAAAATGCCTCCAAGAGAAACTTCACTGTTCTACTCGTATATATCAAGAGGAGTACGATGCTTTTTGTACTTGGTATATGGAAATGTTTTCATTTAATTCCAGGATCTCAACTCCACAGGTAAGTTTTCAAATGTATTGTAAAATCTAATGAACTCATGTGAACTTCAGTTTTTGAGAGTTTTTCAAGATCCAAACTGAAAATGGGAGGCAACAGAACAACCCAGCTGTCAGAAGTCTGGCAGCAACTTGCTTTTGTAGCTAAATCTTTGAAGTTCAACAGGCAGTTTTCGGAGATCCATTTCCCAACCATCATTCCAAAGAGGTTTGCAATACTGCTGTAACACTGGGTTGGAAGTAGGTTTTTTTTCCTTTGGGATCTTTACAGAAAAACCCCAGAACAACAGCAGCTTTTGTTGTTGTGCCAAAATGCGACTCGAGGATTATTAGATGGGGAAGGGCAAATACAGCAAAATACAGCAATAATTTATAACATTTCTCCAGAGAATTCACTCTTGCAACCTGCCCTACTGTCAGGTCATTCCTTGGAATGCATGCTGAAACCTGGAAAATCTATGGAGCATGGTCTCTATTCCCATTTGTTTATTCTGGGACTCAAGAATATTTCTCAAGCTGTGAAAGCAACAGGATTTCAAGTTAACTGTTTCACTGCTTAAGTGAATGTAGGTTCATACCCAAAGGGGGGAAATATTCTAACAATGCTTTTACATGCACATCAAAAAATAGGCCTGAGACAATGCATGTGAAAATCACAATATGAAAATAAAACACAAATTACATCTCTAACTACAATGTGTAATAAAAACCATGCGAGTGACAAGGTTTAGTGTTGAATCCCAAGCTCTCCAAATCAGGACCCAAAGAACCAACCCTGCCTGCCTCCCACTGCCTTTAACAGCCCTCCTGCAGTAGCTTTGTGACAGTCCTTATGGACATGAGCATGGCTTATTCCTGCAGAGCCTCCAAGTTCTGTAGGAAACAGAGAGGGGCCAGCTGGAACTGTTTATCTGTTCCTTGTCTGGCATTCACTGTACAGTATGTGTCTGCAGAGTAAAAGCACTCAGCTGCCTCTCCCATGAAACCATTCCTCCTTTTTTTCCTATGGAAATGGAGAATGCCTCTTAGGGATGGAGGGAAAAGAGGAGGCAAGAAACCTTCATTCTAAGCTGTAATGTTAAGCCTTTGACTTTGTCACCGTCACTGTGTCCTTGAAAAGCTGTGGAGGGGGCTTTGACATTTTTAATCAAGAGGAAGAAATCTAAAATTGGTTCTCCACGTGGCATCATCCAAACACAGCCTCTGGCCAACCCCCAGGCACAACCCCCAGGCTGCCACCCCGGGAGGACTGACAGCCAGGAGCAATGGGATGCTTTCCCCATGGGTTTTGGAGACCTCTGTTCCCAGCAAGGCATTCCTGAGCGTGAAGAGCACCAGAGCCACTCCACATGATCTTACAGACAGTCTCCTTCAGCACCTTCTGCACAACAATGACCCCTTTTGCACTGCCCCTTCCACATCTCCTGCTACCCATCCTGTCTTCAGTCCCCTCCCAAATTCGTCTTACTCACATAATCACTTTTGTTCACAGGCTTCTCAGCCAAACTCTTTTCTTCCCCATCTAGTCTCATCCGCCTTTCAAGTCACTCAGCAACACCCTTTTCTTCCATCAAAGTCAATACCATGTCTCCAGTCTCCTTTACAGGATTTCTACTCTTATTAAAAGCTTTTTTTAAAGCAGTCCAAGGAAATCCAGTTCCTAAGACACAGCAATGACTCATTTTTACCACAAACAATCAAAATTACCTGGAGACACAACCTGAGCCACCAGTGCCTAATAAATCTCCACTATTTTTACACTGCACCAAATTCACACTCTGCTGATCATCACAGTTCATCTCAACACCCATTCTGGCATCAGCACAAACCTCTGGGCATCAGAACCCTCTAGAGGAATTTCCCTGCTGCACTCATTAGGAGGGGAAGAAGTAAGTGTGGTGTCATATAACTTCCACTCAAAATTAGTACCTCCTGGAAATTGGTCATGGTCATGAAAACAGAGAATCTGCTCTTAAAAGGGGAATTTAACCCATGTTTGATGGGCACTCTCAGTGCATTTAATTTTGAGCAATTATTGCAAATTAAGCCCTGAGCCTACAAAAGCAGCCAAGGAAATCTCACCCTAAAGAAACACCTTTCAAGACCAGGACTTCAATGCTTTGATTAAAAAAACAAAAAAGCCTAACAACATTTGAAAGACATTGGGGACAAAATGAGAACGCTACCACTTGAGAATTTTAGATAACAAAATCTAAACTTGTGCTTTGGACTTTAAGAGTATTCTTATTAACTGAACGCATAGAACCCATGGCAAATTTGCCAAAATATGACCTTCCTCACAGACTCTTAGATGAGCTACATTCATCGGGTAAGTGGAGACACTGATGTGTTTCATGCTTTTCTGGACTGAACCCCATCAACTATTTTACCCAAATTAACTGCAGTATTTGAAATCAGAACATGTTTTTCAGAAATCAAAAAGGCAGTAAATTTTCTTGGTCTCCTCGGTACACAAACATTGGATGTGCATCAAGTTTTGTTTTGCTGTGTTTCCTTGTAGCTTAGAATGTTGCTTCACTCTCCCCTTAATGCTCAAAGGGCAAGCAGAGAGTAATGGTTTGAAACTTTATCCACTAAAAATAGCTTTGTTTGGGTTTTTTGGGGGCAGAATAATCAAGAACGTTTTAACAAAACAAGGCCTTGGTTTGGCAGGCTGTTCGGTCAGTGAGTGTGGAGCTGTTCCCTAATCCACACTCCAGCCTTAGCTCTCCAGGCCCACAACAGGGAGTGTGTTCAGCGTTTATAAACTGCACTCTGTACACATCACCAGCTCCTTGGAGAAAAAGGAGGGCAGGTTTTATTGCAGCTGATGCCTGCCTGAAGGCTGTCCCATGAACAGCTCATGCAGAGCACTGTGAGATATCCCTTTCCTTTGTATCCACTCCCCAGGGGATCCGCTCCTTGGAATCAGCACTGCTGATCCAGCACTGCAATCTGCAGTGAAGGTTTCATCTGGGATGACAGCAATTTGGTCAGCTCATTGTCACAGTCCCTTAGCCCAGACACGGCTTTATGTAAGGTCAGTGAGCACTGAAATTATTTCTGAGGGTTTTGGTTTTAATGCAAACTGTTCAGCAGTTATTTTGGAAAACTTCTGAAAGTGATTTAGAGGGGTTTTTTTTCACCTTAGGCAACTGCTTAATACAATTGCATCTCTTTGCAGTGGCCACAGGCTTTATTTTCCCCTCTCCCACAAAAACCCCCTGCAAGAATATCACCTCCTGATATCCCCTCTGGCTCTCATGCAGGTCATGGGCTGTAGCCCAGAGGTGATGCCCTGGCACAGGGTGCCCACAGAAGCTGTGGCTGCCCCATCCCTGGCAGTGTCCAAGGCCAGGTTGGAAGGGGTTTGGAGCAACCTGGGCTGGGGGGAGGTGTCCCTGCCCATGGCAGGGGGTGGAACTGGGTGGGCTTTGAGGCCCCTTCCAGCCCAAACCATTCCATGACTCTACAATTCCAGAATTATTTGCTCAAAGGAAATGTTGGGATGGAGCTGAAAGGAGCTGAAAGTGGCTACTGGAACCCTCTGCTTAAAACCTTACCCAAAATTCCAAGACAGACTAGCCATTTAGGCAGAAGCTGGTGTTCTTACAAAAAGGGAACAGCCAAGAAGTTCTGAAAGCAGAGGCAGGAATCCAAGAAAACATGACTGCCAGCTCCACCAGCACCTACAAGTGGCTTTTTCTGCTCACTTCTATTTCCCAAAAGCAGAAGAAAGCAAAACCAAAACAATCAAACAAAAGATTTATCCTAAAAGTTCAGTCCCAGCAAACAGCATTCCCCATTGGCAGTATCAGAGAACCACAGAGTGATTTGGGTGGGAAGGGACCTTACAGACCATCCAATTCCATCACAATCCCTTCTGTACACAGGGATTTCATGGAGCATCACAGACAGAAGTGTTACTCCTCATACATAAATAACAACAAAGCTCAGGTCAGGAACTGCACATTCCCAACAGCTAATTTCTTTTACCTCTGACTTCTAACCTATCTAGCTCTGGGAAGTTCCTCCTTTTGATTACATTCACATCACTGCCAATAGTTTCCATCATTCCCAATAAGAACAACAGTTTTTCTAGGCAACAACAGTAGAAAACTGTAATTTATCTCCAACATTTGTCATTGTCCAAATTCTAGGAAAGAAAGAAACAAAAAGGAACAAACCAGAGTAAATTTATGTTAAAAAACCTCACCTTGTTATTGCCTACAGTGGGAATTCAAAGCGGAATGTTTACAACATTTATAAACAATTCCAGCTCTCCAGATAACTACCATGTGATTTCATCTCTCTCCTAATTGTTTTCTCATGCACTTTTGAAATTTCATTTCTAAGACTCACCAGAGTTTTCAAAGCAAATAGTCCTCCATGGCTGAGGATCAGGAATCCCAATTACCAGGGGGCAGCAGAGATGGCAAAAGTATTGCAACAATAGCCCAATTAAAAGTTACCACCATTATTCTGTGAGCAATGAAAACCTGGAAGTTCACACCTCTCTGTCCACAATGTGAGGAACATTTTTGTTCAGCCTAATTAGAATCCTTTGCTTGCCAACAAAAGGCTCATTTAAAGCTGGTCCTGAACTCTCTTCTGAGCACAAAAGCCACTGGGCTCCTCAGAGCCCAGAACTGCTCCTTATTTCAAAAGCTCTCTTCCTGGAAGCCTTTTGGCACAGGCACAGGGAAGCTGGGGAGGTTTTGGTTACATATGGCACTTCACATTTCCCAAACATCAGTAGAAGTTACAGACTTGCATCCTGACATAGCAAATGGAAAAGGAAGGAAGGTAAAGGTGGAACCAAGTCCACATACCAACATCCCAACATTCAGAACTTCCCCTTCTTCTCCCTAATCCATGGTGAGGTTATTTAAAGAATTAGAGTAAAACCCCTGCCCTGTTTTCTCTATATATTTCAGAACTCAAGCAAAGTTACCTCATTAACTTGTTTTTTGTCCAAGTGAAAGACTTGACCAGAACTTGTTGAGGCGATTTCTTCATAGACCTTGTAACCAATATGATCCCTGTCATCACAGTCTCCGGTCAGCACAAACACCACCTGGACCAAAACACAAAGCAAATCACTTGGCACATGGTGCCTGCTCCAGGAACACATTGCAAGGACAGCACTAAGGCATGACAACAGAAGCATGTGTCACTTGGCGTGGGTTTATTACTTTGCATGAAGGACAGGCATCATTGCACTCAGTGCTGATGGGAAAAGCAATAAAGAAGAAAAGGAACAGACAAGAACCCCTTTACAAGTGATTCTCATCTATCAGGCCTGTGCTTCAAACAATACTCATTTTATAGCAACATAAAAACACCCACACAAGTGGCAAGCTGGCTAAGAATACATATACTGCTATTAGATTCAGTTGCACTATTCAATGCACAATATTAAAAGGAATATTCCTTTAAGTTTGGTTTGTTGGGGTTTTTTTTAACCAGATCAGTTAAGTCTCTATTTGAAAAAAAAAAGGTCCCTAGAATAAAGTGTCATGGTCCCTTGTGTAAAGAGATTTCACTGAATGTCACACAGGAGGATTTTACCCTTTGTCATTGAGAAAACAGGGCATTAAATAACACAAACAACCTAAGAATGCAAATCCCCCCTGTACCTGTGACTGTTTCTGTTGGATGAGCTGAAGCACTTCATGGGTAAGCCTGTAATCCTTGGATCTGGCATCAGTAAACACATAGATGAAGGAACCAGGCAGGGAAATTTCTAGCGCAATCTTTATCGCTCCAATGCTCATCTCTGGACAGTCTCCACCACCCTGTTTCACACAGAGAAATAAAACGAAGCAATTTTTTTAAGAAATAAGAACATACCAAGTAAGTTACTTTTTTGGGGGGATACTTTCTCAGCTTCTAATCATTCATTGCCCTTTTTTACCCTAAGGATTGCACGGTTCCTGCAGAGTCCTGTCACAGACTCCTGGGCAGCAAGTGCAACGACTCCAAAGGGGAAGGACAGTCCAAGCTGGAGCTGTGGGTAGCGCTGACACTGGCTGGTGTCTCTGTGGTCACTCTCGCCCATGCTGTGCTCGGCTCAGCCTCGGGACAGCTCCGTTTCCCACCGCCAGCCCTCCCTGCCTGGCTGACAATGCCAATTTGGGAAAATACTGTTTAAATAAAAGCTCACTTTAACTTACATTAAAATGAACTTGGCGTATTGAAGACAGAACTTTCCAAGGAGCTGATAAGAACTGAAAACCTGCCCCCCGTCAACTGCAAGAGATCTCTGCATGTCCAGCATGAAATATAAAACTGAGTTATTTTCAACATCAACACACCTTCACACACATGTATATACAAATGTCCACATGCTGGGAAGGAAGATGAAAAGAAGATAAAGCAATTGCTGCATTGAATTTTAATTGTGAGATGCCATCAAAAATTATGTTTTGAGGTTAAACATTCACACAGACACATAAACCAGCCAACAACTTGCCTCTCAGTCCCTCATCATACCAGAGATTTCTGGTTGTCCTCAATGAAATGTTCATGTTGGTAACAAGCTTAATCTTTCAGTATTCTTGATCCCATTTCAAAGCAAGAATATAAAATTCTGTCTATGTTAAAGAATAGGCACTTTGCCATTATTCTTTCTATAAGTCATATAAGAACCATCATTCTTTTTTATGTCAGTCCTTCCTATGTGCCCTTACTTTTATGGGAAAAGCAAGTGGTAGACTCCAGACAGCCTGAAATTCAAGAGAGAATTATCCAAAAACCTTTTGACACACATCAGAACTTTACCTTGGCCATGTTTATACAGTCCTGTGGGACACATCAGTATATCCAAATTATGCCTGTCCTGCTTTTGCACAGGGAGTATCATGTTCAGCAAAAGACTCTTCCACATAAAGCTTTACAGTCAAAATAACAGCTGATTTCTACAAACACCTACTTGGAACAAGTCAATCTCCATTCCCACTTCCAGTCTACGAGACTGTTGTCTCATGTAGTGCTCTATATGGCACATCTATTTTCCACCTATAACAAGAAAAGCACTACTGAGCTGAAGAGTTGTCCTGAGCAAAAGCATGGGCTTTTTTATTCCCATAATGTAGAAGAGTATTTTCAAAAGGCAGCTGGGTAGAACTACAAAACATCATCATCATCATCATCATGGAATGGGCTGGGCTGGAAGGCACTTTAAAGCCCATCCCATTCCAACCCCCTGCCATGGGCAGGGACACCTCCCACCAGCCCAGGTTGCTCCAAGCCCTGTCCCACCTGGCCCTGGACACTCCCAGGGATGGGGCAGCCACAGCTTCTCTGGGCAACCTGTGCCAGGGCCTGCCCACCCTCACAGGGAACAACTTTTTCCTAACATTTACCCTAGTGCATTGCCTTTATTTAAAAAAAAAAGAAAAGGAAAAATTTTCCTTTCAATATTTCCTGCCTTTCTGTCCAAATGGAAATTAAATACGGCTACAGTTACCTTGTGAAGCTTTTTGGCAAGACAGAGGTGAGTAATGCTCAGCCAGCCTCATTTCCCTTCAGTTTGGACAGGCACACACAACTGAGATTGTCAGCTGAGCTCTTCTGTACTACCCCCACAGCTTCTGCCTACACTTAACATCTACACCCGTTTACTGACATGGCATTGTGAACACTTACAAACGGGTAAATCCAGTATCTGATTAAAAAAGCATTACCAACAACCTTACAGAATACTACTGTATTCATTAAGTTGTCATTTTTACACTGAAAAAAGCACAAATAAGTGACAGCTGTTCACACAAATGCATTGACATCTGTCCCCCAGGTCCATGTAACTCCCCCTGTGTGAATATACTTTAAAAGATTTTTACACAAGCAAGATTTCAGTATAGTGCTTATGCAAAATAGTATCCATTGTGAAAATTTAATGCTGAAATAAACAAAAAAATTGCTTAACTCTTAAAAAAATCCAAAAACACTAGGGAGCTGCTGCTGCTGCCCAAATCCACATCTTTGTCATGCTTGTCCCTGAGAATTCACAGGTGATTCCAGATCTAACACAGGTAAGCCAGGACAGGGTATGGGGTGCCGTGGACATGTCCTCCCTCACTGTGGCTGTAACAGGAACAGGGCCCAGTCCTGCAGTGAAATGCACACACCCCATTTTCACCTGATGCCAAGTGCCACCCGAAAGCCTATTTCTAATGTCACAAACAGACCCTCCGATCATTCTGTGACCACAGGAAGGGGCAGCAGGAGCTGAGCTTGTCCTGATGTTCAGGGAGGACCAGTTGTGCAGTGTTCCCAGAGAACATATTCTGATCTAGTATCTTTCATACACAAGACTCCTTAAAATAATTTATCTTCACCATAATTTTAGCTTTGCTCATTAATGAATTTGGTCTATACCTTTTCTCTAAATGAACCTGCTTTTAGATTTCCCCTACCTCCACAATATTCACTGTTGTATCTTTTACCTCTCTTTCCAGGAAAAATATTCATAACAAATGGGAAGGAGATGTTCTCATTTTTCCTGCTGCAAGATGACACATCAGTCCTGTTCTAACCACATTTTTAATTTCTATTTTGGCCCTTCACCAGTACAAGGGATGAATGCAAGTCAGTGACAGCCTTAATTTAGCTGAATGAGCATATCTTGGAAGTAATTATGAAATATGCAATCAATCAGCCTTAAACAAAGAAATCTAAAATTTGTTAGACAGAAACTTTTAAACATCTTGCTTGGAAAGGAAGAGTTTGAAATTCCCAAAAGCTTCATCCAGATCGTGTATCTTTTAGAAACAGCTGCAATTATTGCCCATATTGCCCATAATTTTTGAGAAAACAAAACACGAAAACTTGAAGGATTTTTGAAGTTTAAATTTTCCCATGAAGGAGAAAAGCGTAACAGCTACTGTATTCTCTGAATTTCAGACTTTCTGCCAACTTCAGTCTTCAAGCAATCTGCTCTTACAGGGATTACACCACGTGCCAGTTTCTGGGAGAGCCTGCCTGGCACTACAGACTCCAGCAGCGTTTTCCACAGGTCAGAACCATTTTGCTTGATTAAAGACAAGACAACAGAATCATATTTTCTGTCAGTAAGGGTAACTCCATTCCCATACTTCCCTTTCTTTCCATCACCTGAGCGAAGGGCTGGAGCTGTGCCAGGGCAGGGTCAGGTTGGATCTCAGGACAAGG
>JAWWEU010000005.1:24808092-24845609 GCA_035583155.1 Acropternis orthonyx | reverse complement strand
CTGCCCTCTGGCAGTGGGAAGCCATTCCCCCTTGTCCTGTCCCTCCATCCCTTGTCCACAGTCTCTCTCCATGTTTCCTGTAGCCCCTTCAGGCCCTGCAAGGCCACAATTAGGTCGCCTCAAAGCTTCTCTTCTCCAGGCTGGACAATCCCAACTCCCCCAGTTGCTCCAGCCCTCTGACCATGTCAGTGGCCTTCCATCTCAATCATAGATGCAATATGGTTTATCATGTTCAAACAGATCTGTTTAAAAAGGAGGCTCCTTTGACAAGAGGGAGTTACATGACCTGGGACAAAACACAACTGTTGCACACAAAGTTCACACACTGTGTGGGAAGTCTGGGGGGCTTTTTCCTCCACAGAGGATAAGAGAAACACAAAAAAGGAAAGACCGAGCTAAAATTCCTTCACATGTCAGACACAATCCTTGAAAAGTTATTTAATTACATTTTGCTCAGAAAATTATCAGCAAACCACGTAGTTAGTCAATTAGCCCTAAACAAAGCAAAAAAGGTAGCGACACCTACCACAGACTGCCTACACTTGCATAATTCAAACACTACCAAATAGATTCTCCTCAGTTTTCATACCAAGCCACTGGCCTCTGAATGGAACACAAAGAAGGAAAGAGAAAAGGTTTCTTTTAGAAAATTCTAGGAGAATAGAACCCAACCTTCTAGGAGATGACCCCTTATGGGTGTGTGCACAAATACACACACATGTGCATGAACACCATCATTTCAACACTATAAAAGGCTTCAGAATATATCCAGCTGCCATTCTTTGGGAATGGAGATTTCCAAATGTAACAAAAATCAAGTAATCTGAGGCCAGCTGCTGGGAGAAAGAAGTGTCATGTTCAGTACAAAACTCAAGATATTCTGTATGCGGTGCTCTGTACCTAAAATAGTCTTTTTTCCCCTTTTTACTACTAAAAATGCATCTTTCCAAGTCAGTTAGAGAGTTTTTAATGATTTCAATTAGAAGGGGTCCCAGCTCCCCTCCGACTATTCCAGTACAAAACAAATTGCTAAAGGATTACTAGTGTAAAACCATTAGAAACCCAAACCGTGTCCTTTCAGGCATTACAACTGTAAATTCAAATCTCATGCATCATTCTAACTAAGGCTCCACTTCACAGAACTAATCCATGTGCAGCTGACAGAACACGGAATGCTGCAGCAGATAACACTGTCTGTATACACCAATTATTCACTCTGACAATATCCAGTTGGGAATATTATCCCCAGAGCTCTAACAAAGGTCCAGTGATGCTTCAAATACCACTGTGAATAAAGGGGCATCAATTAGTTGAAGTTAAAGCATCTATTTAAAAATGTTCAAAGAAAGGCAGCTACTGGTGTACCAAGTTCAAGTGAACTTTCTGGTCCTTTTAAAAATCTATTATTCATTTTAACAATGAAGACTGTAAATAGTTCATTTTCTGTTTCTTACTCCTGGTGAGGCTCTGTTAGAGAGATGGGACCAGAGATTCCTTGAGGCGCCTTCCACCCTGGGCTGCTGCAGGACTCCATTGTACAAGATGGTGCTGGGGAAAAGCTGCAGAAAATAAGACTGCAAAATAGCTTATCTGACAGAGCCAACCCGGACAGAAGAGGATACTGAAGAATTTCAGTTCTATTTTTAAAAATATGTGGTTTGGATTCAAATGCCAATTTAAAAAGAAAGATACAGCAAGTTCTTCATAGCCAGATCAGCCTCTCAAAAGCTTCATTAGAGCACTGTTTACTTTGGTAGCTGGCGAGGCAGCTGGAAGCAGCGCTCTCCCAGCCCTTCACTCTTGCCTGTATCATTTCTAATTGTGTCATTCTCTAAAAGGCACCAAGAAAAACACTTTTAAGCAGCAGAAATCACTCCAGTAAGGGATAAACTCCTAGCAGAACTCTCGGGACCCAAGGCAGAGCAACTCACTGCAGCGCGGGCAAGCGAAGGGAGTCCCCGCCAGGCTGAGGAGCGTCCCCACGGCTGCGTCTCCTTCCTCTTCATGGGCCAACCCAGTGGGAATGCCTGGCCTCTGGTCCCAGCAGCACACAGGGGCTCCGTGGCTGGGGCAGCAGCCACACCACCAGCTCAGCCCCCTTCACGGGGGCACTGAGATCCATCTGCAGCCACACGGTTCCTCTGCCCCTTCTGCAGCACTGCGCCGGCTTCATGGCTGTGAGCTGGCAGCAGCACTGCAAACCACAACTTCTCCCCACGGCAGTCACACAATTAATCTCCGGGAGTGAATATTTGTTAAATGAATCCTGTCGCACAAAATCCTCAACTCTGTGCTGCTAAAGGTCTGGCTGCAAGACTTACCACTTTGGAGAGAGAATCTGCATGTTCACTGACTTACGTAAACAAACCCCCAGTTCAGGTCTAAGCATAATTTCTGCCCACAGTCATTTGTTGTATAAAATTGAGATCTCAGACAGACAGCAAAACACCTTGTGATAGGGAATCATGGAACATTTCAGCTGGAAAAGACTTCCAAGACCATGAGTCCAACCATTCCCCCAGCAGTGTGAAGCCCACCACTAGACCCTGTCCCCATGTGCCACATCCACACATCTTTTAAACCTCTCTGGGGATGGTGACACTTCCTGGACAGCCCATTCCAGTGCTTGACAACCCTCTGAGTGAAGAAATTTTCCTATCCAACCTAAACCTCCCCTGGTGCACCTTAAGGCAGTTTCCTCCTGTCCTATATAACAATACAGTTTGAAACATCAACTGAGGAACAACTGGAAGAGACCAACACTGGAAGAGAGTCGTGCACTCATTTGGAAAGCACCCCTTTCAGGCTGTTTTGGCAGCTGTGAAACAGCAGCACTGGGGTTTCATCACCAGCAGTTCAGCCAAGCACACAGAGAGTGTCACTTGTCTCAGTGTGACCTGCCTCCTCGCAGGACTCAGCATCCTAAAAGCTCATCAGGGACTTTCTGCATTATCCTCCACACTCCACCTAAACCCTCCAGGGTCTGACAAGTTTTTGAAGCAGATGATACTGCTCTGTTAAGCTGAAGGACTTGCCCAGAGAAGCTGTGGCTGCCCCATCCCTGGAAGTGTCCAAGGCCAGGTTGAAGAGGGCTTGGGACAACCTGGGATAGCGGAAGGTGTCCCTGCCCATGGCAGGTGACCTTGAAAGTCCTTCCAACCCAAACCATTCTGCGACTCTGAGTTTACAATTCTGTGACACTGCTGGAAGGATTTCATGAATTGCAGGGATTAAAGGTGAATAGGCCACCAGTGCTTTGGAGTCCACAGCAAAAGCAAGCATGCCTCGGCAGTAGCTGTTGTTACCCCCTCGCAGCCGTGAGCAGGCAGGGCAAGAGCCCTTTGCTGAGCACTAACAGTACGGCGGGGCAATGTCCCTGCAGGCTTGGGGCGGGACAAACTCAGAATGAAGCCCCCAGAAGTGTTTCACAAGAAGCTACTTTGAAGGCCACGCAGCCTAGCTCACAAACCCAGCACAGACACACGCGTGTTACGGGGCCTGGCCCTTGGCCCGCAGCCGTGCCCAAACGCCACTGAGGAGTCCCACAAGTGGCATTTGTTCCCTTTCCGCTGGCAGCTCCCTTACGAACACCCTGCCTTTTGCCAACTCCTCTACACAAGCAGTAACTCCAGGCAGCTCATTACAGCAAGACCCACAAGGGCTTAGCTGGGGCGCTGCTAATCCCCCCAGCTCTCCCCACACTGCCCGCGCAGCCCCCAGTCCCGGGCGCTGCAGATCGGCATCGCCCTCCGCGCGGGCTCCCTGCCCCGGCACACGGCACAGCCCAAACGTGCCCCGGCACAACAGGGGCTTGATGGCTACAGGAAAGCTGTTTCATGGCTCTGGAAGAAGGAAAAAAAATCATGAGAATATTTCTGCTCTCGGTGTAGGTTTGAGTGATCAGTAGCTTTTCGGAAGCTGTGGAAGAGAGGGAAACATTAATTATTATCTGTGGGTTATAAAATTCCACTGAGTTCTACTAGTGTAAAAATGCAAGTGTGCTCCAAACTAATTCAAAAGGCAGATGTGAGGAGGGAGAGAGGAGGGAGAGAAAGAGGATGAAAACATTAACTTTTTTACTCTAAACAAAACAGTCTTTTCCTTTCACATGAGGATAAATTAAATCAGTTACACAGGAATACATCATGCAAAGCCTTGTTTTCTCTTTGCTCATCTTGTAAAATTTGTTTGAAATAATGCCACTCTTTAGGTTTAGACAGAAATTAATTTAGACTAACTCATTTGTCTTGAACCCTGTATTTCCCCATTTCACCGAGTCCAACCAGATTGGAAAGCATTCAGCTGACTACTGAAAACATATGGAACTCTCACAAGAAAATATAATAATCAATGCTAAATAATTACCAAAGTTATTCTTCAAGACTTACTACAGTTTGAAAAGGGAAATATTTACCATGATGATTGTTTTCACTAAACTGTTCAGCCTGTTTATACAACACAGAGCACAAAGATTTCTCCTCTAGGGAATTTGGATCTGCGACCATAAAGCCATTAAGCTCCAGAAGTCAATGCTTCCACCTGACTTACACTGTTGGTGTAGGTCAATCAAAAGCATATTTTCTTCCAGACACAATGCAGACCCTGAGAAAACTCACACTCTGAACATGCAGGTGCTTTCAAACACACTCTGACAGCTGCCACTGGGATATTTTAAGTGGCAGCCACTCCGCCTGCGAGTCAACTCCAGTGAAAAGTGAGTGCTAATTCCTGAGTTCCTGCAGCCAAGTGTAGTAACTGAGCATGCCACCAGTGAACATCATGGAATCATGGAATGGTTTAGGTGGGAGGGGACCTTAAAGCTCATCCCATCCCATCCCATCCCGTGCCAGGGGCAAGGACACCTTCCACTGGCCCAGGTTGCTCCAAGCCCCGTCCAACCTGGCCTTGGACACTTGCAGGGATGGGACAGCCACAGCTTCTCTGGGCACCCTGTGCCAGGGCCTGCCCACCCTCACAGGGAGCAGTTGCTTCTCAATATCCCATCTATTCCTGCCCTCTGGCAGCAGAAAGCCATTCCCCCTGGTCCTGTCCCTCCATCCCTTGTCCCAAGTCCCTTTCCAGCTCTCTTTGGAGCCCCTTGAGGCGCTGGAAGGGGCTCTGAGGTCTTCCCAGACCCTTCTCTTCTCCAGGCTGAACCACCACAGCTCTCAGCCTGTCTCCAACCCTGCCCCCATAGGCTGGATCCTGTCTTTGTCCCGGTGTGCTGCTCAGAGCTGCCCGCTCTCGCTGGCCCACCCTCCAGTGCCGCTCTCACACCTGATGCCCTCCCACAGGCAGCCAGACTGAGGGGTCCAACCACACCGTCACGCCACGCTGAACCTTCCACTGCCCGTTTCACCCCCACTTACACACAAAACCACAACAAAATATGCCCTTCTTAAAGACATTCACAAACCAACATGAAATCCCCGCATACATTAAGAGTCAGGGTAAATTCCTTGAACACCAATGCCGTGAAACAAAGGCCGTGAGGGTATCACCAACTCTTTGAACAACAGTCTGTTGTGCAGGATCAAGTCACCATCTGTTTATACAAAGTGCCCACTGGAATGTCCATGGAATTCAAGAGTCATTCAGGTACAGACATGAACAGCGATCCAGCCTTTCCTGAAGCTCCTGCTCAGGGGTTTGCAGTACAAAACAGCATCCCATTGATTAAGACACGATCACTCAGGTTTAAATCACTAGTTCTGCCAAAGATCCTCTTTGCTGCCAGGGGCAAAGCTCAGGCCTCTCTCAGGAAAACACTCAAGCGTATGTGAAAATGGTATCAAAATCAACAGAATATATGTAAAAACATCCTTAAATGTTTTGCTTAAGTACAGACAGACTTTGTGCCTAAGGTCTCCAAACTGTGAAGAAGGTGGTATTTCCCATCTCCCATCCCTTCTTTATCCCTAGAGCAAGAGCTGGATATCCTGGGAAGGAATATTTATTCATCATATGAATGCAGAGATACTGTACCAGCAGAAGGCCAAACATAAAGACAGTAATACAGACATTAGGGATTAATTTCTGGCATGATTCTGAGGCCCAAGACCCCAGTCCCAGCTAAACTACATAAACACAGATAAAGCTGTCCAAACTGCAAACCGGAATAGTAAACCCAATTTAACTAACAGAGTAACCTAGATGAAATTCCAGATGTTTCTCACACATGATAAATTAAAAAGCTCTGTAAGAAAGTTCAGAGTACACTTCTACAAAGGAAATATCAACAAAACCAGGAAAAATTCAATTCATCTCATTCTCCAAAGTCACATCTCACATTTACCAAGCCGTTCCAAACATGTTATGTTGCTGATTAGCAGTAATGCCCTAAGGCACAATTATTTTTCTTTTTCTGATCTTTGGGTTTAAAAACTGCTTTGAAATGTCACTGAGGCACACAATTCTTACTGAAGGATAACGTCAGGGAGCACCCTGTAATTTAAAACAGTGCACGTCTAATGGACAAAATTGAGTCAAATAGGAAGTGCATGATGGATCCAGACCCCAGCCTGAGCACAAGGAGACTTCAAACAGGGCTGAAAAAATGAAAACCAGCTGAGCTAATAAAAGCCAGACCCTGCTTAAACAATCTTTCATCAAGTAAACTTCACCTATGTTGTTACTCTTGGAATTTGGGAAAATAGGAGGAGCCAGCAAGGTCTAAAGACAGGATGAGAAAGGGTATTTGGGAAAGATGTAATATTTAGCAAATTAAGAAGACAGACAACCAAAGCCAGACTCTGAGCTCAGTCACACTGGTGTAAATCCAAACTAACATCCCTGACTGTAATGGAATTACTCTGGATTTACTCCATGTTAACCAGGACCAAAACCTGTTCAATGAGACAGAATATCAAAGTGGGAAAAAAGGCTTATACATCTACACAATGGGACATTTTATTGCAAGTAAGCAAGAAACTATTTAACATTATGTAGCTACAACACAAAAGGTGAGATGAGATGGGCTTGAATCATCCCATAAACATCTACAGCCAAAATTCCCTACAGTTTGAATGGTTTTATGTACTTCAAATCTACCTCTAAACAAGATTTAAGCAAATTAAAGAGTTAGTTCTAAACATGCTTCACCTATGCAGGGCTTTTCTTACTTGCTCGTTTTGTAATGAGCATGGTTTGAGATGAACCAAGACTCATCCCCACGAACCAGGAATGCAACAGCATCTCTTCGGTTGCTTCCCTCCTGTCCTTTCCACATAGGAATTCAGACTCCCTTACCACGTGCTAAGCAAGAGCTCCATCTCTATAACCTTCCACACACACCTCTAACACTGGGGAGTATTTCTGTGCCTTTCCTCTAAAAAACCTCCCAGCCACAGGCAGGTATCACAATCAGGTGGCTTTGCCAAGCCACCAAGACATTAAAAGATTGGTAAAATTGGTGTGGTCAAATTGCCAAATTCTTTCAAATGCCATTTAGCCAACACACATTGTTTTTGTCTCCCTATACCATGGCTCACTTTAGGTAACAGAATGGCACTGAATTCAACTTTAGAGGGGGTGGGGAAAGGGTCAACTTTCAACAGCAATGACATGATCCCCCCTTTTCACACCCTAAGCATAAGCCACAGTGGGAACATTTGGAACAAAGCTTGACACACAAAGCAACTTCATTTTTCCCCCCCTGTCAGCATTCACAGGGACTGTTCAGAGTCACACACACACAGATCCCATGTAACTCAGCCCTTCCACTTCATTAGCACCCGGGACACTCCTCCCCTTCCCACTGCAGCTATGCCAGCTGAACCCACTGCCAGCTTTGCTCTCCAGGACCATGCCAGCACAAGCTGTCACCTCCTCCACTCGGCATCAAAGGGGTTCATGCACATCCTAACCAAGTCTATGAGCTCACAGAGTTTCAGCAGCCTCTGTGAATCTGGACCATTTGGGAATGAACCTGGATTTGAGAAGCAAGCACTCATGGCTGGGGATCACAGGCCACAACTTCAAAGAAGAGGGAAGCAGCTTGCAGTGCAGAGAAGTAATATTTTGTCTACTCCAGCTACAACTTTAAGAAAATGTATGTCAACAAATTCAGCAGAATTTCAGACAACAAAATATGAGGGTCAGTTAGTTCAATTCTGACCCAGAACAAACTCTTCAAGTGCACTCACTCGGATGGCCAATATGTGAAGTGTGAGCGAGATGTGACCTCACTGGGGCTAAGGCAAACATCACACAGCAGAGCTGCCCCTCTGCTCTGCTCTCATGAGACCCCACCTGAAGCACTGCATTCAGCTCTGGGGTCCTCAGCACAAGAAAGACATTGAGCTGCTGGAGCAAACCCAGGAGGCCACAGAGATGCTCAAGGGGCTGGAGCCCCTCTGCTCTGGAGCCAGGCTGGGAGAGCTGGGAGTGGTCACCTGCAGAAGAGAAGGTTCCAGGGAGACCTGAGAGCCCCTTCCAGTGCCTAAAGGGGCTCCAGGAGAGCTGGAGAGGGACCTGAGACAAGGGATGGAGGGACAGGACAAGGGGAACTTTGAGCAATCTGATCCAGTGGAAGGTGTCCCTGCCCACAGCAGGGAGTTGGAACGAGACGGTCTTTAAGGTCCCTTCCAACTCAAACCATTTCATGATCCTTTGTTCTCCTACACAAACTTTTTTGTGGCTAACGCAGCACTTCTTTCAGAGCAAGAGTATACAGTGCCTTTAGCACCAACACACTTCATCACCAGCCTGTATACGCAAAAGATACTCCAGACTGCCAAGAAACCCTGAGATACAGGAGGGGGGTGCTGAGAAGGGACATTGAACCTGTCAGGGAAAAGGGTCAGTGGAAATTCTGAGGAATGGATGGGCTGAATGCAGAGACAAAGATGATAAAATTATGTGGGAATCCAACAGATGAGGAAAGAAAGGAAAAGAAGGAATAAACATTGCAGGGACAAAAAAAGTGATTTGTGGTTTTGTGGTTAACACAGAGAACTCTGACTCAAGGGTAAGTCACATGAATTCCCTGTGCTTTGATTCAGCTTATGTAAAATTTTAAAAAGGAAAGACATGACCAAAACAAAGCAAAAAAAAAAACCCAAGACACCAAAGAAAAAACCTCAAATCAATCACACAGACATCTGAAATGTCCTAAGACACCAATATGTAAGTTTTTAAGTACTATGCCGTTAACTCAGAAGGCAACAGCCCTGGACAAGCCCTACTGCTTAAGCACCTTTTTATGTTCTGCAAATGCTGTAGGAGAGTGGGCAGTATGTCATCCCAAGCAGTGCACACCACGTCTTATTTTTGCAGGGTACCAGGGCAGTGCTGGGGCCTGGCCTGGCCTGTGCCACAGGCTGGGTTCCAGCAGGGCTTCTGGTCCTCAGACTGTGGTACCTGAGAGCAGTTAGTGTGCCCAGGGAAGCTAAAGGTCTGCAATTAAAACCACACCACTGCTGTGTTGGTGTAAGTAACAGAAAACGGGAAAGAAGTGCCACAGCTCAAAGTGATCTGCCCAAAGATTGGCAGCACAGTCTCTCTGCCTGGGTGCTCAGCTATTGCCTTTTACCTAAAATCATGTGCTTTCCCAGCTGTTTCACATATTCACAGCTTAAAAACCTGGCCCTGACACAGCAGCTGGGAAGTTACAGTCTTAGGATGATTTTAGTAAACAGAAATATAAATTAGTATGGGGACATAAAAGAAGCCATAACATTCCTAGATGTTCTAAGGCAGAGCACTTCATTTTCCCTGCACAACTTTACTCCTCTTCTTCTGTTCCTCAACAAAACCCAAGTGCAAAGGCATACTAGTCCAGTGAACTAACTAAGACCTCACTAACTAAACAAAAAGCTCCATCCTTTGGAAAACAGACTCGGACATACCATTGTAGAGCTTAAGAGAACTCAGGAAATGTTTCAGTGATATTCAGCATCCCCAGAGACACTTCACTTCAGCTCATGAAAATACAGTGGTGTCCAAGGCATGAAAATTACAATGGCTTCCTGCTGCCCCCCAACCCCCGGGGTTAGGAATCTGATTGAAACAAGCTGGCAGGAATCCAGCAGTAACCTATAGTCACAGCTCAGAGCTGCTCTCAAACAGCCCAAACGTTTAGCAGGAACTACAGCAACACAAGACATTCCTTCATTCCCGTTTCATGCTGCAAGCCCACCCCCACTCGCCCCACTTAAGCAGGGGTTTTCCAGGCTGAGAACTGGGGTCCCCTTTTGCTTTGATTACACCTCATTGCAGAACAAGCTCTGCTGGTTGGAATTTATTCTATAAAGTTGATATTGGGAATTGTATCAGGCTACATGAAAGTGGCTTTTAAAGCTGTATGGTATTCATTCATCGTACCTGTATCACACAGTAACTGCTGTATTCTCAAGAGCATATGGTAAGGAAGCTGCTGTTCCAAAGAGAATGGATGAGACTGCAAATAGGGCCATCACTGAGAATAAATTCAACCCTCCTCTCAACTCTCTCTGGCTGCATGTGGTGCTTGCAGTGTGCTGGCTCGTGGTCTGGGAACGTGTCATTTGCAAATATGCATATATTTGACCAGTAATGCTCTGCTGGCTGCAATCTCTGAATGTTTTAGGAAAAGGGCTACAGCTTGAGCAGCGCTGGAAAAGTGCACAGAGTGAAGAGCAGTACCAAGGATGCCAAAGAAAATTAAGATGGAAGAGCACAGGGGACACAGAACAATAAGTTAACATATCTGCATAAACACACACAACCTGTTTACATTTGCGATACACAGCAACAACGTGCACCCCAGCCCCGGCTTGGGGCTTGTCCCATGGGATTATCAACCTCAGAGCTGCCAGTGTTACTCCTTTAGCTGACACAGAACAGTCTCTTCCAAACACCCACAGTTCAAACCTTGCAAGGAATCTGTGGAAAGGGCAAACAAGGTGTAAGACGTTGTGAGGAGCCACATCATCCCATGACCAACCCCTGTGGCCAAGCAGGCTTGCAGGAGTCCCGCGGGGTGCTGGGGCTGCCCTACCAGGGGACATCCTTCAGCTGCCCTACCAGGGGACATCCTTCAGCTGCCCACCAGAGACAGGGAGGACATCACAGAGCGGGAATAACCTATTCCCCCCTGTGAGCACTTGGTACCCTAGGGTAGGATGAAAGCTCCTGTATGAAACAGACCTCAGGGACTATTATTTGGACAGCCAGCCCCAGTGCAGGAAAATGCTAGAAAGCCTCTTAATTAACTTCAGACCTGCCAAATTCAGGGCTTCAGCTGAACTAACTTTCGGTCCCCCTGCAGCCAGTGAAAGCAAATGAGATCTGCAAAGAGTATTTTGAAATTCACAGGGGATTAATTGCCAGTTTCATTTTCTGATTTACAGAAAGAGTATTTGGGTCGCCAGTCTCTCAGCTGAGCATCTTCAGTTAAGTGCCTAAAGTGGAAATGGGATTAATCTTATCCTTAGTGCCATGGTTCATGTATCTTGACATAACATAACCTCACTCAAGCGCTTCAGGACACTGAAGTCATTGTGCTTCTCCTCTGGCAAAACCAGGGAAAGGCTCAGCTCACATCTACAGTTACCAAAGAATAGGTTGCACATGTTGCTCAAAAGCTAACAAGAAGTTTAACCATAGACCACAAAGGGGTATGACAGGCCTAAACCACTCTGATCCCACTTAAAAATGTAACATTGCGAACTATCCCTTTGCGAAATACTAATCTTGGACCCAGAGTTCACCCAACGACAGCTGCACAGCATGAATTTGCTTACAGGCATCTCCAAAGGATCTCCTGAATCACATTGGAGAGCAACACACCTCAAACAGGAAATCCTAACCTGGCAATAGTTATAAAAAACCACATTATACTGAACAGTGTAACCGAGGGGTAAAACACATTCTCCCCAACTGGAGTAACAAAAGCATACAAAGCTGCCAGACCAGAGAACATGTCATTAAATCCATCCTATTTCTTCTCACAAAACTGCTTATTACCAAGGCATGGTAAGCCAATCAAGTAACACCATCACTGTCTTTCAACAGAGAAACTGTTTTGCCGTTTGCAAACTGAAAAACATATGTTCTCAATATCTTCTCTGATGAATGCATCTCCTTCAAAACCACAGTCCACATCATATGCCAAAAATCAGCCCACCAACTGGAAAATATATACCAACTGGCATCAGAGAGCTTTCTCTGTCTGAAGGGTTCCTCCTGTCATGCTTTAGGCCACATTCAAAATCCATTAACTAAATTAAATACCTGCTCCTTTTCCATACCCCTTAATCCAGCTTACTCAGATCCTCAACTGACTGAACTGAATCCACTCTAGGATAAATTCCAAGCAGCCTCTGGTACACACACAAAAGGTAAAAGCACAAGTCAGGAAAAGATGACAAAGACCTCAAGTCACAGAATCACAGAATATCCTGAGCTGGGAGGGACCATCCAGTCCAACCCCTGGCGCTGCACAGACACCCCAACAATCCCACCCTGTGCCCCAGAGCATCATCCAAATGCTTCTGGAGCTCTGGCAGCCTTGGGGCCGTGCCCACTGCCCTGGGGAGCCTGTTTCCACAGCACCACAGGAACAGCACTGAGGTTCCTAACAAGCTGGTACAGCAGGATGCCCCGACACCGAACAAAGCACCGACTCAAGGCAACTCTGGCTCACCGTTCATTAGGAAAAGCTCAAGCACGAGCTCACACCAGGAGGGGCTGAGGGAGCTGGGGAGGCTCAGCCTGGAGAAAAGGAGGCTCAGGGGGGACCTTCTGGCTCTGCAACTCCCTGACAGGAGGGGGGAGCCGGGATGGGTCGGGCTCTGCTCCCAGGGAACAGGGACAGGAGGGGAGGGAACGGCCTCAGGCTGGGCCAGGGCAGGGGCAGGTGGGACATGAGGAGGAATTTCTTCACCAAGCAGGTGGCCAGGCATTGGAAGGGTCTGCCCAGGGCAGTGGTGGAGTCACCATCAGTGGAAGTGTAGATGGGGCATTTGGGGACATACTTTAGAGCTGAACATGGCAGTGTTGGAGCAATGGCTGGACTCAGTGATCTTAGAGGTCTCTTCCAACCTTAACAATTCTATGATTCCAATTCCCCACCACAGAGACTGTTTTTCATAGTCTTCCTCTACCACTGGCACTTTAAAAGAGCAAGGTTGGCATTTCAATAGGCAAATAGTCTCTGATAAAGCCTCTTTTTCAACTCCCTGCCTACATTTCTGTGACAATTCACCTTACAATGAACACTACTGCCTCAGTTAAAAGTGAGATACAGATGTGTACAATATTCATGCCTCTTTATTCACTAAATTACCAAGCATCCTCAGTAAACAACTGTTTTCTCCAGATGAAGAAGGGATAGAATATATCAGTCTTGGCGAGGCACAGCTTATTCATGGCTTAAAAGCACTTGAGGATCAGCGTCTTCGTTTTTATACATCATTAGGAATTTGATTCGTGTGCATTTAAACCAATTCAGGAGATGCAAACAGCAGCAGAAACTGCTCTTTTCTTTCCATACCACAGAGCTTCCATCAAGACCCGTAGCCAGTGTGGTCTACTGTGAAACAATTCCTGCCATGAATAGGATTAACTGGGTCTCTCCATGTGACTGTGTGAAACACAAGCTGCTCTAACTCTTGGGAAATAAATTCAGGGTGGGAGAAAGAAGAGGGGAAGGTGAATGGGAGAAGTTTCTTTGTTTAGAAAGCAATTAAGGAACTGGGAGAAGATCTTTCTTTCTCTATAGTCATTATGTAGCTTTTCACTCCAAAGGTTCCAATATACAGATTTCTTGGAGGCTATTTTGTTCTTACTCTGCTTTCCTGTTCAAAGTACACCGAGGTAGCACTCGGGGACATGGTTTAGTGGTGGGCTTGGCAGTGTTGGGTTTACAGTTGGACTTATGGACCTTAAAGGTCTTTTCCCATGTAAATCATTCTAAGCCAGGGGCCTATGCATTCAGCTCATACACTGTTAGATATCCACCTTCTCCCCAGTGCCCCCAGTTATCAGATGCTGTTACCTTAGATGAGAGTACTTTTTGCTGCAGGCCTACACTTCCACACTGATGTCCCGGGAACCAGGATGAGCGGCTCCAATCAGCTTCACACCACTGCAGAGCTCTAAAGACACAACTGGACCCACACAGCACCCTGCCCTTCTCAGCATGGGGGAGGACCCTTCAGCAAAGGCCACATTCTGCCAACTACTAGTGTCCAGAAAAGGCAACAGTAGTAAGTGACATGAAGGAAAACTTACTGTACTGGGAGGTCAAAGGGTGTTTCAGGAGCCTGGAGGGATAATAGCAATGTAAAGATTCTACAGTAACTGACAGAAAGCTCTCACATTAAAAACCTCTGTATTCTGGAGAAAAGCTAAAACTCTGTATCATCATTGCCCCCACTGTCACCCACCTAAAGTTTGGAAGGGCACTGTGACAGTGACTTCTCCCCAGGACACAAGAGGTGAAGTATCCTGTGTATGCAAACTGCAGAAGCTCCAGGAAAAAGGCACACACTGCTAACAGCAGGGCTCACGTGCTAAATGACATCAGTAGTAATTATGGGGACAGAAGAACACTGGAACACATCACTGATGAGCTGCAGAGCTTTCCATGGAATTATGATCACTTGGAGCTGAAGAGAGCAAAGCAAAATAGAACAGGTAGCTTCTAAGTTCTGTAGGCAACAGTTTCAAATGTAACATGGCAAATGATTTGTAATTCAAAGTAGAAGAGAATTGTGTATTTCAGGCATTACCACTTTTTTCCTAAGGAAAAAAATCCCCACGGTATCTTCAAGTAAAAACAGGGATAAACATCATTTCCCTTGGCAAAAGGATTCAGGCACCCACTGTGCATACTTCAAGGCTGGACAGGCAGAGTTAAGACAGTAGAAAAATAAGTTGTAAGTGATGCTTTAGCAGGCTTTTGGATCTGGTCATAACATTTTGGCTGTCTCACAGATTTTGGAGCTTCTGGCACTGGCAATACTTACTGTCTTCTGTAATCTATATAAACAGCTACTTTGAGAGGGACCCCAGATAAATCCTTCCAGAGGAACAAGAAAACACCCATGCAATCACATGGAATTTATTTTATAACTATCACAATGTCTCCAGTAAGGGTGACAATAAAGGTTCAATCACTCATTTCCCACACAATCAGTACAGTTCCCACAAAAGCCTCAGAGATGGAAAATACCTGTAGGTGCTTTAAACTTCATCCTTTTCAACTCAAGAGTTGTTCCCTTACATAGTATTGGTGTCTGTCATTCACCTGATGACAGCAACAATAAAACCTGGCAGAAGGAACAATACAGAGCAGCATTTGAGCTTTAAGGAAACTGAGCTTTTCCTGCTGATATTGTCACTGGTGAAACAGTAATAGCAACACTTCATCAGCTCTAGCACAAAAGGGCAGAATTCACAGTTATCATGTCCAGCTCTGATCATCATTTGCCTTCAGGCATACCACGACAGCGCCAAACAGTTGTAAATTCACATTGTGTCTCCTAACATGCCCAAAGAACTCAGGACTCGGACATGCATCCATTACTGTCGCCACTATGTGCCCAAGGAAGTCCAAAATAAACCAACTACCAAAAAACCCCAAACCTTTACACATCCTAGAGTTTTTAGATAGGACATTCACAAACTTGAGGCCACCAAACAACACTACCCTGAAAGATCAGCTGTGACAGCTTTAACTTGATACTCAGTGATGCATTGGAAGAACAGGCAGATCAGACTGCTTAAATTAGCATATTTTTCCAACTTTGGATTTTGGTAATAATATAAAAACCACTCAACTCACAAAATAAGGCAACTATTTGAATTAAGTGAAGTGCATAATTTTCTTTGCCTTACTCTTACCAAACAGAGTTGAGGTAATTCTCCTTCCATCCTACAAAAAACTATGGGATTTTGACAAGTACCCAGTGTTCACAAAACATGTGCTCCCAGGAACTCCACTGGCAAACAGTTTATTCCTCCTGGTCAACCTAATAGTTTGTTCAAGTATCAGACAGTTTTCAAACAGTTTTAAGCCATTTTATTACCTACTGAGGAAGGTAAGGTGGCCCATGGATTGTGGACAGGAATATAGGGTTGTATTCCTCTCTCTCTCTCTTTCTGCTGCCTCCCTTTTCATTACAATCATAGAATCACCAAATGGTTTGGTTTGGAAGGCACATTAAGGCTCATCAGTCTCACCCCCTGCCCTGGGCAGGGACACTTTCCATTGTCCCACGCTGCTCCAAGCCCTGTCCAACCTGGCCTTGGACAATTCCAGGGATGGGGCAGCCACACTTGCTCTGATATTAAACTTCCCTCGTGCTGCTCCCATTCCTTGTACAACCATCACTTCTGTGGTGTGGACAAGCTCAAACACCAGTACAAAATACCACATTTCCCTTAAATCTGTCCTCCCTGCTTTGACAACTACTGCCACCCAGTTTCTCCACAGCCAAGTTCCTGTTCTTTAGCAAAACTAACACCACGTCTTGAAGTTCTCCCCCCACCTAAAGCAGGCAGAGGGAATTCTGAAGACAGTGACCTTCTTCTGCAGGCTATACCAGAAGGGCCATTTCACTTTCCAACTGATTTATACACATTCAGCCTTTGCCTGAGAAGTTTAACCAGTCATAATTCTTGAGAGCAAAGCCCAAGGGCAAGGCCCTTCTGTGACAGAAAAATGCCTAAGTGCAGGGCAGCCCATGGGAGAAGGGCTACTGTAGGAGTTGGATGGAAAAGGAAGAGGCAGGGACACCATCCATGACAGCATCCAGCTGTAGGTACAGCAAGGAACCAGGGGTGGCTTCCCCTCTCCTTTAGTATGCATCTGTATAACCACAATGCTTTTTTTAATCAGGAAGAATAAAAAAACTTTAATCCCATTAATTTTCACTTATGTTCTTCTGCTGGAAAAGACATTATTTCTTCATCTGAACTTCTGAAAAAAAACATATCAAACCTGCAAAACCCAAAGTTCCCAGAGTTTTCATACGACCTCCTGAACTTGATCCAAGCGAGTATGTGGCTCAGCAGCCTGACCATGTTATGGACACAGCATTGCCAGTCTGTTCAATAAAGGAAACCCTAGGTTATAAAGTTAAAAATAATAATGTGCCTTCGCTCCATGATAGGACAGGACTTCATTCTCAAAAAAAAAAAGGTGGGATCAAGGGACAAAAACTGGATTCCCAGTTCTTCTGCACATTTACTATGTGCTTAACTTCAACACTTCAACACTACTTTCCCATCTGAACTAAGCAGTATTAATGTTTTCCCATTTCTCACACAATGTTGTCTCTCTGGTTTGTAAGAAGAGGGTCAGGAGATGCTCAGTTAGAGATTTGTAGGCATGCAGAGTGTGAACAGGCAAACATCATCCTCTGCACTAGGAAGTCCAGAGGTTATATAGTCCTTTCATTTTTCTTGTAATTAATTACTGGAGTTTGGTCTATAAAATAGCCATTCACACCCAAAGGAATGCTTGATTAAATCACACAGAGTGAGTTACGGCGGGTGTAATTCCATTAGCTTTACAGAAAAATACTAGCGATGAATTTCTCCTCTCAGGCTTATTTTCCATTCCAAAATTCCTTAATGGCATAAAGAAAAAATAGCAAAGCTGGCCACAGATGTTAAATAAAGACATTCCAAGTCCAATACCGTTTCCACAGGATACAATGGGAGTTAGTAGGAGATCAGGACCCACAACACGCAATTACAAAAGCATTTGCTGATGTTAAGCTTTAGTTACAATACAAAATTTTCCAGTGCCAACCCTTCTTCATTTGGGACACATTTTTCCCCCCATTTTTTCACTGAACAAAGTCTGGCAAGAGATTTCTTTGTTAACAGCTCTTTTCGCTATCTACAAAACTGCTGTGATCATGTTTAGGCACTGAAAAACCACAATAAAAAAGTTTCCTGTAGGCTGTTAAGGCACATGCTTATTCAAAAAGCAGAATACAAAACAAAAGGTTTTTCCAAAATGGAGATCTCTGCATCCCACCAGATGGTCCATGGTATTGGAATGTGAAACCCATGATGAATTGTTTCTGTCGGCCATAATTCTATGACAACAGCCTCAGGTTTGATACTAAAAAAACACCTGTATTCCTGTTGTATCAAAATACCATTGCAGTAGGCATAACATCACATATAAACGTACCTTCAGACACAACAATATGTTCCCCAGCTCCATTCCCTTCCCTGCTCATGCTCCAGCCCCTCAAAGCAGCACTAATATGCAGCACTTTGAGTTATTTAAAAATCCTCCTATATTCTGCCAGACTACCTTGTTACCGAATTATTTATAATCCAGCTGTAACCTGTGGGATGTCAAGTACAGGGTGCAACACAGGTTAGGAAAACTATGGAGTTAAAAACCAAATCGATACCAAATTTAAAATTTAATTACCTCTCAATAGCATGTCTGCATCAGGACACCTTTATACCAAGAGAAGCATCTTGGATCTGAGTTTCAACCATATTATTGTACCCCTCATAGAGTCCCACTTGCCTCATGGACCACAGCACCTCCCAAAAACACCAAGAAAATTTGTCTGTGGAGCAGCTACACACAGAGCTTTTTTTTTTTGGAACAAAAATTGAGTGAATAACCAGACAACTTGGGAAAAAAAATAGCTTCATGCCCATCAAGTTGAGCAGCCTTCAGAAAGAACAACACAAATTAATTAGATGTTGTGAAATAGAAGCCAAACAATATTTTCTATTAGATTTTTGAGTAAAGACACTTCTCTATAGATACAAAAATATGCTGAAGTGCTCACAACAGCATTTCTTGCATCTTCTTTTCAAGAGTCTAGGCTTGGTCATCCTCAGATACAAGGTACACATGACCAGCTGTCTGCATTGCTGCATCCTGTGGTGCATCCCTCCAACTCTAAGAAAGACCTAGAGAAACAGTTTTTAGAAACAGGACAGAATGCAGTTGAAAATTGTACATTCTCCCCTTTCAAAAAGCTTGCTGACCTCACAAGTTATCCATCACACTGAAAAGCAAGGTCCCCCCCCAGGGAAGCTGGGCTTCTGTGCAGAGAGGTGTAACTGTGTACACCAAGGCACGTTTGCCAGCAGCTCTTTGCTCTGCAGGTCAGCTCTCTGCAGGTTGAAGTTTCAGTTACTTCACTGAAGGAAATCGAACATTTGCCGAGGAAAGGGGTCTCCTGTGGAAAGAGAGGGAATGGGGGAGGAGGCAAGGAAGCAAGGAGGCGCTGAGTGGGAAAATGTGACTCAAGCAGAGGAAGGTGGCAGTAGATTTGTTGCTAGTGACATCTGTACAGGGCAAGGAGCAGTGCTACAGCAAAGCATGGTTAAAGGAATCAGTCTGGAACACAAGCAAAGACCCTGGAGAGACAGTGGGGGCAAGAAAGTGAGGAGGATGGGGGGAGAAAAGGACTGAAAAGCAAACAATGTGCAGAAGAAAACTGGATGAAAAAATGTGGGATGGAAAAGCTATTGAAATGGTTTGAAGTGGCCTGTGATGAAAGCTGAGTGTTGGGACCACCCGTGACAAAAAAGCTGGGACTTCTCTCTATTGAGGATCCCAAGAACAAAGGACCATCCACACAAACCTACAAACTAAAAAGTGCACCACACAAGCTCATCTCCTTGCTCTCATGGCTGGAGTATTTATCCAATCCCTCTGGAAAAGAGATCTAACAGCTCTTAGAGTGAATCCCTTTCTGGTCACTGAAGATGTAAAACTGGTTATTATAAAGAAAAAATTAAACAAAACACTCCCAACCCATTCTGATGATCTTCTATCCCATCCAAGGAAAAAGAGCTCCATGGAGATCTATCAGCTCGATTTTCCAGGAGGATAATAGAAGAGTTCTAGGCTCTACACACAACCAAAATCTTTCCCTTCTTGTTTACTTCTGTGATGTGATGCGATGCTATTCAAGTCCCATATAAGTTTGATCCATAAAATAACAAAAGAAAGTGACACCAAAGGTGGAAAAAGTAAGGTACATAGAGAGACCATTTTGAGAGAGGATGCTGTGATAGCACAATGATGGACTCTTTATAAGAAAAAAGGAAAAAAAAAAGAGAACCTATACAAGCTCATAGATGGCAAAGCAGCAAAATTCACAAAGGCAAATTTTTCTTTGAATTCCCAAGCACTTGGTTTAAGGTATTTATACCAATAGCAAACATGTATCTTGTAAGCAGAAGTACCCGTGAGTGGGGGGAAATAGAAGGACTGTCTTTTTTCATTTGATGACATTCCTGCAAAAATGGCACCCTTAGGAATTGACTTGTGCAATATCATATTCCAAGATATTCCATGGAAACTAGAGTCAGAGAGGTAATTTTCAAGGATTGTTTCTTTTTTTTTCCCCACACTTTCAGATTCTTTTTTCTTAGAGGGAGTTTTTACTGCACAGTACAGCACACAGCACCAGCCTGGGGCATCCTGTTCCTATTTCCTCTTCAAGTCAACAGAAGATATTTGACAAGGGAAGAGGAAGAAAGCCAGAAAAAAGGGATAGTGAGGGAATAGAAAACAGATGCTGAAAGAGAAGAAAATGCACGATGTACAGCAGAAGGGGAAAAAAGGTAAAATGAGGGAAAGGAGTAAGAATCCACACCATGTAAAGCTTCTGGATCATTTCACTGCAAGTTACTGAATGAAAACACAGGACAACAAGACAAGAGGAAAGGTGTAACTGCATTATGCATGTTCCTAAGTGCATTCCCGTAGAAGGGCATTGAAGAAAATTTAGTAGCGTTGCTACTACTCCACGTGCAGGTCATTGAAGCCACACCAGCTCATATCAGAATTATTAAGACAAGTATTTGACCCCCTAAGCTGCTCTTTGGTGCACACAGCCCACTTAGAGCCCACTCGAGTTGATCCTGAAGGCTTTGTGACGCTCCGCAGGGAGACAGGGAGGTGGAGATCACAAAGCCTTAACTCGCCCCCAGCGAATTCCCGCGGCGGAGAGACCCGTGGACCAAGAAGGACTAGGATGGGACAGGAATACTTAGCCTCCAGTCCCTGGAAGCGTAGGAAACACAACCTTTTATAAAAGCCAGCCCTGAGCGGGAGCTCCCTGTTGCCCTGCCCGGCTCCTGCCCATCCTGCCCGCCCCGGCGCGGATCCCCCTCTCGGATCCCCGGCGACAATCCCCTACCTGGGTCGTGGAAAGGCACCAGCGCGAAGTTGTACAGCGGCCGCTTGGGTCTCTTCAGCGACGTCTCCAGGATCTTGGATGCGCCCTCGATCACTTGCACCAGGTCGTCGTACATGGAGCCGGTCACGTCGAAGACGAAGGCGAGGGTGGAGGCTCCGTCGGGCACGGGCTCGGGGTCGGGCGCGGCGCGGGGGCTCAGGGCGAGCAGCAGCAGCAGCGGCAGCAGCACCGCGCCCGGCCCCGCCGCCCCGCCGCTCCCGCACACCGCCATGGGCCGGGGGGGGCTCTCGGGACAGCCGGGGGACACGCCGGGGACAGGGCGGGGGGAGCGGGGACAGAGCGGGGATACACCGGGGAGAGAGCGGGGTACACCGGGGAGAGAGCGGGGAGAGTGGGGAGAGAGCGGGGTACACACCGGGGAGAGCGCGGGGAGAGAGCGGGGTACACCGGGGAAAGAGCGGGGCTACACCAGGGAGAAAGCGGAGTACACCGGGGAGAGAGCGGGGAGAGTGGGGAGAGAGCGGAGTACACCGAGGAGAGAGCGGGGACACAGCGGGGACAGAGCGGGGCTACAGCGGGGCTACACCGGGGAGAGAGCGGAGTACACCGGGGAGAGAGCGGGGCTACACCGGGGAGAGAGCGGGGAGAGCGGGGATACACCGGGGAGAACTCGGGGACAGAGCGGGGACACGCTGGGGACAGAGGGGTAAGAGCGGAGACACAGCGGGGACAGATCGGGGAGAGCGGGGACAGAGAGGGGAGTGCGAGGGCACAGAGCGGGAAAAGCGGGCACACCCCGGGCACACACCCCGGGCGCACACCCCGGGCACACACCGGGCACACACACCGGGCACACACCCCGGGCACACACCCCGGGCACACACCGGGCACACACACCGGGCACACACACCAGGCACACACACCGGGCACGGAGCGCTCCCCCGGCGCCCCCGGCCCGCTCCCGTCGGGCGGAGCGGAGGAAGCGCCGCCGCTTTTGTCTGCGCGCTGCTGCGGCCCCGCTCCGCCTTCCCTGCCGGGCAGGGCCGGGCCAGCACCGCCCCGAGGGACTCGGCTGAGCCCCGGCCGGCGCGGGGGGGCTGCGGCCGGCGGGGACGGGGACGGGGATGGGGATGGGGATGCCCCAGGAACCCCGGCTGCGGACGGAGATGCTGCCCGACCCGCCCTGGTCCGGCCCTGGGCCCGCCTCCCGTGGCCCGCCGCGGCCCCTACCCTCACCTCGAGGTCCCTCCCTCACCCCGCGGTCCCTCCCTCACCTTGGGGTCCCTCCCTCACCTTGGGGTCCCTCCCGACCCTCAGGGCCGTTCCCGACCCTCAGGGCCATTCCCGACCCTCGACATTCATTCCCTGCCCTCCGGACCTGCCCCCGCTCCGTGCCCGGACCTGCCGCGGGTGAGGGCGCGGCTGTGGGTCGAGCTCGTCCCAGGAGGGCAGGGAAGGATGGGATATTGGGAAGGAATTCCTGGCTGTGAGGGTGGGCAGGTCCTGGGCACAGGTTGGGCAGAGAAGCTGTGGCTGCCCCATCCCTGGCAATGCCCAAGGCCAGGCTGGACGGGGCTTGGAGCAACCTGGGCTATGGAAGGTGTCCCTGCCCATGGCAGGGGGTTGGAATGAGAGGAACTTCATGGCCCCCTCCAACCTAAACCATTCCGGGATCCTCTTTAGTCTTTTATTGCTGGAAACACGTGATACGAGACTGAAATCACTCCGACCCGCACTGCTGCCCTGGCTCTGCCTTGGCCTCAGTTACAATTCCACAACTAGTGCTAGAGCCCTCCTCAGCACTGTGAGCGTATTCTTACATTTAATAGCTTAATGGGGTAGTAAAGACCCCAAAATGTGGCCAGGACCTGGCAGTGCAAGTCCCTGTCGAAAGAAAAAGCCTGGACAGTGGAGGTGCCCAGAGTGATGTTTCACCCGTGCTCAGGCAGTGGAAGAGACAAAGGGCCTGTATTTCGGGTCTCCGCAGCTGTTTGAGGGTGCAGCAATGTCCCAGCAGGCATTTTGGAAAACCCAGTCCTGGGTGTCTGACCCCAGGCCACAGGTGAGGGCTCTGGGCAGAGCCCGGGGCCATGGTCCTGTTTGTGCAGCCCTCCTCGGTGCTGCTGGGGCAAATCCCCTTTCCATGGGCTGTGGGGAGCGGTGGGACATCACTTTAAACACCCCATGGCAGGGAAATCCCAGCCTTTGCGTGGCTTTCAGTGCAGCTCACCGAGGCAGACGGTGAAGCACGATTTACCCCACTAGTTTCCATCCTTATTTTACTAATCTTCAAACTGGTGCTAAAACTGCGCGTTATTGTGACTGGAAAATAAATCATGTAGAAACACTCTTATCCTAATCAAGTTAGAAGCCTGAAATTGAATTATAAAAAACAGATGTTTACATTCTTTCTCCCCTTCAGCACTGATGTCATGAGAAGGAAGCACATAACGAGAGCTGTGCGAAGCATTCGCAATAAAACCCCAAACCATGGAAAACTTGCCTCATCTGTAACTCTGCTAGCAGGAAAGTGGAACCAGGTTTGTCAAAAATACTCACAAATCTTGTAAGGAGGGATGAATTCATGCCATAAAATAAGAATAATATGTATTTTGAACACCCTAGAGACTGGCGACATTTGAATTTAGGGTTTGCCTTCAGTCCTTTAGGGAAGATGAATTCCTGTTAGGTTTTGCCTCATAAAGCAAACCATCATGTTCTTTCTGTCCTAAATTATTCCTCATTTCAATGTAGACATACAGTGCCTTGTATGAAAAAATAACCCTCTGGGATACCCACTGCTGTGTCTCTAAAAAAAAAGCCTTTGAACATGGCTTTTAAGGTACAACATAAAGCAAAACCTTTATTTTGTAACAGTGGAAACTGATATTTATTTTGGTTGCCTCACACTTTCCACTATAAAATGGCCTTGAAGCTTGGAAGCACTGACACTATTATTCACAGCAGGCCTTTGAAATTTGCAGGAAGAAAGCCCTGTAGCAAGAGGAACCACTTTTTTTCCTTCTTCTCCGATGAAATTATTTTCATGGTTTGCCAGAGAATCATCTATTGAAAAAAAAAAATCCCTGTGTTCCTTCTGACATGCTCTACAGTAACATTTTGACATGATGCCAGAATGAGCCC
The DNA here is from genome assembly GCA_035583155.1 of Acropternis orthonyx. NCBI lineage: Eukaryota > Metazoa > Chordata > Aves > Passeriformes > Rhinocryptidae > Acropternis > Acropternis orthonyx. The sequence continues at coordinate 24,821,340 of JAWWEU010000005.1, read as the reverse complement.
CTAAGCACAGGCTCTCCAAGGTCAGGCCCATGGCACTGTCCAAGTGCCCCGTAGCAGGAACACCTTGGGGGTTACCGGGGGCAGGGGGAGGGAGGGCAGTGGGTCGGGGTCCCCCCAGGGGGAGCAGCCCTCACTCTGCCACACCACAGACCACCCTCGCCAGTGCCAGTCTCTTTCATATGCACAGATATTTCAGTTGTCCTTTCACTTCCTAATTCTGAGCATTTCTAACTTCGCCTTGCGTTTCTTTCCCTGCCTGTTTTGCGGCTGGAATTTAACATTTTGTTTATGCGATTTGGTAGCATGGGAGAATCCAACAGATGTGGGCTTGATTGCCCAATTCCTTCCCGCCACACACACACTGCCTCACTGAGTGTGAGCAAAGTGTGGGCTAGCTGACTTTTAGAGTCCCCTTCCAGCCTGGGCAGTCCATGAGTCTACCCCGTTATATTTATCCTCAATAACTGTAAATTATTGGATGAGGTAAAGAGTTAAGTCATTTAAGTCCTTCGCTTTTCATAGCTTTTCTCAAATAAAATGAATAAATTTGTGTGGTAGTTTAGAAGATTGGGAAGAAAATAAAGTACTTTTTGCCCTTTGGGCTTGTGTCTGAATTTGCTCCATTTTGTAATTTTCAGCTAAAAATTGTTACTATCCCATAGCTGCTAATGGGGAAAAAGCTGCATGTTTCATTCTCATTCATAGTAAACAAGCATCCACTTCAAAAACTGAAGTTTCCATCTCAAGGAGAAATTCAAAATGATTGTTTTTAAAGCTGCTTTCTAATTACAGAGCAACTACTGATACCAAAGCCCTGGGATCCCATGGACCACTCACAGCAGGCTGCAACTACCAGAGCTCTTTCTCACGGCACCTCTCTCTTGGCCAGCAAGTTCTGCACGTATTCCAGATACTCAGGACTGCTTTGTCACAGATATTTGACAATATTTTGTTTCTTCTGGAACTCCATACACATCTAAAACTTTTATTCCCACTCCTCCTAAAAGTCCAGTCCCATCCCTGCTTTTCTTTGTTTGAACTTGATTAATGGTGCAAAAGGAAGGAATGGTTGCTGTTTGTTTTGGGTTAGTGGCTTTGGCTGCCTCAATGAGAAGCGTGTGTATTGCAGAGGGAGATCTCTCCACTTCACTGACAGTTTTCTTAGCCTCTAGCCCTGTCTTTGTATTTTATGTCCACAGACACCCTGGTCCTGCATAGGAGAGGTGCAAATTCACTGCTCTAAAACTGAAAATAACCTTTTTTGTCTCAGTTTCTTGTGTGCAGGCAGAGGCTGACCTGCTTTTGGGAAGGACAGAGTTAAAGTGCCATCCTAGGACAGGAATGCTACAACAGGAATTAGCAGGTATGCTGGGGAGCCTGGAAGCAGGTAAGGCTGGAGCTGCTGCTAACAGATCTGCAAGAGAAGATAAACAAGGTGCAGAAAAGGGGGAGGGCTGATGGAGTATTCTGTGGTTATACACAGTATAATTTTCACATTCATCTACCGAGACCATGAAAAGACCTGGGGGGAGATATTGTAACATGAATGAAATTTATCTGATGAGAGTTCAGACTCTGAAGGGACCAAATAAACCCTGACCTTTTTCCAGCCTGTGACTTCTGGGTTTCAGCTGTGCAGCTGCTCTCACACTTGGACAGTATGTTTTTAGCACTGCCTCTCTTCTGTGGGGCCAAGGCATTTCACTTGAGATGGTTAAAAGCTCTCCTGCAGTCAGAAGCAGAGAGCCTTTAGACCAAGTAATCTCAAAGCCTATTAGTCACTGCAGATTCACATCTTCCTGCGAGGTACATTACCTTTGCCAACAACACAAAAGCTATGATTTAATATCCAAATGGGATGTATGTAACTTTTTTCTGACTTTTGGTTTCTGAGTCTTCAGAAGGGTTGCGTATTGTGAGTTTTCTCTGCAATCCGCAAGATTAGAAACAACCTGCTTTTGTTAAGGAAACAAACCCTGGGATTCTAGCGAGATCATCTCTGTAGGAATTGATGTTTTGATTAGATAATCCAGATTCTGAAGAATTACAAGTTTCTGATCTCCACTTTCAAACACGGTTTGAATCCGAAACCCAGCTACAGGCTATATGCCCTGCTCCTACCCTTCAGGTATAGGGAAGCTGGGAACAGAAATCTGTTTTGAATTCTTCACGCTGATGGTGCCTGGCTAAATTCTGACCATCCTGTATTTTATGGTTCCTGCTTTCTTTTTAAACTCAAGTCTGCTCTAATTTTTCATGGGTTTGCCAATTAATGCTTTTACAGCAGAATCAGAGCAGACAGGTGAATGCTAGAAATTTCTGTGTTCTACAAACATTTCTGGTGACAGACAGTTTTTAATGTAAAGGTTGTAAAAATGAGATATTTGAAGATGCTGTGTGTTCTACCGTGTGAAGAATCTAGAAGTTCTACAGGGAATCCTTTGCCATTTTGAATCTTCTTTTTATGCACCAGAGAAGTTTCCTTAAATCCAAATGTCAATTTGATTCACAGTTCAACACATTTCAAACTATCACATAGTAGACAAAAAGAGTGAGACACAGGCATAAGTAGCTGTAGCAACTGGAGGAGTTTGTTTAATAAACCGTGTGCCTGAGCCAAGAGACCATTTCACCATGCTGTAGCACTGAATCATCTCTCATCTGCAAGATGAAATCACTTTGCTTTTGGTTATAAAACATTTGTTTTATAAAACAAGCCATCCTGTGATCATGACATAGAAATCAGGGGTTGAAAGTTTTGTTTCTGGCTCAAAAGCAGACTTGCTGCCTTCATTAATAAAATTATGGGGCAAGACCAGGGCCAAGCTAGGACTGATTCCCTGCTTACTTGGAAAAAACAGAGTAGATAAACTGATGGATGGAGATTTCAAGATATTAAATATCTAATGAGAAGAGTAACGTATTTCCTTATGAAAACAGTGGGAGCAGTATCACACCCTGAAAGCAAAAGAAGAACCACATCATAAAGGTCATTTTCCAAGATTAGCTCCATGAAGATCAATAAATCCTATACTTGAATCTTTAAACTCTGCACACAGGAAATTCGTGCCAACTAGCCACAGTTCTGAGGTACTTTTAACCACAATCCTGTCATCATGCAAACCTTTCTTGTGGTTGTACATTAAATACAGAGCATGAGGCAGTGTGGGGTTCATCACCCCTAAAATGTCAGTAACTCCACTAACCATAGGTGTCCACATCCAGCCTAAGCAGATCCTTTTCCAGTCCATGGAGGTCACCCACGTGATTTCTCCAAGAAATCCCCAGGTATGTATGCACTCACAAACTTTACATCAAATTACATTTAGAGAGAACTAGATGTATAGATGTAACAAAACAAGGATGAGAGCAAGTGGCCTCAAGATGTGGCAGGGGAGGTTTAAATTGCATCTTAGGGGAAATTTCTCCATGGAGAGGGTGGTCAGACATTGGAACAGGTTACCCAGGGGAGTGGTGGAGCTACAGTCCCTGGAGGTGTTCAAAAGACATATGGATGTGGCACTTGGGGACACGGTTTCGTGGTGGCCTTGGCAGTGCTGGATCGATGGTTGGACTCAATGATCTTAGAGGGCTTTCCCAGCCCCAGTGATTCTTTGACACTATGAAAATAAAAGCTACAACACAGTTACTGCCTTCACTACTGGAGCAATTGCCTCTTGGATATAGGAATTTCTGGGAAAAAAAAAAAAAAGGTATCTTAAAATGTTGTCCTTGACAAGGATTATATTCCCCAAAAATTCAACATATTGTACTGGCCAAGTCAGGTTTACCAGTAGCATTTACAAACAATGAGGCAACCAGGCTGTGTTATGAAAGTAACAAGAACAAGAACATGGTCTCCCTCTGCTGGTAAATCACAACGAAATATGAAAAGGGTTTACAAAAAGTATGGATTCTTACCCTTATTTTTAATAGAGAATATAAGATAAAATTACTTTTCACACTGAAGGTTGGAAACAATCCTAAAACCCCAGCAGAATGTCACAGACACCCACAAATCCATCCCTATGTCCAAATGTTTTGTACATAATGTTTTACACAAGTCTATTCTACAGGGAAGATTTTCTGGAAAGTAAATTTAGTTGCACAGAGAGATTCTAGTGACAGGAGAATTCAAAAAGCAAATGCGATTTTTACATTTGCGAGGGGAAATGTATTTACTTAGAGTATATTTTTTTCAAAACTGGTTCAATGATACCTTTTTTTAATTAATTTGACCAGAAAAAAATCTAGCCTTTAATACCTTTATGTTGTCCCATTAATACTTCTGAATTATTTAAAATGTACTCTTGAAATATTAAGGAAATCTACAAAACTTCTATCACACTATAGGCTGTAACATGCAAACAGCAACTTTCAATATGCAGAATTATTCTCAACTATTTTAATGTCAGTCATAGACACTGCAGAAGGATCTTAGATTAGATGCTTGGTGCAGTTCTAACAGAATCAGTGCAGCAATATAGCTCTGCATTTCTCATCTGTCGGACAAGCAGCAATGTCTCCTGGCTGACACCCAGGGTAACTTCTGAAAGAAGAGGAAATTACTTCAAGTATCATAATCCTGTTACAAAGAGCAGCTGCTTTGCCACTTCAGTCCACAGACTAAGTCTTGTTTTGGAGTCAGTGACAGACACTCCAATCATAGATAACATCAAAAAGCATCCCATTCTTCTCATACCAGGAGCTATCTTCTGAATGCAGTTGACAGATTCAAGCCCATGAGCTTAATTACTGCAGCTCATGCCTCGGAATGAACTCTCCTATTTTTAATTTCTCAGGAGGGGTTAGTCAGGGCACAGCATCATAGCAACACCGCAGGAGAGAAAGGAGATAGAGCTGCCCTATGGGTGTGTTCTAACAAAGCTAGAGTGAAAGAGATCTAGGCATCCTTGATCATAAATCATGAAATCAAACTACTCCCTGAAACAACAAATCACAGAATCCCAGAATAGATTGGGCTGGAAGGCACCTTAAAACTCATCCCATCCCACCCCCAGCCATGGGCAGGGCACCTTCCACTAGCTCAGGTTGTTCCAAGCCCCGTCCAGCCTGGCCTTGGACACTTCCAGGAATAAGAAGGAGTTTGGGTGTTTGTGCCATTCACATAACAAAGAAGAAAATGAATATTTAGTTCTCCAAAGTTACATATTTAGCTCCTTTGAAGCCTGTCAGAAATGTGTTTTGTTTAGAAACAAACGTAAGTGCAGATTCCAGGCACCTGTCTGTACAGGCTAAGCCCCGGATGAAAACTGCGTGGCATGTCTCCCACCACCTCTCCTCATCCGCAGGGAAGTGTTACAAGAGTGAGCTCACACTTCCAATCTCAATATTATACTTCTGTGTGTGTGTAGACTTGGTTAATTTAACTATTTCTCACATTATTAAATATCCTGCTTATTCAGCCAGACAGCACTAAATATCTTTAGGCACATGAAGTGTGTTTTCCTGGCATTTGAAGAAACCAAGTCCACCTAATTTATGAGTTCATCATTTTTGAGTGTTTTTTTTTCCTTGCAGTTTCAGTTTTTACATTTAAGTCCATAAAGACCAAAACATCCTTTAAAATCTTGCCGGCCTGTCAGTCAGTACCTCTGCAGTAGTTACCAAGGATAACTTTCCAAGGCCCCTCTGTAGTGGAGAGCTAGTTTTACTATCAAAACAGACCATATTCTCCACAGTCACACTCTTCTTGTCATAACAGAGATATTCTAAAACTTGGAATGTTTATCGTGTCATTTTTTTCATTATAGCCTGCTTCTCCTTCTGCAGGGAAATGGGAGCCTTCTGTTAGGCACAGCATTTTCTAGGATTAAAGGGATGAGTTAAATAAGAATGGACTTGAGCTTTTATTTATAATAAGAATAAAAAGCCCTTCATAGGAAAGGGGAATAAAAAATGCTTCCCCCTACAAAACATAGTTATTAATGCACACACACATGACAGAAAGAAATGGGTAATTCACCATTTGGCATCAGGTTACGTGGCAGTTTCCATTAGAGCCCTGCTTTCAGGGCTCTGTTGCTTTGTTAGACTCATGGTCTGGTCTGAAATGTTCCCGATAAAATGTCTGGTTCGGGTAATTTACACGTTGTTTAGAAGGAACTCAGGTGTTTCGAAGAGCACTCACTGCCCCAGACAGGACCATCCGTGCCCTTTCCTGCACAGATTTTGCAGAGCACAGGGAGCCAAATGGTGTCCAAAGTGGGAACCAGCAGCACCAGCAGCTCTGCATCAAAGATGTGCACCCCTCCACCTTCAACAGCTGGAGATGAGGAGCCACCGGTGTCCCTGTACACAGCACCTTTCTGCCAGGTGTCATTTCATCCTCTTGGCTCCTCATGTGCAACAACCCCTCAGCATGTTTTGGGCTGTTACGAGACACAAACACAGCACCCTCCTGAGAGCTGCGCTGCTCCAGCACGCCAGTGTCCTGCAGGGAACACACTGGGGCATTAGGGAGTGGGGGATCTGGTTAGCAGTCACATTGTAGTCTATCATTCTGTAGAGAATCTTTTTCCCCGCTGCACAACTGTAGAAGAATCCAGTGCTCTTGTCATCACACCCAGCTGTTTAAACATGCAAGGACAGAAAAGAAAGAATGGCATGCTGTGCTATGCTTAGTAACTACATATGTAATTGTAAAAGTGGTTAGGGTGAGAAAGGGGTTTTTTGTTCTTTGTTTGAGCTGGTTTTGGCACTCCAGAGACGAGGATATCCGCTCAGGCTGTGTGTCTGTCAGTCCTTCAGAGAGACTAGAGAAAAGATTCAAGGAGGAAGGATATCACAGAATCCCAGACCAGTTTGGGTGGGAAGGGACCTTAAAGTCTATCTCATTCCACCCCCTGCCCTGAGCAGGGACACCTTCCACTAGCCCAGGTTGCTCCAAGCCCCGTCCACCCTGGCCCTGGACACTTCCAGGGATGGGGCAGCCACAGCTTCTCTGGGCAACTGAATATGATATTTCCTAAGTAAAAAAGAAACCAATGGGTCTGGTTTCCAATCTAAAGTTGTGGATGAATATAAATTAATTAGTTGTCAAACTCACCATTTGGTTTGTGCCCACACCCACTCATGAAGAGACTGTGACATGGAGCAGCCAGACTCCTCCAAGCTGCCAGGCAGCTCTTCCCTCCATTATCCTGCTCTCTGCATACTTTGGCAGCTCCTGCCTCTGAGCAAAACTGAACTCTGGTCCTGGTACCTTAAAAAGCTCCATTCATAGAATGATTCCAGCCCAACTAAAAGCAAGAGTCAACCGAGAAGTTATAAATCAATTTATGCTGGCAAGATTCCAAGCCCATTTTCTGAGACTCGAGAAAATCTAATTGCTTGCACAAATACCCCCAGCTCTGGCTGCAGCTGGTCTGCACGGGCCTTGCAGGCTGTTCAGCTTTACCTTAAACACACAGCCCAGAGCCAACCAGCTGCAGTGGGGGTAAGATGAGGTCCTGGGTGGAGCTCAGGAGGTTGGTGCAGCAGCAGTGTGGGGCTGAGTCCAGCTGGAAGCAGTGGGGGTCATTCTCCCGTGGTCACTGAGTCCCTCGGCCACGGTCACAGCACAGTGGGGGTTCCTGTCACTACAGTAAGACTTCAGTCTAAAGTGAGGTTTGCCAGTGCCCTGTCACGGGATGAACTTCTCTTATAAAGTCTGACTTGTGAGAGAGAAACTTGGTTTGGAGCCAAACCACAGTGGCATTGAGACAAGCAAGGCCATTCTAATCTAACTCAGTGGAGCATCAGGCAAGGCTTTGGTCACTGCCTGTGGTTTGTCTGTGCTCCAGAGGAGTGAGCTGCTCATTTCCCTCCCTTCATACAACTCCATGACGTGCCCTTTCTGAAGAACCCCAGTGGATCCTTGTGAGTTCACATCCTGAGTAACTAATGCAAACTGAGCTGGGAGAACTAACTGTTCCTGCAACTACAGCAACTGGCCTATGCACAGGGAAGGTTTCTGAGCTTCTGTAAGAAAAATTTCATGGATATACTGAAAGAGACAGAGCCTATTTCAGTGCTCTGTTCTTGGTTAGATTAACCTCCTGCCTCAGATTCCTGGGTCTAAGGGTCCAAAAAAGCCAAAGGCTGTCTGTTATGCAGAAGGCATCAGAAATAATGTTGATTCCAGTTAAATATAAACAATAACCCATTGCTGGCCTGAGCTGCAGCTCACTGAGATGAATGGGTTCCTCCTCTTCATTTCCAGCCATCTCTGGATCAAGCCATTGCTGTTTATCCAGGTAAAGGATAAAAAAAATAAAATAAAAAAAACCTCCTTTGCTCCTTTTACTCCTTTGCTACAAGGCACTACACAAAAGGCCACACTCCACACTTGAAGCAGCCTGACTAACTTTCCCATTTCTGCTATTTGTGCACTTCATTTCCATTAGGAGATTTTTCTGAATCCTGATTAGGGTGCCATGTATTTGGCGTGTATAATAATTCCAAACATGTAGGGCCTAGACTAGCAGGACCCACTGTAGCCCATGGGTCTACTTGCAAAGCTCTGCATGACTTCCTTCACCCTCTGTCTGTGCACACTAATAAATTTATAACAGTATTATTAAACTAATTGGCATGAGTTTTAGTATCCAGTCAGTAAAACATATAGCGAGACATCTCCTTTTGATGGCTTGAAGATGAGCAGAAGCTGAGGGGAAGGGCCCTGTCCATGTCTGTCAGCCACAGGGCATCTCAAGTGTGTGAAAATACATGTTCTCTTTGCCTCACCTTCCTGAGCTGCCGTAAAGACTTTTAAAATCTTCACACTTTAATAATATAAACTTTTGTGTGTACAATAAAATCACTCACAGGAATGTAACACAACAGATTTTTTTTTTCTGTTACACTTCTTGAATGCCAAGATAAAATTTATTCTTGCTTAACACTGGTGGTAGTAACACAGAGTTTGGGAACGTCCTTGTAATTAGAGCATCTTTGCAACCCTTTTGGGATGCTTCTTGCAGTTATTTAGTTTCTGTTTCTTGCAGTTACAGAGTTTTTATTGTTACATGTTTTTGTTCTTGGTAAAGCATTTCTAAGTCCACTCCTCAAAACCAGAATAAACAGAGAGAACACACAGCTGAACTGCAACATTCAGCATCCAACCTTTCCTGTTATTGCCACTTTGTAATGTTCATAGTGTGGCTTTTCCAACACAGGTTCAGTAATCCAAGGAGCAGATGATGGACCTTCAGAAATAGCCAGGCAATAAAACTTTGCTTTCAGGGCAGGATATCAGGTGAAAACTGAGCACTGGTACCACTAAAACTTTCGGGTTAGTGCTTAGAGCTGGTTTTCCTGTATACTGAAAGGTGTTTGGACATACAGAGCTTTCAAGTAAAAGAATTACCCTCTTCACAAATAGCTGTGTTATTTCATAGAATCACAGAATCATGGAGTGGTTTGGGTGGGAAGTGACCTTAAAGCTCATCTCATTCCAACTCCTTCCACGGGCAGGGACACCTTCCACTAGCCCAGGTTGCCCAGGGCCCTGTCCAGCTGCCTTTGGTTTCCTTTTGGGCTCAGACTCACTTGTTACCTGCCATTCCAATTTGGAAGTGACACAGCTGTAATGACTAAGAACTCTCTAAATTATTGATTTTTGTGAATCAAGCAGAGGCTGCTGAAACCAAATGTTGCTCACATAGCACAGTCACAGCTCAGCTTTAGATGAAAGCTTATCTGATGCCAGGCCGTGGCAACAAAGGCACACATGAGATTTGCTGTCTCAAGCAGCTCCTGGTCCAGAACAAAGCAGAGTGTGCAGAAGCCCAAAAGCACAACTGTGTTAATAATCTGCTGGAGCTGTACTCCTGTGAGCTTTGAAATGGGAACAATAATTCAAGGACAGGGTGTGACTGGCTTTGAACAGGGTGATTTTCCCAGAGAACTGAGAAGAATTCTGGGGAGAAAAATGAGTTGTTGGTACAAAAATGAGAATCAGCTCAGTATCTAAGTTGTTTACATTTGCACTGTATGTGGCAGAAAGATAATACTGAAAAAAATACTGCATCCTGCTGAAGGTTTAGATGGATGAAGGCAAGAAGTGCAAGGGTTTTTTTAAATTAATAGCAATAATTATAGCATTTAGATATCTCAAATTCTTTTTAAATTGTCTTGGCAAAGAAAGCGGATCTGATTGGGGTTTGATGCAGCTAAACCACTGAGTCTTGATGAAGCTTGTGTGTTTTCTTTCAGAGAGCAAGGAAAAGCATAGAAGTGGAGAATATTCATGCAATCAGGGTGCCTTGGGGCTTCCAAAGATCAGTTTTAATTGACTTTTTAAACAAAGCTCTCTTTTCGGAATATATTCAAAGGCCTTATTAAGTAGGGAGCACAGATTAGTCCAAAGTTCAGCAGAAGCTGAGCTCTGCTGATCAAACACACGTCTAATCCCGGAAGAGCACTGACCTCCTGGACCAAACAGCTCCTGTTGCCTGGGGGACTGCGGCCAGAGATGGAGGAGGTGAGAAGGAAAGAACAATTTCTGCTTTAAAAGTGTGGTCTAATGCACTCTGTTGTGTTTGTCTCCCTTGGAAACAGCAGATCTGGGACCTAGCAGAGCTGCCTTGGAAGGTCAGGTGAGCAGGGACGAGACAGGAAGCAGGGATTCAATCATCCACTGCCTGAGGCTGCTCTGTCCCATGAGGTGGCCATAATCCTGCCAAAAGTACTGGTGAGAAGGCCAGAGGGCAAACCCCATCCCGGGGACATCACACACAGCATGGCCAGCCAGGCCACAGAGGGAATCCCGCTGCGCTCAGCGTGGGCTCACCTGGAGCTCCGTGTGCAGGGCCGGGCCCCACCGGTGGGGCAGGACGGGACAGTCCTCGGAAGGGTCCAGAGGAGCGTGACAGGGCTGAAGGCAGGTCCTGGGAGGAGCAGCTGAGGGCTCTGGGCTTGTCTGCTTTGGAGAGGAGGAGGTTGAGGGGCAGCCGTAGGGTTCTGCATCTCCCTGAGGAGGAAACATGGAGAGGAAGGTGCTGAGCTCATCTCCCTGGGATCCACGCATGGGGAGCATGGGAATTGTTCAAAGCTGCTTCAGAGGAGGTTCCGACTGGGCATTAGGAAGCGTTTCTGTACCAAGAGGGAGGTCAGACACTGGAACAGCCTTCCCAGAGAGCTGGTCAGTGCCCCAGGTCAATGTCCCCCAGTGTTATTTTTGGTCAGCCTGAAGTGCTCAGGCAGTTGGGCAGATGATCATTGTGGTCCCTTTCATCTGAAATACTCTGTTTTATTCTAAAACTTCTAAACTTGGCCAACCATATGTAATCTAAAGGTTTCTACAAGAAGTTTCCAGTGCCATCTCCCAGTCAACAGCGATGTACAAAATCTGCCCTATCTGAGCTCCCTCCTGCCATCTGAGGTATTTCCCTGCAGATCTCCTCTGCTGCTTTTCCCCTTGTACCACCAGAAAGCCACATTTTTCACACCCAGTGATTTCCAGTCCTGATCTGCACTTTTGAGGGGCCTAATTTGGTACAGACAGAGGATCACACAGCACATGGGCATGACCAGCCCACACTGATGTCTCTAAATTTGCCTAAAGGTTAAGCAAAGTGTGCACAACAATGCAAAGGAACGCAAGGTGCATCCTCCTCCTCTCTTCAATCTCCTTCAGAAACCAAACAGAGAGCTGAGTCACTGGCAGATTTGCACATTGTGTCTGGAGACGCCAAATGTCAAAATATCTCAGTGACATTTTTCAGCAAAAAGTTCAGTGGAGCTTCCAGGCTGTGGTGTTTCCCTGCATGCTGAGGGCTCTGACAACCCCTCCTTATGAACATGCTGTCCATCGAGCAGCCACACAGCAGGTTCTCTCTGCTCTCCTGTGAGCAGTGAACACTGTGGGCCAACATCTAACTTGCAGCAGGAGCACACAACAGAGGTCCCTGTGAAATGGTGCTTTACCTTTGAAGACAGTCTCTCTTTCTTAAAGCCACTGACTTTTTTCCCTTATCAAATACCCTTTGCAAGACCAGCTAAAATTTTTATGAGGCCATCTCTAACACGAAGCCATCAACACAGGTAAGGTATTCCATACGACACAGTAATTGGAGACAAAAGCTTAGGTCTACCTAAAACTACAGTCAGTTGCAGCAACCACCATCAGCATTCAGTGGCAAAATAAAAACTAAATGTTACAGTAATGGCTTCTAAAGCATATGAGCAGAGAGGGACTTATGTGGCCAACTAGAAATTCAAAAGGAGGTTGCCTCATGTCTATTATTTTCTTACTCATGGGGGTGGATGTCTGGTTTGTGCAGTGACCCAGTGTGCCATTAATACTCTAACTGGACTCATTCCTCTCCTGAGCCCTGAAAAACAAGCAGATTGGATCACCAGAACCAGCCTGTTTGGACACAGGATCCTCCAAGCACAGCTCTACACACACCGTCCTGGAAATAACTCTCCTGTTTCAGCATCCTCTTTGTGTGACTCCATGTCTCAGTACCTGCCAGCAGCAAGCAAAGAGAAACTTACTCCAAACCAACAAAGTATTAATGTGAAACAGGTCAGAATGACCATTTCGGTGTACACAGGTTCTCCTGTGCAAAATTGTTCACTCAGGATCTGCTCAGAAAGCTAATTGTTTCAGCAGTGCTACACACAGCTTGTGTTATCATCCCTCACTGGATCCCAAATATGCTCACAGACAACTCTAAAACTTAAACCTGAGTCCTTTTTGATTTGTAAATCATCTTAGAAATAAGGATTTGCAGGCCTCAGTACCCCCAGTGACTCTGTACTGCTTTAGGGTAGTCAGCAGATGAGAAATGAATTTGCCCTGTGAACGGAGCCCATTCTGAACATCTCTGTTCAATGCACAGCACAGTGCAAACCTCCAGCACATCTCAGCTCCGTTGTGTTGGGCACCAGGATTTTGTCACTTGGATGAATCCTAGGATGAAATTTAGGGTGTAAAGCTATTAGAGAGCACCCAAACGAGGGCTACAAAGATGTTGAAGGGTCTGGAGACGCCATAAGAAAAGTGGCTGAGGTCACTTGGCTTGTTCAGTTGGAGAGGAGGAGACAGAGGTCAGACCACGGTGGGGGATGCAGCTCCTCCTGAGGGGCAGCTCCATCTCTGCTCTGTGTGAGCGTGGACAGCACGCAGGGAATGGCCGGAGCTGTGTCAGGGCAGGGTCAGGTGGGATCTCAGGACAAGGCCCTTCCCCCAGAGGGTGCTGGGCACTGAGCAGGCTCCCCAGGGCAGTGGGCACGGCC
>JAWWEU010000005.1:24746691-24791223 GCA_035583155.1 Acropternis orthonyx | reverse complement strand
AGCAATTCCTTCCCAATATCCCATCTAGCCCTGCCCTCTGGCAGTGGGAAGCCATTCCCTGTGTCCTGTCCCTCCATCCCTTGTCCAAGTTCCTCTCCAGCTCTCCTGGAGCCCCTTTAGGAGCTGAAAGGGGCTCTGAGGTCTCCCTGGAGCCTTCTCTTCTCCAGGCTGAGCACCCTCAATCTCCCAGCCTGTCTGCACAGCAGGGGTACTCCAGCCCTCAGAGCATCTATGTTTATCATCATCATTTATAGTTCTCACCAGTCAGGATTTTATATGCCAGCCCTGCTGGCTTTAATATTTTCTTGGAGATGATTGAGAGAAACAAGGCACTATTTATAGAAGAATTCCTAGCAGGGCCCTAAAAGGCTCTCACGCACAGCTATTGTTTTGCTTTCTTATCTGTTGTCCCTGTGGAACTATAACCCACTGCTCCAGATTACCCACTCCTGTCTGTTCATACTCAGAAATTAATTTCAAGATGCCCCAGGCTGGCTGTTAGTGCCAAAATGCTGTAAGGACATTTACTGCCATTTGGAATATTTTTACTTCAAAGGAAAGGATTCATGAGGATTATGGAAATGATTCTCAATCTCTTCATTTCCACCGACCTGTTTTTCCCCAGGGACCACACAGTGATTTGTTAAACTGTGTGTCAGCTATATGAGAGGAAAAGAAATGTTCAGCGCAATGTGGAGTGGGAAATGCAGTGTTCCAGATGTTCATACCACTGCCAAGGTGAAAATCCTTCTGAAGCACAGCCAGACAGCCCTGGCACTCAGACCCACTGCCCTGGAGTGCCATAGCACAGTTTGAGGCCACGGAAGCTCCCCCCTTCCCAGTAAATGTGTCCCAGCTCCAGCACAGAGCACCACTGCCAGCACTGCATCTGCACTGCTCCATGAGAACATTTGCTTGCTCAGGCTCCACTCACTCCTGGCTGCTCTCTGAGCTGCACATCCATGTGAATCCAGCATATTCGTGCTCTATATAACCATGGGGACAGCAGGAAAGGAAAGAGAGCAAGCAAGACCAGTGTTCTATGACAGTGCATCTGAAAGACAGGCAATTATCAGATTAGTAAAGACAATATAAACAAAATGCAATTCATTTCAGTTCTTAAGAGTATCTTGAAGTTTTGTGCCACATTATCTCTATTGATGTCACCTACTCCATCTGTCCATACTGACTCCAACTTGGTCTCTATTGCCAAAACTTTTATTTAAAGACACATAGAAAGTGTCAAAACCCAAATAGCTGCAGAGTCCTTGTCACACTGCAGAGTAGTTAAACAGGGGCACGAGTCACCCGGAGAGGTTGTGGAGCCTCCATGCTTAGAGGTATTAAGAACTCAACCAAGCCTTACCCAAGTTCAACTTGCTTTTTGACCAGATGACCTCCAGCAACCCTTCCACTTGTAACAGGATCATTCTGTTTGGAAGGGATCTCAGGACGTCTCCGGTCCAAGCTCCAGTTCACAGTTAGCTCAGAGGTCAGACCAGACTGTTCAGGGCTCCATCCCCCGAGTCTTGAGAATGTCAAAGGGGGAGATTGCACAGCCTCCGAGGTCTGATTGGCCTCATGGTGGAGAAATTACTCCTTATATCCAGCCTGCTGCTCTCACCTTTCAGTTTGCTCCTTCCACCCTTCAGCTGAGTCTTTCCTGTACCAGGAGCCCCCAGCTGGGCACAGAATCTGGCTGTGACCTACTGAGTGCTGGGCAGAGGGGGTGACCCCCTGACCTGCTGGCCATGCCCCTGTTGGTGCCGCCGAGGGGTGACCAGGGCACTGTGGGCTCCGTCCCACAGCCCAGCCCTTCCCCGTGGAGCGGCCCCAGGCAGGCAGGCAGGCTGGCTCAGGCTGGCTCCCTGTCAGGCAGCCTTCCCAGGGCCAGGGCTTTGCCCTGAGCCCAATTTCCTCAGCTCCAGCCCAGCCCACCCCTCCCGGCTGTCAAGCCCAGGGGCAGCCCTGCTCTCAGCTGCCCCCGGTACCCCCAGTTTGAAGGCTATTTGTAAACCTGATGAGGCTTTTCTTCGTGTTTTCCTCCAGGACACGGACAAAGTTGATAAACAGGGCAGATCCACGGAGAGATATCTGTGGCACTCCACTTTTTATCAGCCTCCAGGAAGAGAACCATGTCCCTGGGAGCATGGACACCTAACCAGTTTTCCAGATGATGGAGACCCTGCTAGGCAGACTATAACTCATGTTCTCTCTTTCAATGAACAATTTACTCTTTCATGTAATGCAAACCCCAGTTTTAGTTTCCTTTTTCAGTGTATTCTGGAAGACACAAGTCAAAGGACAATGGAATCATTCAGATGAGCAAATGTCCTTAGTAAGCCCATTCAACAAAGCCAACAGTCCCAATACTGGTTTCAACAGAGTATTTAGTACAATTAATGCAGCTGATTTTATCACTGAAGGTATAGAAGAGTTCAAGACATTATGATGAAAAATCATTTGCCTGAGAAAATGATTCATAACTAGGTGTTTGTGGTTTTGTTTGTTTGTTTGATTGATTGATTGATCGATTGATTACTGTGGGGTTTTTAAGATCAGCTGTAAATAGAGCAAACCGTGCAAGCACAATTGGTGGAAACCTAAAGGAAAAGGTTGTGGGAAAGTCTGTCAGGACTGTCACACAGCACATACCTTGGTGTATAACCCGTCTCTCAGATATGCTCAGCCGCAAAGGAAAAGAGTAGAGAATGTTCCATCAGCCATTTCCCCCCAAGGCTTGTTTATGTCCATCACAATATCAGACCGGGAAAACCAGCTTGTTTGGCTCCCCCAGTGAGGCAGCAGCAGACCGTGGTCAGGGACTGTGCAAAGGGACATCCCCCTTTCCCTTGCTCACTTACTAGTCGGTTTGATTAGACAAACACGACAGGACTTATTTATGTAGCACTGGCACAAACACAGATAACACACCTCACTTCCAAAGAGCTGAAGGGGCTGTTGTGCAAGTTCACGGCACACTATTTAAAGAGCTGATTACCCTCATTTAACAAACAATTCCTAGATACCTAAAGGTACAAGCCACCTCATCCTTAAACCCAAAGCCTTTTACTCACTAGATGAGGTTACCCAGACTTTGCTGGGGGGATATTTGCGCTCTGTTTTGTTTAAATGTAAATGTATTTACATTTCAAAACAGCTCATTAAGAGAAAAGACCCTTCTGCCGCTGTGTGAGTAGCTGGGGCACCGCTGGCTGTGTGCAGGGCTGTTGCAAGGTGAGGATCCCACAGCTCCATCATCCAGGGCTCCCTGAGAGTGCCCCGGAGCTGTGCCATCACAGAGGTCACACGCAAAGCCAACTTGGCCTCTCAGTTATGCTGCATAAGACACAAAATGAGCAGCTTTTCTGCCCCTGCCAATCCAGCCTTATGTGCCCTGCAATCACAATTGACAACAGATGGAAAACTGCAGTGACTAAACCCCAGAAGCTGGTGGTTTTCTATTTTTAAATGAGGGGTTTAGTGGATTAAGGTAAAATATTTGCCTCTTGCTGGATCACTCTGAAAGTAGGTTAAACGTTGGGTTAGGGAACAACACTGTGAGTAGCTAAGCAAACATAAAACCTGGAACTGAACCCCAATTCGCAGGTACCAAGAGATGAGAGAGACACGAAGCAAGAACCTACACCCACAAATGAGATGTTCATACTTTGTCAGAGGTACCATATGAGAATATACAAAATCAAGTGCTCCTGGACAGTTTGCACATGCAAATCGAGCCCAGCTGAAGGGCTGACTTCTGATCTCCAGGAGCAGAGCTTCTGTGCAATGCCCACATCCACATCCCTCCGGGCTTGGAGCCTCACTGCCAGGTTTGCCTCTGACCTTTGTGCTTCAGATCCTTTGCTGGAAGATTTATTTCCACATCAGGAGTATAAGATGACCTGGATTTTGATATTCCATGGCTGTGGAGTGGCTCTGTTTCCACCTTAAGGTGGGAAGAGGGAGGTGGTATGGAAAACTTAGACTTGGAACTGCTGATCGTGCTGTTGGGAATAGTTATAAAAGCAGAGGCAGCTCCTGGCCCTACAGCCCCCGCTGCTTTCCCTGCAGGGCAGAGCCAGGGAAACAGCCCAGCAAGGCCACAGCAATGGTGCTGCTTACAGGCCCTGCTGCCGTGAACCTGGAAATGCTTCTCCAGTGCACAGCTTTCTGTGGGGACACAAGAGCCACACACTTCTCCGGACTGTGGTTTGTGTTCTTTGCTCTGACACCTCCTGCATCCCACTCCAAGTCCTTCCTCAGTGGGCTGGCAGCCACCACATGCCATGGACAAGGCATGCCCAATTCCCTGGCACCAGCACAGTTCAGAGAGCACCTCCCCACCTGCACTCTATTCCTCTGCAGTGAGCCAAAGCTGTCAGCGCTCCCACCGATACTGGCTCTGCTCACTGTGTTAGGGCAGAATGGGAATCCACGGCTGTCTGTTGCTGCAGACAGTGGGACTTGCAGGAGAAGCTGCCGTGAGCCGCGCAGGGCTGATCCCCAGGAGCACATCTGCTGTCTGCCTGCCTTCGGAGCGGGGACGGGGGGGGACCTTCCAGCCAGGCCAGAGAGAACTGAGGCCACGGGGGCAAGAGCTAAAGGTAACAAAGTGGGTCTAGAACTTGAAGCTCAAGGGTTTCTGTAATTCATCTCATCATGACTTCTTTGTTTTGCACGACTCTTAGCTGGGTTTACAGGATCCAAGAGTGAAGTGTTAGGGAGGAGACAACCCAAGCTATAAATAACTGAAGAGAAAAGCAACAGGAGGTTTCAAAGCTTTGCTGGTTCAGCAAGAAGGCATGAAATTCATCTCTTTAGCTATTTAAACACTTGCTCAAAATAGAACTCTGAAAAGTAAGGATATCAGGACAACCAGGATATGCTGACAGCCTTCATATTGTCGTTTAGTCACTATAAAGTGCAGGAACAGGAATGTGCAAACCATAAATTGCAAAGCCAGCAACTGCAAACCTTCATTCAAGGCTCCTAATTGCCCTGTGATTCAACCAGACGTGTGGCTCCCTTTATTTATTATTTGTGAGTACTCAGGCAAACTGGCTGGTATGAGCAAATGCCTGGGGAATGGCCTTTTTTCAGGGAGGTGTTGGCATATTTTCATTTTGTTATGAGGAGGTCAGTGGTTTAGGACTGGACCAAAACATTTCAAAACCAGCACAAACACTTCTTTTCTTTCAGATTACCCTCAGGGAAAAATAACAGTCTGGCCACTGCATAGTTTTAAGAGTTACAGCCTTACTCCTGCCAGCCCTTTCATCCATGACTTGCACTAACACCAATACAATTCCACAGCCCTCAAGGTGCAATTCACCACCTCAAAACGATCAGGGATTGCTTTGGAGCTCCAAGACCAGAGGCAGACGCTGTTTCAGAACATGTACATGTAACACAAGAGCAATTAGTGCTCCAGAAATGGTCCTCAGAGCCTGTAAATTCATTTTTACAGAGTACAGCAATGCTCCGTAATGCCCCAGGTCATTGACTTTATATCCAAAGAGGTTCTGTGTTTCATCTGCACAGTCTGGGGCAAGCACCTCACCAACACTGCAAGCACAGACACAAAAGAGCATGAACCATGGGTTTAGCTCTCACCTAAACCAAAGCACATATCCAGGTGTGTCTCTGTTTCACCTCAAGAAAATGATACCCTAAAACATGGGGCTGATTTCCCCTGGGCAGAAAACATACAGGTCTCAAGTGGAAGGTGTCCCTGCCCATGGCAGGGGGTTGGAACAAGGGATCTGTAAGGTCCTTTCCAACCCCAACCATTCTGTTATTTGTATTAACACTGGGCATGGTCAGCTCTGACTTTGGCTGCTCCTTCCATTCTCCTAAATGTTTTTATTATGAGCACTAGGCTTTTGAGTTATCTGAACAAATCTCCTAATTTGTTATTAGGTCCCTAAAAGGAGGGAATTAGACCTCTGGGATGGTTCTTACTGTGACTGATACCCAAGCAGATACCTCGGAGGCACATTCCTCCACAGAGGGGTGGAGAAGGGTTTTGGGGCACCAGAAAGCCAAGCTTGCAAACTCCCTCCTGCGCTCCTCCCCACTGACATTTGCCCGCGCACAAGGGCTCAAAGCCGTGCTTTAGGCCATCCATCCTCACTCAGCCCTTGCTCATGAAACAGAGCCAGAACAGAGGGAATTTCTCAAGACAAGGACCGGGGGAAGGAGAAGGACCCAAGTGCATGTCCCAAAGTTGTCTGTATTTCCCACAGGCAGCGATTTTGCAGTTATTATTGTGTTAAAGCATTCAGGTTTTCGCTCTTCATCAGCTTTATCAAACTCCTTTCTGCAGCCAGACTGCAGTGGAGCACAGAGCAGGGGCACCTACAGGAGGCTGTAGCCCTGGCAGGGCTGCTCAGAAGTGCTGGCTGTGCTACACCCCAGGGCTCTCTCCCTCTTGCTTTCAGCAAGGTCAAGTCTGTGCCTTCCCCACGCGTGTCACAACACCCTCCTCACACCCTACAAACAGCATTACAACACCCTGCTCTTACTACACCTTCCAGCTGCTGCAGGCTTTCCTGCTTTTCACTTCTTGAACACAGAATCTGTTTTCGTTGATGAAAAATTATTGCAGCCACCCTGTTGATGACTGGAGCTTGGAATTAACAACATAAAAAAGGTACAGGACTTGCACCAATGTTGACCCAGCAGCCGGAACCTGAGCCCTCAGTAATGGGCTGCAGCGTCCTTGTCCTTCACGTCCTGGATTTCAGGCACTGTGATTGCACCTGCAAGAAGACATTTTCCATGGTCATTCCTTACAAAGAGTGAAAGTGAGAAGAGGTGTGATAATTAGAAATGGCTCAAGCCAATTTAAGTTCTGTGCTGCAGAAAAGCACATACCCACTTACCCCACTTCCCACCCTCAGAGCTGACCCAAGGCAGTAGATTCATCTGCTATTTAATAGAGAAAAACAAGACATAAATTTTTTCCCAGTCAGGTTAACTCCCTCTCTTGGCTGGCAACAGAGTCACATTATAGTTAGTGCTGCTGAGCAGCAATTTTAGAGAGGAAACTTCAGATCTATCCAGATGGTTGTAACAATCCCTGTTCCCTCTACCCCAGAAGGGAAGGGACTTACTTTGCTTGAGCTTTGCTTGCAGAGTCCAGAAAGAAGCCCTTGGTCTCCCTCCCCTGAAGAGGATCCCAGAAAACCAGGATATATGTTACTGAAGACCAGCATTGATGTTTGGGATGTTCTACATGTCATTTGGAGCTACAGAGCCAGGGAATACCTGGAAATGAGAAATTAAACGTGACGGGAGCTAGACAGAGAAATGGGAGGAGAGGCCTTTCCCCACAAGCACAAAATCCCAGTAAACAGAGTATGCCTGGAGATAAAAACATGAAATTTGGCCCAGTCTTTGCTGGGACTGGATAGATACCCTGGATAGAAAAGTACTGTCCATGTAAAAGGGTACCCCACCTCTCTTAATTTATTTACTCACTGTTGTAGAACACCTAATTCAATCTGAAACCAGCCTTTACCTGTCTGGTACTGAAATTATACACTGAGGTAACCAAACATTTTTTATTCTGTACAATTCTAATCTATTTGTATTCTATAGCAGGTCTTGGATCTCTTATAGACCTCTTATAAAAGCCCAGACTTCAGAAAAATGCCACCATAGCCCTGAATCCCTAGAAAACAATTTAACAACATTTCCCAGCATGGTCAGTGTTATTTCCAGCCCTGTGAAATCTTTGTGCAACTTGAAAAAGCAAAACAAAACAAAACAGGAACAGCACTAAACAGGAAGAAACAAAGGAAACCATAACCACACAAACAGCCCGAAGTTCCTCCTCCTTCCTTAGCCCAGGGCTTTGTTTTTCCCCTCCCAGCTGTTGGAGTGTCAGCAGAGCTCAGCCCTTCCCCACTGGGGTGCTCAGGCAGCTGATGGCCACAGGACCCACTGCTGTCTCTGGGTTAGGGAGCAGCAAACTCCCTTTTTTTCCAAGCTGAGTTTCACAACCTGCAAGAATCAGATGCTGAGAGCCTGAAGAGCTCTAGCTTTGATCCCCCCAGTGCCCGGAGCAAACCCCCAGCTGGTTTCACTGGAGAAAGGCTCTATCCTACACACAGTGTCATACTGGCATGAGGAATGGTTTGGCTCAGCCAAAGCACCTGGTCCTCAGCAGAGAGGGGGACAGAGCCCAGCAAAGGAAACAGAAATCCTTGGGGGTGAGCAGGAAAGGGAGAAGAAAAAAAACATGAAAAATGAATTTCAGGTAACAAAGTAGGTGGGGAGAAAGGAGTGCAGTGTGTTACCCGTGCAGCCGTGCCCACATCAGGAGGGGTTTGCAGCATACATCCCTGTTTTTCTCCTCCACTTCTCCTTTCTCTCTCACTTCTCCCCTCATTCCTCCCCCTCCCTTTTGTTACCTGCGTACATGGTAAATCCAGCTCAGGAGAAAAAAAGAGTGCTATAGTGTATTTCAATACCCTGTAACAGAAGGCAACAACATAAGCAAGATCTGTTGGTAAGTCTGGAACAAAACCAGCTCTCTGCTAGCAAAGAGTCCAAGTGCTGTGATGACTGGCATGTGTAACACTTGTCCTTCACTTTCTGTGGGTGCAAGACATCCACAAACACTTGTACAGGAGCAGCTGGGTGAAAGAAGTGACAGCAAACCCTTCAGGCCCCTGTTGAGGCTGGGAATTCAAAGCCTGGGGATGAGCTTTGTTGGGACATGGATAGAAGTGTGCACACACAGTACAGACATGTCACACACCCACTGGTGTGCAGGGCTGGGACAGACGTGGCAGAGGGAAGGGACTGAAGGAAGAAAAGGGTTGGGAATGAAAAGGGAAGGGCTGAGGGAAGAAAAGGGTTGGGAATGAAAAGGGAAGGGAGTGAGGGAAGAAAAGGACTGGGAACGAGGAGCTGAAGCCTTACACAACCACAGCACTGCCTGAACAAGGGGCTCGACACTGAGTTATGGAGCAGGGAGACTAGCTGAAAGAAAAAGCAAACCCAGAAAATGATCCCCCAGAGCTCTGGAATATGGAATTTTTGTACACCTGCATGCAGCCTTGCTAGCTCATAATACACGAACACACAATACATGGCACTTACTGCTCATAGAACATGATTTTATCACCAATTTCTCCATTCTCCTCACATACCCAGTAAGATCCCAAGCTCTGCCCCTCATGCCAAAGGCTTAATGCATCCTCAGCTGTCTGGGTTGTGTCTGCAGGACATGAAACATTTCAAACACCAGCAGAGTTGCAGTGAAATGGGTACAAGGAGCTGGCTCGCCCTACAGAGTCTTGTGGGTTTGTTGCTTGTAGAAGGTCATATCAATTCAAAAACACTGAGTGATTCACCTCCTTGCATATGAATTCTTCCTGCAGCAGGGAAGGAACAGCTTGATTTCATCAACATAACCCTCACCAAATTGCTGAGCTCTTTGCCTTAGAACCTGGATGGCTTTAGCTGGGCCTGACACCGATACACACCTCAGTAAAACCCCAACTCCACGTGTTAGATGATTCTACCTTTTTTTCAGGATGCACAGAAACCTTTCAACACATTATGAACTAATATTTCTAATTTTGCCCCAGAACAATGGGGGACTGGGCTTGCCTACAGCAACTGATGATCCACAGAGATTCCTCTGTGTGCAGAGCCTGTTCCTGCATTGTCCAAACACAGTGAGAAAACAGTCTGATGTGATTCCAGCCCCCCACCCCTTTCATCGCTGACCTGAGCTCTTTGTGCAGCCAAAGGAAGAACACACAACGTGCACTCAACCAGACAGAGCTGAACTGCCTGCAGCCAAAATACAAAACATTGGATATTTAATTTTTTTTTTTTGGTGGAATAATCACCCCATCATGTATAATGGATGCACAGGCAGAGTTTGGGCTTTTGAAAACCTAGAGCAAAGCTTTACTTTATTCCTGTAAATCTCGTGGGCTTCAAATTGAAGCATTCCCTTCTGTCAGCAGCACAATGCTTAGCAATGAAATTCCATGGCCCCAGTAGGACTCTGAGGCTTTAATTACCCTTGGAAAATACAGTGTTATCAATGGGCTTGCTATTTTGGGGGCCTACAAGATACAAAAGCCTTAGTACATCTGTAACCCCACAAGGGATGTGGGAAGGAAGGGTCCAAAAACCAGATTACCCCAAAATTCTGGTTTCTTCATGTAAGACTGAAAATATCTGGAGGTCTGAGAGTGGAGAGGGCTAAAGGTGTTAGGGACGTGTGGGGAAGGATCCAAAATATCTGGATTCAGTAGAAATTTTTTGATATATTCTTCATTCCTAAACAATTAATTAGGCACTCTTACCAGTGTGCTCCAGGTGGAGAAGCAGTAAAGGATGGAGAATCGGGGCTTTTGCTTAGCTGTGGGAGCTGGAGGGAAGTGGGGGGACAGCACAGAGGTGCAAGAAGGGACCCTGTAAAGCCCCTCCCAACCCAAAGTGAACAGTGAGATCCAGATAAATTGAGGTCATAGAGAAAATATTCCATTTAGAAATCTTTGTTTCTCTGTCTGACAAGACTCTTTAAGGCTCATAATGCCAGCTATCAAATACCCTGTTTGTTGTCCCATCCTTGGAAGTGCCCAAGGCCAGCTTGGACGGGGCTTGGAGCAACCTGGCCTAGTGGAAGGTGTCCCTGCCCATGGCAGGGGGTGGCACTGGGTGGGCTTTGAGGTCCTTTCAAACCATTCCATGATTCTATGATTTTATATGGTTTTGTTTTCCTCACAGGATATCAGAAACGTGGTCAGCCTTGTTTTACAGAGAGAGCAGATGGCAAGCCCAGGGTCAGCCTGTGGCAGAGGTGGGAATGTGTCAGAGCCCCAGCTCCTTTAGGTGACCCAACTGCAAGGGCACAGTCGCTGTCCTAAACCAAAATCATACCTCCACAGTGATGGGGCCGAGCTGCAGAGCCCAAACTGTGATCGAAGGACTAGATGTCTGGCATCCAGGGAATTCAAAGTATTATTTCAGTGGATTCGCTCCACTGAAAGAGGCCAGGGACCACACTCAGAGCCAGACTTCCTGCTTTTGGTGTGCTCAGCACTAAAATGCTGGTTCTGACAGCACCTGCCCGGCCTCGGTCAGGTGCCCTGCGTGGTACCATTGCCTGTCGGGGATAGAAGCCCTGCAAACAAGGGGCAACACCCCCTGCCTGTGGCTGGGCCAGGGCACACAGGAGCTGCCCTTGCCTGCTGCTATTTGGGGCAAGCCCAGTGCAGTGCCGGCACAGGCTGGAGCTCTGGTGAGCGCTCAGCCTGGGCAGAGCCTCTCTGAGGTTATCCAGGAGAGGGAGTGCCCCGCACGCACACGCAGAGCCAGCGCTCTGCTCTGTCCTCACTGCAGGGCGGGGGCCCTGCAAGGGTCCTGCCCCCCCCCCGAAACCCCTTCTGCACAGCTCACCCAGCAAACGAGCTCCCCTTTGCGCTGCGGCTGGTTGAGATTTCCCTTGGATTTTTTTTTAAATATAGTTTTGCCTTTTCATAAGTTTCCTTTACATATTGGCTTGCTAGGCAAAATTAATTAACTCAAGTAAGTTTGGCTCCAAGTCCCTTGCTCCCTGACTTGATAAGGAACAGGTAAGAAGTGTTGCTGAGTGCAAATTCAGAGTTAATTGCTCGGACTCGGCTAAGAGGGAAGTTTACAGATTCGCTTTCCACGAACAGCAGAGTTTTTCCAAGTGGAACTTCCACCTCTGTTTCCCTGGGGTTGTAGCAACAGATCAAAGTGGGCCTTGGACGGTGCCAGAAGTGCCCTTGGCAATTAAAAATGCAGTGGAGCACAAGAACAAAGCCACAAGCAACCACCGTGTGCAGTAATTAACGAGTTAGACCTGGATTATGAAAAGGAAGCAAGAAATAGGCAGCAAAATTATAAAGAAAACAATTCTCATAAGGTTTCCGAGTTGTTTTATTTCTCCATTGAAACATGTCCTCTTCTGCCCCCTCAGCACACGCTGTCCACTGTCCCGCTGAACCACCTGCTGCTGCACTGGCCTAAATCTCTGACCTTGGCTTGACTTTTTCCATTGTGCTTATCTTTGTCCTTCACTCTAGTTAAGAAAAAAACCCCCAAGACTGAATTTTGAAAGGACTGAAAGGCAATATCACCTTTGTTTAGCTCCCAGGAATAGTATAAACAGTAACAGCACAATACTTTAATGATTATTACCTCGTTTTATGTGCCTTCCTTACCTAACCTTTCTCTCTTTTTTTTTCTTCTGATGCCTTTTACAGATTATCATGAGCCGGTATTCTGTTGACTTCTGTTACTCATTAAAAATGTAGTTCAAGGTCAACTGATAAATACATGTTGTTATTACAGTTTTGAAAACAAATGACTTCCATTGCAGTGTAGTGAGAAAGATCTTGAAAAAAACCCACAACCATGGAACCAAACTTCCTGCCTGTGCTGCATTACTACAGTTCCATCTAGGTGGGTTAAAAAGAGATACACTGCTGTAATTTAAGTTGTTGGTGCAATATCCTGCTTTATCTTGCTCAACCTGTGCCCTCTTTCTGCGGAGGAATCAACACAGCAAGTTCAGGTAATAACCTCTGGTTATCTCCAGCACCTGAGGAAGGAACTGGGACTAACCTGCAATCTCTTAACAGTGGCTGAGCCCTCGTATCAAGCCCTGAACAGGTCAAGGTCCGGGTGCAGCCCGGGCTCTGCTGGTCCCTGACGATGTGAGGAGCAAGGGGGCAGGAGGAGGCACAGTGTGGGCAGCAGCACAGCCCTGGCACCCCTTGGGATGCTCCTCCCGGCGGCAGCCCAGGCTGGACGGGCTTGGAGCCCCCGGGGCACTGGGAGCTGTGGGGCTGGCACTGGGAGGGTTCCAGGTCCCTCCAGCCCAAACCAGAGACAGCAATGCCCTCTCCTCCCACCGACCCCGGGGCAGGGGAGGGCTGCAGTGCCAGAGGGCAGGAGGTGCCTGCCAGCTGGGCAGGGCGGGGGTGGCATCCAGCACAGGGTGAGCTCCAGCCCAACACGGAGCCAGCAGGACACCCACGGGCATCTGGGGAGAGGGAGATAAACCCCCCGGGCCGTGTGTCTGCTCCCTGGAGCAGGCCCCGTCAGGAGCGCTGGGACGGACCTTCCCAGGCTCGCTTTGGGAGGGAGACAGCAGCGGATTCCCGGCTGCTGCTGCGGAGTAACTCTGCCTTGTTTCCACCGAACTCCCAAGGTTTTTCCAGCGTAGGATGACTGGGCACACACAACAGCTTGCACCACGGTGCTTGGCAAAGGCACCAGCTTTTGTTTAGTAAGATCCAAAGGACTAATAAACCACTGGATGTTTGCACTCGAGCACAGCGTGAAGTCAGTGACGGCAGCACCGGCGCCCGCGCTCCGCCACAGCCCACTCAGGCACTGCGTGGAAGTTCAAAGCCAACACGGGCTGGAAAGACACTCCTCCTCCCCAGCTCATGTGTGCGGTTATGTAACAACGAAGGTGAACGGCAGCAAATGACGGCAGAGAGTGAGCGGGATCAGAGGGAGCGGTCACGGAGAGCGGGAAGGGCTGGCAGTGCCGGCGCCGGGCGGCACAGAGCGCTGGGGCAGCGCCAGGAGCATCCCCGGCCCGGCCCGGCTCTCCCCAGCGAGGAGGGGATGCTGCACTTTCTGCTCCCTGCTCCAAGGACCGCGTTGTTATTCCAAGAAGAAGCAGTTGTTATTTTTCTTTTTTTCAGTTTCTTTTACTTGGTGGCTGAGCTAAGGTTCAGCTGGAAAAAAAAACCATCCCAAACATAAAATCTACGCCGCGGTGGAATCTGGTGCAAGCCGAGAAGAAAACAAACTCCTACTCATTGACCAAATTTCTGGACTGAAGTATAGGAAGAACCAAAACCTACAGAAAATCTTGTTACACAGACAAGCCATCCTTGTCTTCAAACACGAGCTGAAGCTCTCTGTGTAATCATTGCAGCCTCCTGAGTTACTCACAGCATCCACTTAAGAGACCTCTCTCATTTTATTGAGCCCGAAGGGTGTCTTGGTTCACAGGCTATGGCAATACCTTCCACAAATACTTATAATAAGTTCTTTGGAACACCTTGTTCTGACCTCCTTCAGATTCTTTCCTCCTTAACTTTTTACAGGGATTTGCATACCCATGCTAAAAGCAGGACAAAACCTGTCTGATCTGATAAGAAAACTCATTTCCTGCTGGAGCACAACTTTTATTTTTATTTTAAATAAGAGTACATGATGCTGCAGAGTAGTCATCAAAGGCAATGAGGTATCCAGAAGTTCTGAGCTCCTGATTTTAAGTATCAGGAAGAAGATGACACATTGACAGACTGTATTTTCTCTTTTGTTTTCAAAGTTGCTAAGGAAAGTTAATGTTTCCAAAGGGCTTCTTAGCATTTTTGACACCCTACAGGTTGTTTGGAAAACTGGGAAGGCTTTGATGGACCTTTCTTTCCCTTTATAGTCTCCAAACAAGCAACTACACAGAAAGGTTAAACCAAGGCACGGGAGAAAGAAAATCAACAGAAATTCCCATTGTACAGTTCTTTGCACAATTCCCATCTCACGTGTCTGGAAAGTTCACAAATGTTGGGTCAGATGAAGACAACAGGAAGCACTGCAAACTCTGGCAGGTTGAATGTAAAACACAAAAGAGAAACGAAACATTCAGGCAGCCCCAAACAAAATTTCGAGGAACAATTTGCAAGAGGCAAAGAGGGGGTCATTGAGCAAAGACAAAAACGAACCGTGACCTGACCCCAGGATCATCTGCAGGCTGGTGACAGATTTCAGGGATCAGCCAGAGGATCTGAAGTCTGGCAGAGCTCAGTGCAAGGCACAAGGTCCCTGCGGCCACACTGGCCGTGTGTGTCCCCTCCAGAGGGGATGGCTGAGGGGCTGGAACACACACCCCCCCCCCCTCAGGTACATTCCAAAGGCTGCTCTCCCCTGCAACACTTTTACAGCAGTACAGTCTGGAAGGCACAAAGGCACAAATCCCTCTGGCTGGTTTGCTGGCCTGAAATAAAGAACAATTTCTCCTTCTTTCACTCATCCTGGCAGCATTGCAGGCATTGCCTTCAAGGTGAGCACACACCTGAGCCATTCAGGAGATTCATGTTTCTCCCGTTACTTTTGAATCTGTGTGTTTGTGGGCTTGGTTTCTCTTGCTCCCTCAGTACTGACACGTGCGTTCTGTCTCAGAACATTGTTTGGAACCAGTTCTTCATGTGTTGTTGGGCGTGGAACAACTAAATATCCTTAAAGAACCAAGATATTTCATACCCAATTTATCCTGCTTGGAGTCAGTTTCCCACAAGTTCTAAGGAAGCACTGGGGCCCTTCCTGCCAGCCAGAAATCCTGTTATCACCAGAGAGACCTCCCGAATCAGCCTGTCCTGTTCCCACCTCGCTGCTGCTGGCACGGCACTGGGCAGCTGCCCACGGGGACGAGCAGTGTCCTGGGAGCACGGCCACTCCACAGCTATGCTGCAAACTTCAGCAAGGCTTTCTCTGGGTCCTGGTTTAAAAATAATACCAAGATTGGTCCACCTTGCAATTTTCTCCTCCTCATGAGTAGATCTCAGATATCAATATGAGATCGCTCTCATTTGCTCTGTGGAGTTACACTCAAATTCTCTTGATTTTATATGAAGCTAGTTGGAGGGAGGGCAGGGGAAGTATAAACAAAGTATAAATAAACTTGTGTTCCATGAAAGATCAGTTTTGCGACATCCAGGATGCTGAGAGCACCTGGGGCCATTGACAGCTGTCCTTGTGACTGGGGGGAGGGTTATACAGTGGTTTTAATCACATAGAATTAAAATACACCATAAACTTGTGCGTGACTATATGGATTTCACCTGCTCTTTTGAACAAAGGGGGGGTGGAAACAGAGGAAGTTACTCCTAGTATTTGAAAACAAAAAACAACAAAACAAAAAGTCCACACAAAAAAAAAAAAAAAAAGAAAAGAAAAAAAAAGAGAGAGAGAGACTAATTAAAGTGGATGTTCAAACCCTCAGTCATGTGAGTAATCCCTTCCCCTGAGATCATTCCCTGACGTCGGGTGACGCTCCCTGTGCAGGGCAGGATTATTTACGTGTCCAAGGGCTTGCAGGATTAGGTCTCAACATTAGTCCAGAAAAAGTACTCACAGGTCTCCACAATTATCTTAATTGTTTTGCCCTTTGTAGGGGACTCATTCGACTGAAATCCCACTGACAGATTCAGTGTCTTCTCTGGGCTTGGTGCCACGTTTGTGTTGGTTTGGAGCTATTCCCGTGCAGTGCCAGGGTGGGACAGGGAGCTCAGGCTTCCCTCGGCAGCACGAGGTAACGCTGCTGCAAGAACAGCCACGCTGGACTGGTGTTAAGGCTGGGTTTAGGCCATCACTAGGAAGGGTCAGAGTTCATATACTGATACATAAATATACAAATATAATAAATGCTGATACAGGCTCAGTCTCTCACTTAATTCAAGCAATGCCAGTATTTGCTATTTCCCTTGAACTGCTTGATACAAGATTTCAGTATCAACTTATCATAAATGCAGAAACCCATCTGGCACAAGGCTTTAAAGCTTTTACTATATACATTACAAGGAAGTCCCCTTTTCTCATTTCATTTTGATCATATTGTGACTCCGTAGCAAAAAAGATAGTATATATTGTAATACATACCAGTAATGTATCACCACAACAAAGTCACGTATCAACCTCATCCTTCTGTACTGAATTTTAGCCTTGCTCCAACCTTAAACTATTTTTTTGAGCTATACAGCAGTGTATTTAGAAGATCACTACCACAATCTTAGTTCAATAGTGTCTATCATTTTTCTTATGCATCACGAAACAGAGAAAACAAGAGAGGTTTTTAAAATTAGAATCTTCTTTGACACTTGTTGAAATAGAATTGGTCCTTAAAATTGAGTGTATGAAAATATTCACATACCAGAACATTGTAACAGAGTGGATGACACTGAATTGTTTATATTGTGGCCCCTTGAACTCTCTTGTTTAAGCAGGACTGTCCCTGTGTTCCCATCTGGACCTGGGCATGAGCACGTGCCTGTGCCTCTGCCGAGGGCTCAAACGCACAAGTTTGCCCAGAAATGGGCAGGGTTTGGTTTCTCTGCCTCCTGCTGCAATCCCAGCACTCAACTCAGTTCCTGCTGCCAGGGTTAAGATGATGGAGAGGAAACGAGCTCATGCAACTGTGAGAGAGCAGAAGTGTTCCCAGAGCCAGCTTTAAAGCATGGAAACAAGAAGTTCTGCTGGGGTGGATCTTTAGAACACACCTCACATGACCTCGGACCAGGGAAAGTGGCAGAAGGTGGCCTCTTAAGGACCATTTTGGTTTAATCTTGAGACAGAAGTGTGCACTGGCATCTCCTACCAATCAGGCCATCAGCTGTCCATCATCTGTCCATTATCCCCCATGGCCACACAAAAACTGTGGATCAAGTTTAGGACAAACACAACCCTGACTGATTTCCAGAACAGCATCCACTACAGGACTGATAACATTTGGGGCTGCAACAAAGTCAGACCCAGCTTTGCGGCTGGAATTAATGCCAGTGACTGGGCCATAGCTAACCCTGTTTCCAGATTTCACATGCACACACACAGGGCTGTTGTAGCAGTCCCACCCTGGGGAGGCTCCCGAGTTTTGCCTTGTCCATCTCGAAGGGAGAGAATCTGACCCGTGTTTCGGCTGGTGGCCCGTCAGTCGTTCCCACAACGCCTGCAAGGGCAGTGGGACACCACCCAGTCCTACCCAAGGGCAAGAAGGGACGGGCAAGGAGACATACAACAATTTGTATCTAAAAGGAATTCGTCTGGCACAAATCCTCAGCTAAATTACAAGTTCCCACCATGGCAACACAGGATCTAAACTCAGCACAAGCAGGAAGGAAACCATTCGCAAGTCTGAGTCCATTTCCATATCAGCTGGATTGATTCCCTCTGCAGTTTCAGGTTTCCTTGCCGTCCTCAAGCCAGCTGGGATCCATGGCTTGATGCCACAGCTAGTTGTCATTGTGTTGTGATGCTCAGATCCTGGGTTTAATTTATTTTTTTTTCCAGAAAGAACCACTTGCTAAACACAGCTTAGGCCCTGTAGCAGAGTTCCACATACCCACAGTCTGCCCATTCGTGACTGGTGAATGGTGAAACACTGGGTTTAGCAGTAAAACTAAGATGTAAATGTAAGAGTGAGGAAGATGTACCTGAAAATCCAGGGCTTTCTTAATGGTTTAGGGGGAGAAAAGAAATTCCATGTTGCCCAGAACGCATCGTCAGGGTCATGGCACAGCTCCTGGAGAGCAGAACTCCTGCACCACAAGTCACTGAGAGCCTTACGACTTACTCCTCCTGGCAGCTGGGAAGCACTAGCAGTGCCATCTTCTGCCAGTGCTTCCCATTATGGAAACAGTGGGAAGTGTGAGCTGGAGTCCTGGTGAGGCGTCCCAGAGGCACCTGCTTGCCAGGAAATGGTATTTCTTCCTGTGTCCCTGTTACTCCCACCTTCTCCAAAGGTGGATTTTAGTTATAAGGCCATACGTCATGACTTACATTTACACAAACCACTGTGAACCCTAAAATGAACACAGTTCTTCGGGGAATTTGATCAATGTCACAGACTAAGCCTGCAAAAGAGTAAACCTTGAGTACTCAGGGGTTTCACTTCCCATCTACTTGGGATTTGATTTCAGCTTTTAGAGAATCATAGAATTATAGAATTGTTAAGGTTAAAAAGGACCTTTCAGATCAAGTCCCACCATCAGCCCAGCACCACCACCACGATCACCACTAAACCACGTCCTCAGGTGCCACATCCACGTGGTTTTTGAACACTTCCTGGGATGGGGACTACACCACCTCCTTGGGCAGCTGTGCCGGGGCTTTATGTTGGGGTTTTTAAAGTGGAGTTTGGTTTTTAAAGTGGAGACTCACATCCATAATGTAACCACTGCTCGAGCAGTGGGCCCAATACCTGAGTTACTGCGTTTTAGTATGAGTCACTTGTTTGTTGTCAGCTTCAGCAGATGAATCAGTGACCCTCTGTATCAAAGTCTCTCACGTTGATTTGTTTTGGTATTTTCCTAGAATGTTAAATTGAACCATTTATTCCATTTGCCAGGTAATCTTGCAAATTATTAACGCTGCAATCCATAACAAGACAAATCATCAACAGCAAAACAGAAAGGTCTTACCAGGACAAACCCAATCATTTAATAAACCCCCAGGCTTTAAATTATTTCTTTCTAATTTGAGTTGCTTGTATTTTTAGTTAGGAAAACGCAATTCCAACTGCAAGGCTCTCACAGGAAGCTCAGCAGTAGCTCAGTCTCTAGCCAGCATCTTTAAAGCCTGAGTGTCTCGGAAAACTGCAAACTCTGACTGCGGGGAGAGGGGAGAGGGGCACCATAGGAAATCTCCCCCAAATCTGTGCTCTTTATATCCTTTCAGCTCAGTGCAGTTGATGGACAACGGCTCACCATGTTCTTTGCCTCCCTCAATAATAGTGTTTCGATGCAACTTCACACCAGCTCAGAGAAACTGTCCATAGATTATTTTTCTGGACTTCTGCTCCAGCTGAACTAATAATTTCTCCCCAAGGCCAGCCTGGTGCATCAGCAGAGTAACCCCATGAGAGATTGCAATGCACTGCTCTAAAAGAAACCATCAGACTCCAGAAGTATTTTCCTTCTGGGACCAGCATGGTCATTTTTATCAATAAGACAAAGAAAACATTTGTGAGGAAAAGCCTTCACTGCATTATATGAATATAACAAATTCGGGCCAGTTGTTTGGAATTTGAGTTTCATTTAGGCCACTGAAATAAATCTGCAAGCATTTGTCTGAGTTCTAATTATTTGTTCCTCCTCCGAGGACATTAACGTGGTGAGATCTAAAACTCCCACACATACCTGTGTTTCTTTCCATTTACCTTTTAAAAACAGAAAATGGCGTGATGAGGAGTGCCCTGTGTTGTGCTTGTGGAGCTCTATAACAAAGCACCCAGGGCTGCATTTTTGAACTCCTACGCCCAACTGTGTCTCAGAACGGGAAGCAGTGAGGAAAACTGTTCAAGAGGTGATGTTAACATTTATTTACTGCCCAATGTACTTCCACAACAGCTAAAACCAGCACCATGTTAGATGCTCCATCTGCAAATTAAGGGATTTCCTCTATAAGCCTTACTTTGCTTTAGATCTGTAAATTAGGTACTAATAGGAATGTCTTTATATAACTAATTAAATTTATACTTTTAGAACAGTTCACTTCCCCTCATTGAGAAAAGAAAAAGTTTTCTGAGTTGCTTTCCTTACTGCAACAAGTAGTGCTGGATTTCATCAGGGTGAAAGCCTCGTGCACTTTCTCTGTCTGCCTTATCTGACTCCTACACGCGGCCCATATAATGTGTCGTGCCTTTTACAAGAGTAAATTTTTAATCCACTGCAGTGTTGGTGACCTCCTTTGGAGCATTCAAAGTACACCCCAGCCTCGGCTTACACATTGATAGTGCCTGCAGAGCACGCCCAGTGAGCCATGGCGGTGTTTGCGCATGAAATGTGCTGCCAGCAGCTGATCATGCTAAAAACCACCCCGAGCACAGCAAGTGCCCCTTCTGGCTGAGCCCGGCCCAGAGCCCCTCTGGTGCGGGCAGCTCTGGCTGTGCCTCATGTGATTCTCCTGGCCAGGCTGAATCCAGTCACTGCTTCTCCTCAGAGCGCTTTCAGGCAGGACTGAACACGGGACTCTTTGTCCAAGGGCTTTTCACAGACGTGTGTACCCATAGGCAGCTTTGGCTCCCAAAAATCAGGGACTAAAAGACCTCCACTTCAGAGCTACAGGCAAAAAACGCTCCTTAGCTCTTCAGGCATCAGCAGCAGATGCGTCTTGGAGCCCAGTGGGAATTCCTTTGTCTGTCCTGGTAGATTTACTGATGGACTCGAAATACGTGTAAAGATGTTGGTGGAGGGGCTGCCTCACTTCCTGCCATCCTGAGGTGGAGGAAACGCCAAGGAAAGGCACTTTGGATGTGGGAGAGGAGGGGAGGGGAATGGAAGGGGAAGGGGGGCAGGCAGAGGACATGCCAGGCAGCAGGGACACACTGCACCATGCGCCGGGCCAGGAGCAGCAGGATGTTTCCGTGACATTTGGAAACTGCTTCTTTTTGTCAGCCTGGAAGCCAGAACTGGGCAGCCCTGAGGACACCCACACACCTCAGAGGGGAGGGGCTGCCTGCTTTGGCTCAGGTGGTTGCACTCAAGGGATAAACGGAGAGGAGGCCAGGGAGACAAAAATACATTCAACAAACCTCCTTAAAACACCTCCATACTACACCTAGCAGTGTTATTAAATCGAGTGAATGAATGCAAGGGGAGATATGGGCACGGACTGCTCAGAGCAAATCAGAAGTTTGCCCTTTTCACGGCTGCCATAGATTAACCCTGTTGGAATATTTGTGTCTTGAATGCAGACTAAGCAGAAATATGATTTCTTTGGCTTATTGGAAGAACTTCTCTGAACCACTAGCTGGTTTGTTTTATTTTATAGAAGCTATTCTACAGCTAGGTAGGGAGATGGATGGAAGCCTTGCATTTCCATGTCTTCAACCACTTTGTTGTTAGCTACTTTCAAAGTGTCCTAAACATCTGATAAATGGGAAAAGCCCAGAGTGCTGACTAAAATGGGATCCCCTTGGTGCTAATTGAACTGTGCCACCACCACCTGTTTTGTGTGCTCCAGAGAAATGGCACAAATAGTTATGGGGAGTTTCTGTGGGAATGGCGTGTTCCCTCAGCCTCACACTGAACCTAACCCTTGTGCTGACATTGTGTTGATGTCTTTAACCACCTGAAATCAATTTGTTTGAATGACCCACATCCTGGTGTCAGCTCGGCCACGAAAGAAGCAAGTTCATAAAAACCTGCTGGGAAAGAGAAGGCAGGAGTTCAAAGACAGGAGTTTCTGGGTGAAAGCCCTGCTGGCAGGTTTCCAGGGAGCAGAGGCTGAGTCCTGTTGACACAGAGCTGAGCAGACAACCCCTCTGGAGTGGGATACCTCCCTGGGGAAACAGAGCAGGCAGAGACCTGTCCTCTGCAAAGGTCAATTCCTCCACAGTCAGCAGGCCAGTTAAACCCTGGCCCTCCTCCCTGTGATTTGTTTTCAGCCTAAATCAAGATTGCGCTCTTGAAACTGCCAGATCCACTCCCAGAACAGGTAAACACTCACATTTCCTTTTAAATATTTACAGCAGGACAGAAAAGAGCCCCAGTTTTGCTCACGTTGCCCCAGGAGTGTGCACAACCTCTGTGCAGTTACAACATCCCTGCAGGCTTGGACTCCCCTTGTTCCCACCCGGGACCTCCCTGAACCATTCCCTTATTTCACACAGCTCCCTCCATGGGGCCTCTCCAACACACTGCAGTATGTGCCGTGTCCTTCTGGGCATATTGGGCTCTTTAACTCAGCTTGTAAAACTGGATTTGATCTGCAGCATGTTGAGCAAATACACCACTGTCTGAAAAAAGGTGAGAGGAAACCTCAGGTAATGTATCCCTCAGCCGACCTTTAATGCCTTGAAAACTCAAATACAAAACAAGAAGGAAGGTTAATTCTACAAAGGCAGCAAACTATGTCAAAGTAACATACTTTCTGAATGGGACAAGTGGCCCAGTGGCAGAAGGGGAAGCCACAGAAGTTTCTTTCCCTCCCTTGGTGAAGCATATTCCCACAGAACAGTCCCATTAGGAACCATCCCCTGGAGCAGAGCTACCGGATCACACATGTGCAGTTCGCTGAAAAAATTATTCTCCAAATGTAGCCCTCAGGAGAAGATTTACTCTCAGACCTGAAGGGTGTCGCAAATGGGATCGTATTGTGTCATTTAGGGTGAGTCCAGAAATCACATTTTACTGCAAAGACCAGGATGAGAACAGAGAAAGTGGGCTTACAAAATTTGCAAAGTAACTGCAGATGCTCTGAAGGACCAAACCCCAAATTTATCTTGACAAAATTAAAAGTAGGTCGAAGAGCAAAGAAGCAGGACCCTAAAGAGATGTACCCTGTGACCCACAGGGTCAGTTCTGTCACTGCAATTGCTTCCAGTTGTTTGTCAAACTTATTCCTGAAATCCTCTAGTGGTATTTCATGTGCTCCCTGAGTGATTTGGGTTTTTCCCCAAGACTTCACTACATTTACCGCTAGAAGAGTCTTACAAAATCAACCCGAATCTCCCTTAATATCATTAGAGTCTTTTTATTCTGTCTTGTCCACTGTGGACATAGAGGACATACTGTTTTCCTTTCTTTTTTGCAGCAGCTTTTTAAAACCTTCAGATTTATGTCCCACCCTGCTTCCTTCAGAGCCCATGTCTTTCCTGAAATGCAGCATCCAAAGCTGGACCAGGGCCCCAGTTAAGGTTACTAATGCCGAGCAGAGCAGATATATTACCCTGTTTCAAACAATGCTCCTTCTTGCACGCTCTCAGGTGATGGTGACCTCTGACCACAGCAGGCCATTGTCAATCAGCCCTTGGTTTGTGAGTCCCTGCACCAGCTGCAGAACGGCTGCCTTGGAGCACATGGTCCAATTCAACCTCTTGGAACCAAACTAAAAGTTGAGGGCTCCAAGTCAGATTTCCATGTCACCATTTCCCCAGGGGAAGGCCAAATGACATGGGTAGAAGCCCTGCTGGGATGTTTTACAGAACTGGCAAATACTTTCGGGTTTTGGGTGCCAGTGGGCAGAACGAGTGGCAGTTTTACACACGTGGGTTCATCATTGTGACGTGGAGTTGATTTGCCAAAATACAGACAGGGCAAGACCACCAAGACACACCTTCCAGCACCTTCCTGTGCGTGACGTTTCCTTCGGGCACCTGCATAAACCTGACTAATCCTGATCCTTCTGAATCAGAGTGACAACCTGCTCACCAGGCATTCAGTCACAACATGTCACCTCACTGCAGTCAACAGCGTGGCCCCACTGGTCCTTCAGGAAGACCTTTGCACAGGTCCTTTGATCCTGGGCTTTGGAAAACCAGCCATGTCACTGGGTCAACTGAGGTAATCCGGACCCTCCGATCACCTTGCTGGTGGATCAAAGAGCATTCTTTGGGAGGCTCCTTATCAGGCTCTGCACTGCCGCCTGAGGGATTTCCTCCCTTTGCCCAGGTCTTGAGCATGCAAGGGAATGCACAAGACATTTCTCGCAGCTTTGTCTTCCTTTCCTCTACTTCCATTCCTATTTTTTCCTCCTCTAATCTTCTCTTTCATTCTCTTCCTCTCTCTCTCTCTCTCTCTCTCGTTTCCTCTCCATACATAGAATACTAGAATGGCCTAGTTCAAAGGGACCTCAGAGCCCATCCAGCCCCACCCCCTGCCATGGGCAGGGACACCTCCCACCAGCCCAGGTTGCTCCAAGCCCCGTCCAAGCTGGCCTTGGACACTCCCAGGGATGGGGCAGCCACAGCTTCTCTGGGCACCCTGTGCCAGGGCCTGCCCACCCTCCCGGGGAAGGATTCCTTCCTACACACCATGCCCATAGGCAGCACCCATCCCAGCATGAGCTAACAAGAATAAGCCCAGTACATTAAAGATGTACTCAATTATTCAGGCATTTTCCATGCATCACAACAAGCCAGCATTGCATTTCCCATTTTCAGTGACGTCAGAAGGTCAATGCTTTAAAAGCCCACAGGCATTCTTGGCAAATACCATAATCCCATTACAGATGGGATTTCTATTTAATTAGAAACAAACAAGCAGACAAAATGCACCCCCACCCCTGCCCGCCAAGTCACGCTGTCACCCACCACTATTCCACCTTAAAATCCATTTCTATTAGGAAAGACACCTTGCAAGTGTGACAGCACGAGACTGCAGTCCTATATTCATTCATGGAAATGTGGTATGTATAAACAAAAGCCTTTCCTCATTGCCCTGTTACGGTCCAACCCCTTCCAGGTAGAAGAGCAAGTGAGGTCCTGTCAGTGATTTGCCCGTGAGCCCCAAAGGGGAGCTGGCAGTGCTGGAGAAGGAGGCTGCAATAAGGTCACCCCGTAATCCAGCAGTGACCCCACGGCACTGACGTCCGTCCCACTAAGCCACTGATGTCTGAGGAGGTGGAAAATCAGCGATGGGGACTCAGCCCAGCTGCCCCAGCACACAGAAATACGGGAGGGAAACCACCGAGGCAGCTCCGGAAGGTCCTCCAGCTGACAGCCTTCCAAGGGAAAAGCAGGATTCCAGGCATTGCAGGAGACACTGAGTATTGCACAGGGTTAGATTTTAGCAAAAAAAGTGTCCAATTTAAATCTTTTGTCTTCGTCAAAGATAATGAAAAGGTCAGTTTGCCACTTCTTCATTTCCCTCTCTTTTCCCATAATGTCCTTTTCCATCTGTCTTTCCAAACCCGAAAAAGTAATGATGCCAAAAGGAAAACATGCAAAGGAAAATACATGAGAGACCCAAACATCATCTTGTGAGCCTCATCCAAAAAAAAAAAAAAAAGCAAGGGTAGAGAGGAGCCAAGGAAAAATGCAAGAACGCAAGAAAAATGGGTTTATGAACATAAAACCACCCAATTCACTTTCAAACAGTTGTTTAATCATAAAAATCCGTACAGGAGAGTAAGAGCTTCCACCAAAAATTGTTCATTCATCCTTTTGTAGAAGAAACCAGATTTTTCAGAGACATTTAGCCACAAACTGCAATGCCCAAGAAGAGAATACAGATCATAAATCCTCTCATCTTACTCCATAAGACACAATAAAAGTTCAAAATCTTTTCTTTAAATCTTCCAAATCACTCAGCACTGCTCTTGGCTGGTGTTCTATTACGCAGCCTTAAATCAACAGGAAACAACCAGGAGCACCGTTGGTTTTCTGTATCTTTTTATTCTAAGAAATCAAACAATAAATATAAAACCCAGAAACTGAGCCAGGAGAATGATGCAATTCCATTTCACCTGGGGCAGGTCCAGGGCATTGGCTGGAGAGCACTGAGGGGGTGGGAGAGCACTCTGGGGACACCAATCCAGGAGGTCACAGCAACCCCCCTGGCCAAACCTTCCCTTCCCGTAACTCCTTAGACACTGGGTCTTGTTCTCAACTATTTTATGATGCTCTTTTGGAACAGACCTAATTTTTAAAGGAAAATAGAGAGAGAAGCTGATCTTAATCTAGGAATAGTCATTAAAATTATTGTAATACTCTAGGTTAAAAACAATCAAACAAGCAAAAATAATGCATTATCTTAAAACACAGATCAGCAAGACCTTGCCAGTGGGATTTAAGTGGTGGAATGCTTACAGGAGCTCCACTGCATCAATGACATTTCCAGTAGCTTTTGCTATTCCTACTGACTGTCTTTTTTGCAAATATATTAGTTTAAAAATGTACTAGATAGATAGATAGATAGATAGATAGATAGATAGATAGATAGATAGATAGATAGATAGATAGATAGATAGGTTTTATATGTATCTGTGTGTATAAAAACTACGGAAGTAGGAGCCTCAGCAAGACCCTCATTACTGAGGTAAAGGTTAAGCAACAACCAAAAGATCCTCTCTCCAGCCTTTTGGTATTGTTTGTTTAAATTAGATCCTAAAATACTGTGAACCTGTCAAAAGGCAAATCTTTTTATTAGACATTTTAAATGCCTATATATAATAAGAACATAAACTACAGGACTGTTCTGAGTGCATCTGAATTG
The DNA here is from genome assembly GCA_035583155.1 of Acropternis orthonyx. Classification (NCBI taxonomy): domain Eukaryota; kingdom Metazoa; phylum Chordata; class Aves; order Passeriformes; family Rhinocryptidae; genus Acropternis; species Acropternis orthonyx. Next base: position 24,764,494 of record JAWWEU010000005.1, on the reverse strand, counting down.
CCATGAGAGCTCAGCCCTTGCTCGTTGCAAAGACAAAACCTTCCTCTGTGCTCGAATCCAACTGCTTAAGGGATGGTTCAGAGTATCCTTGTGGTAAATTATCCGACTTACGTCAGAGTAACTCCCACCCAGGTTTCACTGTGTTTATTCTTCTCCACATGGGTAGTTTCAGTGGGGTTCAAAAAGCTAACTGGCATGTCCTTTGCTTGAAATGATTTTATTTTATTGCTAGAATATCTTTTTGCTTTTCCTAGAGCAGTTTTGCCATTGAACACGACGAGCTCATTTCCTAAGCACGGCAGTTACTCCTTTCCTTATCTGTGCTGTCTTGGAAACCTGGACAAAGACTAATTTTCTTAGCCAGACCACAGATTTCCTCTCCCTCTACACTTACACCAATATTACAGCTGCCAAAGTTATGCTCCAGTGGCACTCCAAGCTCCCATTGATGCCATCCAAGCAGGTGGCAGCAGTAGGTGCTGCTGGTGTGACTCTTCCCTCCCAACGCTTATCCATGCTTGAAACACCAGCACAGGAAACCAGGATCAATATACACATCCAGATCTTGAGACATTTGGGGCAAAGAATGCAGTTAAAGGAATTCAACCACTTGATCCAGCCAGCACTTTCTTTCATTTGCTTTTTTATTTGCCTTTTGCACTGTCACCTCCTTCCTGTTAATAATCTTATGAACATGAAAAATAGGAAAATCCAACATTGACTCCTTAGTGTTTCCCAAAGATCACACAAGCAAAGTTTCACACAAGCAATGATGACTCACCAAATCCATTATTGTGTGTTCACATTAAATAGCAGGGACTGAAAGGGAAAGAAAGGCATGGGGGAAGTCACTGAGATTTAGCCCCTAAGGGGCTACAGAACACACGGGGGGCACAGAAGCAAAACACAAACACCCTGCTGCTGATTTAGGGAGAGTTATGGGTAGATGGGCATTTACATCAGGGACTGTGTGTGACCTATGTCTGATGAGGGTTGCCTGGAAGAACTAAGAGAAGCAAGGCAAACAAACAAACCCCACTGCAAATCTGGTCCTATATCCTCATAAAATTCCCACCAGGGAAGCTCGGGAAGTTCCAAGTCCGTTTGCTGTTTTTAACCATTAAACAGCAAGCGACAGTCTTCCAGGGGAAGGTTTATCTCTGTTGACTATTTCCACTGTAACCACTGATGATTTAGTAGGAAATAACAGTGATGTGGGTACCTCTGTGTCCACTTCTTGCACTCCAGTCCTGTATGTTACAGGCATTTAAGCAGAGACTCAAAGGGAAGCAAGGTAAATGGGAAGCTGCTTAACCTATTCCTAGGAAACACTGATTTTTAAATATATAAAAAATTGAAAACCATTGTGACCTTATTAAATGGAATCAATGATTCTGTGATTTTTAAAACATGTTGGACTCTGATCCTTGTGGGTCCCTTCCAGCTCAGGGATGTTCTATGATTCTGTGATTACAAATTCCTTATATTAAAGTGACATCCATTAACTGTAACAGCACACAGGGGGAAAGTGCTGCATTTGGGGCAAATAAGACTTTAATCATGCAAACAAATTGCCTGTGGACGGTACAATGTCCTCTCTGAAACCCTGTTGCTCCGGGGTGGTGTTCACCCCTGGCCACAGCCCCGAGGCGTGTACCAGCTCCAGCACAGGGTGGGAGCTCCAAGCCCACAACACCCCAGGAAACAGAGGTACAGAAAACACCAGGGTGTTCTTATTGATTCAGGGACAGCAGTGGCAAACCAGCACTGACAGCTGGGGGTGAACACAACCTACATCTGCCAAGGGACACATTGGAAAAATAAGAGAAGTGGGGCAACAAAAAGCCAATCTCAATCAGCTCTTATTGACCCTGTTGCATAAACAGAGCAGACAGCAACATTAGTGCAGGACTCTACATGGATTTTTCCCTTTTGTTGTTTTCCAAAACATCCAAGGGAGAGAGGTACTGAGAATACTCCACCCTCCCTCCATGTGCAGCACAGAGCCAACCTCAACACACATGAGCCCAGAGCAGCTGAGACAGCAGCTGAGTAATAGTCTGGGCACAGGGTTGAGCAACTTCTGGGGAAAATAACAACTACACACTCACAAATTAATCTCAGGAGAAGAGTCTTCATCAGCTTCCACAATATTCTCAAATAGAAGCTGTTTTTACCATGTGTTCCCTTACCACGCTTACTGAAGTGAGTTCCACCACCGATTCTGCTGTCCATAAAGGCGGCATTTCTAAGCAGTTCTGTGTGGAATAAAAGCTGTTTTTTTTCAGATGAGACCAGCAAAAAGAGCTTTAAAATAGATGCTGGCATTTATGGAATCATGGAATCATAGAACAGTCTGGGTTGGGAAGGACCTCAAAGCCCATCTCCTTCCACCCCTCCCATGGGCAGAGACACCTCCCACCAGCCCAGGTTGCTCCAAGCCCCGTCCACCCTGGCCTGGGACACTCCCAGGGATGGGGCAGCCACAGCTTCTCTGGGCACCCTGTGCCAGGGCCTGCCCACCCTCACAGGGAAGGATTCCTTCCCAATATCCCATCTATCCCTGCCCTCTGGCAGCGGGAAGCCATTCCCCTTGTCCTGTCCCTCCAGACCCTTGAGAAAAGCCCCTCTCCAGCTTACCTGGAGCCCCTTTAGGTCCTGGAAGGCTGCTAATTAAAGCACTCCTAAATAAAATGGCACAAAAGGAGATGCAAACCCAGATTAGGACTCTAAATTCATCATTAGCTGCTAAACAAACTTCATGACCAGCACAGGGACACCATGAATGAGTTTTGTCTGGCAGGGGAATGTTCCTTGACCAAAAATCATGCCAAACTGTCATTGAGACACCCATATGGCCAGGGGGTTAGGGAACAGCCCAGGGGAGGGGTGGATATCAACTCTTCCGAACAGCGACTTTAACAGACAATAAAAAAGCAGTGTTACCCTGCAGGCCAGCAAGCAGAGCTTGGAGAGTCACTGCCACTGCCTTACACGCTTTCTGTTCTGTGTCTGGAGAGAGCAGCACCTTTCCCCTCATCCACAAGACCTTTGGGGGAAGCTGAATTTCGCTTTTTATTTTGTTTTTAAAGCATTCTTTTCATGACCTCCCCCTGGCATTCCGCAGGGTTTTGCCCTCCTGGTAGGAGGTGCGTTCCTGCTGGCGTCCGTCCTGACCGAGCCCTGCTCTGACAGCACTGCCAGGTTTCTCCCGGAGCCCAAAGCTGTGACACATCAGGGGACACACGGCCAGGGCAGCTCTGCCGCCTGTGCCACAGGGCACCTCTCGGTCCAGCCTTGCAAGGAACACTCCCCCGACTTTGAAGCAAGGTTTTAACGCACGCATTCAGATCTCAGTCATGGCACTGTGGAAAATACGCAGGTTTAGTTGACACACCTGGCTGTTCTGAGGTGTAAAAACCTGCCAAGCGGCCCTTTCTTTGCTGCTACAGCAGCCACTGTCAGAACTTTGCCTCAGACAAAAGCGGGCAAATTGTAATTCCTTAATCCTACTGAGATACTTTAACCACAAAGCACCGAATTCTTGGCAATACCAGCATTTCCAAGTAATTACAGTAATGGGTATTTGGAAATGAAACAGAGACTCTCACCACAGAAAGCAATCCTAGAGCCTGGTCCTGATATCAGACTAATAAAAAGTACCCTGGTAATAGCGCTTTAATGCTCCTGGCTGCTGGGGAACTGTAAATGACTCACACAGAGCACAAGATCAGAATTTAAACTGGTGTCATGGCCAGCTATCAGAATATCCCTTCCATGCAACAGGTAGGTGATGTTTCCGCTCTTCAAAGTGCTTGACATATGCATTAGATAATGAATGCAATCGTCCTGTAAGCAGTAGGAGCCTTGGTCATCATATACTACAACTGCGGGAAACAAATGCAGCTGTAAGCACTAAAATTTACCCCCACTGAAGCAGCACAGACAGGGCACAGTTCGGTCCCACTGTCTGCAGACCTTTCTAACTATGTCCTCATACAGCAGCAGTGTGAAAACTCACCATATTTCTGGGTTTTGGTCTTATTGTCAGGACACAAAACAATGTAATTACTGCCACTGAACCTGATTCTTGTACAGAAAGGAAGGTAAAACCTCAGCAAGCAAAAGAAGGGAATCCAGTATTGGATATTTGTGATCATTTAACACCAGAAGACACAAATAAGGGTGATTATAAAAACTGAACAGATGCAGACACAGAATGGTGGAATTAGGAAGCCTGCCTGCAGGACTGACAGGTTTGCCAAACAACTTCTCAGCAGACCAAAACCACCCCTCCAGAACTCTTGCTGTGTTGATGCACCTTTCGGGACCAGAGAGCAATTCCCCCCAGCTTCCATCCCTGTGGAATTCCCACGAGAAGGGCCATTCCCTCCCCCTGCAGCTCCTCCTGCCTCAGCTGCCTTTAGTGCTCCCAGGTGCTGCCACCACAAACCATCCCTTCAGGCCAGCTTTGACTCAGGGCCCCCTCCCACGGCCCCAGGATGTTCTGCGCTCAGAGCATCTCCTCCACACACTGCAAATAACTGGGCACCGACCCCTTCTGAGGGACTTCCTCCAAATATTTTTTTAAGGCTTCCCTACCTGTAGCACGCCCGAGTACTTTCCCACTGCTTTGATGCCTTGCAAAGTGACCAACAAGCCCCTGTTGGGCTTCTCCATTTGGAATCATTCATCCTACCATTTCCTCAGCTGCATCAAAATCATAAAACAGGTTGGGTTGGGAGGGATCTCTAATCCCATGCAGTGCCACCCCCTGCCATGGGCAGGGACACCTTCCACTGGCCCAGGTTGCTCCAAGCCCTGTCCAACCTGCCTGGGACACTGTACCAGGGCTCCCCACCCTCACTGTAAAGGTGTTTCTTCCTTATATCTGATCTAAACTGACATTCTTCATTTAAAACCATCACCCCTTGTCCTATCGCTACAGACCCCACTAAAAAGTCTGTCCCCAGATCCTACTCCCTGCGCCAAGCCTGTGCCAGATTTCAACACAGAACTCAGGCAGGTACCTTGGCCAACAGACAACATCAAAACAGCAGCTGCTGTGTCATTTTCCTTTCATTTTTTCCTACTCTGTAGTTCTAAAGAACTTTACGGGGTGCCTGTAGCTACAAATGCTGGAAGGAATTAGAATCCAACTTTAAATCTCAAAAATGCTGCTACTTTTCTGATCTTGAGCAAACATGTAAAAACGAACATGCTGAAAAATTAAAACAACATGGTCCTAAAAAATAAGTGTATTTTTTGAAAGGGGAGGTACTCCCAAGTACTGTAGTTGTTTTGCACCCACTTGCACTCTTGGAAATGTCTTCCTGGATGCCCCACCTGCACAAATTCCAGATGGATCTCACCTGAACAACTAGGATAGGAGCCAGAACATGGAAGGACTCTGTGGAACTTACACAGATTCTTACAGTATTTCCCTTTCGTCAGTCCACATTTCAGAGAAGGTGCCAGTAGGACTCAAGCATATATTTTTAGATTCCATGCAGCGAGACACCAAACGAACATGTGCAAGAGCCGGTGCATTGTCACAGCTGCCATACCTTTGCTGGTGTCTCTGCTGTACAATTAGATGGGCTCACTAACAAGCCCATTTTAAAAGCACATCACTTTCCATTAAACTCTTTGATTGTCCCATGAGCTGTTTCATCTTTATTAAATTCTTGAGAACTTGTCCATGAGAGTTTTCTAATAGGGGCTGACAAGCTGTGAAGATCTCAAAGATAATCTAAGCATTAGATTATTTACATCCTTAAGAACACTGTGCTCCAGACAGTGAAATTAATTTGAGCTGGCTTGCCCTAAATTTCTTCCAGCTTCTCAAGAGGTTTTGCCACTGGGCTTAACAATATCGAGCTGGTAAAGAACTAAGCACCCCAAGATTTGTAGAACAATACATAAATTGCATCTAGAATAAGTTCTAGGAATTAGATCCATTTGCAATAAAGGAAGGCAAAGAATATAGTAGGGAAAAAAGTGCTCTTTCCACACAGTAAATCCAGATATGTAATTGGGGTTTTTTTCCACTATTAAATATCTGTGTAAACTACTGTTTGACTGCTTTTGCCAGCTACAGGTAGGGCTGGGAAGAATATCAGAAAGAACACTCATACCCAAAATTGGATCAACTTTTGAAAATTGATGTTCTTCTTCAGCCCCCTTAAGGAACAGAATCCTGGTGCTTTCCTTCACGGAAAGGGTGGTCAGGCAGTGCCGGGGCAGTGCTGAGGCCCCATCCCTGGAGAACCCGTGGGGGTGGCACCTGGGGACACAGCCCAGTGCTGATCATGGTGGTGGGACTGGGCTGACAGTTGGATTTGATGATCTAAAAGGTCTTCTCCAACCATCACAATTACTCTGGCTCCCTCACACACCTTGTTTTCCGTGTCCCTGATAACTCCCACCGCTCCGGCCTGCTGGCATTGGTCCACCTCATTCTTCAAACACTGAAAACTGAATAACATCCTGGCCTTAAGGCCTTGCCAGAAGCAAAAAGCCTCTTCCCTGAGACCACTAAGCAAGTCTTTGTCATGGGGAAAAATGAGACCCAGACCTTGGGTAAGTTTGGCTGGAGGAATTGCAATCGATTCTATAGTGGCAGAATGACAAAAAAGGGAACACTAATATTGCTTTTCAGCTTCAGATTTCTATTATTAATCACAGCTGTATGAACATATTTTCGGTAACTTGAAGGTATCTCACTGGTTATCCATTCCAAAGCATGTGGAATTGCAGATGGCACAGCTCTGCTTCACCTATTGTGTTACACAATTATGATCACAATTATGATTATTGTGACCCCAAACTGCCACAACAAGATAATTAACAATATCTCAGGTCAAATGTAAAAAACATACTGAGATGCATAAAAATGCAGATTAAAACCACACAAGTTATTAAAGCTAATTAAATTCAGAATGCATATACAAGTATGATCTTGTAAACAGTTGTGATGAAGATATTGTTCATTAGTTTCAGAATTATTAAACCAACACTTTGGACAGATTCAGCAAGAACTAGGGCTTAGATGAAGACCTCCATAAAATCATCAACTCTGTGCTTGGCAGCCGCCAAAAAGGAAGGTCTCAAGAGTTGTTACAAAAGCAATACATCAGGACACAGAAAAGAAGATTAAGCCATGACACACATCCATGGTTCCTTCACACTGGCTGCTCTGGGAAGGTTTGGTCAAACACAGAAGTTAAAAGTAGAAAAGGGTCAAAAGAGAGCAATGAAGATGATGAAAGGTAGGAAACAACTTTCATATGAGGGGATTGACTGAGTGGAAAACGCGGCGCAGAAAAGATTTGACTGAAAGATGGTTTTGTATTCTTGACTAGCCTAGAGGAGGTGAACAAAAATGAACCACCCATCCCATGCAGTGGTGCTTGTGCTGGGGAGGAAGGGGAGGCAGTGGAAATTGGGTTCTGAACAAACCAAGCCTGTTGGCCTTTCCAAGGCACTCGTTCAGCTCTTTCAAACTCCTCTAAACGTTGTGCCTCTACAGCATCCTTTGGCTGCACAGGCCCACCACGAGCTGCAGCAAACTGTGTCCTTCTGTGCTTCGGCTGTTTGAGTTCCGCCCAGTCAAAGCTCACAGGGATGTTGTTCTGCACCTTTTTGGTCCCTTTCATTTGTTGTCCCTTCCATTTTCAATAAATGAAAAGCTTACAGGAGCTCGCAAGGCAACTGGACAAATGCTTAGCAAAGAGCTGAGATTATAACACTGACAAATCCCATCAGCCTTGCCTGAAAAAATGGCTTGGAGACCACAAGAGATTAGGCAGAGGAAGAAAGGGAGATATATAAGGTAAGAAATATACCCTATTTTTGCTTTTCGCTTGGCATCCATCCCTTCCTGGCCACTATTGGAATCCAAGTAGTGGGCCACACATGGCATCTCCATTCGTCCAATGGCTAAAGTCAGAGGGAAATTTAAAACCCCAAATAACTTCTACCCAAAAAACTACATAGCATTTCCTGTTCTGCCTTGAGCTGTTATTTTTGGAGCACCATGCTCAGTGGTAGCTAGAAATTAATAATTAACCATCGGTAAACAATTATTGAGAGCATTGTGACTCTTGGTGTTTCTGATTTCTCAAGGTGTTTTGTGAAGATGCATTCTCCTGACTCAGTTCGCCGGGATAACTGTTTCCGTCAGGACTCCTGGGATGACTCGCTGCTGTTATTTGTTCCCCATGCTAAGGGCACAGCTGGCCTGTGAGGCCAGTTGGCCAGACTGATGCCTTATCACCAAGAACAAAACAGGAGGGGAAGGATGGCTTCAACCCTTCACACAGTTTCAGTGTTATAGGTGAAGTGATCTAAAAGATACAAACCAACACTCCGGATTTTGGGAGAAAGCCAATATTCTGACACACAGATGTTGCTAAGACATCTTAGTCTTTATCTTTGATAAGGCAGAGGCCAGAAATGTGTGATTTTTTGTTGTCCAGAGCGGATAAACACACACAGGTGCTTCCTGCTTGATACTGCCAGGGATCAGCAGAGCCCTCAGTATTGGCAGCGAGACCCAACACGGGCAAACACTTTTATCTTTGCTGGTATTTTGAGTCCTTTGATCCTCTTATTTGAAATCTGGATCCAAAAATTCCCAATTTATCTTTATTTTAGGCTCCAGTAGGAGAGAACAGTCTTCTAAAACCCATGAAACTTCTCAGCAGCGACGAGACCTTGTATTTTGAAACCATTTTTTCCACCCCAGCAGCATTCAGAGGGCAAGGCTGGGCTCAAGAACAGCACTACTGCTTTTAAAGAAACAGCACAGGCTCAAAGCATGTTGACCTCTTTTACCTCCAGCCCTGCACAGAACAGGTTCATTTCAAGCACCAGAAAAGCCTTGGGGCTCCTCTGTTCACATTTACTCTGCCATTGGCACACCAAAAATATCCACCTTGAAGAGAGGAGCGTGTTCTTTGCACCAATGCTTTGGTGCTTTTCTATCAGCAAACCAAACAGAAGAAGTTGATGCTTCTATTTGCAAAGCCATTTGTTGCATCAGACTCCAAGCCAGTCTCCTGCATTTATGAATTCCTTCCCCTGGCAATATTAGGGGAGCAGCAGGATGAAAACTCTCCGTAGACAAACAAGCTCTGTATAATCAGGAAGTTAGTAAAACCTTGTTGTGGAACAACAGCATGAGCTGCATAAACACTTTTACATTTCACGACTGAGAAACAAAGGGAGTTTCTGCATTTGAAAATGGAACAACTAACAGAACAAAGTGAATGGAAAACGTATTTGCTGGCTGCCCTTTGAAGCCTCCTGCCTGTGAGCCTGCACATACAGTCAGCATCAACCTCTCGCAGCCAGCCAGGTGCTGTTATGGACCAGGCAGCACCTCGTAAAATACAGGCTGTACATTCAATTCTTCTAAGGCTTCATACATCCCCTTATTCATAAGGAGACTAAGGGAAGTGAACCAAGCTTAAACCCGTCAGCACCAAGACCTTATTTCTAGCATAAACATCAGCGAGTGACATCATGGAGGAGAGACTTCACCTCAAATCCAATTTACATTGTCTGATCTGCTCCAGAGACAAGCGCCCTTAATCCCCCCCGGGGTAACGTCCCCGCAGTCTCCCAGGCTGCCCACCCTGGCTCTGGAGGCCAGCCCTGTGACACTGACCTTCCCTGGCAATGTGGGTCACCCTGCCGTGTCTGTGTGACCACACGCACTGCAGTTGCGCTGCTCAGGAGACCCACAGCACCTTCCTCAAAGGAGGGAGTAGCAACGGGAGGCTGGAAACAGCAGGGACAAGATTTACCTGCAGAGATCCCTCAGTAGTGAAGGAACAGAGTCATGTAGGCTGCCAACACAACACGCCTTAGCAGGAGAATGGATTTGATGGGATATTTCTTTCATAGAATGCATGACTGGTCTTCTTTTTTTGCAAGCGTTGTGCATTATTAGAGCAAATTTAAAAGCTTAAAAACTGATGTTTTTTCCTAAGCTGCAAAACACAGAGCACTATTTGCCACACTCTTTATTTAAACCAAAAACTGTGTCTGGCTGTGGCCAGACACTTGGAAACACAGCGGTTCCCACAAGTCTGCAGAGAAGTTTTTTTCCCTTTGCCTGCTCAGACAGCATTTCCTTTTAGCCCTGTCACACTGCTCATTCCACCAGATGGTTTGCTGGTTCCTATTCTAGCTAAGAGGGATTTAACCAGCTTGATTTAATCCTAACAGTTGTCATCCACTAAGTGTTAATGCTCTGACACTGTTTTAATGCCTCGGGATTTCTTTCCTCTCCATCCCCCCCACGCTGTGTGGAAAGGGAGGGAGGGAGAAGGAGGCCCAGGGTGTTGAGCTGCCGGAGAACAACCAACACAGGGCTGCTACAGCTCAGCACCGAGCTTACAGGTACCAGCGGCACTCCTGGGTAATCCACCCATGGACTTGGAAGGGGAAGACACAACTGACCAGAAAGAGCTTCTGTTGCCACAGGGCAACTCAGTAGTGTCAGTGGTTATGTGTGAGGCAGAAGCCAATAGACGTGTAAAACTTGGTTTGTCACTTTTTAGCTTGCTCAGGCTATTTTGTGTCTTTCACGCTACCCAATTTTTTTATATTTTTCACTTTAATGTGTTCCCTGTTTTCTGAAAACTAGAATCTAATTTAAAGCAGCTTTAACGCTGGGGGTTTTTGCCCTTCCAGAGTTCCTATTTCCTGCTGTACTCCTGAGACCATGAGCCCAACACACCTGCACACCCTCTGTGTGCATTGCAAACCTCTCGTGCAGTTTGGGTCATCAGCATGAAGCTCATTATTATGCACATGCCCAGTTGACACCGACCTTTTCGCTCTGTCTCCAGCTGCACCACTGACAGACTCAGCAACGCACAGGTTACTGGGTGTTCCCAGGAATTACAGGGATCCCCTGGCAGACATTCAACACCCTGCAAAAGGTGGTAAGGTTGTCACTTGTTCAGCAACACAAGCAAATATTCAGCAGAAAAGAATTAATGAAATTAGCTTTCAGGAAGCCTCTTTGCTACTGAAAGAGCCCCTCCGTGGCAAATCCTGCCCGGAAAACATCTGAGCTCCTGTAGAGCACAGTTTCTGTACAGGCAGCAAACCTGGGAAGCAGGATAGTTATTCATGAAGAATGTTCCTGCTGTCCTTGCAGGAAAGCTACACACAACGGAAATTATTTGGACTTTTGTATCAGTAGCATTTCCCAGAGGAGTGATTTTAAAACATGTAGCATCAGGTCTGTTTAATTGTGACAAGATCTTTACAGCATAAGCAGGCAGTCTGCCACCCGCAGATTTGAAAGCAGCTGGAAAAGAATTTCTTGAAAGAATTTTTTTTGGAAAAAGCTTTGATTGAGAGGCTTATGAATTGTCTCAACAGCACCAGACAGCCCTCACCAAGCTACCTTCAGTCAACTAAGCATGAAGGAATTCAGCAGAACTTAGACCGTGATCTCACACTCAATGAACTTAATAACTGTTCACATGTATGAAATTAATACCTTTAGACGTTTGCAGGATGAAGCTTTTAAATAAATGTTTCCAGGTACTGAATGAGCCATTTCAAAAGGAAATATGAGCCTTCTCTGGTTATGATTGGGACCCTGCAGGAGTCATTCATAGTTCCAATTTTATCTTGTCTGTCAGCTGGTTTTTTGCTTTTTGCATTAGCATTTTATGGAGTATAAACAGTGTTTTTACAATAGAACTGTATATTTATTCTCCTTTCCTGTAATGCTTTCAAGAAGCAGCAAAGGAATTTTTGCCCAAGTTTTCTAACTAGTCTTCAAGCAGCAACAGGTCATGCAGGACTTCTGCCCGAAAAAGAAGCAGATGAAAACACGTTGCTCTAATGGGAACCTTAGCAAGAGTGCAGCTGGCATGACCAGCTTTCAGTGTTAGGGTTGAGGTTATATTTATATTTTTCTGTGTATATAATTTCCCAAGTGCTCTAGTATTCCTCCACATGTTTATACACTTTGTGCATTCCCTTTTTTCTGTATGCTCTACTGGACCACTCTATCTCCCCACTGCACACCTGGGCTCCAACCTCTCCAGCCTCCCACAAAGGAGAAGATGAACAAACAAAACTTTTCAATCCACCCCTGTGAATTTTGGCTCTGGAATCTCTATAATATAGTTAATTTTAAGCAAACTCTTGAACAGGAATACTGGAAGATAAAAAGATATGCAAAATGCAATTAGAAATGGGTGGAATATTTAGTGTGCTAGGACAGCTTTTATTATCCATTTTCACATAACACAGAAGTTTGTTCTGTACTTTTAACTCCAGCTGACTGTCTTCCCTCCTGTTGCTCTATTCCAAATAATCATGGAATCATGGAACCATAGAACAGTTTGGGTTGGAAGGGACCACAAAGCCCATGCAGTGCCACCCCCTGCCATGGGCAGGGACACCTTCCACTGGCCCAGGTTGCTCCAAGCCCCGTCCAAGCTGGCCTTGGGCACTCCCAGGGATGGGGCAGCCACAGCTTCTCTGCCCAACCTGTGCCAGGGCCTCCCTGAAATACATAATTAAATATACTATTAAATATACATTATAAATATATATGTAAATGTATATAAAGATGCAAGGGTCCCAGCCCAGCCAGGCAGGGCTGGTGAGCGCCGCTCAGTGCCTACGCTGGCCCCGTTCGAGCTGATTCCCTCTGCAGTGCCTGCAGGAGACACACCACCACCCTTCCTCTCGTTTTACTGACCCCTTTCCCCCAAAGCTGAAAGTGTAAATTGGAACATTGAAAGGGAAATCGGGGTTTCTCCCTGCCCTCCAGTTATCCACACACAGTGCCCACTGCCACGGAGACAGGGATGGCCATTGCAGCGCTGACCCTTTTCCTTCACCTGCAGCAAGAAACATGGTTTGACTCAAGCTACTGCAGCTCTCATAAAAAGAACCAAGCTGAACCAAACCACACAATGACAAGGATTAATTCAACAAGATTTTAACCCCAGGCTGCCTTTGGGTGGGGGAGTGCCAGAAGCCCTGCAGGGACCCCTCCTCAGCCTCGGACAGCAGCCAGACCCCCTCCCTGCCTCGGTGGGGCTGCCCTGCAGGTCACCTCGGATGTGCCATGACGGGGCACCAGCCGGACACTGGGGCCTGAGAGAGGTTGGAGACAAACTTTATGGTCCTTTCTAACCCAAATCTGCCCCCGGCCTGTGAACAGTCCCTTTGGGAGCACTGCCCACTCTGGCCCAGCACCCCCGGGAACAGCATCCCCCAGAGCAGGAGGAGGAGGAGGAGGAGGAACCCCTGCCCTGCCTCAGGGAGCCACACGCAGGACTCCATTCCAGAACAGTTTGAAAACACCACGGTGCCACTTGGACAGACACAGGCAGAGTTGAGATTGTGAGTGTCACAGACCCTCAGTGTCCCTCCTGCCACTGAATTTCCCCCGTGTCCATTAAGACCATACACAAAATCGAAGAGTAGCACATAATCACACTGCAAATAATCATAAGAATTGGTGCTCCAGCAGGTGTTTCATCATTTCTACCTGAAGCCCTTTTCAGACCCCCTCCACCAGCCAAAAACCGAATCACAGGTAAACTAAAATGTGTGGCTGTTTGATATCCCACTGCAGAGACCAGCTCGAGTCTTCGTGCCAGTAGCTGTGCCTGGTGAAAGCGTTGGCCTACTGATTGATGTATGGGGATCTAACATTTAGGATTTCTCCAAGGTGGTGATGGGGATACTATTCCCCTTTAGAAGGATTATCCTTTTCTGGAAAAGTTCCATCTCCTCAGGCTGAGCTCCTAACCCTTGCTCCTCATTGCTGTGCTCCAGAGGTTACTTTAGTTGCATATGGCACATTTACTTGCAAATGCTTTCAAAATTATGGCCATGATTCCTAACCCCCAAGCCTGCTAATTAGAAAAATCTACTCATTGCAGCATTATTTTGCATGATTATGTCAGTGATTATCTCTGCTCTCACTCAGGACAACATCCTGTGCAAACCTGTGTTCCACAATTAGTGAGATAGTCCTCCTGGACAAAAAAGAGAGACAGCAATTCTTTTACTCATATCCTTCACTGAAGTTAAGCCCTGACATGTACACCTGATTATGCTAAATACCTCTGGTAATTGTCTTTTATTCCAAGTAAGTATAAAGGTATATAATTTTAACCAAACACAAAGGTCTGGCTAGAACATGCAGCAACTAAAACTCTTGGTCTTGTTGTAACCCGTAACCATCACCCTGCTTTCCAACAGTCAGGTTTCGTGTTTGCTTTGATGAATATTTTCCCTTCTGCTCTCCAGTTGAAACAGAAAGAGAGTTCACCTGTACCAGTGGGGCGTGCTGCTCTACACACTGCCCCATCCCCTGTGGCAGAGGGACAGGAGAGGGACAAAGGAGCACACAGCAGGATGGGGCTGCAAAGGAAAAGCCCCCCACATGTGGGAAAGATACTCCGTGTGCTGCAGCCTCCCCTCAGGCTGCCTGTGACAGGGCGGAGGAGGAGACTCTTCCCAGAGCAGTTTCCTTCCCTGCAGAGAGGACAAGGATAAAGCGAAAAGCAGCAGCGTTGCTATTCCTGCACTGATGGGAGTTAAAGCCAGCTCCTCCCAGCTGTCCCTCACAGGAGGAAGCTTTGGAGAAGACAAGAGAGGGCTGATGCCTTCTCCGTTAGAACCACCAGCCTGATCTTCACACATTGATTTCATGAACGCCAGCAGAAAGGAAACAGGAATTCTGCACTCAATGTGGTAACCCCTCTGCCTGGAAAATCCCCGTGCCTGGAGGAGCTGGCAGAGCTCCAGGGGCAGCACAGCACACCATACCCTTCAGTTCAAAACAATCCACTGCACTCAGCAAACACCATTTGATTTAAACACTTTCCCAGACCTCTGTCCCTTCTCACCCCACCAAGGCCTTGAAATAGTGTGACAACCTCAGTGCCTGTTCGGGCCGGCGAGTCCCACATGGCTCTGGACTAGCCAGCCACTCACAACCACCTAGAGCCCTCTTTAGAGGGCCTCAGTCAAAAAAAAATCACAGGAAAATTAAAATGTGTGGTTATTCCATATCCCACTGCAGGTGCTAATAGGGAATCACACATTTCATCCAGTGAAAGGTACTGTAATTTAACCATGCTGTGTTTTGTCAAGTCAGCTAACAACAGGCTTTTCCATCCGTGGCTTTATTTCAGGAATAAAGCTCTGCTTTCAAAGGAAATAGCTTTAGGCTGTGTCACATGTTCTACCTCCATATGGTGAGCAGTTATAAAACCCTTTTCTTAAACATATCCAGGAAAACTCCGAGTTGCTGTCAAGGCTGACACAACAGTCTGCTTTATCTCCTTAGTGGATGAACAGCCCAAAATAGCCTTTTCCTCACAGAACATTAACATAGTTCTCTTTCTATATATAAGCCCATGGATTTATTGCAAATCTACCAATAAAACTAGTGCTACAACAACTTCTGCAGACTACTTAGGGATGTTTTTCCCCCTTTAGAAAACCTGAATATACTCCTAGCATTTCTCATTTTAAATCTTTTTTAAAGTTCCTTTAGAAAAAGTGCATTTCATAATTTGACAAGCATCTCAGCAAGCAGACATGAACCAAACAATGCCAATTCATGTGTTTGGGCTGAATCTGTCAGCTGGAGAGTCACAGAATCACAGAATAGTTTGGGTTGAAAGGGACCTTAAAGCTCATCTCATTCCACCCCTAGATCAGGTGAAATTAAAGAGACGTCTGAACTTATCAAGCGTCCATCTAATAATACAGTGGCCAGGTGAATTCCCAGCTTTGCTGGCAGTGCTAATGTCTAACCCTGCCTGCCCAGGTCTGACTCGGTGAGCAGTTCTGGGGAGGCTGCATACCTGTGCCAGTCACATGTGCCCTGCTGGCTCCCAAGCACCTTCCTGTCCTTTATGGGTTTGCCTGAAGCACTAGGAATTCTTCCTCTTAGACACGTGTTCTCCGTACTGTTAGTAGCTGATGGTATGCCAGCCCTCTTCTCCTCACCTATACCCGGTTCTCCAAACAAACCTTTATGCAAATCTTTTTTAGTAACCTGAAAATAACCTCAAGGGTCTCTTCCAACCTAAATGATTCTACGAAAAAGGGAGGGGGAAAGGATTATTTAGGGTAAACACTCAGCAGGTTTCTTCTACTTCTTAATTTCTTCTTTCTCTCTGCTGTAGTTACTGGCATGTTCTATCTGCTTGTGGATTCAAGTTCAAAATCTGATGTAATTCCACAATAGACCACACCTTTCTAAGATTTCTAAGAAAGGTGTGGTCTAGAAAGTCTTTAAGGTGTGGTAATTATTACTGTGTCTTGTGCTTGGAGGGATGGGGAAAAGGGTGAAATGCAGCAGGGTTGGGAAGCGCTATTATATAATGCACCCAGCTTGAGCTCCAGTTATCCACGAATGCAATTATTTTTTTGTTTTCTTAAAGTTCTTCTGACTAAGCTTTTTTTTCCCCTGCTGTTACATCAACATAGGCTTTAAACATGAGAATTTTCCTTTAACGCTGTTCAGCAACTGGTTTCCCTTTCCTAGTAATTAGTAAATGCTGAACCGGGTATGCCAGAGCTTGAGCACAACAAGAGTGAGAAAATCCGTGGATGAAGCCAGAGAGGAGTGGGACTGCCTTGTATTCTATCTCAACAACTTGTCTGTGGTGCTCCTTTCTTTTGGAGTTCATATGTGGCCATTAGGGTTTGTGGTTTTGGTGTGTTTTTTTTTTTTTAATGACTTAGTTTTCCTTAAATGCAGGAGATCATGCAATGATGTCACGTTTGCAGGCAGCTGTGCTGGCCATCACCTCTGCATGCTCATACCAGTTGTAAGCCTGCACAGAAAACCCTGGGCTAGCCAGACATCTGAAGCAGATGGGAATCCAGGAGGAGCTGGGGTGGCTGTTTGCTGTCAGATCTGGTATGATGACACTTGCATCCTCCTTTATTACTCACACACTGACTGCCTACAAATCACTGTAATTCAGATAATTATACTGCTGTTCAGCTCTGGTATTTTGCTCCTAATGCTCCTGTGTCTTGCTCACCTCCATTTACTAAGATTACCCTGTTTTTTATGAAGGGCAGTTAAAAAGCCATCACCGAACAGAGGCTGAGGCATCCAGGAAAGTGCAAGATGTTCCCTTCCCTAAAAACATGAAGCAGAATGAAAACGAAGAACAGATCTGGCAGCACAGTTTGCATGTCCCATTTTAACTTGCAATGTCTGCATGTTGGGGATTGCAAGGGAAAATAAGCTGCTCTGAAACATCTTTTCATTGCTCCCAAACAGTCTAGTTGGTCCATGTGTCCAAACCTCTCATTACTCAGCCAGACACTCCTACTATTTTCACCTCCTTGCTTTGTTTATCCATGATAGCATGATTGAGTGCATTTCTCCCTCACCATGCAAGTAGGTGTTATGATTTATGCTTTGTTTTCTTAAATAGCCTCCTACAACAGACTCCTTCCTCTTCAAAACACAATCTCCTCCATGGTCTATTTTTTCATAGGCACCAGCTGAGGCACCATTCATATTGGCATTGCTCTAACCCCTGAAGTCTAATCCCAACAAAAGAAAGATGTGGACCCATTGGATCAAGTCCAAAGGAAGTCACAGAGATGCCCAAGGACTGGAGCCCCCCTGCTCTGGAGCCAGGCTGGGAGAGCTGGGGGTGTTCACCTGAGGAAGAGAAGTCTCCAGGGACACCTGAGAGCCCCTTGCAGTGCCTAAAGGGGCTCCAGGAGAGCTGGAGAGGGACTGGGGACAAGGGGTGGAGGGACA
>JAWWEU010000005.1:24724998-24741678 GCA_035583155.1 Acropternis orthonyx | reverse complement strand
TTGGACGGGGCTTGGAGCAACCTGGGCTGGTGGGAGGTGTCCCTGCCCATGGCAGGGGGTGGCACTGGATGATCCTTTAGGTCCTTTCCCCCCCAAACCATTCCATGAGTCTATGACATGCCTGGGAGGTTGTGGAAAGCAGCAGCGACCAGGAAAGATTTGCAGCTGCCCAAACTCTGTCAGCCCAGTCTCAACTAAACCTGAAGCAAAGGCAAATTGCTCTGAGTTCTCGCCCTCGCACAGGGCAGGTAATGAACCTTATGGAGCCACGGGCCCCCCCGGTGCTCCCCAGCTGTGCCCTGTCCTCTCCCCTTCCCAGAGAAGGTGTCCAGCCCAGCACCGCTGGCCGTGCAGCTCCAGGCTCTGCCCTTTGGCAGGGCCAGCTGCCCGTTGGCTGAGCACCCAGACCCCCAGGGCACTGCTAAAGAGGGACAAGGCAAGAGTTAACGGGAAACATCTGAAAACGCGCGGTCGTCTGTTTGCAAATTCTCCATCTGTTTGGCTCAAGGAAAACGATTTGTGGAGGGAAAGAGATAATGGCTGTTTATGAAAGTGGCAGTATTTCTCATTACTGTGAAATAAGACCAAATTTCGAAAGAAGTGAAATTACCTAAATTATGAGAGTGGTGGCTGAACCCCACAGTGGTGACATTTCAAACTATAAATATTGGAATGAAGCAAGCAAGTGAATAACCCCTTTCCACAAAACCCTGCTCATAATAGCTGACATTTTCAGGCCCTATTTCAGCACCTTGCTGTATATTAAATACTATTGCCACACTAAAATATAAATTTCAGCTTTGAAATGTTACAGAAATAGCTCCTCATTACCTTGAGGAAAGATGTCACTGTCAAACAACACTAACTCACCAGCATAAACCAGCTTGTCTTCTGGTATGGGTGGCCTGCAGAGAAATAAGAGGACATCTGTGCAGGGACAAACAGAATCGGAGTAGAGTATTATAGTACCCTTCTGGAGGAATCTGCAAGGATTATTATTATAAATTCTATTTTGTCTTTGTTGCACTGAGCACACCAACTGCGGTTCATCCAGTTTTGGGTAGGGAATGTCTCAGTTTTCTTAATAAGAAGTACTTTTAATATTTACTCTGCTACAACCAAAGGCAGTTTTGCATTTCAAAGGGATTCATTGTATTTATTCCCTCATTAAACAGCCTGTTTTTCAGCTGAAGGCAGGTTCTATATAGTGAAGTATTAATACTTAAAACCAACATCATCTTATGTTGAGGGTGTTGCCTACTGATTAAACCAGGGATCCACCTCAACCTGGCAAGTTACCTCCCATCTCTCCGAGATGTTAGCGCTCACGAGATGAGATTGGGGGGATATTAGCTCTTCAGGAAGTTTAAATGAAGGATATTGATCCTCTGATGTGAGGAAGATCTTCTTCTTCCTCCCAGCTTATCATAAAGTTCAGGTGTCACAGTCTGAACCTGGGACAGTTGGGCTTTGGTCTATTGACCCACTGAGGCATGGAGGTAAAATAAGCAGTAGGTGAGCACTGAAACATCAAAACCTCCACTTGAAAGGGGAGGCTGATCCAGGTTAAGCAGCTCCCACGAAGTGGAGCTTTCAGGCTGGATAATGCACCTCACCTGCGAGACAGAGCAGCTCAGTCTCAGTTTAGCTGTCAGGGGTGACTCTCCTCGGTCTGTCACCAGCCTGAAGGTTAGGGTTCTGCTACTCTGACACTTCTAGGGCTTAACAGAGTGTTTCTTTTCTATATTTATTCTCAGGAAGTCTTTGCACAAGAGTTCATGAGCACAAGGAACAACTGGCCATGGCACTCAGTGCTCTGGTCTGACTGACAGGGTGGGCATCGGTCACAGGGTGGACTCAATGGTCTTGGGGGCCTTTTCCAGTCTTAATGACTCTGTGACTCTATGCTGTTTCCACAAAGGAGGTGTGTTTGTTTCTTCTCACATTGCTTTTGGACTTACAGACCATCTGCAGCTCAACAGCTATATCTGAAGTACGTTCCTGATCCCAAAATCAGGCAGAACAAGCTAATTGCTAAGATACTTCACGTACACAGAGCTGTTAATTGCAATTTAGAATAACACAAGAGAAGGCTGACAGATCCACTCACATGGAAGGGGGCTGTAAACTTTATTTCCCATCACGACTTCCCTGTGTATTCCACGGTGGTCAACCTTGAAAGACACCAGTTATAATCTACAAGCCCCACTAAATTCTCATAAATATTCAGCTTTGGTAGTGATTTCCTGAATGCCCTGTACGTGATGCTCTCTTTCACCTGGGAGTAAATTCCCTTGATAAACATGGATGAAAATGCCACCACAGTCACTTGATATCATTTCCCCTTTCCATTCAGAGCGCAGTGACTCGTGGTTTTGCTCTCTTTGTGACACACCAGGGATCAGTTGTCTCAGAGAAGGACTGACTCTGCCTGAGTGAGTTCCCATCTTCCCACGGGCACTGGGTGACAGTCTGCTCCAGTCACCCAGAAGCCTTTTCCCAGCCATTTTCAGACTCAAGGGTAGCATCGATCTCGGGATGGGAAACCTTATGAAAATGAAAGCTGTAGTCACCATCAGCAATGCAGAAACCCTCCCTGCCTTTGACACAGCCCTGCAATTTCCCACAGAGCTATGCTTCCCAGAGAATAGATACTTCTGTTTTAACCAGAACTGTTTTTAAAAAGGTACTTTTCAGAGGTTTATTTATCTTTTAAGAGCAGTAGTACTGGGAACATGATCATGAAGTTTGGCAGTGTTCCATGTCTCCTAAGCAGAATTGATAGCACTGATCTGTCTCTAATCAAAACTCACCCAATATTCAGTGACAAAATCACCTCCACTTGCTTAAAAATAACAGCACCAACTCCTCGAGGTTTTTACAACACTTGAGATTTCAAAATAGGAAGATACAAAGAAAATATAAGTATATTTTTGTATTGCTCACCTTTGTTTATGATGGCATTATGTACACAGAATGCTTTCTGCAGACCTGCCTCCAGCTTACATATCGTTTCCTTGCTCAAAGCCCTCCAAAGATTAGTGAGTGTGTCAACATGGGTTTGTACAAGAGCAGCCTCCGGGCCAAAAGGTGACACTTGCAAGGCTGGAAATACTACAGTCAAAATGCCTTAAACATATGAGAGTGTCACTTTGTTTTTACAGTAAGTCAAAAAGAATCATCCTTATATTAAGAACTTCAAATGTTTTCTGTTCCCTTCTGCTTTACAGGAAAATTCTCACTGTGCTCCTAAAGATTCAGCGACTTTCAAAACCTTCTCTGCAAGATTTCCCATTTTGTTCCCATCCCTTTGCCAAGTAATATTCCTGTTTTCCTCTGGGTTTTTTGCTGTAGCTGGAGGAGTCAACCAGCTTGCCTTTATTTTTCATGAGCAAGGCCATAACTGGACAAAAGTACCTGCCAAGGAAGGGGCAGAGTCAAAGAGCATCAGGAAAATGTGAGGATTCAGCTGTCTGGTCTCATATTCCAGCTCACCGATGGCTGGAAGGCCAGCTCTGCTGAGCTCCTCCACTGTGCCCGTGGTTTGTAGGTTAGCCAGGATCAAACCGTGAGGGAAATCGGCACTGAGGCATATTTAAAGGGGGGAAAAGACAATTTCCCTGTTATTTTTTGTTACTGGAATTGTATAGCAAAGTAATTCATTCTGTATTCCTGGCTGGGAGGGTGGGCAGGCCCTGGCACAGGGTGCCCAGAGAAGCTGTGGCTGCCCCATCCCTGGGAGTGTCCAAGTCCAAGGGCTTGGAGCAACCTGGGCTGGTGGGAGGTGTCCCTGCCCATGGCAGGGGGTGGAATGGGATGGGCTTTGAGGTCCCTTCCAACCCAAACCATTCTGGGATTCTATTCATTGGATTTTTCCAGCAAGGCCACAATTTCAGCTGTTCAAAGGTGATTTCTTTACCAGCAAATCCTCAATACTAGGTGTATGGAAGTGTTTAAGCCTCAAAGAAAAAGCTTCAGGTGCTTTTGAAAATACAAGCAGGGCTCTGTATTTTTGCCATGTCACCCAGCAGCCTGTTTTGTTGGGAAAGGCACAAAGGTCAGAGTCTCTGCCCTAACAGTTTGAGACAAGGAGATGAAAACAGTGGGGCTTGCCTGTTTTGTTCATCCTTTGGGGAGAATTTATGCTACTTTACATGGCTAGTGGGCCATGATTATGTGTATTGCATCTAAAAACTATAGAGAGATGCCTACAGAGAGATCAGTTCACAGGGATTTACCCTGCAGCCAGACCGGGAAGTGCATTAGATGCCTAATGGGATTTTCAAAAGTACCTTAGTAGGTTAAGTATCCAGTTGCGCTGAGATTTAGGAATGTCATATTCTTTCCATTAGATTTTCCTTTGAAAATGCAGTGTCTGGGTGCCAGCTGCATTTCTGGGGACACAAAGATCTCTGGAAATTGGACTTTTCACCATTTGCAGGCAGCACATGGCGTCAGTGAGCAAATTCGAGAGCTCTGTAGGCTGTTGGCTGGGGCTCTCTTTTTGAAGCTCATCCTTGGGCATTAATGACATTTCGGTGCGTGACATGACCAAAATACCTGTAAATAAAGATATCCAAAGTAACTCCTCGGACTCTTCATTCCACATTACATTTTATGGAAGAAATAACAGATATTTGTAATTATTATTCATGGAGGGGAAAAAAGGAAAACTTTAAATCCACTTTAAATGTTGGCTTTAAAAGACTGAATTAAATTATTTTTATTTCCTCTGGAGGTCTTATTTCCTATAGTGCCTGAAAACTTCCTGTGCATCATATTTATTTCCTATTTCTTTCTCTTTTAAATCCCTCCTTTAAACCTCCATGTCCTACACTTCCTCTTCTCTTTCATGGAAATTTTCACCATGAATTAAAAGGAGCAGAGAGAGTTAGGGAAAAGGATACTTTATTTAACTTGACCTTTGACTGGACCTACATATTTGTTCATGATTTGCAAGGTTCCTGCTTTCATCCAGGCAGAAAATAGTTGCTAAGCAGCAGTTTTGCTCTACAAAAGGCAGAGCCAGGACCTGATCCTGCCCTGACTTGTGCAGGTGGTTACTCACAGGATTATCCCCAAGGAAGGTAACTCAGATATACCTCCCACCTAAGCACTGGTACATGTCTGTGGATAACTCACAGAGTTGGTTTGGGCTGGGATAGAATTTTGACACATGGGTATTTGTGTGTGTGTATATATATATACACATATATAAAATGACATAAAGTATATTTGTGTTCTTGTATGTATTTCTGGGTGTATTAGTATGAATCGACTTAAAATCTAGTACCTGTCCTCTTCAATGCATTAATTTACCAAAACTGTGCTGGTGGTATGAAGCTGGTCCACCGATTTTTGCCTTGGAAAAATCCATCATAAAAACCATGCATCAGGTTTTTGAGTTTCTTGCCAAACCAGTGAGGTTCATAATACAAGAACTGTCAAGTCATGTCTCAGCCTTTCCTGCATTGTCATGCCTCTGCCATTACTTTTACTAAAAATAACTCATTTGTTGAAATTTATGCAAGTGTGTGAGGTGAATGAAACTGTAAAAATGTTGGAGATTTCACTCACTAATCCTGCCCTGAGTTTCTATGTTTGACCTTGGGCACAGGAGGATGCATGCTGTCCTCTCAGCTCACAAACCAAATCGAAAGCCTTTGAGGAGAGGAGTGCAAATATATTTATGATACAAATACAATATATGTGAACGTCGTATAGTTGGTGATGTGACTTCAGCAAATCCAATCTAATCTGCTCTAAAGCCACCACTCCCACACACACCTAGAACTTGGAATCACAGCATCACCAAGGCTGGAAAATGCCTCTGAGATGAGCAAGTCCAACCATTGCCCCAGCATTGCCAACCCACCAATAACCCATTTCCCCAAGCATGACATGCACAGGTTTTCTGAGCACTTCCAGGACTGGTGCCTGCACCACTTCCCTGGGCAGCCTCTTCCAATGAGCACCATGAGACTTTTCCTAAACTGGTGTGCTCTTAACCTCCAGGGTGCATTATACAAGTTATCTGATTCCCAGTATTGCTCTTGAGAGACGAGCTGAGTACCTGGGTGAGGGAACCACACCTGGGGAGCCACTGGAAACACTGCAGTGGCTTCCTTAATCCTGTAAGATGGGGTTGGATTGAGGAGAAATGTCATCAATTCCTCACTGCATGAGCCTGGCAGCAAATAGGCCGGACTGTACCCCACAAAACTAACTCATGACATTCCCCAGCCAGACTGCCAGGTGACTTGGGGCAATTCCCAAAGTGCTCCGTCTTGGGATCATGGCAGGATCATTCCCAGGACAGCAATGACAAGATGTTACTTCAGAAGAGCACAAAGAGTTCCCTTTGAAGGCACATCGAGGTCAGGTTAGATCCCTGGCACAAAAGTTGGAGCAAAACAAAACAGGGTTCAAAAGCAAGGACGCGAAGATCAGGCTGTTATAGCTCTGAAACACCACAGAAAGAGGCCAAGGGAAAGCTGCTCTTTATCATTAGAGGTTGTTTTGCTAATCCAGATGGGATTACACAAGATACTTCAATGGGAATTCCACTCTTACCTGTGTTTATTGTTTCTCAGCATACCCACTTTTGTTGCCTTTAATATTCAATTAACTATAAATGAACACATTCCCAAAAAAGTGTGAGTGTAGCCTGAACGTCTCAATTTCCCCACTGCTGCTAACATTAACTTGTTTCACTGTTGCTTAATATGACAATTCTAGTACCTCCAACCTGAATTTTAGGTGTATGTAATCAGATAGATATCTCCCATATCCTATAACATCATGCCAATATTCCAGTTTAACACAAATTCTCAGGACAATCTTCTTAGCATATGAAAACTTAATGGTTTGCCCAAATCTCCAGTTTTTGGGAAAACTTACTGCTGTTTCTCTTTGGTGTTGAAAAGCAAAACTGATTTAAAGTGTATTTTTAAAAAGCCAGTGGGAAGTCAAAAAAGAGAGAAGTCACATGCATGACTCATGGTCCT
Organism: Acropternis orthonyx; assembly: GCA_035583155.1. Lineage (NCBI taxonomy): Eukaryota > Metazoa > Chordata > Aves > Passeriformes > Rhinocryptidae > Acropternis > Acropternis orthonyx. The sequence goes on along the minus strand of JAWWEU010000005.1, from coordinate 24,734,671 downwards.
GGAAACAGCTGTGCTGCTTTTGGTGACAACGGGCTGGGTTTCGGCTTTATGTAACTCCAGAAAATCAATATGCAGCAAATGTACTGACCCAGAAAGGAATCTGAGCCCAAATTTGGAAAACTATACAAACTGTCTCATCTCGTATCTTTAAATGGGTGCTCTTTGTCCCCCCCAAATATCTCTACTTGCTGTCATGAGTGATGTGTTGGCAGTAGATTGGGTCACTTGTAGATCAAAACAGGTTCAAAGTTAATCACTGCTGTACTGCAAGTGTTTGACAACATGAGGAGCATGTTGGTCCATTAAAAAAAATCTAAAATCCAAGCTGCACCCACCCTAACTGTTGGTATCCTCAGGAGAGACAGAAAGGGCTACGTGGTACAGCTGTACCATTCCCCTGGAATTCAGCCTCCAGAGACCTCTGCATGTACAAAACTGCTCATTTCCACACCTCCAAAGTACTCAGGAAACTGAAGCAGGAATGCTTGTTGTCTCTTTTAGGCACAAATTCTGTTTAACACCAAAAAGGTTGGACCACGAAAGAGTAAACTCTTCCTCAGTAGCTGTTTGAAATGGCTATTTTTGTCCCCGGCTGTAGTTTGTTTCCCAATACCCCCAGCTGTTTTATCTGGTGTTTCTGGGCACTGTATTCTGTTCACAGATTGTTGGGTACTGTAGTACTCAGAACTGGAGCAAATCCAAGTATCTGAGACACGTACTTAGCACCCCCAGGCCTATTTACACAGTGCCCTCAGGCCAATGGTCCATCCCAGAGAAAACTGGGAACAGAAAATGCTGTTTCAGGGGAGTTCATGTGGTCCCTCCTCCTGCCCTAGGTTAGGGCTGTCAGAGCATACATCTCTGACTGTTCCCTGTAGTAGCTGTACATGTACCTGGCATCCATGAACTTGTGTAATTCCATTTCAAATCAGCCCCATCACCTCCTTGAGATACAAATTCCAGAAGTTCATTACATGCCATTTAAAGAAGTACTTTCTTCAATTAAAGTTTCAAATCTACCTCTTACTTGTTTCAACATATGTCCCCCATTCCTGAGGGATTTGGTGAATAACAGTTTGCCATGCACCCACCACCTTCATCCAAGGCCAGGTTGGACGGGGCTTGGAGCAAACCTGGGCTAGTGGAAGGTGTCCCTGCCCATGGCTGGGGTGGGACTGGATGCACATGTAATGTCTATCATATTTCTATTTTCATAGAAAGAGATCCAGATAATCCTGAAAAACCTCTCTCCTTTCTCTGTTATGAATGGAATTACAGGTGACTGTAGAATAGTCATTCCAAGTAACTCACCAGGTTGTGCAAGGAACTATTGCAGATCATCTCAGCTTTGCTCAGCAGAGCCCTGGACAGCAGCAAGGAAGGGATCCCTTCTTGTGCCAGCTGCTGTCACCCTTTGCCATTCTCCTGAAGGGAAAGTTAGTCCAGCTGCAGCTTGTGCCTCTGCCTTGTTAGCTCATTTTCTGTATTCCGGCCATTTGAATCATGTGCCCACCACCACAGTTACAGGGCCCTGAGAGGGAAGCACAGCACCCGGCCAAAGGCACCCAGCAACGCCGCCCTCGGCCCTGAAATCTGCAGGCACCTGATTCTCAGCCAGTCCCTCAGCACAAAGAGGAGAAGGAAGGTGAATGATCCAAGATTACTCCTCTGAACTGATTTGCTTCAACCACATAGACTCAGGACACATGTTTTCCACATCTAGGAATAGGTTTCTCACCCCCCACTCTTCTGTTCCTCTGGATACAGCAGCAGCTGCACCTGCAGTGCAGGTGGCCTGAGACAGAGCAAGAGTTTCAGCATCTGTTGGGGGGGAATGGCATCCAACTCCGCCAGCTGCTCCCTGACAGCTCCAGGAGAGTGAAGGAGGGAGGGAAGAGCCTGGGAGCAGGCAGAGAGAGTTCCCAAGGCAGTGGTGTTGAGAGGGCTGGGGCACAAAGATGGGTTTTCAGGCAGAGGAGCCAGCGGTGGGCCTGGGGATGTGAAGCAAGTCCTAAGGTAAGGAGGAGTCAGGGCTGGCAAAGTCAAGTTCATCAAGAGACTTACTTTGTGGATAAAGATAGATTGAGGGGAGAAGGGTAAAGGAAAACTATGGGAGGGCTACTGCTGACAGGAAGGATGTCCCTAGGTGTCAAATAGTATCTCCTTCATTTTGCCTGTTTGGTTTCATTGGGTTTGGGGTTTTCATTCTGAAATTGAGAAATTCTGGAAAGCTCAAGACTCTTACCTTGTTTGGTTTTCTCCACCAAACTTTTCACTATGACCATGCCATTACCCATTCTTTCCCCAAATACATGGTTCCCAGTCCCAACATTTAAATTTTCAGGGAGGTAGCTAGGAAGGATAGGAAGATACTCCAGCAATACCTGCAGCCAGACAGTTATTTTGGCCATCAGCTTTCACCAAGGACTTAAAAACCCCAGGCTTTTTATCTTATCCAAATGATAATACATCTTTCTGGTTATTTCCTCCCAAAAATCATACTTGGTTATCCATATTCATAAGGTGGTCCTCTTCTAAATGTTTATATATAAAAGACACGTACATGCATGAGTCATATTGTTCTTTACATCACAACAGAACAATGGCTTTAGGGTGAAAGCGTTGATACAGGGCTTGGGTGATCCAAATTTCACTCACAGTTTTGCTTTATTGTCCCTATGTAACTCGAACCAATGACTTGGCCTTTTTGAGCCTCAGCTTCTTAAGCTGCAAAATGAGGTCTATAAATCACCCCAAGCTGCTGTGAGACTACAGTCATCCATCTTCGTGATGGGATCAGAGATTACAGTAGGGAAAACTTCAAGAAGAATAAGTATAGTAGATGTAAATAACAATGGGCCATAATCCTGATTCACTCATAAAAATTGAGTGACTACAGAACTAAAAGGGATCCAGCTTTCACTTACAGATTTTAAACTGCTCTTTGTAAATGGCAATGCCACTGCCCCTTTCCCATCAAACACATTTCAGATCTTGTTCATTTAGAAGTGAAAGGAAAAGATAAGGCATCCCATAAAAGCACCACAAGGTAAAGCCACTGGGAATTGTTCTCTCTAATGAAGAGTCAGTAATTTATCACCTTGGGGTTTGCCAAGTGACATAAAAGCAGGCAAGGAAAATTACTGAGGAAAGGACATTCAGAAGACAGACCATAAATGAACAAGAGGCAAAAATTAAGAGATGAAGATAGATTATCAGTTTTGGGGAAAAGCAAGACAACATTCCCAGTTTCTTTTTAGAACTTCAGGCCTCAGCAATACAAAGTGGACTGATATGAAATGAACACCTGCTTTGTGTGCTCTAGTACCTCCTAGAATTCACAAAGGCTGAATACACACTCTGGTTTTTATGTGATTTTTTGGGTCTATGTGTATTATCTGAACACAGCCTGCAGAAAACCACTAATGCCTTTTTCTCTTCACCCTAAATACGTATCACTGCTAATGCTGGAAATTTGTGCGGTAATTAAGGGTGTAAAACTGTAAGTAAACTGTGCTGCAATTACCTGAGTAATTTGGTTCAGATCAGCTCACTGGGCCGATGGGATGAGTGAAGGAAATGTTACTACAGTCAATTATTCCCCACAGTTGCACAGAGGCCAGTTCTTGTTCCCACCAAGGTCAAAGGTAAATAGGCTTTTAAGTGACAGGAGCGGGAACTTGCTGTTGGCTGGTAGGGGTGGCTGCGAGCTCTGAGGCTGGAACAAAACACACACTGAGATCACACATCAGCAATTATCTCAGCACCACAAACATTTACACATCAGCATGTTACAAACTCTTCATTTACATGACCATGAGTCCTTAACACCAGGGTCAAAGTACAGTATTTCATCTTAATAAAAATTAAGTGTGTCTTTTAACTTCCGCTCCTGACTCCCCTGGTATGTTAATACACAACATGTAAGGATGGCACTATGGGATACCCATATACATATATATATTTAAAGAAATAAACTGGGCATTTCACCCAGTGCTTGACCAGCTAAGAGCACTATTAAACTCCAGTGCAACACAAGGCAGCCTGCAGCAGTTACCACTCTCTGTGCTAAAAGGATGGAGCCAAAAAGTGACATGCATGACCATATAATGGAATTTGCAGTCCTCTGGAGAGCAGATGTACGTGACACTGAGTGGATGTTACATACCCTTGTTGCATCTAGTTCGTTGCCATGGGCAGCCATCATGCTGGAATTTTAAATCTCTCCAGCCTTCTTGTCCCCTCTCAAGGCTGTGTGGTAATTCCTATTCTGCAGGAGACACTCGTCCTGCAGGAAAAGTATTTCTTGCTCCAAAAGCGCTCCTTACGCTTTCCCCTGTGCTGCTCTGACTTACCATAAACCTTCCGGGCTCGTTCTGTTTACACCTGTGTGCGTGTCTTCAAGTGCACCACACTTTGGTCATGCAGATGTTCTGTGACTGCACTACAAGGTGTTTGCAACTTGAGGTTGGCTCCTGTGCAATAAGTGATTCCTGATGAAATCAAAATGTGTGCTGAGTAGCTCTATAATAAGACAGCTTTGTTCCTGTTTACTTGCATTTAAATGTCATATTCTCACTAAGGAGAAACTTGATGTTATTTATGTCCTTTTACTTTAATGGTGACAATTTTCTTAGTATGAACAGGTCACACTATAGATATTAAACATGGTCATCTCCCATGTAAATTGTCAGAGATTTGCTTGAATTAGCATTACAACCAAAAGGTACCTGCAGAATATGAAAATCAAAAGGTGGAAGCAGTGCACGGAGAGCAGTCTCAGCTGCCTCAGGTCCCCTTTTAGCCCAACCATTACAGCCAATCCCATTGCATATGGAGTATAGAAAAGTCCTTCTAGCATTCCTTACCCCACATCCCTTCTGGTGAGCCCTAGCCCCTGTGGCACTTACCAGTGTTTTTGAAAACAAAATAAATGTTCTATATAATAAAACAGACCTGTCCCAAATGTTAAACAAAAAAACCATCATCTCGAATGACCTCATGGTATGGAGGAAATCAAGGAGAATCCATGTATCAGAAGGTTACTTTTTCAGACACTGTCAAGCTGCAGCCCAACAGAGACTGAGGACACAGTTACAATAAATTTCTGTGTTCTTTTGAATAAATGATGGGGTTTAAGACTGATTCATTGCTCTTGATCAAAGAACAGTATAGCTCATCTTTGGCTTGCTCCTGTGCACATTGGAAAAGCAACCCTCACAGAGGGGTTCTCACTAACCTCCTGCCTTCCTGCCAGCAGGGATATACAGTGGGAATAGCTTTCCTTTCACAGGACATAACGGCTTTTCTACATTCTTCTTTTTTTTTTTTTTAAATTATGTTAATCATAACATTAACGTGGCTGAAACATATAAGCAGAGTTAAAGTAACTTTAGAAATCTACTCTTCTGCTTGTGCAGAGATTACAAATGCACAGTCCAACTCATAATTGAAAATTTCTAACTCATTTTCTTTCACATTCTGATTTTTCCTGCATAATGATGTATCTTCAGACAGATTAAAATAAAAAGAAGGAAAAGCAAATTGGGAGCTACCAGGCTGAAGTACAGGCAGCAAACATATTTAGTAAATGCAAGCCCAAAGGACAAAGAGTACAAAGTTCTTACTTGTATGCACAGTCAGAAGCTGGCACAAAGCTGAGGGGTCAGGAAGGCAGCAATTTCAGTGCAAAGTGTTTTATTGTAACCCTCTGAACAGGATGTTTCAGCCAAGGAAACTATTGTCCCGATGGAAGCAAGAAAGGTGTACAGGTGTATGGAAAGAGTCAGCATTTTTATAATGTACAAGTAGAACATATTTACAAATATCACTACCCAGCAACCGTAACTTCATACAGACAGAAAGCAGTTAATTTTAACTAAGGTCATGCTCCTAAATAAACAATAAGCACATTTCAAGTTCTACAGGAAAGCTATAAACTAGAGATTTTTAACAGCTCATTCCTGCTCAGAAGTTCTTGAACATGCATAGTCCAAAGGATCAGACTTTCGTCCTGTCTCCTTAACACCTAAGAATCCCAGCACAGTTTGGGTGGCAAGGGACCTTAAAGCTCCATCTCGTTCCCAGGAGCAGGGACACCTCCCACCAGCCCAGGTTGCTCCAAGTCCTGTCCAGCCTGGCCTTGGACACTTCCAGGGATGGGGCAGCCACAAATGTGCCACTACATTTGTTGGGGATCAAAGCTGAATATCAACTTTTGATTTGTTTGCTCCAAGAATGATGACAGGGCACGTACTGCTCTGTGAACACATCCATACTCCTGAATTGATGTTACATCTGGGTTAAATACTGTCCCAGGACAAGGGAAAATAACTTGTAACATAAATAAAGGCAGGATCTCCATGCCCAGACTGGATCTGCTGACAGTTGCCTGGGGAGAACTGTCTTGAAAGACTTACAAAAGCTGCAAGTTTTTGAAAATTGTAGCAATTTTCTCTGTGCAAGATACATCTGCAGCTGGGGGTTCACATGAGGCTTCATCCCAAAAGCTGTGCCTGTCAGAATCCTCTGTACATTTTCTATGGACTTAATCCAATGGAATTAATTAAAGAGACTTCTGTTTGCTTAACAGAAATGAGACAAGACATAATTTATAGCCTTGGTGTGGCAGACAGTCTCTGGCTTTCTGTCCAACACAAATCAAGGAAGCTGACTGTGGTGGAAGAATGGGAATGAAGAAGGGAAAAATGTTTACATTGTTCAAGAAAGATGAACAGAGATTTGATAGAGAACCTGCCTTTGAAATTTAAGGCCGTGGCTATTAAACCTGGGCCTTCCAATACTCTTTCAGAGTGCTTATAAATTTCCTCCAATCTTTGCTCCTAAGTAAAAGAATTTATCCAAGACCATCACTGCTTTGCCACAGGGAAAGGAAAGGAGATGAACTGCCCTGCTCAGAGTAGCTCTTATCAGCCAGCCAGATGGCAAACGATGTGCCAGATTTTACAGGAAAGAGTCCAACGTAGACCATTAATCCCAACACAGCCCAAACACCATTAAAATGTCACTGCAAAGGGCTCTGAGAGCCGAGGCACAGAGAAAACATGTTCTACACAAGGACTTCTGCAACCAGCATGAGTTATCAAAAACCCTTCCAAAATGCAGCAAGGAAAAGCTATGGGACAAGTACATTGGTGTGATAATTACAGAGAACACAAGGAACCTTCAATTGAAATACACGTCTATATGCATTTTAAATATATACACAATAAATGACGATTCACTAAATTGTATTCGGTTTCAGAAAGCATTTTATTCACTCATAGAAACAATTTAATTTTCTGTTTAAACCAAAGCCAAGGCCCAAACCCTTGACTGGTGATGCTGCACTTAAAGACAATATTGTAGAGTGTCTTTATGTGAAGAAGAAAGAAGGGCCTTGTTCTTACTTCTAGGACTAACCTGTTTTTCTACATTTCCTCCACTTTCAGTGCAGCAATCCAAGCCCCATATTTTTCTTTCACCAAATCCAGTATTTTCGCCTCTCGGGTGGTTTTCACGACATGGCTTTATCAGAAGCAGAGTTTGAATTATGACACTGAGCCTTTGCAATATCCAGAATTAACAAGTTCAGCCTTTCCTTTAGACATTAGATCTTTGGATGAGACATGTGGAATCCCTTATATAACATGACAGGGACCAGCAGAAGAGCCATGTCAGAGTCAGGGACACCACAAATCACCTGACTTAGGAGAAACACACCATTTGGATGAAAAGCAAGAGGGTTTTCCAGGAGAGGGCTTTCCATGCATTACTTAGGAATGCTGTATTTCCTGTGGTGGGAGACAACTGGTATGCAGGACAACCAGAGACTCCAGAAGCATAACTTTATTCATTTTTTTTTAAATACAGTGTTGTTAGAGAAGTGTTTTTTAAAGTGTTCTTGACATCTTATGAACACTGTTATGGGGAAGGACAGCTGTCAAACCAGGAGATCTAAGATCCCAGTGAACTTCACTGCTCTGTGGCTGCACATGTGCTAATGCCTCTGGTTCAGCTCCAGATACTCAATCACCTGGTATCAACTCCATCCCACTGGTACCTTTCAATAATGTATTCTTCATCAGAAATCAATTAAGATTTAGCAGAAATTTTGTTGGGAAGGATTGCAGTTTATAGCAATTTGAAGTGAAAGTATTTGTATGTCATACAATTTCCATCATCACAGGAAATACAGTCACATCTCGTCCAGAACAATGTTGTTCTAATGATGGAAAATAATTTTATGTTGACTACAAAGCAAGAAGCAGAGAAACCCTTTTTTCTCAGCGTGAGTGAGTTTGGATCATCAGAATGCAACTGGTCCAAAGGAGACGCTGCCTGAGCCCCTGGCCTAGACACACTTCCCAAAATCCCAGATGTGTTCCCCTGTCTACGTGAAGAGAACTGGGAACACTCCTCTGCTGTGCTGTGGGGAAGATGCTCCTCTTGCTCTCTGATGTCACATGCGGTGGATGATAATGAAAACTGATGGTGATTCATAAAGACAACTCCTTTCCTAAGAAAACTGGAACAGCAGCTTGCGTAATCCTGAGATTTACTTAATTAAGGAACATCTCAGCACCATTCTATTTGATCATCCTTCCTGTCTCTTGTCTTCACCTCCCTCTCCCTCCCAGCTCGAGATTAGAATGGCTCTGATAAGAAACTTCATTCAAAAAGAAAGCAGGGAGTGGGAAGGCAGCACTGAGGTGTGGCTGATGCTTTAAAAACTGAAAGGAGGCAGTGGCAATGTCTCGGGGAGAGGTGGGGAAATCGGGATTGTCCTGTTTGCTGCAGGCAAAGTGAAAGGCTGGGGAGGGCTCAGCTGCACTGTGGGCACTGTGTACCTCCAGAGGTGGAGTAGGGGAGGAATATACCTATAGCCTGAGTGCCCCTGCCTGCTGCCAGTGTAGGGGAGGAATGTACCCCAGCCCGAGTGCCCCTGCCTGCTCCCAATGAGACAAGACCATTATTTCCAGTGTTTTGAAGTACTTTCTGCTTGAAATCTCAGAATCACCCAACTTCAGTGATTTGAAACGTGCTTCTGCACCGAGATTCCGGAAGAGCGATAGAGAAATGAGTAAACGTTATAGTAAAGTATATCATGCACATTTGACAGGCAAGACACTGAAGCTGTATCTGTCCTATTTCCCAACCAAGGTGGCCTCGGAACGCGGAGGAAGAGGCAGGGAAATGGCACAGGGCAGTGTGTCCCTGCCTTCCAGGTGACCTTGGTGCTCTCCCAGGCAGCGGGACAGGGAGCCTCAGAGTCCCCTCGGGCCCTGGAGCAGCTCTCAGGCCCAGCCATGGATCAGGGACCCGCTGTGCAGTCTCACACGAGAACACATAACAGGGCGTCAAACACCCCTCGTTTATCTGCAGGGATGTTTTAAAATTACTTTCCCTGGCCACATAGGATTTATCGTGAAGAGTGTGTGTGGGTATTTCTCATCCAGCTGCGAAAATGCCATTCCCAGGGAATTCCGGGGTGCTGGAGTGATGTGGGATGGAGCTGGCATGGCCTCACACCCAGGGCACCTGCCAGGGACAGTTCCCAGCATTTAGCGTCGTATTCTTTGGTCAGCCACATATTACCCCTTGAACTGCAGCCCAGAGTGATGAGGGGGTGACACGGCTGAGGGGGTGACATGGCTGCACGGAGCCGGGTAGA
>JAWWEU010000005.1:24708144-24724236 GCA_035583155.1 Acropternis orthonyx | reverse complement strand
CGGCCCGGGCGCCCCGCTCCCCACCGGGGCACGGCCCGGGCGCCCCGCTCCCCACACGGGCACGGCCCGGGCTCCCCGCTCCCCACAGGGGCACAGCCCGGGGTCCCCTCTCCCCACAGGGGCACGGCCCGGGGTCCCCTCTCCCCACAGGGGCACGGCCCGGGGCCCACGCTCCCGAAAGGGTCTCGGCCCGGGTCCCACGCTCCCCACACGGGCACGGCCGCGCCGCGGGCCCCGCCGGGCCAAGGGCCGCGGCCGCCGCCTCTCCGGGCACCGGCTGCCTGAGCCCTGGGTAGGAAATGCGGTAAGAGACCGGCGGGAAGCCCGCACCCGGGAGGAAATAGCCGTTCCGGGGGGGAAGAACGTGTGCTGGCAGCTGGCTGCCAATGTCGCGACCCTTCCCCGTCACCTGTACGTGTTCTGGGAGGTCGGAGATAATACAGCGAAAACGGGCTGTCAGCCCACGTTAGTGGTTCGGGGGAAATCTGATGAGGATGAATGGTTAGGGGGTTTATTGGGGTTTTGTTTGTTTGGGGGGGTGGGGTGGAAGAAATACAGTATTTTCTGCCTGTGTGCACCAATTTCCAGCAGCTTTGCAGAGTTTTTCGGAGGTACTAGGAGGTAGGAAATACCTTCGCATTGTCACCTTCACTGTTCCTTCCCTCAGGATTCCCGTAGGCAGTAAAACCTGGACTGGTTACGATTCTGTGCAGGATAGAAGAATGTTGACAAAGCGAGAGGCAAGGTGTCCAAGTTATTCGTAAGGAGACATGATAGAGTAATGGAAACGAAGTCTCATGTCTCTTTTTATTTGTGTGGTTTGTGAAGGGAGGATATTTTTGTTTGTTTCCAGTGATGGGTGCGTAGACACCACATTTTCTGTCTTCTATCAGGGAGCTACAAAATAAGAAGCCAGGCAGGCTGTGGTGCTTTGATGGTGAGATTGGTTTAATTTTAGAAAGCAGATTTTGTAGCCACAGGCCTGACTCCTGGAGCACAGGATGCAGCAGTCAGGGAATACTTTCCAGTTAGGAAGTGGTACTTCAGCTGCTGGAAATAGGTCTGATTTTGTTTTCCTCGTCTTGAGTTCTTAAGGAGCAGGACATGGTAAGAAAGGCAAAAACTGCCCAGAGTGGGGGGTGGGAGATCAGGAGGACACACAGGCAAAACCCACTAATTTGGTTGTGTGACAGATATTTGGAGAACTGTGGGAAGTGTGTGTTAGTAGGAAAAACAAACCATGAGAAGGGAGGGAGAGGGGAAGAAGGAGCTCAGATTTTAGTAGAGTGGATGTGAGGCAGAAGGTAGAAAAAGAGATGTAGATAAAGACTATGACAACAACAATAGAGGTGTAACGTGGGAAAGGAGAGGGAAAGGCAGGACCAGTGTGGAAAGGGGAGTAATGACCACTGTGAGAGGCCAGCCCTGGAAAGGGAGTGCTAAATGGGCAGCTGACGTGCTAGAGCTGAGGGCTTTCGATGCAACATTGGTAACATTCAAGCAGAAAGCCTGCTGTTTATAAATTTTTAAAGTCTGCATGCATAATGTGTGTTTGGAAGAGCTCTCTAGGCAAGCTCTCTATAGAGTACAGTCCAAGTATTGCGTCTTGTAGGGCTGCATGAAAATGTCCACACTACTCCATCCTTCCCCTTCAGTTCCTACCCAGTGACAGCACATATTCCCTCCCTCTCTCCTCACTGCTGGGCTGCGAGCACAGCTGAGGTTTGATTTGCAGTGAAATAGAACAATTTTGTCCACAGGTCATAGTTACCAGTGAGACTAAGTCTTCAGTGGAAAACAACTGATAAGTGGATAAGGAAAACAAAATTACTGTAAATTCTGGGTTTAGTTTAAATCACTGGTGTAAAGAAATTGAGCCTGTTTAGTGATGTAAGGTATATTCATACATGTAGTGGTCCGTGATGTGGACTACTGCAAACTCAAACATGAAAAGATCATGTGTTTTATCATAAATAAATGCTAATCTCTGAAAAAAAAATGTTTTGAGGATGTCTCGTTTTATCTTCTGATGCAGGTAATGGACTGTGAACAGTTGTAGGTGTGACCTACATTTCTTCTGAGCGGGGCTGTGACAAGGCAGAAAGCACCGATGGGGGTGTTAAATTCCATTTTTGTTTCATTGTCCCAACAAATGTCAATCAAGTGTCCATCATTATTTCAACAAGTACTGACTTTTATTTAATTGAAAGATTAACAAGTATCTTCCCCAAGGTAGTGCTTTACTTGTGACTTGAAGAGGTAATACTTTAATCTGACAAAAAAGTTTGGGCAAAATTGGCACAGAGCAAGGGATTTGTTTACCTTTTTAATGAAACACTGCACATGGAAAGTGGACTATATTGAAGGTGAGAGGTAAAATAGATACTCCTGTGTTGTAAGGTCATGGGCAAGGACTTTTGCCTCTGGGGCTTGTTGTCTTGGTACTTAAGGTGAGATCACACAGCTCCTGCAGGTGGCTCTGCAGGGGGGTCCTAGGGTATGATAAAGGGTTTGAGGTGCACCGGTAATACTCCTCAGGAAGGGTTTTTAAATGTTGGAACGTTTTCTGCAATGAATAACTGTTAAAAAAAGCATTGGGTTGAGCAGATGCCAAATTCTGAACCCAATTAAGAATTTCAAGTATATTTCAAACATTTATTTGCTCTTGTAATGGAGCTAATCATATTTCAGTAGTATTTGCAAGATATGTAAGAGGATAGCGTAGTGAAGGATGGGAAGACTTAGTATGGTTGTATTTTAGTATCATTGTTACTTAAGTGAGCCCTCTTAAATGCACCTTTAAATGTACATACAGTGAAATGGAAAGATGAATTTAAAAGGAGGAAATTTCTCTTCTGGAAGTCAGTGTGTGCAGCCAGCTTATCTCCCAGTGCATTATGAGCCATGACTCCTTCATGGCCCAGTGGTACACATATGTAGCAAAGGAGACTCTCAGTCTGTGCACCACATGAAGTGCTCAGAAAACATGGTTATTACAGCAGAGTTGTGTTGAGGTCGAGCAGCTGGGCAGACATTTGAGTCCTGGCATTCCCCTGCTTGGGAACAGCCGTGTCGGAACACACCATGTGAGTGCTGGGTCAGCACTGCGGGATCGACTCTTGATCGGCAGGGTGGCTCCAGCCTCAGCACCAGTATCCATCTTCAATATTAAAACTAGACCACAAATCCAGAGCTTGTATATCACTGATTTTTTTTTTTCCCTTCATTTTAAAAGTAAGTGCGGGGAACTCTCAATAAGAGTTTTGTCAAATGGAATGTGTTGTTCCCATTCTGGGATGGCAATTCTGTAGATTTAACATTTTTAAAGAAGTGCATTTGGGTGGAGCTTGGAAAGTCATCTTGTCAGAGGCACAAGGCTTTACCTGGCTGACAGTGATCTGGGCTTAAAAGAAATTCAAAATCTGGAAAATTATGAAAAGAACCACTGACAGTTCTTGATGTGGTGAGCTAGCAAGGGGGAGAAAAGGTAATGACAAAGTGATTTCGATTTTTTAAAATAATTTGAAGGAAGGCGTTTATTTGCAGTACCTGTTTTTATAACCTTTAATGCAGAAAATGCAGCATTCTTGGCTTTTCAGTGAATTTAGCCTGATAGTTTGGCTTTTGTTCTAGCAAGAGGCATATGGAAAGTAATGAATCTGCTCATGCTGTTTAATGCTGCTTTGAGTAATAGCATTAGCCGTGACACACAAAACAGCATTGAAACTCCGTGGCAATAATTAAGACTTTCAATTCAGATATTCCGATTGGACAGCACTGTGAGGTGCATAAATGCGTATGTGTGGGTTTGATGTCATGCACAAAGGACTGTAAGAAAAAAAATCTTCCATTCCAATCCAGAATTATTTTGGATGACCTTTTTAGGTCTTCAAGGTCGCAAGCACATTGGGCAGAGGTGTAACACGTGAAATAAAGTTGACCTGTTACAGCAGAATGTGGCAAAACATGCCCAGGATGTACACCGAGTGAGGCTGATTCTGGGATTTAGTTGGAATTGTTTGACGAGCTGTCCTGTATTTGAAATGTTTTGGTTGAGGTGAATCTTTCAGGAATCAGGCTGTTAATCTCTCTTTGGAGAAGTTTCGATTGCTTTGAAACCTGAAGTGATTGCACCAGTTGTATCACCAGGAGAAGGGTTGACTGTCAAATGCTTAATTAAATAATATTTGGTAAACAGAGCTTGGTTTCAGTTTCAGAACTTGCCAGTGGGAGTATAAAAAGAATATGCCTTTAAGATTTCTGGTAGCAAAGCATGCTGCCACTGAGGTGTGTTGTGGCCCCAGGGTGCTGCTCCCACGGCCCTCCCGGCGTTCCGGGGTGCTCCCTTCCAGCGGGATGCACTCGGTGCTGCTCTGGAGCAGGTGCTCCTGCCTTGGAGGGGGCGAGTGTGCCTGTTCCAGCAGCCGGACTTCACTAGTGTTAATGCTTCCTGCGCGGTTCTCTGCGGGGCTGGAAGCAGTGTCCCGTGGAGCTGGGATGCGGCCGATAATGCCCCCTGCCGCTGCTGGGAATGAGCCTCCCGCTGGAGCAGGTGGAGCCCTGTGCCAGCCCTGGCCCCGCACCAGCCTCACGGGTTCTCTGCCCTGCCACCGACGTCACTTGTAGTTTTTGACAAGCAGAAATGAGCTGCACCTATTTTTAGGAAACTCAATTCCTGATGTGGCATTTATTCCGTAGATACAAATAGAGTTTTGGAGCTGAAGTGATTGATGTTTTCCTGAGGTGGCATCAGGGTCATGGAAAGTTCCAGAGTGGGTGTTTGTTGCCTGTTCCCTCCCCGCTGCTGCTCCTCCTACTCCTCTTCTGCCCTCCCTGAAAATCGCGGCATAAAGAGCCCACCAGAAGGTGAAATCCCAGCAAAGCCACCCCAGTGCAGAGCTCGACCAGAACCAGACGGATTCTGCTCACAGCGTGGCAGAGAGACTTTTTACCAAGGAAAGCTGTCATCCAGATAGTGGTTTCTGACTTTATAAATTTTTTTTTAAGTACCAGAGACTGAAGACATGCCCTGTCATTTCAGACGTGTCCTTAGTCCATCTTCAGACAATTTTAGGCATTCAGTAGAAGAAGGCTATAAGTAGATGAGTACAGGAAAAGCCAAAGGTAGGAGGCTTGTGGATCGGGTTCTTTTTTTAAATGTAGGACTTTTGTTGTTTGGCAGAGTTGGTAAGAATTGTCTGAGAATGGGATTCAGATCTTCTGCTTTTTTCTCTAAGCACTAATTTAGCCCTTTTCTTGTCTTTGGGGGTATAAGAAGTGATGTGGTTGATCTCTCACTGGGCATGAGAATGTATTGGTGTCAATACAGAATTCCTCAGGGTGTTTGCTTTTTGTGAAGAAAAACTTGTTTGTGAACTAGAACTTGTTTGTTTGGGTCAGGAACTTGTACTTGAAGACACTATGAAGTTCTATCTGAAATACATGGTAGCACTATCTGTTGTCCTTACTTGATAACTTCTCCTTTCTTGCAGGTTATGATGAATGATTATCACAGAAGAAATTCATGTCTATAGCTCACAAGGACTTTCTTACATCATCTTCAAGCCTGATAGTTTTGGAATCCATATTGCAGCTGCAAGCACAGATCTGCTTTTGCATTTCAACAAACATCTCCCCAGAGCACGGAAACTCAAGTGCTCTGTTCTCACCCAGTGATCCCATTGGACTATTTTAAAGTTACAGTTGTTAGGTGAGTTGATACCTTGAACTGCGTATACAGTAGTTGATACTTCTGCTGAAATTCTGCAAATTGAAAAATCTTACTGTCCTTTTTTTAATAAAACACAATAAATGGATCATGATCTTTCTAAGACTGTTGTTGCCAGTTCAGGGTGCAATGCTTGCAGTGGTAAGTGAAAATAAATGGATTAATGCTAGAATTATTTTGTGGGGGCCTTGCTATTTCTACTGCTGATTTTTGCTGTCCACTTTTTGTGTTTTGGGCTTTTCTTGTTTACTCTGATCTTCAGAATTTTCTTAAACTTTAGATGGAAATAGAAATTGTTGCTGGTAATGTTAGTAGTATCCCACATATACTTTACTCCAAAATTTTTAAGGAAACTATACTTTTGTGCATGTTAGCTACTCAAAATTACAAATTTGATTTTTTTTTTCACTCTTTCAAATTTCTTAGGTGACCTCAGGGTAATATTTTAGTATTCTTAATTAACTTCCTCTTTGGAAAGTGGACTTTTTATTTAACTGCTTAACCAAAAACGAATCAATTAAAGGAGCTACAAAATAGCTTCCAGATTAAAAAGTTAGTTTCCTGAAGTTATTTTATTTAACTCGTCTTGAACCAGTTTCCCAGAGGTGGTATGTTTGTATATGGGTAAGGTCTTTGGGGGAAAATGTTTTAGCTTCAAGATGACTTAAAACACGTGGTTGCTCTTCAGAATTTTTTGTTTTGTTGGTCATAATGTTGTTTCATGACTTCCAGCTGCTCGAAAATACTGGGTCCTTATTCATAAAATTAAACAAAAAATATTTCTATTTCTATTCTGCTTCACTAGTTACTTTAAATTCTTATTTTTTCAAGGTAGCTGGTTTTTGGGTCTGTGCAAAAAATTCAGCTGAACAGTGTGACAGTGAGTGGAAAATTGTGACGAATAAGGAGAGCTGGTGATGAATCTCCCAGATAAGATCTTTATAGAGAGCAGTGAAGCTTCTTGTGTAATCCAGTGGCTTCCAGCTTGCTCCCATGGAGCTGGCATAGGTTCAGTGTATAGTTTTGAACCTGGTACCTACCATGATGTGGATGGATTAATAGTTGTGGCCTCAGTCTCTGAAAATCATTAATCCCTTAATTCCCCATGAATGTTTGTTTGCAAACAGCATGTTAACAGTACTCCTATACTGAAGCATAATGTTGTATCCATAACATTTATGCATTTTCTTGGCAGCCAAACCATCACCAAAATGATTCCTAATGGATATTTGATGTTTGAAGATGAGAACTTCATCGAGTCATCTGTTGCCAAACTAAATGCCTTACGGAAAAGCGGCCAGTTCTGCGACGTCCGCCTCCAGGTACCTGTGTCCTGTCCCCTGGAGGGCTTTGGTTGCACTGGGTGATGCTGTGTGCCTCCCTCCTTGGGAGAGGGGAGAGTATAGAGTCCAGCTCTCCTGAAAAACGTATACTTCAAAAAAAAAATCAGACACACTTTGAGAGAAGGGATGAACATTGTTTGTTTAGCTGGAGACTATTGCTTTGAAAAATTGCTTTGGACTGTTGCATTCCCTTGGGTAGGACTTTGTACTATTAAAATACAAATGTGATTACAAAAACTCCTTACCAGCATGTGGGCTTCTTGTTTGTGTTTGGACTGCAGGTGTGTGGCCATGAGATGCTGGCGCACCGAGCCGTGCTGGCGTGCTGCAGTCCCTACCTGTTTGAAATCTTCAACACTGACAGTGACTGCCATGGCATCTCCCATGTTAAATTCGATGACCTCAATCCAGAAGCTGTGGAAGTTCTGTTGAATTATGCCTATACTGCTCAGTAAGTAGCTTCCACAGAAACTAGGGAGAGTAAGCTTTGATTTGAAAAAGTAATAATAAAGATAAATTTCTGTCTTTAATAGGTTGAAAGCTGATAAAGAGCTGGTGAAAGATGTGTACTCTGCAGCAAAGAAGCTGAAGATGGAGAGGGTTAAGCAGGTAAAGTTCTCACCTCCTCTGGAAGTCCCTTCTGCCTTCTCAGGCTGACAGCATCGTGCTTTTTGGTGTTAGTGAGGCAAGACAATGATTGTGTCAGTGCAAAGCTTGTGTAGGTGTTCCTTATAACTCCTTTGATTTGGGTGCCAGCAGTATGTGCTGCTCCCACCTGTGCCGTGGTTGTGCTGAGGGGTTCTCTGAAGTCACATTTTGTATTTGTGCACCTGTGTGAGCTTTATATCCTGGCTGGTTCCTTCCCTTTGGGCCCAGGGCAGCAGTGCTGTGCTTGGCTGTGTTGGGGGCGTAATTAAACACGGACACCCGTGGGAAAAAGAACAATCCACACACCCCTGAACATAAAGTTGGTAACACTTGACTTTGGAAACGCTTGCCACAGATGGGGATATCTCTTACAAGGGAGTTGGGATCCTTACCTCACCTGACTCAAACAGTTTTGAACAGGTGTTCCATCGAAAAGCGTGGGGTCAGTGTCATGTCAGCAGCTTCCATGTGTGTCCGACTTTTTCATCTCTGCATATTCCTATGGAAGGCAACATTTCTTTTCCAGCGCTGGCAGGGAATAACAGCAGACAGTCACTGTTCTGCAGTTAGAGAACAGCTGTTGCTGTATGTTGGGGTGGATAATTTAAATGTGTAAAAACCTTGTCTGCTTGTGAACTAAGATGCAGCTTTTTTCTTCCCAGGTTTGTGGTGACTATTTGCTGTCCAAGATGGATGTTCAGAGCTGCATCTCATACCGGAACTTTGCCAGCTCTATGGGAGACTCTCGTTTGTTGAACAAGATCGACGGCTACATTCAGGAACATCTTGTACAGATTTCAGAACAGGAGGAATTTCTCAAACTCCCACGGTTAAAGGTCAGTTTACCTTTGCAGACTTTATTCTGATACGGGATTTCTGAAAAGCAACCTGAGGAGCAAACAGGGTGGCTTCCTTCTTGGGGGAAGGAGAACTTCTGCCAACGGAATGACAGTTATGGATCTGTGTAACATTCATACTGCTGGGAACCTTAACAGTAGAGAAGATGTACTGACATCCTTCCCAAGTGCAAGAGGTAACTGTGGTTGTACTTAAATGCTCTTCTTAGTTCCAGAGCCTGGAAAGCTCCTTGTAGGTGTTTTCTGGCTTTGTAGTAAAGTGAGAGTAATGCTGACTATGTGGAGTACAACACACTACAAATACCAGCGTAATTCCTAGGGAGGAAACAATCCTAATTCCTAGGGAGTAAATAATCCTTTTTTCTTCTCCTTCAAGCTTGAAATAATGCTGGAAGACAATGTTGGCCTACCCAGCAATGGCAAATTGTACACAAAGGTAATCAACTGGGTACAGCGCAGCATCTGGGAGAACGGAGACAGCCTGGAAGATCTGATGGAAGAGGTTAGTCTTTAAGAAAATGGGATTAAGCATTTTCATTTTTTTCTTTAAACAAAAAAGCCAATATGAAGGATGATCCCTTTTTACTTTTTAATTTTTAAATTTTTTTTTTCACTTTTTTTTAACTATGACCCTAAAGAATTTAAATTTTACTGTAGGTACCCCTAAGCTGAGAAACTGGGGGGGTGTTCAGGTGAGCTGAATGAACTGTTCAGTCTGGTCTTCTGCTTTCTTTTTTTGCTCCCTGTTGCTGTATAGTAACCTCAGAGTGGCGTGTATCTTGCTTTAGATTTGGGGAGGTGGTACTGAAACTTGCCATAGATTCTTGATGTTTTCCTTTGCAGGTTTTGCTTGTAAATGCACAGTAGGTAAAAGCTTCTAATGGTTGTTCCTCCCCGTTGGTTTATCTCCCCATAGGTTTATTAACAAAACTAGGATACCAAGGCTGAAGAACCAAGAAGAAACCTCAAGTATATTGACACGTACAGAAGCAGCAGTCCTGCCCCAGTTCTCCTAAGAAAATCCGCTGTGGGCAGAGAACGATGATGATGATTTAATGGTGTTTACTTACTCCTTTACAGGATACATTCTTTTGAAAGTTGTGTGTTGTTAAATGGCTTTACTCTTGAATACTAATAGTAGATGTAGCCTGGGCAGTGTTTAGTGAAAAAATTAGCGGGGAGACAAAATTTTTAATTGGCTACAGACTTCACCAAATCTCATGGAACATCCAAATTTTCCAAGTTTGTTATTACAAGCATGAAAGATCTTCCGAAACACTTGTATAGGCAAAAGTACATGTTGATACTGTCGTATATTCTCAAGTGTGTATTTCCTCTTGGAGAAACTAATTTTAAAAGCTTTGATCATGTTGAAACTCAGATGCATTTCATTGCAACAGCTGCATCTGATGTTCAGTGGTGGACAACAGTTTCCTTCAGAGCTTAAATTTGTGTTGTCTTCCCTCATTCCCATACCTTTCTTTTAGAGTCCACTGTTGGCTTCTCTTGACGTTTTTTGATGGACATAAATATGTGTATTTTTCAAGCAGAAAACTTGTGTGCGGGGATAAGGAAAAATGCTTGCATGAGACTGTGAATTTGTGTAACTGCAAATTAATGTGCCTTTTGCTTGTCTAATGTTTCTGTGCTGGAAAAACAGCAGAAGCCTGTGGAAAAGGAAGATGTCTCTCAAGCTGAGAAAGTGTGGAACCTTCACCCCCTGTTTGAAGATTGCCACCATGACATCTGCTTCCTTTTAGTTCTGTCACTGTGCGAGCTCGAGATGAGCTGAGGAGCAGGGTGTGCCTGGGGTAATGTGCCTGTAGCTGAGGAGCACTGGGGACAGCAGCCACATGGGTGTTCTGTTGTTGTTTTTGCAGGTTCAAACGCTGTACTACTCAGCTGATCACAAGCTGCTTGATGGAAATCTGCTAGATGGACAGGCTGAGGTGTATGGCAGTGATGATGACCACATTCAGTTTGTGCAGGTACAAATTGCAGACAGTCTCAGGTAACCCCAGGTAGACTGGAGCAGTTTACAGCACACCTGGAGTCTTGTGTTCTGCCAGCAGAGAAAGCAGCAGTAGCTGTAATGGAGAAATACACCACGACAAAGTATGTTTTTCAAAGCTGCTGGAGGCCATGGTACAGTCTCTGCCTCTGGTTTTTTGGCAGACTGACTCTAAGCCTTTGCAGTACCGAGTGCTCTGGGTTTTACTTCAAAATCAGTCTTGGCTGTTAGAAGAAAGAAGAGGCAGACAAGCACTCAGCTGTAGGAAGTCAGCTGAGGCTTTATAGAGCTATCCAGAGACTAAAGAATCACGGACTGCTTGGCTTGCAGTGGGGAATGCTGCTGGGAAATTCTGTCCCAGAGAGAGATTCCAGATCCAAGTTCTAATCCTTCAGCTGCCAGCGTCCGTTTCCTTTGTTCAGCTGCACTGGTGGTGAAGCTGCCAGATCTCTCTGATCCAGAGATACCAGTGCTTTGACTGAGTGCAAATCAGCCCTGTGCTTTAGAAAGGGGGTTTTTAATGATTTTTATTTTTTTTTATTTGTAGCAGGGTATAATCCTTCTTAACTCCTGAAAACCACACGGCTTAGCACGATGGAGACTGTCTGGGGACTCACAGATGTAAATTATCAGTTGCTTTATACAACTGAAGTTTTAAATTGGAAGCAAATGTAATATTTTATAACAGTGGAACGTGCTGATACAAAAAGTCTGCTTCTTGAAACTTTTAGCTAATGTGTATGTAAAACACTGTCCATCCCAGAACGTGGATTTTAGAAAGAAAAAGAGGAAAATGAAAAGCCAGCTAATTTTCCAAGTTCTTAATTGTTTTTAATAAGCCTTCACAGACTTCTCCACCTTTGGATACTCCTTGTAATGCTTAGGAGTGGAGAGCTGAACATTCAGAAAGTTCATTTTCAGAAATAAGACCAGGAGTTCTCAGCTTTTTTCTAAATCCTTTCTGATACGAAGAATCACCAACTGTAGGCATTCTAGATAGTTGAGAGAACTAACACCAGAAAATCCCTGGATGCCAGTCTTGGAAAAATTGCAACTTCTAAATGCTTAAATTACAAAAGTTTGTATTTTCTGTTACGGTCGAGGCAGTTTAAAGAGAGTAAGTGGTTAATTGGATGGAGATGCAGCAATACCAAAGCGCTGTCCACAAATGAACATGGAATGTTCCCGTGAGCCGAGTGTAGCAGTGCAGCTCCTCTGTGTGGGGTTATCTGCCTTAGGTGAGGTGTTTCACAAGTCCTGTGACAGTTTCCATGGAGATCAGACTCCAGGGAACCGTGCAAGCATCCCAGACTTGGGACTGTGGACACAAACTGCTGCTGAACAGAACAGACAGCGCCGTAACTTCTTGTGCTGCAGAAAAAGCCTGAGCAACCCAGCCAACTGTGCTGAAAGGGGAAATTTTGAGGCTTTCTTAACTGAGTAAAATAATATAAGCTACAGGATAAATTTAATTGAAGATGAAAAGAAAGCAAGAAATGTCCTGTTACTGGGAGGTATCAAGGGAGTAAAATCCAAGAAACAGCTAATCTGAGCACAGAGAGGAACAGAGGCGAAATTAATTTGTCTTCAGGGAATGAAGAGAATAGTTAATTCACTTCCAAGTAGCATTATATAATTAACTCCAGTTCCAGAAGCAGAGTTGCGAGTGAGGCTTCTAGTTCGTAGCTCAGCTGTGTCCAACTGCATGTAAATCCTGCTAGTAAGGCACACTGTTCCCGAGGTTGGAAATGGTTCCTACTCCGACACCGGCAATGTAAAGCTGCAGTCACAGGATGAAATGAGTCTCAGGAGGAAGGTGCAGGGTGGTTTTTGGCTGCTGTTGCTGGGTAGGCAAGATGTTCTGAGAACCGAGGTGTGCTATAAATGCTGCTCTGTGGAGGTGGTAGAGGAGTGTTCTCTTGAGTAGTTACGTGGTAGCTCAGAGAAGCAAAGGTAGCAGGAGGTGTAGTCTCTGGCTAGGTTTCTGTAGCTGCCTTTTGATTTTGCAGAAGAAGCCACCACGTGAGAATGATCACAAGCAGATCAGTAGCAGCTCCTCTGGAAGTCTTTCTCCAAGTGCTACTGTTCAGAGTCCTAAACACGAGTGGAAAATCATTGCTTCAGAGAAGACTTCGAGTGAGTAACTGGGGCAGGGTTTATCTGACCGATGTGTACCTACCACTTCCTGCTCCCTGGGGATTTCCTTCAGCATCTCTGAGGAATGCACAAGTGCTTTTTCTTACAAGTAATTTCTTAGGTGTGTCTAATGTAACTGGAGACAAACCGGGATCATGTACATCTCAATTCTTTAGCTGCAGGGCTATCCCAAATCCCATGGTGCGCAGCAGTTACCCAGGAAATCCTAAGGAGAGATGCAGTCCCTGATTAATTAGCAGAGCTCTTTGCTCTGTGTGTGCATGGAGACTCCCAGCACATCGTTAGGTTGCTGTCTTACATTCTTTGAGCGCTATTTTAGTATCTAGAACTCCTAGTTTAAGTAGCTAACACTTTTTCTAACACTTTGAACCAGTACCCAGAAACCCCCCCAAGTTTTCACACTGTTAAGGGGAGAAGCACAATCAGAAGAACCTCATTGGCATTCACTTCAGGTCACCCCCAACCCTCCTTACATTGGTGGTCTCTCCTTTTCTCCCGACGCCAGGTAACACGTACCTGTGCCTGGCGGTCCTGGACAGTGTGCTGTGTGTGATATTCCTGCACGGCCGTAACAGCCCTCAGAGCTCTCCCTCGAGCACGCCACGGCTGCTGAAGAGCCTCAGCTTCGAGCTGCAGCCCAGCAACGTCATCGAGAAGCCCATGTCCCCCATGCAGTACGCGCGCTCGGGGCTGGGCACGGCCGAGCTCAACGGCAGACTCATCGCGGCCGGTGAGGGGAGCGGGGCAGGGCGTGGGGGGGGGGTCTCGCCGCCACGCCGTGCCGGAGTTCTGCGCTGCAGAGCAGCTGGCCCGGGGAACCGGGTGCCATGTAAGCCTTTGCTCCCAGGCGGCTACAACCGGGAGGAGTGTCTGCGCACGGTGGAGTGCTACGACCCGCAGACGGACACCTGGACGTTCATCGCGCCCATGAGGACCCCCCGGGCCCGGTTCCAGATGGCAGTGCTGATGGTGGGTGCGGGGTGGGGTGGGACACGCGGGGCAGGCTGACAGAACGGCTCCACAGGCTGTTTCTCTGTGGTTCCATGGCCGCTGGAGCGCTCGTGATGGGAGTGTGGTGGCGGAGACCCGACGGGGGTGTTTGTTTGTTGCACTCAGGGGCAGCTCTATGTTGTGGGGGGATCAAACGGTCACTCTGACGACTTGAGCTGTGGAGAAATGTACGAGCCAGAAATAGACGACTGGACTCCCGTTCCGGAGCTGCGGACCAACCGCTGCAATGCAGGTGAGGCCTCTGCAGCGCAGGGGGCTGGGGGTGTTTTAAATCCACTCATTCCTTAGCCTTGCTTACCATTCTTTCCCCTGTGAACAGGAGTGTGTGCCCTGAATGGAAAACTGTACATTGTGGGTGGTTCTGATCCTTATGGCCAAAAGGGACTGAAGAACTGTGATGTGTTTGATCCCATAACAAAGTCTTGGACAAGCTGTGCTCCCCTTAACATCCGTAAGTGTCTGGAGTAGCTGGGAGGGGGAGAAAAAGGTGACTGTAGAACTGCACCAAACGCAAAACCCCTTAACTCTGGGCTGCCGTGGGATATTGTGGGTGCTTGACTGTGTTGGTGTTTGGTTGCAGGGAGACACCAGTCGGCCGTGTGTGAGCTGGGTGGGTTCCTGTACATCATCGGCGGGGCGGAGTCGTGGAACTGCCTCAACAGCGTGGAGCGTTACAACCCCGAGAACAACACGTGGACCCTGATAGCGCCCATGAACGTGGCGCGGCGCGGCGCCGGCGTGGCCGTGCGGGACGGTACGGGGGCCGGGGGTGCTGCAGGGGGCTCGGGCAGCCGCTGCTGCTCCAGGAGTGTTTCATGTTCAGCTGTGATGCGAGCAGGGTGCAAAGCTGCGTTCCTGCTCCGGGGGGACACAGTACAGCAAGAACCTGGCCAAACCTATCTTAATTAAAAAAAGCAATCAGAAAAACAAAAAAAGCTTTGTTTTGGGGCTCGCTCTTTCCAAAGCATGAGAGCTGCACCTGTTTGCCATTTGGACTTTGCCCTTACTCTGAATCAGCTTCCTCTCAGCAGTAAGGCTCAGGAGACCCAGAGCAGGTCACTCCTGTAACTGCAGACCGTGACCAGGCCAAGGTCTCTGACAGAACAGCCAGGAGGGGCTGGGGCTGGGACACAGCTGGTGCTGAACATCCCTCTGACCGTTTCCTTTGCCAGGCAAGCTCTTTGTCGGCGGAGGCTTCGATGGCACGCACGCGGTGAGCTGTGTGGAGATGTACGACCCCGCCCGCAACGAGTGGAAGATGATGGGCAGCATGACCACGGCCCGGAGCAACGCCGGCATCACCACAGTGGCCAACACCATTTATGCAGTGGGCGGGTTTGATGGCAACGAGTTCCTGAACACGGTCGAAGTCTACAACCCAGAGTCAAACGAGTGGAGCCCCTACACAAAGATTTACAAGTTTTAAGTTAATTAAATTCCCTTTTCAAACTAACAGGCTTAGTGATGTAATTGTGTTTCAGTAGAGGTACACCTGTGAATAGGGGTGGGGAGGGCATAGACGTTGCCAACAGCAACACAGAGCTTTTGCATATTGCATATTAATGTGCTGTACATATTTGTTTTGGAGAGAATATTGAGATGAAGGGGGTTTTTTGTGTATTTTAGAACTTTGTTTTAGGGTTTTGGTTTGGTTTAAAGATTTTGAAGATAACGCAAGAGAAACTAGACTGGGCATATCGTTTCAGGAGCTTCCCCCGGTGGTTTTTTTGTCACTTTGCACATGAAATGACTTCCTGTAGGTGTGTTCTTGGGGCAGGAAGTGCAAGGTTTGTGGGGGATAGTTTTTTGTTTTTTGGTTTCTTTCATCAGGCCTTGGTTTCCTTCAGTAACTGGAACAATCTGTAACAAGAAGCCTTATTTAAATAGATATAATGGCTATTTTTTTTATTAAAAAAAAAGCTGACATGCCTCTGCTAATACCTTATCTTTTACAATTGCCTTTTTATAACAGTTTTTATATACTCAGCAGAGTATCTTGTCTGTTGAAATGCAAATGGCAGATAAATGGCTATTGGAACAAAGACAGCCTTGGAGTTCACAGAGACCAAGTGGGACAGTGGCTTCACCCCGCACGTGAGCTTTTGCCTCTGCTGCAGTAGTGTAAGTTAGTCTGCACCACCTTCCTCAGAGCTGCACAGGGTTCCTGAACATGCCACAGCTGAGACTTCCCAGGGCAGGAGAATTCCTTTGGCTCCAGGTATTTTGAGGAGGATGCAGAGCGCGCTTTCTGTACAGCAGTTTTGTTACTCTGGGTGAGCTAATCTTTGTACAGCAACGGGGGGGGGGGGGGGGCGGGGTGGTCGTGGGTTTTACAGA
>JAWWEU010000005.1:24666437-24698330 GCA_035583155.1 Acropternis orthonyx | reverse complement strand
TGCCCAGAGAAGCTGTGGCTGCCCCATCCCTGGGAGTGCCCAAGGCCAGGTTGGATGGGGCTTGGAGCAACCTGGGCCGGTGGGAGGTGGGACTGGATGAGCTTTAATGTCCCTTCCAACCCAAACCATTTTGGGATTCTACAGTTCTATGAAGGCAGAGGGAATATTATCCTTCCTAAATGGAGAGTCCAGCTGATTATTGTTGTCATGGCTAGACACAGGTTTTGACTCATGAAGAACATTCTGGAATTGGGAACAGCAAAGCCCCAAAACTTTCTGTCCCTTACTATTATACAGGAAATTTGCTCCCATTCCATGGGTCCTCGCCTTTGGAAAACAAATGCTCTGAATTATTCCAAGTTCCTGCCACGAGAGCTGAGGTACTAATCATGTCACAGCTCCAGTTACACTCTGAGCAGAGGCGACTCGCTCATCTGCAAACACACTCGGGAAAACAAACCCCAGGGCATGAAAGAGAAAATTCACTGCAAGAGATCTCAATGTCTGCAACACTTTCATGTTCTTTTGCCACAGAGAAATGGTTCTGTGTAGTTGTGATGGGTTTTTTGCAGGCCTTCCCTGGTAACTGGCATCTTTAGGTAATTAGGTGTATAAAAGCTGAAGGAGGAGATTCTTTCTCTCTCTTTTCCTTCTCAGGTGAGCTCAGTGACGGCCCTCGGTGTCTGGCCTGGCTTATCTGTGTGAGCGAGGCCTGTCCAAGGGCAGTTTCTCTGGGCTGGCAGCAGAGGGTAAGAATCTGCTTTTCCTAAGGGAAGCAGTGTTGTTATTTATTGAGTTTATTCCTGAGTTTCAATTGTATATATTTTTTTGTCTTTTCCCTTTCCCTTTCTCTTGTTGGGACTGTTTTGGGATTCCTATTTGTGTGTACATAGTGTTTAACTGTATATAAATGTAATATATGTATTTTTTTCCCTACAATTTTCTTTTGCTCCTTTTTTGCCTTTTGGAGGGCTGTGGAATCTATCCTGTGAAGTCTGGCTTTTGGCAGAGAGCCAAGCCAAACTTTCACAGCAGTCTTGACCCTGATATTTTTACTGAAAACGACATAACTAAGCACACAGAAACAGAGGATGGTTTGGCACTGAAATCTTTCAGTGACTCAGGACTGCAGGTGACTGTCACTCACTCTTCTGCCCCAGCTGAAATGCTCACCTACTAATTCCTTCACGGATATCCTTCACAGCTGCCAACAGCTTCTGCAGGCCTAAAAAAGCTTCCTCAAAGGAAGACTTGGCAGCCGCAGTCACTGCACTGGGGTCCAACTTCTGGAATATTTCAATACTAAAAAGACAAAGAAGAGACATAGGAAAGCAGTTACTAAAAATCCTCAGAAGTCAGAGCAGCTCAGTACCTGCTGTGTGTGTGTTGTATTCTGTCTATCAAAAATAAGGCCAAGTGTAAATCTGCGCTACACCCACGCTGTCTCACAGTCTCAGAATAAATGGCAGTGCTGAAATGGCCCTGCTGGAGTTACCACTGTCATCAGGTGAGTCCTTACCAGACCTCCAGAAAGGGAGTTCCTCTGTGCTTGGCTGACTCAGAGGCCCTCCTTGGAAAAGATTCCAGACTAAGACAACAAATTCAGATGGTATCCAAAAATACGGCATCCCAATGAGTTTCAAGCAGGTTTTTCAAAAATAACAGCAATGGTAAAACACCCAGATGGAAGAGGAGTTAATTTCCTGCAATTCTGTGTTTACATGAGCAGGGAAATTCACCACTAGAGTCTACATTTGGATTTTATAGAGTGAAGGGTTTTGCTTAACAAGAAAATGTTTTTTATTTCAAACTGAATAAAATTTAACAATAAGGTAAATAATTTTGTACACCTCCACTGGATTTGCAAAGAAATAACCACAAGAAAACTTGGAGCTTGAATGCCTCTTTTTATGGATAAATATGCAATTTCCATGAATATCTTACATTTGGGGGGGTTTCTACATTTTCCAAGGCAATTTATTTCAGCTGCTGCTCACGAAAAGAGCAGCAGACTGACATAACAGTTTGCATGCTCCTAACTGCTTTGTGTGACAGGTTGTGCAACCAATTTTTGTCAATTTCGATTAATTACTCATAGTTTTTTTTCTAAAATAAGGGAGAAAGCACAATTTTTAAGTGCACTTGTTTGAAAATTATTTAAGGTTATGTAGAAGTTTTCTGAGCTCCTTTAGCACACTGTACCTGTACAAGTTCATCGTGTTCCAAACACCCTCAAGGACTGACCAGACTTCCTGGTGCCTGTTTTCCTGAGCCCTGTGAAAAGTGGGATGCAGCTCTTTTTCTTCAGAGTTTTGCAGATTGGGTGTTGTGGCTTCCATTTTTTCACACGCAGCACTTTCTGAAAGAACCATGATGTCTTCTGATAAATCCTGCTCACTGTCTGCCCTCACCTTATAAAACAGTTCAGCAAACAAATAATGAATGCATTTGGTTCCTAACTTCAGCAAACTAGAACACTTCTACATGCTTCTATAAAGCAATGCTCAAACAGCAAGGCTGACCTCAGTCTCTGCATCCAGAGCATCCTCTCCAAGCTTTGGGCTGGAAGGGACCTCAAAGCCCATCCAGCCCCACCCCCTGCCATGGGCAGGGACACCTCCCACCAGCCCAGGTTGCTCCAAGCCCCATCCAACCTGGCCTTGGGCACTCCCAGGGATGGGGCAGCCACAGCTTCTCTGGGCAACCTGTGCCAGGGCCTGCCCACCCTCCCAGGGAAGGATTTCTCTCCAACAGGTTTCCAGACAGAGCCCATTTCTCATGGCAGCACCAGTCACAGAACTGCAGGGTAAGGGCTGACTGCAACACATATAAAAGTCACAGCCCAGATCATTCGTCTCCTTGACCTTCTTCCTACCCTTCAGCTTTCTCCAAAATCGCAGAGAACTCTAAATTTACAGCCATTCTGACCTGCAATCTTTCCCATATATAGAAATACTTAAAGTCATCAATGCTCATTACTCCAGTTTTTCTGACATTACATACAGAACTAACAGTAACCACAAACCAAGACACTGAAATTTCTTCCACAGTAACTCAGACGAGCTGGGAGTGAAGACAAAGTTCTCAGACCACAAAAGGTGTCAGGACAACTCCCATTACCCATCACAAACCAAGAGGGAGTCCTTTCTTCATGTGTAGCACCAGAGCTACCAAGACAACAAAAGCTGAAATAACACAACTAAGAGTAGGAGCGTGGGACCCATGTCAGAAGGAGAAACAGCAATTTTAATCTTTAAGGCCCATCAGCTACAAATGCAATAGAAAACTAAGACAAAATAATGTTTTTCAGTCACCCTCCCCAAACTAACACAAATAGTGGGGGGAAAAAAGAGTCTCCCAAGCATCTACATATCAGCAGATATTGCCCACATGTAATTCACAGTTATAGCTGGGGTCTAATCACTCTGAAAACACACCAGCAACAACATTTCCTGCAATAATTGGTGGAAATCATGGTAGTAATTAGGAAATCTAAGCCAGGTTTGTAACATGAATGTGGAACAACTTGAAGATGGCATTAGGTGAACAAACCCTGGAGCTCCCCTTACCTGTCCGAGCGTTTCACACAGTTTAGTCACTTCAGCGTAAGCCTGGGGCAGGACCCCGTTGTAGTCTGACCTGGAGCTGAAAGCATGGAGCAGTTTTTTGGACTCCTGGAGCAAGATCTGCACTGTTGAGGAGTCAAATGGTTTATCTGATATTTAGACATCAAAATGAGAGGGAAAAAAAATGTTTGGAGTGATCAGTCTTAGCAGGTAAAATTGATACTCAAATATCCCAAAAGAGACCAAACCACAGAATCACAGAACATCCTGAGCTGGAAGGGACCCACAAGGCTCATCCAGCCCAGCTCCTGGCCCTGCACAGATACCTCAACAATCCCACCCTGTCCCATTGTCCAAACACTCTTGGAGTTCTGGCAGCCTTGAGGCCATGCCCAACTGCCCTGGGGAGTCTATTTGGTGCCCACCACCCTCTGGGTGAGTTTAACAAGCATAGCTGTTAAAATCAAAGTCTTAAAGACTTCTTTAAACAAGTGATAGGTTTGTGGGGTTTTGCATTGGCTTTTTTTGAAAGCAAATCTCCCTGCCCTCATCTACCACACTGAGTGTGCTTTGCTCCTCCATCATTGATTTGGCAGATGCAGATCATTTGGTCACACATAACAGGGGGGACAAAGGAGGGAAAAGGACTATTTGCTTTTCAAAAATAGTTCAGAGACTTTGGTAATCATTAATACACACAGTCATAGTTCTGTAACTATAACCAGAGCAGTGAGGCCTTTAAAAGTTTACAATTAACACTCCCAGGGATCTTTACCTGTAGTAAGGTGTTTAGAGAGACATTCAACACTTGAAAGTAAACCCCTTGGCACCACATAACCAAACACAGCCATCCAGTGTTTTTTATAGCACTTCAGCAGGTTTACTAATGTCCATGGTGGCTTCAGATAGAGGATCTGAAAGAGAGTGTTTTAAATTCAAAGGCTGGTTTTCATTTACACCTACTCCTGTACATTCCACAACTGTTCTATTCTCCAATAATGTGGTGATTTGTGATTGCTGAAGTAGAATTTCAGTGATCCCTCAAAAATAGGGCTCTAGTCACATGTAAGAAGTTTATCTATTAAACAAAGATTTGATTCAGCAGCAGCATGGGCTGAACAGTGATGCTCATCAGAAGTAACATACAATCACTCTCATGATTTTTGGTTCCTCTTTAATCAAAAAACCATAATCCAAATACTCTTGGGATATCTCAAAGTGATCTGATGTGTTACTTGTGCACGAAAGCCAGAACAACAGCAAATATGCCTATGCTTTTCTAGTACTGTTGGAAAGGAAACACTGTGACTACATACACATGAAGCACCACACCGGTATTGCAAAAATATTGAAATTTAGCAGTATCAAGTGAAACCAGAGTTTGAAGAGGCATTAACAGAAATTAACTAAGTTAATGAGAAGTGACTAAAAGCTTAACAGTCATCCCATGAGTTTTTGCAGGTTTTTTTAAGCCACAGAGGCTTATCTGCAATAAATTTAAACTTCTAACTAACCCCCACAGCTATAAAATGGAATCCAAAGCAAAGCATGGACAGTTTGAAAGTGCCTTGTACATGGGTATTTATTTCCTGTTAGCAATACTGCTGAAAGAGTGGAGGTTCTTGTTAATAACCTTGTAATTTTGTACCTGCAGGGTAATCACTTTAGCTGTGAACAATTTTACCCCCAAGGTATCTAAAAACATCTGTTCTGGCAGGGAGGAGATGCCTGCAACACGTGCCCCAATATTACACAGAACGTGCTGGAATGATTTCTTGCAGGACATATTGACAAAGCAGTGATTTAACCAGACTGGAAAAGCTGAAATAGAACTTTAATGCAACTAACAAAAAGAATTCTGAAAACTCACACTGAGCAGCCAGCATCTCTACTACTGAATTATTAAAATTCTGTTAAAATGCTGCACAGTCATTCCTGGTCAAACAGAATAATCTTGCTATAAAATGAAATACTGGAAGTGAACACGGAGTTGTCTGCTGTCAGTGAACTGTTACAGCAGTGATCTGTATGACTGAGCTGTTTGGCTTAGCACAGGTATTAATATCATTAAAATATCAAGGACATTTAAACCTCTTAATACTTGAAATAGCAAGCTAGATGATATCAAAATCCACCTCCATCCACAGGTTTCCGAATGCAAGTTTCATTTCTGTCTCCAAAATACAAGACAAAGCTTCTCCTAAGTTCTTTTCAAGTTTGGGAAGCACAGTCGGGAATTGTGCAGTAAAACCAGCATCACCTCTTTGAGTTTTCTCAAATTCTGTACCTGCCAAACCAATGATATAAAAGGTATTTATTGCAACTGGTTTTATATCTAATTTGTTTTGATAATACACAGAGAACTGCACTTTCTATCTGTTTATAATAAAGCAGACGGGAGACACCTAAACAGGTTTCAAGTATTTCTAGTTATACCCACTTGTACTGTGGGTATTTTTAATTATGAGCTACTAACCAAAAAGATTCATTTCCCCAGAGCATTACTCATTTGTGGTATTACTCCACATTTCTTCTTTCCTTAAATAACTTAGCTTATCTAACAGCCAGTGGGGTTACCATCAAGTTTAAGACGATCGCTTCTTAATACTGCAAACTCTGAAAAAACTGAAAACCTCTTTCAAAGCCCTAAAACATTCAGGACAACTTTTAAATGGCTCTAAACACAGGAAATTCATACTGTATTTTTTTCTATATAAACCAGAACATTTGAATTTCCTAGAAACACTGAGACAGATGTCTCAATAAAGGTCTCAAACTTTCAGAAAACCATTTGCCTTTGAAAACCAAAAGTCTGTCCCAAACAAAAAGTATTCCTAAGGACTGACAGTATAGTATGTAGCACTAGTTATAGTAGAAACTGTTCTCCCCTCCCCCCTGATGGCTGTGTCCCACAAAGCACTAGATGTGTAAGTGCACACCCAACAGGCTCACCACGGTGTGGCCGCTGCAGTTCACCACAGTTCTGGTGCCTGTTCACATTCACACTCCGCAGAGCAGTGACCAAATCAGCTTTGCAGAACGCCTTGACCTCACTCACAATGGCTTTACTACACAAATTTTTGTCATCCCTAGGAGGAGAGAGAATTAATTGTCCATATAAAAGTACTAGTAGCTAAAACTAAGAAAAAACTGTGTTTGGAAAACTTCTTTTTTGAACTTCATTATAGATGATGGTTTTTTTCCTCAAGCAATTAGAAGCAGTTCAGAGAATTAAACCAGAAGATTAAGTAAAGCATCTGCTCTGAAAAAAAATTAGAAAGATACTGGAAAGTGTTTCAGGCTCTAGGTTTGCTTTAAGAAAACAACAGCTATAAATATTGCAGCAATGATGTCTAGTTTCTGTGATCTTAGAAAGCAAACAAGGCAATAAGATAGTCATCTTATTTGATGACTACAATTAATTCTCTTTTTTGAGACCCTTTTTTACATCCTGCTGTCCAAATCATATCCCAGATTCTGCTCCGAGGTTCTGCTCCAGCAGAACTACTATGAAGATGCAGGACCAAGTTAGCGAGCACTTTCTCCAGAATTCCCATTGCTTATATTGATAAAGGGATTTTTGAATGAAAAGCGCTTCTGAAGTCACCTCTTGTTCTTTACTCAGAGAAATCTGAAATCACCATCAGTAACCCTACCAATACTGTCACTGAAATGGTATTTTCCAGCCACCCATGCCAACTTACACAAACACTAACTGGTGCCCAGTGTCTTGATCCCACTTAAAGGAACTAGGCAGGAACTGGTTCCAGCAAAGACCAGAGCAAGCTGTTCCAGTACAGCCAAGGAATATTAGCCCTTAAACACCAGCTTCACCTCCTCATATCGTATCAAATTAAAATCAGTACTCAGAAGTCAGCTGTTATCCTCACAAAACAGGAACAGCAGCAAATTCAGCTCCAGCTTCCCTCTAAGATTAACCCCTTGTTTGCTTCTGCTCACCTGGCTGGGAACAGTGATCAAGTATCTAACTGCATCTCAGTCATTAAAACCATAATAAATATTGGTTTCTATTTTGTAACTTCAGTAACGTATGTGAGAAACCAGAATAAAATCTGAGAAAGCTATACTTTAACAAGTTTTAAAATTGAATATTGAGTAAGTTTAATTCTCTTCAGGTGACAAGCACACGAAAGTGATTACATCTACAACCTTTGTGGCTTATTATATCCTTCTACTCTAAGCTTTTAAGAGGGTGACTGTTCTTCAAGAGTTTACTGGAGAACAGCTCTTCATTTTAAGACATGATTTAGAAACAGTCTCTCTGGCATGAGACCTAAAACCACACAGAAACTCACGTGCAGAGTATGACCACAGCTTGAGGGAAGAGGTTCTGGTACTGCAGACAGCACTGCAGGACACGATCGTCGTTGTTCTCGTCACTCAGGCCGTCTGCAAATCGACGTGTTCAGGAGTTAATGCAAGAAATGCTTCAGTGCAGTCATGGTATTTCACTTGACTTTAGTTTAAATTTAGTATTAATTTAATTTAAATTTAATATTCCCTAAACAAGGACAGAGAAGTGTAAGGTGAAAGTGAGAAGTAACTGCTAAAACAACACTGAGCAAAGCACGAACAAGGTATTTGCATCCGACAGCCTTGGTTATGCTCTGAAGGCTGCGGGAAGCTATCAGCTAGTTTTAATTAGCAAACTGCAGAGCAAAGACTGTTGAACACAAAACAGAGTGCCAAGGTTCCCCTTAGGTGAACTCCAAGGATTAAGTACCCCACAAACTGACTGTACATGTATTACATATTTTTTGAGAAGCAAGCTGCATGGACTGTCCCCAGAGCTTGGAATCCTGGTTTTTGAGACACTTGTAGATGAACTGGACTGCAGGGATAGCTTTGTCCCGGACATGCTGCAGCATCTTCCCCTTCTTCAAGTTGTCCAACTCTTGTAGGACGACCCAGGGAATTATTAATGCAAGTCTGTCAATGCCTGGAAGGAAAAAAAGAAACCACAACCAATAAATATTTTGAAGAGCCACGCAAATTACTACAGAGAAGTTTTAATTTAAACATCATATTCATGCAAGTTCACACTTCTCTTTTCTCTCAGTAGTTTTCATATTCCTTGCTCCAGAGAATCTAGCATTTAAAAAAGAACTGAAAAAGGCCAAGTCCCTCTTTCTAACCTAACCTCAAACTGGCACTACACTGATTACATGGACAAATGTCAATATTAGGCAAAGAAAAGGAAGACATAATTTTAATCAACAGAACACTCTGACAACAGCAGCTGAAATAACAGGCTACGCATACCTGGATTACCACAAGAAGTCACAGTGCCAAAACAAGCATCGTAACAAGGAGCCATGGCTTGTTCTAATTGCCAAGCAGCATTCCTAAGCCAGGAATTGGAAATACGGATACTGGACCAGGGGTTTATTTGTATGCAAGTACGGCCTGTAGTTGGCCCACTCACAACAAATACTTCCACTGTTTTCTTTCTCATTCACATTATGAGATGCAATTTTGAAAAAATACATCAATAACCATCTGCTTTACAATAAACAGGTCAGGAGTCTGCAACCTTCTCAACACGGTGGGTCTGGTGCAGGACCAGGAACTGGAAGCTGTGATATTCTAAACAGGCATCCCAGGGTATGCAAGGCAACACCATTCCAAAATGGGAAGAGAAATGTGCTCCTGAAAATTACTCAGGCCCTGACTGAAGTTACTTTCCAGGTAGCTGGAATAGGTGTATTCGTTGGCTGCATCAAAGCACCCTAAGCATTCTGCTGAACTCCAAATATGCCTGCCAAGAACTGACATGCATGACCCTAACCCTGACAACATGACCTCATCGAAAGCTTCCCAACATATTAGTGCCCAATGTTAAAGCCGGGGTTTACATTCTGAATTCCTGAGAAATTACTCAATTCTTTGACCTTTACCAAACTGACTGCTTACCAGATTTTAAATGTTCTTAGATTTCTAGAAAAAGAAATGCTTAAAGGAGAGTAGAAAACACAATTATCACTAGTAATGGATTAAATGCTTAAACTGTGTTCTTAGAAACTTCTTTAGCTTAAGAATCCAAACACATTCCTGGGAATGTCTATCATGGTCCTCTGCAGGTACACAGGGATAACCACAGCGGGTTCTACTTCCATAGCTGAACTTCCCCTGAGAGGCAGCTTGTTTGGGCTCACAGAACCAGGCTCTCAGCTGTGAGCCTTCTGCCTCTGCATAAAACCTGCTGCTCTTTAAGGAGCTCGGGTTTGGTTCCTTCAGGTAGCTTGAAGTTCTTACACCACCTGTTTTTTCTTACAATGTCTTCTTGAATCAGCACGTATTCATATACCTGGTATATCCTCAGATTTCAGGGATCTGACAAACTCAAGGTGACTAATCATTATGTTTGTGTCAATCACCACTAGTACGTTCAGACCAGAAGTAAAAGCCTCTGGGGGAAAAGAGAAGAGAAAACAGCAGTGAAATAATCAATTGTGTACTCCCTACTCAGACCATCAACTAACTGAATTATTGGTGGCAAGTAGAGAGCAAAGAGCATCACGACATACCAGCAGAAATATTTAAATCCTGTTCTGGGAGATCTATTTCCATACTTGTAAGTTCTCCACAAGCCTGTACTACAGACAGTGCCATCCTCTTCTCCACACGAGCAACGTGCAAGTCTTCAACTATTTGCATCTACAGTGAAAAAAATGTGCATGTGTGTAATTCACTGGAAGGAATTACTTAATAATTGTTCCCCCAAAAGATACTTTTGCATTAATGCTGTTAAAACTGACTCAAAATGACGTATGAGAAATGTTAAAGTTCATACTGAAATGTAAAGTCATAAGAACTGCATATGCTCCACTAAAGGCATCAAAAGTACAGCCTAGAAAGAAGATTTATGACCTTTCTACCTGGTACCCAAAAACTTTGTTCCATTTTTTGCTACATAAACTGCAAGCTTCCTAACAGGCACTTATTTAAAAAAAAAAAAAGTCTTTCTTTCAACTAAAAAGTTAAGAGGATGGAAAATGAAATAGCTGGAGTATGTGAGCAACCCTACCTTGCAGATAACAACAGAAAGACAACCTTTAGCTCAGAAAGTTACTGATTGGCAGCACTTTAGCAAGCTTTTCAGAATCTGAAATAAATGCTCCACATCTCTGAAGTGCAGATCGTAAGCCAACAATGCCAAATACTAGAAAAGGTGACAAAATTGTCCAGCTACTCAACCTTGGTACCCTTGATTTTTAAAACCACTTAGAAGAGTTATATTTAAGCATTACCAACCTCTTGGTCTGTTTCTGCATTCTGACTGCCTTGCAGGGCTGGAAAGTCTTCAAAGCTCTGTAGGAAGAATTAAGAAAGCTCTACCAACATCACAAAATAGCAGGGAAGACTGAGGAATAAATGATCCCCGTGTCAGGCCTTCCAGAATAGAGCTCTACTGGGTTAAACAAGTCCATCACTCACCTTTTGGACAGGCACAGGCTTTCGCTCCTCACCTTCCTGGTAGGACTCAGACGTGCCCGGGACCTCCAGATTCTACAAACAAGCAGGAACAGAAGTAGACTTTTGCAGTCCTTTTTAGAGAACACGGAATATTCCCAAGTGAATTGAGTGGGGAACATAAATCATACGATTTTTTAGCATCTACAGCATCATTTCAACAGAGCTTAGAAGGATGGCTTTCTTTTAGATAAATAATAAGGGATTACACAGCAAATTCCACCTGAACATTAATTTTTGGGGGGGTTAAAGGTGCTTGAACAGGCTGCCCAGAGAGGTTGTGGAGTCTCCATCCTTTGTCCTGGGCAACCTGCTCTGGCTGACTCTGCCTGAGCAAGGGGACTGGATTAGATGATCTCCAGAGGGGCCTGCCAACCTCAAGGATTCCATGACTTTGCATGTAATTACTATTACTACACACAAAGGGCTCACATTACCGTAACATGAACTGAAATCTCCAAAAATTCTGGGCACATTACACAAGAACAGCAACAAAGAAAACCATCCCAAGCTTAAGATCCAGGTTATGTTTGGCTCTGCACTTCAGCCTGAGCTCAGAACTGAACCCATCCCAGCCAAATGGGAAGTTCAGCAGGAAACACACCAATTTAACCCAAGATCCACACCAGGCTCTCCTGGCACCACTCTGCCAGCAATGAAAACCTGTCTGGCAGCAAGCTTTCGTTGCTTTCAAGTCTATTAATTTAAAAAAGTGATACAACCATGTCAACTCAGAAAAAAAAATCCTGTTGATTTATACCTAAATTGAAGTACTCCACACGCTCAGGAGCAAAGCAAAGCTGTGAATGCATCTGCAGACACAGTTCCAATGTACAAGACCTTTACTCTTCTGTTTAACCATTTAGCAGAGGAACCTGTTATCAAGGTTTACATGGGGATCAGAAAAATCCACTTAGTTAGCTATGAAACCTGGCTGAATTCTGCAAGAGGACAGGCTGCTTATGTAAAACTCCCTGCCATTCAGGAACTAGCCCGGAACATCTACCCACACAACACAAAGAATTGGGTTCTCATTACCTCTTTAAAACACATCTCTGTGGCTTCCAAGTCCCTTTTTTCAGTCCCTGAATGGCCAGAAGCTTTAGGAGAACCAGCATCATGTTTTTCCCGCTTATGGGAGTCCCATCGTGGCGGTGTTTCAGCTGAAGAATGTGTTGATCTGTGTTTACTCACATGCTTCTTTTTCACAGGAAACTCTTTATATTCTTCTTCCTCCTCTTCTTCCCACAGGCCAGATAATATATTAGACTCCTTAATGGCAGGTCTTTTGGCACACAAAGTCCCTGCAGAGGTGTCAGGTGGCTTTTTTGGAATTCTGGCATCTTCACTCCGCTTTTTTGAGCCATCTGCCCTTTTATGTGGTACATCGGACACAGATGACTTAAACTTTTCTATCATCGTTTGTTCTGCTTTTACCTTGAGTTTGCAAAGTTCAGCTTTCTCTCTCTTTTTCTTCAGTGCCTTGTCCCTTTGAAGTTCAAAGCTGTGCCAGAGTCTTTTTCCTTCTGTTCCCTCAAAGCGACTTCTTTCCTTGCTCGCAGTCACTACCTCAGGAGTGCGGGTGGTTTTTCCATGTTTAATTTCTTTGGCTTTAAATTGGATAACTATTTTCTTTTGCTTTTCAGTTTGAACTGAAGAATTGTCTGGGGTTCTGCTTCTTCTTGGAGATTTTCCTTGGGATCTTCCATCAGCATCATGAGAAACACCTGGACTTCGGTGCCGCTTCTTCTTTTGCCCATCTTTCTCTGATTTGGATCTACAGGAACATCATGAACAAAGCAATGTAATTTTGCCCAGTTAGTGTAAAAGAGCAACAAAAAAGGCACCTGCACTTGATTTAGCCAGTTAGAGTTAAGTATTTAGGAGCACCAGTTTGTCTGTTCTTAAATATGAACTTGCAGCAACATCTGTCCTTTAAAATAGCTTGGTACAGCATTTTTTGGATTTACATTTCTCCACTGTACAGCTATTTCATATAGAAAAAGCTTTTTCTGCATTCAGTATCTATTGGTTTGAGTTGAGTTTCTTCTTATCACACAGGTAAGCTTTAACAGCAGTTTAATGACAAAGGAGGTGTGTCCCCCTAAAAGGTCAGCTTGGTCACACAGTGCCAAAACCCCCACAGCTTTCAAACTGCTTATCCTGCACTGAGTGGAGAAGTTGGAAAAGGAACAACTGATGCGAAGATAGTAACATTCTACATAAATCATGAACGATAGGAAAACTGACTAGGAAACTTTCTTCTAAAAGCAGAGAAAATAGTAATTATTATTTACAGTACAGTAGCTTTAAATTATCCACAGAAAGACTAACTACAATACCACGTTTTATCTGGGGAACAGGTTGAAAAAAATTCTTCAAGTCAGCATTAAAAAAGTCTGATTTTTACATTTTTAAGTAGTTCCATTTATGGCAGGGCAAGAATTTACCTCTGGAGTTCTGTCTCTTCTTTCACAGCGTGCTTATAAGATCTTGTTTCTTCAGAGGACTGAAAGAAAAAAGAATCATGGGCTTATAGAGGGAACTGCAGTTAAAAAAAACCCAAACACACTGTCATGAGATGGTGCCATGACTAGTTTGATCACTTAAGGAAACTCTGTTGAAGGATGTAAAAGGGTTTAGCAGCACTTAAAATTATTGAGTACTTTAATATTTATCAAGTGATTCCAAAGGGTTCACTAGAACCATGACTTAACTATAGATCTGAGATAACAACATTCATCCCCCAATCAAGTCACAGGCACTCAGGCAAAACAGTGTGTCACACGCTTTTTGCCATGTGTGTGAAGGTACCTATCCAAAACTCCCCTCAGTTCAGTGGAATTCATCAGCTCCCTTTGTGCTTCCAGACAGGCAAATGTTGCACCTGGAGGAGTGTGGAGATGTGTGGGGGTATCAGCCCAGACCTTGCCACCAGTGAGGGTCCCTGAGGGTGCAGGAACTGCAACTGCCGTCCCACTCTGAGGGAGGTGCTGGTGCAGCCGCTGCAGCCCAGGAGAGCTCAAAGGGCCTCACTCAGGACCACTGCTTGTAGGGGCACAAGGTCATTGACTTTGGCCATCACTAAGTTCCCATCCTGGCCACATTCCATGTCAGTAACTCCTGGGCTCTTTCCCAAAGCACAGTGACAATGGGACTGTTCCACTCAGGCTACAATTCACAGCGGTGCCGTTCCGCTCAGGCGGCGATCCAGGTAACTTGTTTACCAAGGCTACAGAGGACAACGGCTCATCCTTTGTTTCCCACCTTGGCTGGGCAGCTGATGTTCCTGGTTGTTCCCACCTCTACCACGCAAGAGCCCCTGGCAGGATCAGGGACCACCTCAGGGCCCAGCTGCTGCAGTCAGAGAACACTTCACTGCTCAGCCGGCTCTGTCGAGGCTTATCAGGAGCTCCTGAGATCGTAGAGCAGGGCCAGGGATAGGGGGGATGCACCCCACAGAGGAACAGCATGAAACTGGGCTCACAGGGGCCTGGTTAAGGTACAGGTTGTCCCCAACCAAAGAACTTGAGCAGTCCCTGTCTAGGAAACAGTTGTATCACTGCTTGCTGTATCCATATTACATCCATGTCACAGAATAACAGGAAGGCAGCTCTGAGCAGGCCAGAACAGCAGCATTTTCTTGTTGCAGCTCTGGGGCAGAAGGGAGAGCAGCGAAAGGACAGACTCCAGATGAACTCTGCCCCAAAAAGCAGTGAGCTTTTATATACCTTTGGGTTATATGACTCAGTTTTCCCAAAACTACAGCAGGGTGTAGGAAGTTACAACAGAGATTATTCAGATAAGGAAGCTCCAGACAGTACATCCTTTTACAAATAATTCACTCCCTCAATACTTGGGGTGTGCCGACTCAGTGAGGCCACTAGGTCACTGTTGCAGAGACTTTTCCTACCTAGAGAGGCCTTAGCTGGTTTATTTCCATACTGGAAAGCACTTCACTAAAAAAACCAAAGGCTTGCAGAAACCAGTGGAGCCCTGAATTAAGGCACTTTTGAGAACTTCTGCCTTGGTTGGTTGATTCGGGGGCTGTAGGATCAATGGCAGCAACGCAACAGAAGAAACAGAATGACAGGCCATCACACAGCCCCTCCCCGAGGTCATGCCCACACCCCCAGGGGGTGGCCCACACCAGCGGGAAGGCAGTGAAGGATCTCTCTTGGGGCAAGTGCAGGTCATGACGCTGGTGAGACAACTTCTGGAGATACCAAACACACTTTGCCAGCTGCTCAGTTACTAACTTTTCTCTTCAAGGCCTATTCTACCACCACCAGTTTTCATGACATTTTTAATTTTTCTTTTCAACCTTGCTCCTCCTTTTCTCAAATGTCTCGTTCTAATTTCCTAATTTTCACTTAATTTTATCATCACTAGCAAATTTTCTTACTGTCCCTTTCCTTTTTGCACTATCAGTTTGGGTTGTAAGACACCCCTTAGCCATCCTGTGATCACACTGGAGAACACTTGCCAGTGTTAGAGGTTTACTGATCCTTTTGTTGTTAAATAGTTTGGGTCCTCACTGTTGCTTGTGCTGGTCAATGTCTACATAAACCAATATTTAATGCTGCCTCAAACTGAAATCAGGCAACAGCTAAAACTGTATTCTTCAGACTAGTCGAGGCAATGGCAATAAGCTGTAAGAGGAGGTTTTAAGCCAAGTGTTTACCGTTTGTATTACAGAAGTAAAACAAAACAAACAATAGAACATCTTAGGATAAGTTAATGTTAAAAACCAAATTGAGTAATAACAAGGAATTCAGGAGGAGAAAAACCCAGCTACAAATATTTGGCTTTGAATAACATTTTCTATATGATCAAAAAGTTTCAACATGAATAACTGAGTTTATAAGGTCATAATAACATGCTTATTTATTAACACTTCCAAAAAAATTTCTGATAGGACAGTTAAAAGGTCTTGCTTCAAATATTCCTTGCAAAATCCAAGGGGAAAAAATCTAGCAAACTTCATTCATTAAACTATTGATTTATTGGCTATGTATTATGCTACTGGCAGGAAATAACTTCCTAAAAGTGGATATAAAGATTAAAAAAGAATGAGAAGCTACACACAAGCGTGACCAGAAAGATGATGACCCCGTAGCATTTTACAGGTGATTCAGTGAACGCTTACTGACCAGATACAAGTAGATACTAGAATATGCTGAGAATTTTGGCCAGTAATTAATGTCTCAGTGCTTAGAAGGAAATATTTGAAAGTCACTCATCAAAATGCTGCAAAATACAACTCATAGTTAATAAAAAAATAAAAGTATAGGATCCAAGATACAGAACAATCCCAGAACACAGCAGAGGTTTCAGTAACAGTTTTAAGCTCAACTTTCCTCATCCAGGAAGATATTCTAAAATAAAAAAGCCTCTTATTTTCTGATACCCACGCTACTCACAGCCTCTGGAGAAAAACATCAGCTAGTTACCTGACCAACTCAACCCTCCTGCTGCTCCTTATGACTCCATCTTTAAATTGGATTCATCCTTCTATCCCAAGACTACTAAACAATCCACGTTTTTCTCTTGAACATAGGGGATCAAATTAGGACAATAATAATAATATTTCAGTTCCTACTTTGTCATCCCGGCCATCCAAACAGTCTTCCTTTCCAGTTAATTTCTTCAGTTTCTTTTTAGACATCTTCAAATCCTAAGAGAGGAGAGTGTTGCCATTATTATTTATGTCAAATTTTTGGTTCCAGCTAATACAAATTTTAACTCAATAGAGAAAAAAATAATACTCAAATACTCTTCTTTTGTTTTCCCATTACAGAGCCACAGATGCCAACAGGGTTAATTATTCACATCCAAGGGAACTTCAGAGCAGAAGACAACGGTAAATCACCTCCCCAGCCCCTCCAGACACATCGATATTGTACCAGCAAACAGAGACAAACACCCTTTAACATTTAGTCACATAAGCAAGTTTAATGACCATTAGACACTGGAAGGGGCTGCCCAGGGAGGTGTGGAGTGCCCAGCCCTGGAGGTGCCCAAGGCAGGGCTGGCCGTGGCACTCAGGGCTGGGGCACAGGGTGGGCTCCGTGGGCTGGGAGGGCTTTTCCAGCCTCAGGGATTCTGTCAGGCCGCTCCGACTACGCAACTCCCCCAAGTCTCGCAGGTCTCGCCTTCGCTCCCTCCCCTGGATGGGGGGCAGGCACCGCCGGCACATCTCACACGAGCTACACACCCCCTACACGAACCAGCGCTCGGAACGGGGGGCTCAAGAGGGCTGTAAAAGCTTCCCCGTGAGCTCCCAGCGAGGCGACCCCAAGACCCCAGAGCGGCCCCGCCCTGAGGGCGGCGGGCACGGCGGGCACGGGGCCCTGAGGGCGGCACACACGGCGCCCCTCGGGCCGCTCTCCGCGGGGCTGAGGGCGGCAGTCCCTGCCCCAGCGCTCGCCGTGCCGGGGCTCCCGCGGCCCCTCGGGCACTGACAGCTCCCCACCCCTTCCCTTCCCTTCCCTTTCCCTCCCTCCCTCCCCACAGCGCACCCGCACGGCGCCGCCTCACCCGGCTCGGACGCTCCTTCCGCGGGACCCGCGGCGGCTCTGGAGGTCGGGCTGTGACCGGCGCGGCTCTGTCCCTGTCCCTGCCCAGCCGCCCCCTCCCCAGCCGGCGCTGCTCCCACCGAGCTCCGCCCGGCTCCTCCTCCCCGCCGCGGTGCGCGCCGGGCCGGGGCGGGCCGGGCCGGGCCGTCAG
Organism: Acropternis orthonyx; assembly: GCA_035583155.1. Classification (NCBI taxonomy): domain Eukaryota; kingdom Metazoa; phylum Chordata; class Aves; order Passeriformes; family Rhinocryptidae; genus Acropternis; species Acropternis orthonyx. The sequence continues at coordinate 24,680,541 of JAWWEU010000005.1, read as the reverse complement.
TGCCGCTCCGCCCACACCGCCCGGCCCGGCCCGGCCCCGCCCTCGGTGAGCGCAGCGCGGCGCGCCTCCCCACACACAACATGGCAGCGGCTGAGGCTGCCGGGGCCGCGCTGGAGCGGCGGGAGAAGGAAGAGGAAGAAGAAGAAGAGAAGGAGGAGGAGGAGGAGGAGAACCATAACCATAACCATGAACGCGGCGGCGAGACGGCGGAGCTCAGTGAGGGCCGGGCGGGGGGGTGGGCGGGGGGAGCTGGGCCCGCCGGCCGGGGCTGAGGGCGGGCGCCATGCCGAGCCCGGGGCGTGCTTGAGTTTACACCCCGGGCCGGTTTGGATTCCCGCTCCGGGCCGGTTTGGATTCCCGCTCCGGGCCAGTTTGGATTCCCGCTCCGGGTCGCCTCCTGCGTCCCCCCCGGTGCCGGCGGTCCCGGCTTTCCCGAGCTGCTCCCGCCGGGCCCGGGGCCGCTCCGGAGCCGCCACCCTGCGCTTGTGCCTGCCCTCTCCCCCCTGTCCCCGCCGGCGTGCTGCCCGTGATGGTCGCCGCCTGTGCGGGGAGGCCCCCGCGCTCAGCCCCGCACCCTTTCCCCGCAGTGCCCCACGCCGGGCCGGGGCTGTGCCATGTGCTGTTCCATGTGCTGTGCCATGTGCTGCCCCGCTGCGCACCTTCCAGCCCGGCCCGTTCTGTAGTACGCTGCTTCTGCCCCATTTCCAGCCCGCTTACCAGTCCCCTCCTGCTGCAGCCTTCAGTTCGAGTGAGCTGTCTCTTCTAATAATTTTTTTCGTCATTTAAGTGTAATTTAGGCTTTCTGAAGCGTTACTCTATTTCTACATAATCAGCGATTCCTGATAAACATTTAAGCAAATTCTGCAGTCTTGCTTCGGTAGCAGCTTGCTTTTCTTCTTACCTTTTCTTTTACCTTTGTCCATGTGGATTTGCATACTAATTATATATATACACACACATACTCTCCTTTTCAACCATTTTAACCTCCACACGTGCTCTGAAGATGCAGATGGTCCAACTCCGGTGGATTTTAGTCACTGCTGTTCTCTCACTATGCATTTTTGTGACTGTTCCCAGTTCTCTCACAGCACACGTGGTCATAATCAATAACTGTTACGACATCTTATCGAAAATCCTTTTACTTGTTCATTTTCGTTCTGTCTTTCTATTAATAAAATGTGTAGAAACTATCGCCAGGAATCCTACAACTTTTCATGGAGCACTAGACAGGTAATACAAGTCTGTCTTAGGTGAGTTAGCTTAAAAACAGGTCTGAGAGGAACACAGCAATGCTCTCTGAGTAGCAATGCAATCGTGATATATTTTAAGGTAGGTAGAATAATTGTACTCTGTGCTTCTGTCTTTTTAAACAATTTCTTGAGTCCCTGGCTTGGGGTATTCCTTCCATTTCCTCTTTGGGCTTTGTTTTTATAATAACGAAGATTTGTACGCAGCTACAGTGTTTGAATGAAACAAACAAAAGTACCCCGGGGGAATTTGAAGGAGGTCCTTCCAGCTCAGTCCTGGCCAGGAGTAGGTGGCTGGGGAAGACTAATAAATCACAGAGTCATAGAATGGTTTGGGTTGGGAAGGGACCTTAAGGATCAACTTCTCCAATCCCTGCCGTGGGCCGCCTTCCACTAGACCAGGTCGTTTCAACACCCGTCTAGAGCACAGCATATTACTGGGTCCTTCAGAATTAACTTCAAACACAAGCCAGGTTGTAACTGTATTTTCTCCGTGTGATGCATCCCAGTTTTTGGGCAGCGAGTAGTTGAGTTCTGCGCGCTCTCTGCACGTGGTGATCTGACAGAGATCTGTCCCATGTGGGCTGGGGAGCCTTAGCTCGCTCTGTTGCTTCTCAGTGGCTTTGTTGTTCCTAGTCACCTGCGTTGGAAACTTTCCTAGTCCGGCCTGTGCCTTGGAAACCTGTGGGATCCTTAGGTACACGGGGCTTTCTGAATCCTTTCCTAGTGCCCTTTGGTGGGGAGTTGAACCCACAGCTTCTGAGGGTTTCTACCTCTTCCTTCAGTTATTTTCTTCAAGTTTGATTTGGGCACTTGGCTGTTTCTTTGTCATTTTATTGCCCCATCACTCAGCCCCTTAAGTCCTTGAAATTCTTAGGCCCTCTCACACTGCCCCAGGAAGTCATTTGCAAATGCTGATCGAACCAGCATTTAACCCTGATAACAGCACATTCCTTCTTTACTCCCTTCTTTTTTTGCAGGTTGTTTGAATCATAAACAATTCTAAACTAGTGTCACCAGACTGTCCTAGCTGCTAGTACAGTGTTAGGGGAATTTGGACCTCCTCCTTGCCTGCTTTCTCTTGTTAGCCCTGCGATCTTCCATGAAAAATGTAAATATTATTTTGTTCCCCCTAAACATCTGGTAATACAGATAGTGAGCTGAATAGCTAGAGCTGTCCAGGATGGCATTATTCCGCAGTGGTTTCCAAGGATAATTGCAGTGATAATTAATCTCATATTATTCTCCAACACACTGTTTAGGTATTTTTTTTCCCTCCTTCACATATTTGTAGAGTTCAGTTACATCAATGACACTTTCACTGGATTTTTGTTTGATTTTGAGATGGCGTGGTTGTCTCTGAAAAAGTGAAAAGCAACAACCTGGATGTGAAAATTCCCAAGTCAGAATTAGAAACTGAAGAAAAAGGAGCAGAGGAAGACCCCACAAGGGAATCAGATAGCAACATTTTGGAAGCATCATCTGATTATCCAAGAGGTTTGCTCTTAAACTCTAATACTACTGTATTGTGTGCTTGAGGAAAGGTAGAGAAATTGGGGGAGAGAGGTGAAGAGAATGTGTGAAATCTCATTTTGCAGCTTTAAAGCTCACCTGTGTATTCTGAGCACGTGGATCAATTACTTTGTCTTGCATAAGAAAACCTGAAGGTTGATCCTATAAAAACACCGTAAAGGTTAAAATCACTGTAAAATCAGTGTCACTCTAAAGTGGAGTGTTCTGTGTTCTGAAACCAGTAAAACAGATCTATTGGATAAGGTATTCTTTTTAACAAATTCCCTGCTCTTCCCCATGATTGATAAGTCGAAAAATCAGATGGTAGATTCAGAGTTTAAACGCTTCCCTAAGGGAAAGAAAAAAAAGTAGTAGAATTTCATGTATTCTGGCTCTGCAGTGAATAATTGCTCTCAAAATTGGTCCACTTTTAGTTGATGCTTTAATTTTGCCATGCAGGCCATAGGATGTTTCTGTACTGCTTTGGGCATGGTTTGCATTCACTAACAATGCCGAGCAGTAAAACCAGGAGTAAATGGAATGTGACTTGATCTTTTCAGCTTGCTTTTTCAAATGAAGGTATTTCCAATTTTAGAAGTTTGATGTGTGTTAGTACTAAAAAGAAGGAGAAATATGAAAATACATGGATCTTACTAAAGAGCCTTTCAGGGGATTAATTTTTGGAGCCATTCCAACTACCATGGGAATTAAAGGGTACAAATAAGGATTCTCACTGGTACCAAAGTCATTCTCTAACAGTGTTAGAGGTGCATAGAAAAGTAGCCATAAACTAAAAACAATTTTTAAACTAAGAATGTTTAACGTCTAAATATTTCTGCTTTTTAGACAAACATATTTCAATTCAAAGACACCTCACAGATCTAGAGAAACTGGCTGACCTGAAAGAAGGTGAGTTTACCACAGCAATGTAGAACACGTATCTTTGTGTTACAGGTATTTCCATTTTCCTTTAGTTTTTAACACACTAAATATAATGCTTGAAGACTAGAGATTTTGTTAAAAAAGAGCTTTATGATTTATTCCTTTGCTCTTATGCTGAATTCTGCCTAACGAGTTGTTTGACATTCAGTAGTTTGACCAGCAACAGATGTGTGTGAGACATAATCCTGAGCACTGCTCTACAGCATGTGTCTCCTCGTAGCTAATTTTTACTTAGGTTAGTACTTCAAGGGCTTCAGCACCTCTGATTCACATAGCCTTGCCTTTGCCTTTTGTGTCTTTCATGCAAGATTTCCAAGGAAAAATTATTTTATGTAGAGTACATTATCTTTTTTTGCAGCTTGAAAAGATACCAGGTGCTTGCTTTATCCAAAACATGCAGGAGTTGGAAAGACAGTCCCTTAATTTGGGGTTTTTTTGAAATATTGCAAGTCTCTGCATGTCATCTATAAAATTCTGTTGTTCCTCAGTACTCTTCAGAAATTATATTAGCCTCATGTCACTGGAGTAAAGAAAACATAGAAAACAAAAACTAAAGGTTGTAGAAATTCATTATGTTTAAGGTAATAGTGGCTTTTGCCTATGTTCTATGGGGTAGAAAGAGTAAATGCATAAATGTGAGACTTCTGTGTGCCTGACATAGAGTGTTCCCTGGGGAATTCATCTTTAACTCCCACTGACACTACCCTTCATGCTTTCTTCTCTTGGCCTGCATCTCAGTTAACGTGGGTGGTACCTGCATTTGATGTTTCTCCTACTTTTTAATTGTATTTTCAGACAAAAAGAAGCCTTGTCCATTGTGTCCTGAGGAGAAGTTCAAAGCTTGCTATGGTCATAAACTCCGTCGCCACCTTCAGAATTTGCACTGGAAGGTTTCTGTTGAGTTCCAAGGTAATGGCAGTTCCAGATTGGCAGAGCAAATACCAGAAAAAAATGTGGGCATGTTCTGTGTTTCATCTTTTTTCATTCTCCTTGCCTTAAGCATTATGTTCCCAGCTCTGAATTAGAACCATATTTTGACAGAATGAATGTTGAACTGAGATGTAAAATGTAAATGTGAAATAACTCTATATTCTTCTACAAAAGGAGTTGCATTTGTGTATTTTCTCTTCAAAAAACAGTAGGTTGGCATGTCATAAAAGTTACTATAAAATTTAAAATGTTTGTATAATGAAAATTACTTCAGTGAAATTCTTAGTTATATTGATAGACACATGCATGTGGTCATATTTGGCTCATCATAAAGAATCAGTGGTTTCACATAAATTTTCTAAGTATTTTTTTAGCATTATTTAGTATTTGGTACCCTTAATTGTTTTTAAACAAACTCTCTGATCTGCTTGTAAGATGCATTAAAATCCCTACAGGAAATTTAGGAAAGACAAGAAAGGGAGCAGTATGTGTTTTTTAAAGAACCAGCTATTTAGGCTTGTGGAAAATAAAATCACTAATTAGTGGATGGCCAAGATAATTTTAAACTAAAAATTATCTCACTGGGGTATCAGATGTCTTATCTTGTTTGTCTTCAGCTGTGGAATGTATGTTTGATAGGAGTCTTCACACAAATCCTTTAGCCAGGCAATAATATTTTTGTAAAAGACTCAAGAACTTTTGAACCGCAGACCAGATGTAGCTTTGTAGGATGCTCACAGACTTATTAAAATAGTTTGCCTGTATGTAGATTTTGTGCATTTAAAAATTTAAAATGTCTAACTAGTGTATGAATTTCCCTGTGCAAAGGGTGAATGTACCAGATAGTTGGTGGTGTTCTTTTATTTCTCTGTGTGGGGAGTCTTACCTGACACCCTGCAGTGTGGGACACAGATATTCTATTTACTCTGCTGTGTGTGGATTTGTTTTCCAGGGTACAGAATGTGCATCTGCCACTTACCTTGTCGTCCAGTGAAACCAAACCTTGTTGGAGACCAGGTAAAAATGCTGAATCAGAGAAATATTTGTTACCCTACAGAGTGGGGGAAATGGGTAATTTAGGGCAGCTTTTGAGATCTACTTAGTTGCAAAATACATCTTGCTCTCCCCTGTGTGGGATGCCAAAAGCTTGTAGGTCCAGAGTGCAAATATTTCATAGAACCCTCAGGTAGCTGAATGTAGTTACACTTCTCTCTCGATGGTGGGCAGCTGCCTGGAGCATCTCTGGGGGTGGAGATTCCAAGTATTGGGAATGCTCTAGAGGTAACTGGTGGCTTGTTCGTATGCCTGTGTTCAGGTCTAGTTCTACTTTAACCATGTTAATGCTTTCTGAAACTACATAAACCACAACGTTGCACAGACCCTTTCGAAGATGGGGGCCCATTACCACTGTATCATCTGTTCAGCAACCATCACCCGCAGAACTGACATGATAGGCCACATTACCCGGCACGTGAACAAAGGAGAGACGGAGTCAAGGTTTATTACAGGTGGGTTCTGAGCTGCACAAAACATTCTGGCCTTTGGTACTACACAGCACTTGCAATAACTGTGATATGGGGGTGAGAGACATGAGAAGAACTCCAAAACCAGTTTAGCTTTACTAAGGAAAAGTCTGCCCTTAATATTTCAGAGCTTTTGTTTTCTTCAGGGATGTAGTGCTGTGATTTGGTCTCTGCATTGACAGGTGACTCTCTTCTTGCTGATAACCAATACTCCCTTCACACTTAATGGTGTGAATACAAGCTTCTGTGTCTTGCCAAGTACAAGCAGAAGAGTGAGGGGCATAGCATGCACAAAACAGTCAAGAGCAGGTCTTTCTGCAGTATAAAAATCCTTTGCTTTTTATCCAAACTGCACCAGCCTGGGTTCCCAAAAAAGGGTGATGTTTTTTTAGTCCCAGACAGTTGCAATAGGGGTGTCAGTAGTTCTTTGGTCAATTACAATCCTGCCTGACTTTCTCCAGAATAGGACTTTCGTTTCTAAACTTGAATAAACTAGATAGAAAACATTTTAAATAATTGGAATGCCAGTAGTTTAATGCCTGGACATCAGTTGGCATATCTGAGAAGCTCTAGTAGTATTATCCATACTGTATTCCATACCTTTAACTTAAACAGGGTTTGTGCTGTGAAATACATTAATCTCTCTGTGGTTCCCTTCAGAGCTGTAAGTAAAGAATGGCCCATTTGGCATTTTTTAACTAAATGCATGGGGCTGGTTTTTTTCTCACGGGGAAAGGAGAACTTCAGACATCAGGTGTTTCATGCTTTGTAGGTGCTTTGGCAACTCTTGGGGCCTCTGAAGGTGGAGCAGATACACCACCTGAGTGTTGGAAAGCCCTGAGAGAGAGGCAGGCTGAGCTCTGGAACGTGTCTAGTTGGTATAAACTTTCCTGTGGTTGTTCCTAGGTAAATTTTAGGCTGGGGATAAATTGCTCAGAGGAATGACAGCCTGTGTTCACAGCTGGCAGATCCAGAAGCTTGTTTGGCCACAGACTATTCACAGAGAGCTTAAGTGCTGGAATTGTCCCTGCTGCTGTCCAGGCACAATTCATGGAGCTGTTTGATAACTTAGAAGGATTTGATGATGGATTTTGAGGGATTTTTGCAGTTCATTGATACACATTCAGGACTGTGTTAATAGGGTTTTGATTAATTAGCAATGCATTATGTTTGAGCATGTAAACCAGACATGCTGAGCCTCAGGTTTAGGGGCTGTCTTACTTAAATTTGAGTGGATACATGGGAGCCCAACAGAGAAACAAATCTGATGTTTTATGGGAAGAAAATTGTGGTGGAGTGTGATCCTTATCTGCCACGCTTGGGATTAGAAGATAAATTGTTGCCTGTGCCTTCTACATCCTTGTCAACTGATCCATGTGCTGGTTGGATTACAGCATAACCAGAACTACGTGCTACATGGGAGCAACTTGTCGATGTAATTTATCAGATGTGCTGATGTTAATTTCAGTTCTCACTAATTCTTTCCTTCCCCCTCAATTCCTTTCTCTTAGTTCGTGCTCCCACGAATGAAGTGGTAAAAGAGTCAGCCACGGATGTGCAGGTTCTTCCCAACCACTCCACGCCCCAGAAAACAGATTCCTATTTTAATCCTAGAATGAAACTCAACAGGTAGGAGAACTGGGAGTGGGAGGATGCACCAGAGGGGTTGTGAGTCTCTAGTGAAAATTGGGTGTTTTGAAAAGCAAGTGGTGTGAAACTTTTGTTCGGAAGGAAGGAGAAAGGAGTTTTCCATCAGAAAACTCTTCTCTTGACAAATAGTATTTAAACCCAAGAACACTATATGGGAAATATTGTCATTTCTGAAGCAATTAAGTATTCTTCTGTAATTAGTAGACCCTACCTCAAAAATGTCTTGCTGTAGAATAAAACCCTTTAAGCATAGCTGAGGTTTTTGATTTACAGTTATTCTCTCCAAAAGGCAGAGTTCAGCTTAACCGTTCCACTGTTGTGTTGAAGGGAGATAAATGTGGAAAAGGAAGGAAAAATACTTTCTCAACCTACTCACTGTGACCATTGTTTTTCATTTTCAAGGCAGCTCATATTCTGTGCACTGGCCGTGCTGGCTGAGGAGCGCAAACCCATTGAGTGTTTGGATGCTTTTGGTGCCACTGGTAAAGCCCATCTCTTTAATACTTTGGTTAATATGCAACCCTAAGTAGCTGCAGGAATCACTAGGAACTGACACCACATAGTCAAAGCTGATGTGAGGAACACGATAATTTCCTTCCTGGGGCAGGCAGTCATTATCTTCCATAGGAAAAGCAGCCATCTGGAGGCTGGCACGAGCCTTTTCCAAGGGCTGTCAGTAATACTAAATCTAAGTTCAGTAGGCTCCTTGAAATCAGTCACCTTAATGTCGTGGAATGGCATCTTCCTAAGCTCGTGTCCAAAGTCACAGATACCTTAGGATTCCATGGATGAGGACTTGAGCTGTAAAAACCTGTGGTTTAAAAATGGGGTTGAACCCAAACTTCTTTATCACATTCATCTCTTAATTGATTACAAAAGTTCTGACTGTGAATGTAGAGTAGTTCTGCCAGCATCTGTTAAACATCTGGGACAAAAATCTGAGGAGATGGTGGATTTTACAGGGGTCTGTCATAGAAGTGAGTCTGCTACACTGGAGTGTTAAAAAACAAGCCACAGGGCTTTCTTGGAGAGTGTGGGTCCAGCTTGCTGCAAAATCACAGGTCTTTGGGTCTCTAACCTGGATTATCACATAAGATAGATAAGACTGTCCCTTTCCATATCCCACTGTCACTCTGCTGAGGCAGAAGGTCACCAACATGGTTTTGCAGAAACATGACAGACTTTGCATTGCACACATTTCTGTATCGTAAGCATTTAAAAACAGGAATCTCTTTCTTTTGAAGTTCAGCGATGCAGAAACAAACTCCTTTTTCTGTCACAGAGTTCTGATTCTGTTTTTCCTCAGGTATAATGGGACTGCAGTGGGCAAAGCACCTCAGAAGTTCTGTGAAAGTTACAATTAATGATTGTAATGAAAAGTCTGTGACAATAATTAAGGAAAACTGTCATTTAAACAAAATGAAGGTGAAACTGAACATTAAGGAGGGAGAAAATGATGGAAGTGTGGGAGATGGAGAAGACAATACTGACACCATTGAGGTGACAAGAATGGATGCCAATGTTATCATGCATTTGAGAGCATTTGATTTTATGTAAGTGGTGAATGTTTCTGTCAAAATTTACTTTTTTGGTAATGACACATCCCACCCCACATTCCAGTGTATGATTATTTGGAGAAGGTGGAATTACAAAAGAATCAGCCAACAGTCCTCTTTTTAAATATAATTCTGTTGTCCCAGAAATTGTGTGGGGACAGAACTTTAATCTTAAATGTTATAGAAACTGCTGAAAAAAAATTAGTTCTTCTGACATCCAGCATGGACTATAAATGTACATGAAAATTTTAAGCCAAACTGGGGTTTTTTTTATAACTTCATTGTTGATGAAATCTCAAATCAGTCTTTTTTTTTTTTCCTTAAAACTTCTACTAGTTTAGAATTTGTACCTTTGCATGTTGTTGTGTGGGAGACTCCATTGCATCTCTTGTTTTTATCCATTTTGCAGCATATTAATTTTCAGTTAAAGTAAGCTAATTTTTCCAAGTTGGGTTTATAGATGCACACATTCCAAACCTACACACACATCAAAATAAGTGATGGGATTTTTTTATATTATTATTGATTAACATTTACATCTAAGCAGCAGGTATTTAGACTGAAAATCAGGTTAATTATTTAGTAAAACTGCAAGGTATTTTTGTCTTTAGAGGTTTCCCTTTGTTTTAAGGATGAAGGTAACCATGAGGCTGAAATTCTTGTTACTAGAATTAGTCAGGAGGTCAGAATGGAAAGAAAATTACTTGCTGGCTTTGTGGTGGTGTGTCTTTTCCAGCTTCCCTGGTTCTTGCAATGTGACACCTGAGCACTCCAGAGTAACTCATGAGAGGTGTGCTGGGAGTTTCAGTCCTGTTCCTTCTCTTTGTTTTAAATAGGAGAAGATTATAAAACAGTGTTTTCCTCAGTTTAAAGCTAAACTCTGGAGCATCTGTAGACACTCAGTGGTACTTCCTTTCTTTTCAGCCATTTGGACCCCTTTGGAACTTCTGTGAATTACCTGGATTCTGCCTTTAGGAATGTGAGAAATCTTGGGATTGTGTCGTTGACATCCACAGACATCAGCTCTCTGTATGCAAAGGCTCAGCACGTTGCCCTGCGGCACTATGGGTGCAACATTGTCAGAACAGAGTACTACAGGGAGCTGGCAGCCAGGATTGTCATTGCTGCTGTCACCAGGTACTGCTGAACCAGCTCCAGTTGTGGTAAAAATAATTATTAGGTAATTATTAGAAATAATTAGTGACTGGGCAAAGTGAAAATCCATCAGTAGGGTAAGGGGGTGAGATCTTCCAGGAAAAAAATGCATAGGCTTGCAAACTCTTCTATTCCTCTGTCAATTCTGTCATTTAGAGCTGCATAGGACTTCATAAATACTCTTTAAACTGCTTGAATGGCTTCTAGCTAAGTTAGAGTTGCTTCAGTGGCACCTGATGTTCACTTCAGATGCTCATGCTTGAGGTTCAAAAGATAGATGTGATTACTGACTTGTGAAATTGGTCATTTGCATATAGATACTCAGTAAATTCAGTCTGTTAAATAAATGAAGGCATAAAACCTAATTGGGACAGAAAAAAAAAAAGACACAGGCAAGAGGATGGGACAGCTGCTTGGAAAAGATGGGGAGGAAATGAGGTGCACAGAGGTTTTGGGAATGCCAGAGCACAAATGCTGACATGAGCATATTCAGATTTTACTTCTCTGTCTCCATGCTTGTGAGATGATGCAGGTGGCAGACCATTATTTCTAGATGTAAGGAAATAAAACAAGATTTGCTTGGCCTGGCAGGAAGGACACAAAAAAAGGCACTTTGTCCTGATCTCTCAAAACTTCAGTATATCTCTCTACAAAGTGGCTGAGCTCCAGAACCTTGCAGTAGGTCCAGGTGTCTGTGGCAGTGTTTGCCTGCTGAATTCCATACAGCGTGGGTTTGTGTGTGCTTTCTGTTCCTAGAGCTGCAGCTCGCTGTAACAAAGGCATTGAGGTGTTACTGGCAGTAGCTCTGGAACACTTCGTTCTCGTGGTGGTCAGAGTTTTGAGGGGCCCGTCCACTGCGGATAATTCGGCAAAGAAAATCCGGTACCTCATCCACTGCCAGTGGTGTGAAGAGAGGATTTTTCAGAAAGAGGGGAATATGGTAGAAGGTAAATGGCTTTTCTTTTGCACTTCTAGAAGGTCTGATTCCTGTCTCTCCATTTTGTGCCTTCTTTATATTTACATCTGTGCTGGTTTAAAGGCGAACCGGCTGGAGAAATGAGCCCAGCTCAAGAGAGATGACAAGTCACAGTTACAATTTACTAAAAAAGATTGCAATAAATACAGTGATACAGAGAAAAAATTAGTTTTAACGCACAAAAATGGATGCATAACCCACCCCCTGGGGCAGAAACCCAATGGTGCTTGCTCATTGGCCCCCGTGCTGAGCCCCACATGGGCATCCTGAGTGCAAAGTAAAAGGAAAGAAAAACCTGTTGGTGAGGATGATGGGCACAGCCCTGTTGGGGTTCTGGTCCCCCTCTGGATCCCACCAGTGGTACCCCAGTCCCCAAATCCCAAGATTATTTATGCTCAGGTTCAGGGGGGAATGCCCAGCACCTCCCCCAGGGTGGGGAGTTCCACAGTGGGTGATTTACTCTGTGAGTCCTGGGATATTTTGGGAATCTCTGCTGGCCCCTGAGCAGAGCTGCCCCCTCAGGTGGGTGTGAAGGTGCTGGTGCCTCCCCAGAGGGGAGTTCTCCCAGCTGAGTCACTGGTGTGAAGGCAGAAACACTCCCCTGTCCCACAGGGCTCTTTAACACCCCCCCTGTACCCTGAGGGCTCAGGGGTGCCCTGGGCAGCTGCTGCCAACCAGCCATCAGTGACAGTCCCTCAGGAATGGCACAGAGGGGGTGGAACACACAGTTTTGGTCACACCCACACAGTGACAGACTGGTCCCAGCCCCTGTAACTGGGACAACATCCCATTAGTAACAGTTCCCTTGGATGTAACAACGGGTGGTTTGTATGAGTTGGAGGGGGCACCGTGCTTTATTGTCATGGGTTGCATGCACCTGCATACATGGATTTTGCTGTAAATGTGCTGGATTTGTGGAATAGGTTGCCCAGGCTGTGGCTGCCCCATCCCTGGGAGTGTCCAAGGCCAGGTTGGATGGGGCTTGGAGCAACCTGGGCTTAGTGGAAGGTGTCCCTGCCCATGGCAGGGGGTGGGACCAGGTGAGCTTTAAAGTCCCTTCCAACCCAAACCATTCTGGGATTTGTTTCTAGACTGGACAGCCTACCAGGTAGCTGTAGCTGCTGAAGCTGCCAGGATGCCTGGTATATCCATTGATCTGCCATTTCAGGAAAGGCCAGAAGAGTGGGGCAGCCTTGGCTACCATTGGGTTCCTCCAGACAGCAGCATCTTGATAGGTTTTTGTGTCAGGTTGCTTTTCTGCTGTTGGTTGCAATTCCTCAAAAGGTAGTGGACTGAACAGTCTTACTTTCCCCTCCTGTTGTTCATGGGCTGCCTCTGTACACAGGTCAGAGGTAGGAGACAAAAATTACACTGAGGTAGATACTAGAGATGGTGGTGTCAATGAATGTAAAAGCTTGTTTCAAAATCAGAGGCTCTTGGATGTCTCACTCATAACTGGTGGTGTCTTTGCTCTTCTCCAAGTCAGGTGCGTGAACATAAAATGAGCTTGGTACTAAAAAGGTTTTTAAAACATCAGATAGTTTTAAGGATGGGCATGAGTAACCAGTAAGTACAGAGTTATGTTAGAGATCTTAATTAGTGAGTTGTTTACTTAATGCCTTAATTGCACAGGGCTTTGTAAACTTGTGGGAGGACTGTGTTTTATAGGTGTAATTGGCTATGTTTGGAATTTTTTTGTTTGTATGTACTGTTAAACTGGACAGCTTTTTACGTAAGTGTAGGAAGGTGAATAATTTCCTTGTTACTTGAAAAAAAACATAGGAAGTTATGTAGCTTATTTTTTCTTCAGTGTTTTAACACTGAAACAAGATCAAGCCATCAGTCAGTAAATTCTTACCTTGAGCTGCTTGGCAGAAGTGAGGACAGCGTCACACCCCTGCTGTCGCCCTTCCAAATCCCCGTGCTGAAGTGGGCTGGTGCCGCCTCTCGGTGTCTGCAGTAACACAGGCACTGCTGGCTGTCAGCCCAACGGAGCCCTGTTTTGTGTTGTTGCAGAGAACCCTTACCAGCAGCTGCCCTGTGACTGCCACGGCAGCATGCCTGGGAGGACAGCCGTGGTCCTGGGGCCGCTCTGGTAAGTGCAGGTCACAACACACAGGTGGGAGTCATTTTGGCTGAAGGAGCTCCGAAGGTCAGTTGTTCAGTCACGTTCACAAAAATGCGAGTCTGCTGGGTTTGTTAGCACTACACAGGGAGTTCCATCAGTCAGGAAAAAATTCAGGAAGCAGATCTAGTTGGGTGTTCAATTTTTGCTTTTGTTCAAACCACTTAGTAAATAATAAACTTGCTTTAAATTTCATGTGCAGTGCACTTATGGAACACGTCCTGCACAGTAGAGTCTGCCTTTGTGTTCCACTGGTTGTCTAATGTTAAATAACTCTTTATGCTTGTGGAGGATTCTTTTAGGAAATCATTACATGTGCTGATGGTAGTAAATAATACACTGCTTGATAACTAAGAGCTGGGAGAAACAAGAATAAAGCTTTTTAAGGCTTTTGACCATTTCAAAGCAGCATTAAAAATAGCTGACAAATGACAGTACCTTTCTTGGGGGGGGGGGGGGGCTTAAATGAATTTCTAAAAAAATTAGGG
>JAWWEU010000005.1:24640339-24651190 GCA_035583155.1 Acropternis orthonyx | reverse complement strand
GCCACAGCTTCTCTGGGCACCCTGTGCCAGGGCCTGCCCACCCTCACAGCCAGGAATTCCTTCCCAATATCCCACCTTACCCTGCCCTCTGGCAGATCAAACCCCCCTCTCTCTGAGAGCCTCTAACAAGTACTACTCGGTGGGATTTATGCTGCGGCCAGAGGGCCACTCTTGTCAGTCACAAAACCACCTTCACCTGCGTTTGCAGGACACCTGCCCCCCTCCAGCTGCCTCAGCCTCAGGCACAGCCAAACCCCGCAGCACAAACTCTGCCACTGCAGGGCACACACACCGGCCACTGCCAAAGCAAGGGCTCACCCACGGAACCAAGGGGTTACACATCTGAGAACCACCACCGGCATTAATCTCTTCAAGTTTGGTTCCCTGTCGCTCCCCCCGCCCCCAAACAACAGCTGGAAAAAGGGAAACATCTGGTGTTTAGTCATAAAACTCGCCTGGTCGCTTTGTGTCTTTTATAGAAGAAAACTGGAAACGGGGAGATAGTTCAGGATTATCAGAATGTGTAAACTTTGATTTATTTGTAACCACGATGCTTCTCAGTTCTCCATGTGGTTAAGAGTGTTAAAAACAAACGAAACCAAAACCCACTGTGCTGCTCTTAAGGAGCTTACGAATCTTCTGATCGACTTTATATAGCCAAACTTTACCCACAAGCTGAACAGTGCTGGGAGATGAGCCTGTGGCTCCAGTAAAGAGCACCACGTCCCTCCAGCTGAAAGGCTTCCTACTTAAGCCTGGTTATTAGAAAACAGGGCTTATGCAATCCTGCTCTTTGTGCTCATTTTCTAAAACAATTTTGAAGAAAAATGGTTGAGGTTTAAAAACTTATTTTCTTGTTAAGTCTTGTTCCTCGAGCGCTGGGAAACAGGCAGTTATAGAAAAAATGTCGGTATGGAAGACCCCACCTTAAAGCTCCTTGGATCTCCTGCCTCCTCACTGACTGGGGAATTTATGCCAGAGCGTCCTTCTTCCAGATGTGCTTGGAAAAATATTCCAGCAGACTAACAGCCACACTTGTCACACACCACATCCACTTCACAAGCTCTTACACTGCAATACACTTAATTATTTACTCAGGGCAGTCATGACTCACAGCAGGTTGGGCATTTGGATATCCCATTCCTGAAACGGTCCAGTAAAAATAAAATCCAGCTGGCAACAAGTACAGCAGACCAGTCCGAGCTGTGGGCTACAAGGCAGCCAAAGGAGGAGTCTCTGCTCCTGCTCTTCCCAACTTACCTTTCAGAGGTTTCCTACTCTTAGATCCACCAATATACAATGGCTCCTTGTCTTATATCTCAAAATCTGTCATTTATGAGAATTTAAGTTTTCCTGAACTCTAGCTTGACACTAACAGTGATGGTGGTCCTGCTTTAACCAGGGAGTCAGGGAGCTTTCTACTGGATGCCACCAGGGATCCCTCACAACCTGGATTATGCTCCACAATGCCCGCAGTGCCTATTTCAGCCCAGGCAAAGCATCTGCAGGGGTGGTTGTGTCAGCACCACCTGAGGGCACAGAAAGGCTGGAATGGTGCCAAGTAGCTGGAACAGATAACCCACAAACCAGCTCAGGTGTGGCCATGATCACATCACCCCTTATTTAACTCTAAACAGTGTCCTGAGTTCTGATCTTTCATGAAAAAAACACTTTTGAGGGAAAAAATTGCATCAGGTTCTTTTTAAAAAAAAAGTATTACACATATTTTTACAGAGTCTGAAAATCTTAGAGCTCAAATTATTTCTGTTCCAAGTTGTAAAAGGTAAATATTTAGTCTTAAAACAGTAAGAGTCAGACTTCTATTCGGTGTGCCAAGTTCAACAGCACCTTCAACCATTCTGTTTTTTCTTTCCAAAGGATTAGTTCCTTTAAAAACAGGTATCAGAGTGCAGTTATTTGGAGGCTTACAAGGATTAGTTTTGGGTTTTACTCTCTCATACTAGAACTAGTATTGGGGACAAATTGCACGTTTTCGCAAAGTACTCAATTTGATCATTCATTTCAGTTTATTCCATTAAAGCGCTCAGAAATTTAATTTTTCTGCTTTTACTTTCTGACTAAGAGCTTGACTGTGGGGGGCGGGGGAGCAGGGGAAGAGTCCATACAGTTCTGGAAGACACTGTTTGAAGGAATTAACCTTCCCTGCAATTCACTGGCAGCTCAGATGGCTTTACATCCAGTTGTAATCGAGGCCAACTAATACCAGATTATGTATGCTTAGCATTCCCTCTGTTCTCAAGGTTTTTCCCTCTCTGAATCAAAAGATCCCCGGGAGTCAGCAGGATCAGGTTCTGGCCCGGAGCTCCTTTTGTTCCCAGCTGAGATGAACTGCTCAGTGGTCCTGCACAAGGATGTGCCTCCCCCTCTGCCCGTGCCTCCCCGGCCGGCACCGCTCCTCAAACTGGCTCCCCCCGTCCATCCTGCGGTCACTGCCACCTCCAAGGGGGCCAAACTCGCGAGAGGGAAGTCTCACTGAAGTGGCTTTAGCCTTGTCCCCCCAGTCGAGTTCAACATCACAACGCCTCTGGCTGGGAAGGGATCCACCTCCCTCCCTTTGCAAGCTGAATTCACTATTCCATTGGCCACGTGCCCGGTCACCTTCCCTCGGCACAATCAAACCTGATCTCTGCTAGCACCGAATTCAAGCCCACGGCCTGATGTTCCGAGCTGCAATCAAAGCAGTGGCTCTGCAGGGCAAGCCAGGATATGAGCTGGTCTCCATCACCACCAGCTGTTTCAGACATTAAAACCTCGTGTAAAATCTCGAGGAGCTGGTGCTGTGGGCTCACACCACGAGCCAGACGCAAGGCAACAATTCCTTAAGGTACCAAACCAAGGAATTATTTCCACACAGCATCGGAGGCACTCGCACTCCCCGGGATCTGGCGGGGAACAACCTGACCTGCTTTTACCAGGAGGCTGGATTAGATGATCTCGGGAGGTCTCTTGCAACCCCAGTTATTCTAAAATGGGGTTATCTCACTATCAGAGACATTTATCCTTAGTTTTACTGTGCAGAACGTGACACAGCCAAGAAAAGACAAGGGCAATTAACACTAATCAGCCCATAAACCACTGCCACAACACAAAGCTGAAGAGACCTGACTCTTTACAATCCATGTGGCCAAGGATCACTCTAAGCATCCTCCCTACCCACCAAAGAAACACGGGAAGGCTTTTTTGGGGACAGCAGTGACCACTAGCCTCATACAGAGCAGAATCCATTTGTTTGAGCTATGTGGAAACAGCAACAAGGGAATCGTGCCCTCAGACACCTGTTATGTTAGAAAGGATATCCAGCACGTCTGTTTAAATGGGAGTTTTCTCTGTAAATACATGATATAGCCATGTATTTAAGAAAAAGAACACTTAGGATAGAGCTGTAAGTGGTGGCAGATTACCCATCAAACTGCAAATTCATGAGGATCAGATTAAAACTTAATGGTATCAAGTGAATAGTTCCAGCTATTCATAAAATGCCTACAAGTATATTAATGGACTAATTTCAAAACTATTACCAAACACCTTACCAGTTAATACTGATGGCAATTTGAGCTCCTTTGCAAATGCCTGCTACAGCTCAAAATGAGCTTCCACAAAGCCAGTGTTTCAAATATTTTGTACACATTAACTAGAAGTCTATCATGTGCACAGCACAAACACAGTCAATTAAAAGGCTATTAAAGATGCCAAATTAATACAAACCATGAAGCTGAAACTTCAAAACCAATTCCATGCTTCAGAAGCCAAACCTGGTAACAAAGAGCAAGTATTTACAATACCAAGCTTTCCACCCATATGATGCCTCAGCTCACAAACAAACACAGGCCCAGACTGTGACTGTGGGAGAGAAACACTGAATTAGAATCAAAAACAAAGGAGAAGAGACACAGAATTGTATCATATCATCATAGAATCCCAGGATGGTTTGGGTTGGGAGGGACCCCAAAGCCCACCCAGTGCCACCCCCTGCCATGGCCAGGGACACCTCCCACCAGCCCAGGTTGCTCCAAGCCCCGTCCAACCTGCCCTTGGACACTCCCAGGGATGGGGCAGCCACAGCTTCTCTGGGCACCCTGTGCCAGGGCCTGCCCACCCTCCCAGGGAAGGATTTCCTCCAGATATCTAATCTAAACCTGCTCCCTCTCAGTTTTAGAAACCATGTTCCCTTTATCCATCACGGAGCATGTATGAAGATCTTGTTATCTATGCTCCATGAGAGAAAGAAACCAGCACACCAGCAAGTTCAGGGGCAACAGTGTTCCTGGGAAATAGTAAAGGAGTCAGATCCATGTCAAGGCATCATCCTTGGATCCTAAACTGGGCTTTGATAAGTGCATATTTACAACCACCTGCACCATTACAACCTTAACCGCCACCTTCAGTCTCCCAAAAATCCTCACAAACGCCAGCATGGTCCCCTCCCAATTCCTTCCCAAAACCCATAAGCAAAGGCAGTATTAGCCCTACACCCCCCCTGCCATCACCCAAAGCTGCCAGAGCCCTGCAGGAAACCTTGGCTCTTCCACCTCTCCAAACCTACTTCAGGAGCAAAGATCACATCCCTCCTGAGACAAAGGAGGCTCAGGGGGGACCTTCTGGCTCTGCAACTCCCTGATGGGGAGCCGGGGTGGGGTCGGGCTCTGCTCCCAGGGAACAGGGACAGGAGGGGAGGGAATGGCCTCAGGCTGGGACAGGGCAGGGGCAGGCTGGATTTGGGGCAATTTTCTTCAGTAAAAGAAGTGCAGCCCTGTCACAGCTGCCCAGGGCAGTGGTGGAGTCACCATCCTGGAGGGATTTAAAAGACTTGTCGATGCGGCACTTGGGGACGTGGGTTATGGTTCATGTTGGATGTGAAGAAACAATTTAAAGCAGATTTACCCTCTCACTACTACAACTCATTCAAAATTAAACACGTGAGAACCATCCTGACAATCCCCATTTAACAGTGTTTTCACCCGCTTCCTTGCCATCCTATTTTCCTACTCTATTTCCAGAAGGAAATGAAGAGAGGAACATTCAAATGTTTTGATCAATTTTATCAACATGGCCCCACTATGGCTGAGAAAACAATTTCACTACAATAAAACCAGAAAACTAATATTAAAACACAAATCTAAGGTTCAGATGGGTCCATCCAAGTCCCACTGGATGTCAGATCAACTGGCACAGTGGCGAAGTTACTAATACAATAAAACTGTCTGTAAATAGATCAATGACAGATGTTGATGGTCAAGGCTGTGCCAAGTTCTACAGTTAAATACTGAGAAATCCAAGGTTTGTCAGTCTACAAAGAGCAGTTAGCAAAGAGAGACGACCTCAGTGCTGCCCTAGAGGGCTCCCAGCCAGGAGGGAAAGATGTTGTATAATTAATTCAAGACATAGACTCAAAAACACCCCAAGGCAGCCAATAAAACCAAGGAATGCAGAGGCACCGGTGCAGTTTAACAGCCCCACAGTTGGCTACACTAAAAACCTCTTCCCAACACAACTGTCCCTCTCAGTCACACCAGATGCCACTTTTTAGTTTTTCTGATAACTAGTTCCAAACTTGTATTTTCCCCCACTCTGCCCATAAACTTAACAGGTATTTCTCTTCAACACAAAAAAAAAAAAAAAAAAAGCAAGTAACAACACCTAAAGCAGTGATTTTTTGAGTGTCTGGGAGGCTTCTGGACAGTGACATCTGGCAGAGGGGGAAAAACTACTGGCATTTCTGACAGCACGGGCTTGGAAGCACAAGGGCTTTTATAGTTTCTTCAGTCTATTTATTCCCCTGAGTAAGCAATTTGCCTGGTGCCTTAGGATGTGGAATCTTCCACTGCCATTCCCAATTCCCTGGACCCGAGAGGGATCGATCCATGGAGTAATAATGGGTGCATTCCCAATCTGGCTGCCAAGCTGCTCATCCTGGTGTGTGACCTCATACAAACCATCTGCTGTGCATATGGACACCTCTGGAAGGGTTCACTGACTGCAGTGTCCCAAGGCACATAATCCTCCTGGATTAGATGCCAGGGGCAGTAAGGAAAAAAAGGTACCAAATTACACTGTCCGTGATGCTCCAGGTGGTTTTATCACAGTGTTAAGAACAGTCATGTACTTTTGGACACGACATAGGCTTGTGATTTTAAGCTGGTGCTTCTCTGTGTATTTACAGCAGGAAAGTGTAACAGCATCCAAGAATCCTGTGTCCATGGACATTGCTCTCCTGGAGCTGCTGCTCAAACTGAGTTTATTCTAACGAGTTCTATCTATGCTCTCTGCATCAGTGACCTTTCCCCATCACCTCCCAGATCACTCCATTACTATCAATAACCTTCAATCTTAAGTGTTCAACTTCTTATTTCCTGTTCTGTGTCATACCCTCCTGGATAACTCCTCAGCTACAAAAACTGGTATACACAAAAATCCCACAACATTTCCACAGAACTCTCTGGATCCCATCAGTTGTCTCCAGGTAGTCCCAGAATTCACCTGCTCAAACTCATCACATGCCAAACCCAGGCTATCCTAAATTAAAAAGCTTAGACTTATTTTTTTTTTTAAATCTGGAAGAGACTGATTAGAGAATTTTTCAGGTTTTCATACACACACACACACACAAAAAGCAAACACTGCCCACTGTTCTAATGCATCAGGCAGTAAGATTATTTTAACCACTAAAGCTTAAAATCCTGGTACTCAGCCTTGCACACCATCTGTATCTTGTCCGAAGTAGTATTAAAATATGAAACAACATTAATGCTTTGGTCAGGAGTGAAAACAAATCCCAAAACTGATGCAGGAACAGCAACTTTTCACTGTTAATGTGGGTCAACAGATCAGGCAAGCACTTGACCTCAGGTGTGGTGGAGATCCTTGCCAACAACTCATATGAAAAGAGCAACTGCCAAGCCATAATTTAGCCCTGTGAAGCAACAATATTAAGCAGAACTCTGGGGGAGTGAGTAAATTGTGATTTTTATCTGCTAGTTGTTAAATTTTAATGTGAAGTTTCTCATAGTAGGAAGCTACGGCAAACTGTGTATGTGACTACCCAGGTGAGTTTCAAAACTGAAGTTCTTCATCTCTTAAATCAACCTTAGACTCCAGAATTAATAACCAACTGGGATGGAGAACAACAAAAATGCCTTTCTAGAATTCATTTCAGTGCTGTACCAGATCAGAATAGGAGGGATAAAAGGACTGAAAACTTCTGGGAGCAAACAAAAGTAAACCTTCAAACTCCAGAAAAGCTGAATCTATCACAGCAACTAAATTCATACAAGCAGGCCAGGAAGGATATGTGTTGCCTCAGGATATTTTTAATGAGATGTACTTTTTATTTCCTTGCCCTGCACTGCTGGCACAGTTTTTTTTTTGAGATGAACCACTTTCTTGCTGCCTCCCTGAAGTAACAGCTGCCAAAAGCAAACCTGACCACGCCAATCAATAAGGTGAAGTTTGATCATTCAGTACCCCTGTTGCAGCCTTTACACTCGCTGTATGTTTTAGCACAAATCCTATGAACATCCCTGCACTATCATTCAAAGGACCTTTCCCATCTTCCCAAATGACGGGATTGGTTCAGCAGCAAAGGCTGGATCTCAAGAAAATTTAGTCTTCTCTTTTCAGTTTTTACATTGGAAACACGGAGAAATACAGCTCTTGGCTGACGACTGTGCTGGTAAAAGTAATTTCTACAGCTACAGTTACACCAGGAGGGAAAAAACCAACACACAGCTACTTTTCACCCCACAGCTCAACCTACTTTTGGTGCTGGAATGCACCCACTGATTCAATTCTGCCTTTCAGGAGCTGGCCCTTTGAATACAACACTGTGCTCTCAGAGGGAAAACCAAACCTCCTTCCAGAGGTGCGTGCAGGATTCCAGGTTCCTTCCTGACAGTCACGGTGTCAGGCAGCTCCCACATCAGAACCTGCACTCTGCTCAACTGCAAACACAAGGAGAACTTCAGGATGATGTTAATAAACAGGAGCTGCAGTGCTGGTAGGTTAATATTCCACATTTAATTATTCTTTAGGGCTGTACCTGCTGCTCACCTTGCTGCACTGGCAGTGGCTGTTCCAGCCCCCAGGTGCCCATCCCAAGCCCAGGGTGGAAGAGCTTGGAAACACCCAGTTTCCAAGACAGTCTAAAACCAAAGGCATGTTGAAATACCACATTAGACCCTGAAGTGCAATGCTTGAGGAGCCGGCACAGATCTGCTTCTATTTCCATTGGGGAACCAACGTGGGTTTGGTACTTTTCATCCCACCACAAAAAACATGAAAACCTGCTCACCACCTTCTTGGACGGCTGCTTTGGGACAGTGCTCCAGGGCCCAAGATGCTGCTGAGCACATTCTAAGAAACACCATAAAAGTTCAAGCCAAAAAATTCAAGTGTCCCGGGACCACATCACGGGAGCCCTCTGTATCCTGCTCTTCAGCACACAACACACCTGCTATCCATCCCATTTATTCATAGAAATGGCAGCAGGCAGCAGTATTCTATTGCTTTTATATTGTAAGGAGAAATTCCAAGAATATCAGATCAAGAAATATGCTTGAGTTCCAGTTTTTTCAGAGCTATGTTGGATAGACACGAAGATTTCTCCCCCACTTCACAGTTATCACAGTGAAGCCACGGCCAACAGCGTGAGAATTTTCTTGATGAGAACAAAAGACAGCTTGGCTATTGACAAACAGAAAATAAACTCCCCCACAACACTCGAGAGACAAAAAGACTCAAGCCATCTTTTGTATGATTGACTTAATAGCTACAATAAATATATGAAAGCAACACTGTTTATCTGGCAAGCAGGCAGCTCTGGCCTAAAGCTGGGTGACAGCGAGGAACAATTTGCATTTCAAGGGCTCCCTCACAAATAAGACTGTACGTTTTGTAAACAGGAGCAACACTTACACAGTTTAACCAGATAATTATCCAAAACACTTTAGAGTTATCCCCAAAAGGTAGAGCAGGAATTAGGTCTTTAATTAGTTAGCAGGATACTACTGAGACCTCCCAGCTGTCTGCAAGAGAGCCCCACAGTCCAGAAGTGGGGGGAAACCAGACAGGGGTAATTCCTAAAATATTTCTCTACTGCAACAAGTCTAAACAGCTCCACAATATCAAATGCTGCTCATTCCTCAGAAAATTAAGAATTTGAGGTCAGCTTCCAAGGCCAGTTATTTTCATCAACAAGCAGAACCAAGCTGAGGCTCAACAACATCCCTTCTATCTCCTTCCTCTCTTGTCTACACGATTATTAAACTGCTGATCTATTCAGAAAAAAATAGGTAAAAGGTATTCAGAGAAAAAAGTCGAAAGAATTCCTTTAGTCTGATACTTCTTTCACACACATTCTTAGAACTGGTGCTGCAGTCAGAGCACATCTAGTGCTCCTTCTAAGAAAAATATAGCCGAGCAGTCCAGACTTCTATCTTGGTTTTTGAAGTCCTTTCCTCCCCAGTTCCATTCTTTCTGTAAGCAAGGGAAAGAGTTTAAAGAAAGCTGCAGAAATTCACCTATCTCATATCTAAGACTGATGGCTTTCCTATGGGTGCCAACCATATTTCTCCTGAATAACACGGCCCTGAAAATGCCAGAATTCTGCTTTAATCACCCAAGATGCCCAGCCAAGTCTCTCTACTGAACCTCTTACCACACATCACTCTTAAAACACGAAGCACACTGATAAAGGGAGACCTGTGCAATTGCTTTTGCCAGCACCTGCATTTACTTCCCCTCCAAGACATGACAAGCAGTGCTCTTCTTGGCAGCTGCAGCAAGGTTGCTGCTTCAAAGCTTGGAACCAAAGGCCAGAATTTTAGCCACTGAGTAAGTGAAAAAACACCTCCAATGCAACACCTGTGTCCCTCTATGATTACAAGGTGGAAAGCAGAAAATAATAAGGTAGTTATTAAATATTGTGAATGACATTTTGCAGGGTAAGGTCTAAAGATGTTCTAAACTTGCCGTCATTGAAAGAGACTGTGACAGAGGCAGCATCAGCCACAAAGCTGACATTCAGCTCCACACTGCCCAGTGAAAATTCCTCCCACCTCCAAACAACTGACAAAGTTAACCCTTCAAACAAACATGTATCTTAATGCAAAATATACTGCTTATCCACATCTGCTGCTGTCACAGCGAAAGGTTGTCTTCGCTGACACGCCAAATGCCAGCTCCGAGCCTGACATGATGTAAAAGAAAGTCAAATGATCTCATTACACACATTTTTAATGAAAACACAGATGAATACAAATCAGAGTACCTCTGCACGGAACTCCTATGACAAATCAAGTCACAAATTGAGTCTTTGTCACTGAATAAATGACATATTTGATTAAAGAACTTTCCCCAAGCAAAAATAATTTCCCTCGCACACCAGTCACATTTGTTCAAATGCAAGCAATTCCCTTTAATCCTATGCAGTGCACAGAGCTACAACCACTTCCAAACAGGGCTGGATTATGATTTATCATACTGGAAATCATCTTTCTCCACTAGCTGTCCCCTGGATTTCTGTGGAATTAGGCCCTTGATCCAATTATTTTCCATAGGAGAGGGGCTGAAAAACAAACAGCTTACAAAAATCCCGAGAAGAATATTGCTCAGTGCTTGTGTCACACATACACTGTGCCATGGGGTTGGTGCAAGGAAGGCAAGTGATTGTGAAGGGGCAGCTACCACAGAGTATAGAACTGGGCAAGAAACAGGGGCCAAATTCGTATGGGCAGAGCGAGTGCGAAGGGAGGGGGGACACGCACAGCTCCCGACACTGCTGCCCTGCGGAGCGGCACTGCCGCAGGGGCAGGGACAGGGCGGGGACAGGGACGG
>JAWWEU010000005.1:24630234-24640239 GCA_035583155.1 Acropternis orthonyx | reverse complement strand
ACAGGGACGGGGGGACAGGGACGGGGACGGGGCAGGGACAGGGACGGGGCAGGGACAGGGACGGGGCCGGGACAGGGACGGGGCAGCGACAGGGGCAGCCGGGTCGCTGCCATAACCACCAGCCCGGGAGCATCGCCCACCCAGCGCCGGCACACCGCGCTCGGCACGGCGGCGGGCAGGGCTCCGGCACGGACACACCACCGCCAGTGCAGAGCTGTAAATGGCACCCGATACCGCAGTTCACAGCGGGGCGACCCACAGAGCCCCCCAGGGCGGGCGGGTGCCCGGCGCTCCGACCCCGCTGCCCCGGGGGCGGCTCTGCCAGCACCGCCGGGGCGGGCACCGGGGCTGTGCGCGGACCCTGCCCGGGCTGCTCCTGCCCCTGCCCGGGCTGCCGCTCACACGGGCGGGCACTGGGCACGCTGCAGGTGCGCAGACACGTCCCGACATACGGGCATGTCCCCCGGTGCCGGTCGGTGCCCTGGGGCCGGTCGGTGCCCCCCGGTCCCGGTCGGTGCCCCTCGGTCCCGCAGCGCCGGGGCCGGGCCGGGCCGGGCCCCTCCCGGCAGCCCCGGAGCGGAGCGGTGCCCCCCGCCCGAGCACCGTCCGCAGCCTCGCGTCCGCCTCGGGCACCGCTTCCCGCGCCCCGAGCCCCGAGCCCCGGGCACCGCCCCGAAGCCCGGCCCGGCGCCGCCCCGCTTACCGAGCCCCGCCGGGCCGGGCCCCGCTCCGTCCCTGTCGCCGGCGGTGCGGCCGCAGCCCCCGCAGCACAATATGGCGAGCGGCGGCTCCGCAATGGAGCTCGGGAAATAGAGGGGAGTTACATATTCATGGCCGGGGCTGGGCAGGGGGAGCGCGGAGGGGGCTCCGGGCCGGGCTCAGCCCGCACCGCCCCGCGCCCTCCCCCGCTCCGCTCCCTGCCGGGCCGCTCGCTGCCTGCCCTGCCCTGCCCTGCCCTGCCCTGCCCTGCCCTGCCCTGCCCTGCCCACACCCCCGGCCCCCTCTCCTGTCCCCCCGGCCCCTCAGGGCGGTGCCGCACAGGGCCCTTCCCGCCCCTCGGCGGGGCCGGCCGATGGAGCTGTGCCAGGGCAGGGGCAGGTGGGACATGGGGAGGAATTTCCCCATGGGCAGGGCTGCCGGGCACTGGAAGGGGCTGCCCAGGGAGGGGTTTGGAGCCCCCGCCCCTGGAGGTGTCCGAGGCACTCAGGGCTCTGGGCTGGGGGGCAAGGCGGCGCCGGGCCGGGGAGGGCTTTTCCAGCATCCACGATTCTGGGATTCGGCTGCCGGGCCGGGCCGGGAGGCGGTGCGGGAGCTAACCGGGGGGGAGGGCGGTCAGGGGGCGGTCAGCTGGCGGTGCCCCGGCCGGAGCGTGGAGCAGGAATGATGTTGTGTCTTGCCTTGTTAAGCTGCCGGCGGGCAAGAGCAGCACCCCCAGCCACAGCGGGGGCTCGGGCCGGCCTGTGCTGCGCCCTTCTCCCTGAATCCAGGGCTCTGGGACACCATTCCCCAGACGGGGATGTGCCTGGGGCCCGCGGGGCAGGGGGGCAGCTGGAGAGGGGCAGGGGGAGATGGCTGGGGTAGGGCAGGGGGGGGCAGCAAGAGCGTGGCATCGAGCCCAGCGGGACACCCAGCCCAGGGGGACATCCAGCGCAGGGTGACACCCAGGGTGACACCTAGCACAGGGGGATGCCCAGGGGGACACCCGGCCCAGGGGGACACCCGGCCCAGGGGGCTTCCCAGCCCAGGGACACACCCAGCCCAGGGGGACACCCAGCCCAGGGGGACACCCAACCCAGGGACACACCCAGCCCAGGGACACACCCAGCCCAGGGGGACACCCAGCCTAGGGGGACACCCAGCCCAGGGACACACCCAGCCCAGGGGGACACCCAGGGGGACACCCAGCCCCTGCCACTCCCATGGGCACGCAGAGCTGGCAGCGTGCCACCTGCTCCCGGTTATGGCACAAAAATACCCATTTCAGGGTTTTCGAGCATCTCAGCCAACTCTACGGGCATAACGTGAATAACAATTTGTCTTCCAGTGTCTGCCTTTTAATGTTTGTTAAGATGACGTTTGTTTTTATGAGCTTTGGGTCGTGAGTGGTACCTTTATTGGTCTTGGCATGGACTGTTTTATAGCGAAAGCAAAGCAGTGTGCTTAGTGTAATTAAATGTGGTGCGGGGAAAAAGTGAACAGAGATCACCTTGTGAGACGGGAGTTGGAATTAATACTTCATTCTTTAATCGTGCAGCAATACAATTAAGATTATTCATTATGGAGTAGTAAAGGAATTCAAAATGGAGTATTTTAAATTTTCCTACAATTTTACAGTTAATATTCTATAATTAGGATATTTTAAAAGTCCTGGTTTGTACTGTTACCCCTTTTTTGCAAAACTTCACGTATTTTTAAGAAATTCTAGCCAATGTCAGGTTGTTCCTGGTTGTTCTAAGAAACTATTTTTCTGGAGTAGTTTTCACTCCCTCACACTCCTTGGGACCTACACTACAGCCTGTATAATTACTCCTCCCAAGAGCTTGATAAGGTAGTCAGCGATCACTTCCCTGTTTTCTAAGTGTGATCAAATGTCTCAGCTAAATCTCAGAGGGAGTCAGCTGGGAACATGACTTAACAGTCCTTTCTTGTTCTTGGTTAGGTTTCCTTTACTTAAAGAATTATT
Organism: Acropternis orthonyx; assembly: GCA_035583155.1. Taxonomy (NCBI): domain Eukaryota; kingdom Metazoa; phylum Chordata; class Aves; order Passeriformes; family Rhinocryptidae; genus Acropternis; species Acropternis orthonyx. The sequence continues at coordinate 24,637,556 of JAWWEU010000005.1, read as the reverse complement.
TTCCTCCAGTGGGTTGTGTTGAGCTCTTTCAGTGTTAAAGTTCAAAGCTGGTACAGAACAGAATAAGAGATTTTGGTAAGTTGGCACTAGTCAGAATTAATTACTGAAACTTTCTTGCTGTTTTAGCTGTTCATCAGTGCTGAGGAAAGGAAGACATTGTCAAACTATTGCTTGTGTCCTCAAGTATCCTCTGGTGAAAATTCCTTCACTTGTTAATTGTCTGTAGCACTGAGGTGAGTGAAGAAGTTCCAGGGTTAATGTGCCACTGTTAGGAAAATTTTTTTGATGTGGAAAAAGTTAAATGTTACAGAAGTAAGGTTTGCAAAATGAGAACATGCAGTTGTAAGGAAAGAGGATCTCTAAAGGCAGATGGAGTGCAAGGTGAGTTGGAATCACGGAATCCCAGACTGGTTTGGGTTGGAAGTGACCTCAAAGCCTGTCTCATTCTACCCCCTGTGATGGGCAGGGACACCTCCCACCAGCCCAGGTTGCTCCAAGTCCCGTCCAGCCTGGCCTTGGACACTCCCAGGGATGGGGCAGCCACAGCTTCTCTGCCCAACCTGTGCCAGGGCCTGCCCACCCTCCCAGGGAAGCATCTGGCAAAATGCTAAACTAAACAGTACCATGTAAATTAAAAAACTATAAACATTTCTAAGAAAATTTAGTTGTAAGGGAGACAAAAAGAAATCTAACACAGTCAAGCTGTGTTACCGGTGTCCAACTCATCATATTTCTAAGAATATTTATTGGTTTTGTTTTACATTTCCTGTATCATTTACTAGGGACACCGTGGATCTTCTCTGCAATGTGGTGTTCTTGCCACTTTTAAGGACGTACAATTAGGCCACCAAATACTTTTTGAGGACAGGCTGTCCTTCTGCCAAGACATCAACAGGAAGGTTTCCTGTTCAGGGGGCAGATGTGGTGCAGTTGCACGGCTGTGCTGCAGCCCAGGGGGCCCTGCTCAGTGCAGGAGCTAAGGAGCGTCCAGATACCATGTCCAGTTCAGGGCTCCAGGAACAGGAAAGGCATGGACAGACTGGAGGAAGGAAAGGGAAGAGAAGTGAGACCCCCAGAATGGTTGGGGCTAGAGAACTCTCATGGTGAGGAAAGGCCATGGGAGCAGGACTTGATCAGCCCAGGGCAGGGAGGGCTTTTGGGACATCATCCAGCCCTCTCCTGTGAGATCACTGAGTGAGGCTTTTCTCAGTCAAGGTGAGAGGTGACAATAAGCCAAAACAAGACAGGTTTGGACTGAGTGCAAGTCAAACCTATTCCTCATGAGGACACTCAACAGCAGCACAATTGCCCAGCAAGGTTGTGCCATCTCCATCCTTGGAGGTTTTCCAAACCCAACTAGTTCAAGCTCAGAGTGACCTGATCTGACCCCAGAGCAGACCTGCTTTGAGCTGGAGCTTGGAGGTGCCTTCCAGCCTGAGTTATTCCATAATTCTGTGATTCTGCTCTGACAGTGCAGATAAGAAAGCCAGGAATATGGATGATATTGTATTTCAAATCTTTATGTTTGTGAGTGTTTTTGTTCTCTGCAGCAGGCAGAAAAGCCATCCAGCATGAGAGCTGAAAAAGCTTTCAGCAGCTCCTGGTTTCCACTGTTTCGGCTGTAATGGAAACATTTCTTCTGCTCCTTGCAGCAGCAAAATAATAGTAAAGAAAATTACTCCAGTCAACTGAGACATGCTGTTTCCATGCCCTCCTTCCAGGTAAAATATTTATTACCTGTTAAAGTGATTGAACGTCACCCATTCACTGCCTTTTAGAATCCAGCATATAGGGAGAAGGAAAAGAAAAATAACATACTCCTACTTTAAAAGTCTGGAGGCAGGGAACTGTAAATGGCAGGCAAAAGGTGGGAGAAATTAGGAGAAAATGCCCATGTTGGTGCAAAACTCTGCTGTGGTACATTACAGTAAAGAAAAATGAGGGTGTGAATAAAAGATAGCAAAGGAAAAGTAAATGGGCAGTGGTAGGATGAGGTAAAGTAATTGGTGGTGTCCCAGGCAGGCTGAGAGACTGGTCTGTGCTAGCAGTAGTAAAATAATCCTTTTTCCCATGCTGACTGTCCCTGTCAAACAGAGCAGGGGGGATTTCTGAGGCATTTACCCTTTGTGCAGGTTACAAAGTGTGTAAAGAGCAGCTTTCCTCAGGATCAAATCAGGTACAATGAGGCAGGAAGAAAGGGCTTCTTGGCAATGTGTGTCCAAAACAGTCAGCTCTGCTACAGCCTGTATTAACTTCCTGGGCTGATAGGTAAGGTAACACCCTGGTGATGTATCTGCAGAACTTTGAAAAGACTGTGGCTTTATTTTGAGACTTGTAAACCAAAGTGAGAAGGAGAGAGCCATAGCAGATTAATTACTCAGAGAGGTAACGTGAATAAACGGGAACTGTAGCAGAATCCATGTTGCTCAAGGAGAGAAATGCTCAAATTAGGGATTCTATCAGCTTTATTCCTTTGCAAAAGTTTTGCATGAGCCACTACAGGATCTTCAGTATTCAGGCCCCACTATTACTATGTTCTTTCTTCCAAAAATTCCCTGAAAACTAGTATATAGCCAGCATTTGGACAATGTTGTCCCAAAAGGGAAAGATATTGCTAAAAATAGCAGTTACTAAGCCCTGAATGAGCTGGGAGTAGCAGAGATGGGAGGAGGAAGTAACAGAGTGAATCTAAGTTAGGGAGGGTCAAGGATTTGCTTCTACCCCTCCAGTGTATCCTAAAAATATTGATGTACCTGACCCTAATACAGCCTTAAAAAATCTCATCCACCAGCTTTGATGGGAACAGTATCAGGCCAAGTTCTTTAACGCAAATTGCTTTTAAGAAGGCAGGGAAAAATTATCTCGGCTCCAAACTTGCAATATAGAATAAATCTTTGGCAGTTGTATGAGGAGGAAGCATTCCAGAGCAAACAGAGGCCAAGCAATCCTACTACCACAGCTGCTGAACAACAGTACAGTGGTATCAATAGCTGGGAGTAATTCAGAAATATTTAGTAGTTTGTGTTTTCATAACAGTGTTCAACTGCATGGTTTGGAAAGTAAGGGTATCAGCAAAGTAAAACTGAGGTCAAAACTAGCCAAGAGCTTCAGGAGTAGCTGCGAGATAACATCATCTGTTCGTGAAATGAACTTTCAGGCAGTGCTCAAAGGGTTTGGCCAATTTAAAAAATGAAGGCTAGTTCAGAGTAGCACATCCATTAATTACACAAATGGCCGTGCAACTGAAATATTACCTGCAATTCTGAGTCTTTAGCATTTCACGAGGCAAAACCTCACTGGAAAAAACCCCCTGTGTTTACTAAATCTGTAGCCTTAAGGCTTGTGTTGAAAAATACACAGTATTTTCATAACATTGGTACTTCGAGTAGACATTTCATGTCTCCTTAGCTTGTGAAATGTCTTCAGGGCATATTAAGATGTTTGACAGAAATAGAAGAGCTCGATAATTAGTGGTTTATAAAGACATGCTTACTTGGACTTCTGCAGAGGAGTAGCATGCACTGGATGGCTGGTGTTAATTCTGCATTTGATATTTAAGATAGTGTATTAACAGGTGGAAAAAGGCAGGGACACAGAGAATGTAATCACCTCATCAGGTAATTAGCTTACTAAAATTATTTTAATTTGCTGGGATCTTTATTTTAGGCATTTCCTTTATCCCTTTAACACAGGATGTAAGAGAATTAATTCTATTTATCTAAAACATGTTGTTTAGCCACAACAAAAATAAGGGTAATAATTGTTTCTTGCATGCATGTGCTACAGCAATGAGAATTGGCTTGAGGGGGAAAGAAACACTTTTTAGTTTGTTTTTTACCTTTTTGTTTCCTCAAAAGATTTTGCACATAGTTTCAGAAGGGTCTAAGTAGGGTCAGGGCAAAGAAGGATGCAGAATGGTGCCTCGTGCAGGTAACTTGAACTGAAATAGGGACAGGATTAAACCCTTTTCACAACTTTTTAATTTGTGATTCAGCAAACAGCCAGTGTCCCCTGCGGTAAGGAAAGGAGGGTGATTTACACCTGTGAAACGCAGGGAAATGCTGTACACAATGTTTTGAAATAGTTGGGGGTTTTAAAATAACTGTTGCAAAGATGAGGTCAAAGACTTTTGAAGGGTGGAAGGTGGTAATGTTTGTGGGATTAACCCACAGCAGAGCTGTTCTTGCACTGATGAACTTTTCATTTGGAGGGGGGGAGAAATTGTGCTGCGCCCTCGAAAACAAATTTAGCACTGGCTGTTCTCCTTCTGGGGGTCTAGGCAATATTTTAGGTATGTGCAGTATTTTAGGTGTGTGCCACAAGGCAGGACAGCAGCAAGATCAGAAATGGGAGAATATTTGGAGGTAGAAGCAATACCTGCGTTTGAGGTCTTGGGATCCAAAAGAGAAGCAGCAAACTGGAGGCTGTGGATGGAAACACTGCCTCTGTATTGAGACTGGTAATTGATTAGTGCACCTACTGAGCTCTAATTAGGTGCAATTAACAGCTTTTTCACAATAGCTGCCTTGGTGATATTTAAGATAATTATCTGGTGCCCTCTCGTGGAGTATGAAACTGACAGAATCAGATACAGATATTTTTCTTCTGCAATTACAGATATTTTTTTTTCTGCCAGTGAACAGTCCAGCCAGGAGAACCTTTGCTGAAATGGCTGAGGGTTTATGCTTGCACTGAAAATCATGCAAAAGGTAAATAAGTATGAGGAGGTCCTGGCCTGTTGTGTTGATCTTTACAAGGCCATTTAAAAAGTGGTGATCAAAAGCTTATTTTTAAATAGATAAAATAAGAGAAGATGAGGGCAGAAGGAGGCAAAGAAGAGGAGGGGGGCAAAATCTCAGAAAAAAAATAATCAGGATACATTTTAGTCATTCTTAGCTTAAGCATCAGTTATAGCAAATATAGCATTACTGATATCTATGGAAACACAGGGAAGAAGCATCAGTCCCCACCTGTACTAAGGAGGAAAAGGAGAAAAGGTTATCAAGCTAAATCCTATGAAACACTTTAAAAACTGAAATGAGTCTCTGAGAAAAATCTAACTGAAATTGACTCAAACCTGAGTCCTGTGACCTGGACAGGAAAGGTGGACAAAAGAGTGTAAGCAGCAGGTAATGATGGGAGGTGAGGTATTGAGCTAGTTTGCTGCAGGGATGTTTTTGATATGTTCTTATTTAATATCTCAATTAATGATCTGGAAAAGGAGGCACATAGCACATTAATGAAATTCACAAATGACAATAAACCAGGAGGTTTCCTCCTTCCCTCTTTTTATGTCTTGTTTTAGAGGGTTTCTTGCAGCTCAGACTTACCTTGTTCTGTAGCTGCTCAAAGCACGTGATCCCCAGTCCGACTGTTTCCACAAGTGGAGAAGCTCAGTGGATCCTGCTGTGATACTTTCCAGAGGCTGGTTAAATTTTGCAAGACTATCCCTGAGCTGAGTGTTTCACAACTAACTCAGTGAGGTTTGCTTGTAACTCATCTGTTTTTTCCATTATTTGTACTTAAGCAGCGACCTCAAGCAATTTTGAAAAACAAGTGTTTTCCAGCTGGGTCCTCGTTCCCAATCCACATGTGACTCACCAAAGCCATTCTGCCACTGCTTCATAACACAGCCTTTGTTTCATAAATGTCAGGAGTTCCTCTGCTCAAAGACAGTTCTGCTGCTGAGTGAGTTACAGAGATGAGAGCTCTGATTTATTTGGGGGTGGTAGAGCATGTTGCACATGCTCATATTTCAGCCCAGCATATTAATAGGATTTTGCAGTTGGAGTTTCTTTCCAAGATCACAATTGTCAGATAATCTTCTAAACAGCCTTATGAACTGGGGATCTGCAGTGGGTGCTGGGGACAGGCATTGTACTAGGGCAGAGGTCTAAAAAAGAAATAATTTCTCTTTTTGGGTTCTACTTCCACTCTTCTTTCATTACTTTGAGGTCAAAGGATGGAAAGGTGAGATCTTGGCTGTAGGTCATTACTTGCTTTTAAAGTTTGTGGTTCTGCTACTTGGCAAATTTTTTGCCTTCCAAGCAGCAAAAACTGTTTGGAGAAATATGGCCTCCACCTGTTCTCTACACATCTGCTTCAAATTTGCAGTAAGAGGAGAAACGAGGTATAATACAGGTTTATGGACACAGCAGACGTCCATACACAGACACACTGCACACAGGACACCTAAACCTTTTTGGATTCAGTGAAATGAGGCACAGGGCTGGTGAGAAATAAATAATTATTTGTTGTAATGGTTTCTAAGTCACTTGTAAAGAACCTCAGCTCATGATGTCCACCCTAATTCTCCACATGGTTTGGGAATGAGGAGTGCTTGTTGCTGAGGGTCTCTGTACATTAAGACAATGAACACAGGCCAGCACTTCCTCTTGCACTGCCCTTTTTTCCTCCGAGGAAATCTGTCAGAACACAGATTTAGAAGTTAACTGCCTGGAAATGAAATCCCACAGAACTGAGGGTCTATGTTAAAAGTTGCCAGAATTTATTGCTGTCTTTAGAACAAGCAGTGGAAAGGCTACAACCTATTTAAGGCAAAAGAGGGAAAAATGGAACAAGCCAATTTTTACAGACAGAGAAAATGAGTATGAAAGTACAGTCATTTTAGTTTTCTGACAGGGCTTCTCTCCCACAATATTTGCATTGCACAGTTAAAAATGACAGTATTAATACATGTTTAAAATTATTCTGTTTCCATGAGGGTCTTCATGGTAGTTGATTGGAAAGACTGATTATTGCAGTGTATGTGAGCAGGTGTGACCCAAGCAGATCCTTTACATCACACAGTGGTGTGGGCTGTCAGGGCAGCACATTTCCAAAGCCAGGGAAAGTGGTTTCAGAGAGAGCTGACAGATTACTACAATGTTTATCATTGTTAGAGCCTCACTGGGAGTCTGGTTTAATCTAATTACCATAACAGTGGGAACACAATGACAATAAAAATTAGGAGAACTGAAGAACTCTATTATGTAGCCTGTGTGACTGGAAATGCCAGACAGTGCAATGAATGCAGAACAGGAGGATGCCCAAGGTGGGTACTGAGCAAAGAACCTTTTTTTTGTACTCATAACATTAAGCTGGGATTTTTTTCCACACTATCTCCTCTAAGCACCTTCTTCAGGTATTCTGAATTGCCCTCTGTGTTCTTACATACCTCTGAATTGGCCAAGCCAGCAAGAAGCTCTGATCATAGAATCACAGAAAGGTTTGGGTTGGAGAGACCTTAAAGCCCACCCAGCCCCACCCCCTGCCATGGGCAGGGACACCTCCCACCAGCCCAGGTTGCTCCAAGCCCCGTC
>JAWWEU010000005.1:24614424-24626906 GCA_035583155.1 Acropternis orthonyx | reverse complement strand
TTGGAGCAACCTGGGCTGGTGGGAGGTGTCCCTGCCCATGGCAGGGGGTGGCACTGGGTGGGCTTTAAGGTCCCTTCTGACCCAAAAGTGTCTGGGTTGCTATGATTCTAAGTTGAGGATGCTTGGAACGATTTTGCCTTTTACAGAAAACTAATTGCCTGGTAACTCTTCATTAACAAAGCTGAGTGCCTGGGAGCCTTCTGGAGTGTAGTGAGTGGTCACAACTTGGGTATCTGAAAAGCAGAGAGGTGTGCTGGGGCAGGGGGGATTTTTGTACGGAAAGACTTCACCGGAGGAGGAGGAGGACACAGGGGATTCAATTTCTCCAGAACATCCTACACGAGTGAATGTGCACGAGAGGGCGCCAGACAGCAATGAGTAACTTTGGGTGTGAAAACCTGTTAAAATAGGAAGAGGACAACTAGTTTAAAGTTTTGGTTGAGGTTATGTTTTGCATAACCTCAGACAGAGTGGCCGACTGAGCATCCACGGTTTTGGTAGCTAGTGCATTCAACATGCATGGCAATAGGCAGGGTATGTGAACATGGACTGAAAATCTGACCCCTGTCACTCATGTCAGCATCTCCAGCCTTTGATCAGTTAGCAGTATAATCTTTATCATTCCTCTATAATTAGACACGTGAGAGAAAACTTAGTAGGAACTGTACAGCTTCCTTTGTCTTTATTGTGTCAGATGAGTACCTCGGTTACAGCCATGGATACCAGTCCCTACAGTGAACTAGTTCCTTGTTAAACTGGAAAATTCACTTACAAAGACTCTCCATTGATCCAGTTAATGTTGGTTGCTCGAGCTCCCAGAATATGGAATGAGGCAACACACACCGAGGTTGGCTTGGGCTGTGTTTTTTTCAGGGCTGTACCATACAGGGCCCCTGGTCCTTGCAGACAGGAGAACCCTCTGGGGCACAGGACACTGGAGCACTGTCAGACAGGGTCTGCTGCCTCCTTATGCCATGGCACATCCATCGTGTGGGGGAACTGCACTGAGTGGCAGCTACTTCTACCCATCCTGTCCTCACACAGAATGTGCTTCCTTGGAACGGCTTTTCCTCCCCCTGCTTTGCAGACACATCTAAATACAGACAAAGCTGTCGATTGTGTAACCCATTCCAGTGAGAAAATGTCATCCATGGTGACCAGAGTTGGGGTTGGTACTTCACGGACCCCACCTGCAGTGCTGCATCCAGCTCTGGGAACCCAACACAAGAAAGGTGTGGAGCTGTTGGATCAAGTCCAGAGGAGGTCACTAAGTTGATCATGGGAGCGGAGCCCCTCTGCTCTGGAGCCAGGCTGGGAGAGCTGGGAGTGCTCACCTGGAGAAGGGAAGGCTCCAGGGTGCCTGAAGGGGCTCCAGGAGAGGGACTTGGGACAAGGGATGGAGGGACAGGACAAAGGGAATGGCTTCCCACTGCCAGAGGGCAAGGCTAGATGGGATATTGGGAAGGAATTCTCCCCAACCTTGGCAGTGCTAGAGGTTCCACCCTAACCCCCATGGCAGGGGCTTGGAACGACAGGAGCTTTAAGGTCCCTCCCAGTCTCAAACCATTCTGCAATTCTATGATTCTACGTGAACTTTGGTTTACTTTTTCTTGTTTTCAGAGTATTTTGATTTTGCACAAGGCAAAACTCTGGAACAGCTCAAGCTATCACTGAGCCCCTCCAAAATCTTTTTTGTGGTTTATTGTTTTTGTCAATGGGCTAACAATGCAACCAGTGCCTTGAGCTGGGAGCCAGCAGCCAAGTGAGCACCAGCGACAAAGAGAAAGAAGGAGGAGCAAGAGAGTTTGACCTCACAACTTTTGTTTAGGTTGCTGGTTCTTTTCAGTATTTCCTCTTGTTATTCTTTCAAGTATTTGGGGAAAGAGAAAGGAGCTGTAGCCAAACCATTATGTATGCTTAGTCCATAATCTAAACATTTTTATCATCTCAGGTTTTTTTCTTTATTTTATTGATGGTTGTTTAAATAGCTACAGAAATAGCAGAGAAATGGAGACTAAAATTTTGCAAGATTTTAATTCTGGTCAGTGTGCCAAGTAACAGGTAATTTTTGGCAGGACTACAAGGTTTGGTTTGCACACTGTTTTCAGTCCACAGCAGGGATGTGTGTGCTCAAAATGAACAAGCTGCCAGGCAGTGGCTGAGACCTTCACAGCTTAATTACACTATAGAGGCAAAATCCACAAAACCCTTCATTTTAAAATGGGTGAGGGGCTGTTACAGAACATTAACACCCTTGACTTCAGCCTCCTGCCCACTTCTGTGTTTCTGCCTTTGCTGGTACTTGACAGAGTTCTGAAAGATGCCCCGGTTTTGTCCCTGGGCTGTGCAAAGGGGGGGTGAAAGGCATGGCAAAAGCCAGTCTTCAGGGGCTTCCATCACCAAATATCCAGCATGACTTCAGACATAACACAAGGCCACTGCTGCTTCTTCTGTTGGTCCTTGAGACAGGCAAGAGCTAATTAGTGCATCTAAACACATCAAGGGAAAACACATTAAAGCTAATGCAAACAACTCGCCTCAAGCAGAAATTCTCTCTGGGTTTAAGTAGAAAAAAATCACTGTGAGAAAAATTAAACATTGGATGAGATTGCCAGGGAAGTGGTAAAATTTCCCTCACTGGAAATATTCAAGGTTTGGCTTCACAGAGCCCTGGACAGCCTAACTTGATGGCCCTGCTTCCAGCAGAAGTTTGGAGCAGATGGTCTCCAGAAGTCCCTTCCAAACTGGATTTTTCTGTGATCTATGATAATGCTTTTAATCATCCTGTTTAAAAGTTGGGATAACAGAAGAATGTTGTTATTTTCTCTCTTGTCAGGCAAATGAGGATTCCAGTGCCTACGGAAATACTAACTTTATTATGGAATAGAAAAGGAAGGAAAAGCAATAGTTGCATTTCACTTACCATCATTAGTGCAACCGACTGTGGTCAAAACCAGTCTGGTAAAGTTGAACTGCATAAGTAACCAGGAGAATAAAGGTTTCTGCTAAACATCATCAAAAAAGTAATTAAATCATCTTTTTTTTGAGGGCTTTAAAACAGCAGCGTGTTCAATACTGTACAGCAGAACAGCTGGACTTGTGATGGTGGATGTGTCAAAAAGCAAGCAATTTTTTAAATAAGTATTTTCTTTCCTAAAAAAAGCCAAATAAACACTAACACTTAAATTGCTTTGAAAAATAAAACCAGAATTACTAGTGATTTGATAAAGCTTATCAGTTCTAAATACATCACTAACCAAGGCCATTGCTGTTTCTTCTGTTGGGTATTTAGAGAGGCAGGAGAAAACCCAAGCCAGGCAATATGCTGAAAAAGCAGATTATTGTTACCCGTGATGGCAACTAGAGGAGCAACACAGTAAAGATGAGAAAATCAGTGCAGAGGTCAGTAATACACCAGTTAATTACATTTGCTGGCCTAAAGTACAATCAAAAATGCTGTGTCCAGCTATTATCACCCAAATAAGTCATGGTAATAATTACTTGGTAAGATTCTTGCTGCCTGCTTGGCCATGAGATGTCTCCTGGGCATGCTGGTGCTGTGGAGGAGGTGATGGCCTTCTTCTGTCCAGGCAAATTCTTGTGTGAGGGCAGCTGAACTGGAGAGGAGCAGGATGCTCTCAGGGCTCCAAGGATCAGGGTACCTCACCCCCTGACCGGCTGGCACCTCGTGCCCTCTGTTGTGAGGCTCCTCCCTGTATGCTTCTGCCGTGCCAGGAGCCAGGCCTGGATGGGTGGACTTATATTCTCCCAAACTTAATGAACAAAAAAAAACTTGTAAACATTTGGGCATCTATTTACTTTAATTTCCAAACCTAGGAGTGCTAAGGTTTTTATAAAATTGTCTGGAAGGAAAATGAAGCAGGCGAGGGGAAAATACATCAAAAATCCAAACTATTCAGCTTTCCTTTGTGTATCTCCTTTTGAACTCTTGCAGCCCATTCAGTGTCAAAGATGGTTTAGCAAATCCCATTTCATTTGCTACATATGCCTTCTTGGACAGGCTCCTGATGAGAAGCTTCTCCATGGAAAATGGAGCCTTGGAACAGGAAGGCTGTGTTTAAACCCCGTGCTTAGTCTTAATGAATATACTCGGAATAAAAAGCAACCAAAACCATATGTGGCCAGAAGAAGCAAATCCAGATGTGGTGGGGATTTAGTCCTCTCCTTCACTAATCATGTCTGCAGGATCGTTCAGCTTCCGCAGCCTGTGCCTGCTGTACTTTTGAAGGGCAATAAAAATGCAGGAACATCAGCTCACTTGGGAGGAAAGTTTCGGTCACATCTTTGTTAATCAAATGGAAATAGAATTTGTTACTCCTCTCAGAAGAGTCACTATGATTTGCTTTGTTAAGAAGGAAAAATGACAGGTCCAATTTCTAGATTTGGTGTCCTGCTGTACTAAAGGCTGTTCAGAGGCAGTGGGAGGTTTTAGCCTTCCCCTGTTACCAGGCTGCAAATCCCACCCCATAAAATCATTTCCAGCACTTAGGAAGCTTTTTGCCTTCCCAGAGAGGGGTGGCTGCCCATTTGAGGCAGTAAAGAACCCACTGGATCTCCCACAGGTGGATTTTCCTCCTGAGGTGAAAAGGTTGGGCTGTGCTCCTGGCCGGTTCCTGCGCGGCGGTGAGCGCTGGGCAGTGGGAAGGGCGCTCAGCTGAGCGCTGTGCCCTCGCCCTGGGCACCACCCCAAGGGCTGCCTCAGGGAACAAACCAATGTGTCCTGTCTGACAGCGAGGGAGCTTCAACAATGAACTCTAAAGGCCTGTACATTAGCTGCTTTGACATGAATGTCCTGACTCATTAAAACACAGCCTCTAATGGCAGCTGAGCAGGAACGAGCACCTCTCGCTGCGCCCTTTAACAGAGCTCATAACTAGTGACTAAGCAGAGAAGGAAATGATCTTTGAATTTACCAAATATGGTTTGAGTATTTAGTAAACAAGAACAGTTCAACACGTGTATTTTATTGCAATTTAGCTCTAGGATTCCTTACTTTATAGGAAATAAAATCCAGAACTGCACCTTCAAGTTTCTGAATTTTGCATCCCTGTTCAGAGTTTTCATTCCTGTCCCAAATGCCCTTAGTCCTGTGCCATGTCCTGACAATGAGTTTCCCCCCTGCTGATTCCCTTTGGTGTTGGGTTCGCTACAACTCTTCTTTCCTGTTCTTCCAGATCCAGCATTGCCCCTCCAGCCTTCCAAATGGAGACTCCACCTTCAAAGAGTCACAAGGCTGACATCAAAAGAGCAAACTTAAGCAGCGTTCTGCAGGTTCCTGACCCAGCAGGTGACAGGGCCAACAGCACTCCTGCAGTAAAACCAGGGAGGGAAGAAGTCCAGGGGAACTTTCACCACAGGGTTTGAAGACAATGATTTCGAAGTCTTTTATTCTTGTGGCTGTTGGTTGCAGAGGATTTTTTTAAATAAGTACTCAAGGTGTGTAGAGTGCTTTCCCTTCTCCACAGCCACTGCCTAGAGTCTGTTGATTTGTAATAAATCAATTTTAGAATCTGTTTATTAACAGATTCTGTGATTGCCAACATGCATGTTGGTAAAATGCCCTAACAGCTTGTGTATTTGGTTATAAAGATTTTAACTTGCTCAAAACAGCCTTGGAAGGGTTTGGTTGTAGTCCATGTGAACTGGGAACCCGAGACACACTTATGGATAGGAAAGAAGAAAGCGGAGCTCCTCTCCAGAGTTTACCCTTAGCAGTGTGCTGTTCTCCTAATTTTTGTGGAGGGATTCTGTGTAAGTAACATTATTGTGCTTACCTGGTGTCTTTAACGCCCAGCTGCTCCACTCCTCCCACTCAAGAATCTCGGGTGTCAGTGGGAGAGAGAAGCTTCTAGCCCTTGTTCTGGGGAAGCTTTCACGACCTCACCTCGCCCTTTGATAACTAAGAAAAGAGAAGTTTTACCCCAACTTTTCTACCTTTCCACTCAAAAGTATTTATTTTTTCAGGGGCAAGATGTGTCTTGTTTGGATATTGAGAATGAAAGTTCTAGATTTGTAGCAATGCTGATGTCCAGCTGAGCCTTGCTATGGGATAAGTGTATGTGTGTGTGTGTGTGTGTGTGTGTGTGTATATATGTACATATACACACATTTATAAATCATTTGCAACCAAGCAGGGCAGAATGAGGAATGTTACTTATAATTCGGTATTTTATGAGCACTGGTATTGAATGCTGTTTACATGGTGAATGACAATAAAACATAATTGGGAAGAAAATGAGGAGTGAGGAAGGCAGCCAGCAAAGCAGACTGATTGTATTTTGATTCTTGAAACCTTTGAAAGATAGAGATAAAATTCTATCATTTTACCACCATCTGCTATTGAAATGTACCTTTGCCTTGCTTTTCCTCCTTCATGAGGAGTTCAGACTGTCATCAATACTTTGCAGTTACAAAAATAAGGGGGTTTATCTGATTTCTTTTTTCAATAAATGACCATAAACACCATTTTTATGTCTTCCCTGGAATATTCAGTTCATATATGAAGCAGCACTTCATATTCTGTCTCCCCACCATACCTTTCATTTCACCTTGATATAAGAAATATATTTTTTATAGCAGGAACAACCATTCACTGGAGCAGCTTCACCAGGGGTGTGGTAGAGTCTCTGTTGCTGAGAGTTCTCAAGGTGCAATGGCATGAGGTGTTAGATAATCTCATTAGACTCCCTCTCCCATGAGAGGTTGGACCAGGTGATCTCTTGAGGTCCCTTGCAACGTGGGCTGTTCCATGATTCTGTGATTAAGAACCTATTAAAATGCACTCTCCTGTTTGGGGGGTCTCAGTGCCTCTTGCCAGTCTCTCAGAATCAGGTTAATAGCTGAAGCCCAACCAACTCTAACTTTCTTTTTAAGGCTGTTTTATCAAAATGTTGTTTTTGGTTCTCCAGCCTGAACAGCTGTGATTCTCTGAGAGTATCTTCTGCAGCTAGATTTTAAGACCTCCTTCCAACTTATTGGAAATAACTCTTTTAAGAATAACCTTTTTGTGTTACTTGGATAGAGAGGATTCAGAATATATTTCAGCCAGCAGCCTGTCCTGAGAAAAGGGTTGTTTTTATCTTGTGACACGCCTTCTTGGGACTACTTCTGCAACCTGATTTTGACTTTCACACAATAATGATTAAGGGTATCCTCTAGCAACAGATAATTATTATTTATGCACAACAGTTTTCTTCCATTTGCAGCTGTCTTTGTCAACAGCACCTTGTTATCCTGCGTACAAAGTCAGCGGGCTTGAAATGGCTATTTTCGCTTGGAGAAATCTTGTAAGTACTTTTGGACAGTTTATCGTCTCTCCCAATGCCTTTTACACAGATTTCACTTAAATGCTTCTGTTTGTGTCTGAGGCAACAGGAAGGCTGTGGGAGAGCACACACAGGTGAGCCCTGCAGCTCCCTCTGAAGCAAAGGGCCACTCCAGTGCTGTTATGCAGCATGACAAAGAAACGACTCCTTTACAGTCAGACAAGAAGTGGCCGACAAGGTGGCAAAGATTTTATGAGTCCCCCTGATGATACATTTGCAGTTGTCATCTCTGTGATTGGTTACACTAACAACCACTGGGAGTTCATTACACGTGTGCCCTGGTGCTGAGAATGGGTCTCATGGTGTCTGGGGGACATCAGGGTTCCATTACACTCCCTCTGCATGGCGCTAATGAAGAAGTGGTTGTGGTGACAACCTCCTTCTCCCTCCCTCCTGAAACAGAGCTGGAGGCCAGCATGAAATAAGGCAGTGTAGTGACTGTGCATTGCACCTTTGGGCTACCCAGTACTTTCACTGGCTGCCTCGTGGGAACAGAGCTTGAGGAAGCGTGGACCTGTCTCCTGATGTCACACTGCCACAAGTGAAGTTACAGAGGCAGTGGAGGCTGATCTTCATTCCCTTGCTGGGGAGAAGGTGCTTCTCCTGGTCCTGCTCACTCAGGAATTCACTTTCTCTGTGGGATGGCAGAGCTCCATCATGTTGCCCTTTAGTACACAATCCAACCTCTAGGATATAATACAAACGAAGGGTTTAAAGAAGGAACTTTTACAGAGAGTAAAGGGAAAAAAAAACCCCTCAAAGACCAGGATTTCATAGAAGAAAATGTAGGGAAATCTTTTTCTTAGTTCTGGTGGTACTTTTGTTTTGATTGTATTCCTGTACCATCACTACCTGCAGTGTGGATGTTACATCAGTCTAAAATCTGACATGGCCAATATCTTATCCTAGAGAGGACGGTTTTGTTTTTGAGCAGGACAGAAATAGAATCATTTATATCTGTTCGTGACTTGGCTCACGTTTCTCATGGTATCTTTTAAAGATGCTTAAGACACAAACTTTGCCATTAAACACAGCATTTCCCTATCTTAAAAGGGAAATTACAGCCTTTAATTAGCTAGCATTTGTGACGTGCTTGGGGATCAGGTAGTACCAAGTATAAAATGTTATAACTAAGTAAAGTAGTCAGTTCTCATTTTGTTTTTACTCAGCTGTAATTAGACAGGGAGGTGCAGACACTAACATCTGTTCTTGGGTATAAAGCTTCTGGGATTTGGCATATTTTCATCTGCCAAATGATGAGACAGAACAGAAATCCAGTTTACAGCTCATGAATTTTCTGCAGTTTATCTCTCCAGACTCCCGGAGCTTGACTTCCATATTGTGTGTGACTGTACGTCATGAAACTACATTTGATAAAAGATATGCTACACTGAGCAGAGCCCAAATTCTTGTCTGAGTTAACACCTTTAAAATGCTCAGCAGTAAACAGTATTTCCTCCTCAGTGTCTGCCCGCACAGCTCACAGATGTGCCGTGAGGAAACCACAGCAGCCACCTCCGTGAGCTCGCAGGGAGAGCCTACTAAAGCTGTCCAGAACAGAGCCTGATTCACATTTTACCTCTAGAAGTGCTGTTGATTTAGTGTTACATCCCAGCTGAGATATCTGTAGACTTGTGAGATGCTGCTTTAGTGATGCTCTGGGTGAGCCTGGCCTCCTCCCGGTAATTAAGCAATTGCTCCATTACTCTTCAATACAAGGATTGTGTGCCCAAAGAGCATGAAATGCCAGAGGCTGTGTAGCAGAATACTGAACTTGGTGTTACATATCATCTTCAATATTTCAAACCTGATCAAGTTTAGTGTTGGTTTAAGAAGATTCAACCCCAAAATTTTTACCCATCCTGTGATCAACCGAGTGGCAAAGCATGAGATGTACCTACCACACAACCCACGTAAGCAGAACTTAACTACGCTACAGCAATTTCACAGCCAGTGACAGATGGGCACAGGCTCAATGAAGTGTTTAAGGCTAAAATGCATAACTTCCCATCACTGTGAAGCTCCAGCATGTCAGCACAATCCATATTCATTGGACTTCATCAACTCCATACAAAACATATGAGGCACAATAACCCTGGCACCCTGCCCGCTGCCTGTCAGCTGGATTAGCATTATAAACACAGCAGAACAGAAGATTATACCTTAAAATGTCACAGCTGGTCCAAAGCCTCGCTGAAATTACTATTCAGAGGCATGGAAATTTGGGGATTTGTTCATGCTCTCCTGTGCCGAGGAACTGCAGACCGGTGCTCTTGCATGTTTTAGGGAGTTGACTCGAGCACTGGACAGTATTTAATCAACTGTATTTTAGTGCCTCCTTGTGTAGGTTTATTGTTCATCTTGGAGTCATACATTCACTTGCAATATTCCGTACTCCTTTGACGAGTGGGAAGATATGGCCCTGAAGACTGAGTCATGAATCGGGGAATGGTTTGGGTTGGAAAGGACCTTAAGGACCATCTCGCCCCGCCTTGCCATGGGCAGGGACACCTCCCACCAGCCCAGGTTGCTCCAAGCCCCGTCCAACCTGGCCCTGGGCACTCCCAGGGATGGGGCAGCCACAGCTTCTCCGGGCACCCTGTGCCAGGGTCTTTAAGTGTGGCCCGGCCTTTCCAGCGGCCCCCATGGAAACTTTGCAGGGTCTAAGCGCGTCTCCAGGGATGCGGATTTTGGGATGGGGGTGACATATGCCAGCGGGCAGCAGACACAGCGGTGGGGGCAAAGGCACCAGAGGGGCGGCGGCTGTGCGGAGGCAGCGAGCCCCGGGGCGGGGCGGGGGCGGAGGGAGCGGCGGGGCCGGGGCGGGCTCGGCGGGGCCGGCTGCGCTCCGGTACCGATCCCGCACCTATCCCGCTCCGGTACCTATCCCGCTCCGCTCCGGTACCTCTCCCGCCCCTATCCCGCTCCGCTCCGGTACCTATCCTGCTCCACTACCTATCGCGCTCCGGTACCTATCCCGCTCCGCTCCGGTACCTCTCCCGCCCCTATCCCGCCCCGCTCTCGCTCCGCTCCCGCACCATGGGCGGCTCTGCCTCCGGACCGCTGGACGAGAGCAAGTGCACCTACATCCGAGGTACGGGGGCTCGGCAGGGCTGCGGGGGCAGCGGCCGGGGTTTCGGGCCGGAATGCGGGCGGGAGCGCTGCCGGGACACGCCGCGCATCCCCCGCGGGGACAGCGCGGTTTGCCGGCTCACAGAGCCCGGTGGGGTCGGGAGCACTTTCTCCAGCGGCGCTGCTTTGAACCTTCCCGCTGGGGGAGGATAAGCGGGCGGTAACACCCGAGAGGGAGCGGGAGCGCTGCCCGGGGTGTGCCCGAGCGCCGGCACACCGCGGGCACACGGGGTGACCCTCGGGGTGTCCGGTGCGGGGGAAGGGCTGGGCTCGGGGCTCCTGGGGGGTCCCTGCCAGCTCAGCACATCCCGGGATTCACATGGCCTGAAGTTTTGCCAAGCCCGTCCCAGGCAGTGAGAACGCTGCTAGGTGAGTATTTAGGGAAACTGTTCAGGCTGTGTAAGGACAGTTCTTTATCCCATTAAAATGTTAGGAAAGAGAAAACAAACAAAACCACTTGGTATTATGTGTGTGGCTACAATGAAGGAGAAGAGCATAGATCTGCATTTTAGGGGGTATTTTTGTTACTTGAGTAGTTAAATATGAAATACCTCCTAGTCTTGCCTGTCTACCTGTGCTGCTTATCAGTAAGGGAGCAAGTAGTGTACTTACAAAGCAAATTTAAAGGATGGAGATTTACAAGTGAAATAAAAGTTTGCATGAGAAAAAGAAGCCCAGTTCCAGCACTTGATGGATTATGCATGTGGAGCCTGCAAGGCTTCTCTGTGTTGTGGACTGGGAGATCACACTCCGAGGATTCAGGATTCTGGATGGTGCCTGCAGCCCAGCTTGTCCTTGGATTCTGTTGCTTTGGGATTTTTGTGTGGTGTAGAGGGAGTGAAAATGTTGAACTGCTCCTCTGTTAGGACTTTTTTGGAATCACAGTGGGTCTTTCAAGAGATCCCCATAGTGGGAGAGATGCTCAGTTATTGAATGGTTTCCATCCTAAAAGCAGTCAGCAAAGCTACTGGCCTCACACGCAGAGATTTCTCTGCAGTGTCCTCTCAGTATTGTCATTTTTTACTACCCCATTGGGCGTGATTTTAGGTCCCATCAGAGCCATGAGGGTGCCATCCCCATGGATTTCTATTTTCCTTTACGTTCATTCCCACACTGGAGCCAAAAATTGCGTTTCCGTAGTTCAGCATTTCGCGTTTCTGGTCCCTGCGCTGTGAGCGCCTGAAAGGGCTGATGACTGTTTACTTCAAAAGGGTGTTAGGAAATTCAGGGAGCTTCTTAGTTTCTTCACAGCAGTGCAAGAGGAAACTGTGCAGGTGCTTGCCCTGGGCATCATCTAGACTTAGAAGTGGCAGCTCCTGCCGGCGTGCGGGGAGCCCCCTCTGTGTGAAGCAGGGCTGGGTGCTGTGGCTGAGGCTTCCCCACGGCTCACAGGGAGGTGCCTTTGCCATGGGCTGGCTGTGCAGCTCTTCACACACAGCTCTAGGTTGCCTGTCACACCTTTGCACAGGCAAGACATAAAGACAAATCATTGTGGAAAAAGGAGTCAGAGCACCGTGCTTGTCCCTGGCATGTCTGCTGTTCTTTCGGTAAGGATCCCCCACTCTAAGCTCCTTCTTTGAAAAATAATTAATGAGGCACTTTATACACAGACTGCCTGTGAATTAGCACTTCCAAGAAGGAAAAAGAATCAGGAAGAGCAGCTTAAATCAAAACACGAGTGCAATCCAGCCAGCTCACCAAACCTGTTGATGCTGAGGCTGGAGTCCATACAATTCAAACCTTCCTTACCCGCCTGACACTCTGGGGTGTGATTTGCAGAGTGGGCTGGGGTGAGCTCCCCTTGGTCGAAGAGGATGCAGGCTGAAGCACTGAGTCTGCAGGCTGAATAAGCAGCATGTTTTTCAGCTGGCTTTGTAAAGCCTAGGTGGGTTTTTTGGGTGGTCTGAGAGCTTTTGGGGTTCTTTTTCTCTCAAGAAGATGCGGGAGCGTCCTCAGTAAAAAGGGAAGGAAGAGACATGCCTTTTGTCAGCAGAACTGTCAGTC
>JAWWEU010000005.1:24590425-24610888 GCA_035583155.1 Acropternis orthonyx | reverse complement strand
AGGCTGGACGGGGCTTGGAGCCACCTGGGCTGGTGGGAGGTGTCCCTGCCCATGGCAGGGGGGCGGAACTAGAGCAGCTTTAATGTCCCTTCCAACCCAACCCATGCCGTGATTCTGGGAGTGTGGTGTCTCTCTGGACACAGCAGCACCTGTGTTGTAGCCCTTAGGGGATGTTTTTCCTTTTCATGCTCTGAGGTTTATGGTAAAAGCGGATTGGATTTATCGGCAACTCCCAAAATCTAAGGAAGAGGCAGAATAACGTTTTCTTCTACAAACATGCATTGAATCCAGAATTCATGACACCCAGTCCAATCCAAACAGGCATAAATACCCACTGAATGAAAAAGTGAAGTAAAATGTGTAGGAAATTCAAAGTTCAGTGAGGATATGAGATTCTATTATATGCACCTTGCAAAGTTTCCAAGTTCTTGAAGAACTTTAATAATGGGATTTTATGAGGAAAATCCTTTTGGCTTTACTTGTTTTCTGAGAAGTTTTAGTGCTCAGAGAGGTTGTTGCTGTTGGAACCAGTGGCACATTTTAATCCATATTTTTGATACATGGTGCCTGCCTGTGCTGGAAAGGAGAGGCAGCTTCTCTTTGGTTTTTATAGTCTTGATTTCACGGGGGCAGGCACTTTCTCTCAGCTTTCAACTGAATGCAAGCAAAAGGTATCCTGGGATGTGATTGATGGGAAAAGTATTTGCCACCTAACTCAAACAGAATTTACTGTCCTCGGTAACTTCCACATTTCAGCTTTGGGAGGTTAAGGCCGGATATACCTTCTCTGTTCAGCTTCCATTGCTCATATAGTCCCATTTATTAACTTATCTCCAAAGTACCACAAGCAATTTTGGAAGTTTACAGCCACATTGTCTTGCAACAGGCATGGCCAAGAATTTCCCTAATCAACGCAGGAGGAGATTTTGTTCTTTGCTTTGTCAGTTGTCTGTGATCACATCCCATTTACCTGCTGTAAGTGGCTTGAGCTTTTCCTAAACCCAGAAATCCCAGCTGTCCATTTTGTGTCCCAACTCTGCCTCCCACGAGAGCATGTGGGAAGTTGGGTGGCTCCCCTCGCCTGTTCGGTGGGACCATCTCCAGCTCCCTTACCCCAGAGCAAACTGTATATAAGAACTACCCTTGAAGATGACGAGCTGCATCACTGGGTTTGAAAACCGAAAGGTGGTTTCTTGCTGCTAAAGAAGGTCTTTTTTTAGGTAGTGTGAGGGAAGGGAAACCACCAGGGGTAGGGGAAGATGTGGTAATTTTCATGGTTTTCTGCTGTCTCTGCAAAATAATGTACAATGTTGAGTTAGGCACAGCTATCAGTGTCTTCTCAATACAACAAGTGAGAAATAGGCTCATCTTTGCCAAAAAGTCTGTAGCTGAGAGGCACACTGTAAGTGTGGCGCCTGCTGCACTCCTGCACTTGATATTTTCCAAAATCTTCAAGATGAATCGTTCTTAAATTAATGCAGTTTGGCCACAAATTATAAGACCATCTTTGCATCTGATAGAGATTTGACTGATATTAAAGGGAGAAGCAGCAAGCAGTAGATGGTGAAAGCAGCTTTGGCGGTGGTGCCTTTGGGCAGTGCCAGCTGCAAAGCCAGTGTCTGGGTGGGGAAGGATGATATTCCTAAGGAATGGGCTTTTGGAGCACAGCCTCTTCCTTTGCATGGAATAAATGTGCTCTTCTCTTCACACTCACAGAAGTATTAAAAGTGTTTTGAAATTTTTGAACATGCGCGCAGGCAATTTACTTTCTTTTGTGGCTGCAGGACAGCGATGAAAGGAGGCCAACTGCTGGATCAAAGCAAGATTAAAGCTTGTGCAAATGGCTCAAACTTGTGTGAAGAAAGGGTTTGCCTGTTTGGGTCTCCTAAAAACTTTATCCTGTAGCTTTTTATCGGTCTCACAGATCAAAAAAGTTTGCTGTGGATTCTGTGCTGAAGCTTTATCTTGGGATGTACAGCCTAAGATTTTGGTGAATTCATTTCTCTATGTATTTCATCACGTGTTAATTCTTGAAGTAATAGGCCTTTAATCTTCATGCATCTGTGACAGGAGTTAACAGGTCTGACATGAGTAGTTGCTCTTACACTTTGGGAAGTATTGAAGCTTTAAGCCTAAATTGTAGTGCTACTGTTACTTAGTTATTGCATCTTTTTTGTTGCCTTTCTTTCAGAGCTGAGGAGTTGTCTTAGCTGGCAGTAGCAGGAAGTAGAAAACAAAAGTGACGCTGACTCTTGGGATGTTCTGGTTAGATGAGTAAGAAGTTAAAAGCAACACAGTTTTCAAAAATATGTAGATTGTCTTTTATGTTGAAATTCTTCTAGGAAATAAATCCGGGGTAATTATTTTCCAAATAGATTTTTCTAATCTAAGCAGTGATTAAAAGTGACTTTCTGATGTTGTTTGGGGTGAGGTCGGTTGGAAGGCTGTTCTGCCATGCCCGAGCAGCGTGGCTGCTGCCGAGGGGGACCCCCACGCTGTGGGGACACACTGAGCGTTCCCCTGCGGTCCCCGCCCGGTGCCAGCCCAGCCAGGAGCCCCCCAGGCTGCAGAGGTTGGTGCAGGTGTGTGGTCACGCTCTGGGATGGCAGAGGGTGCTGTGCCAGCCCCTCGGGCCAGAGCAGCGGGTGCTGCTGTGGGTCTGCCCTTCCCTGCCCTGCCCCAGGGGCTGGCACAGCCCCAGCGATGGGGGGCACGGAGCACCAGCTTGCTGGCTTGCTCCCAGCTTCCCATATCGCCCCGGGAGCAAACCGGGATCTGTCCTGCAGAACAGATCCTGCTGTCAGGATTTGTGCAAAGGGGTGTGCCAGCTGGTCCTCAGGTTGTTCTCCCTACACGTCACTGCTTGAGCAGTGACCGTGGTGCATCCTCCCCGATACCGGAGTCTGCTGGGAAGAGCCTGGGCTGTCTGGGGGCTCTCCCCTGACTCCATCAGCACTGCTGAGGCCTTTGCAACTCACAGTGGACTTCTAAGGCGGTCTCTGGTGTTGGTGTAACACAATCCCTTCACAGCTCCCAAAAACGCTGCTGTTTTTCCAGGTCCTTTCTGTCAGCAGGCACACAACAGGCAGCTCACATCTGAATTTCAAGTTGGTTGTTGTCTGGGGGACATGCTGGTCCTCACAAAGAGTGCTCCTGGTTCAAACAGGGTAGAGCCATCCTTGTACTCGGTTGCTTACTGTTTAAGCTGGAGAAGCATGCAGAGGTGAAGCAGCAGTCCATGGAAATAAGGGCAGGGGACCAGGTTGTGGCAGGAGCAGGAGAAGCAGCCTGTGCCAAAGCTCAGGGCAGGGACAGGCCCCTGCAGCAGCTCCAGCTGTGCTGGTGGGTCCCAGCCAGGCAGAGTTAATGGCTGAGAGATGTGCCAGGGACCAGCTGGACCTTTAAGCACTTGTGACCGTAGAGTGATAGAACCACAGAGCATTTGGGGCTGGAAGAGACCTTAAAGCCCATCCAGTGCCACCCCCTGCCATGAGCAGGGACACCTTCCACCAGCCCAGGTTGCTCCAAGCCCTGTCCAACCTGGCCTTGGACACTTCAGGGATGGGGCAGCCACAGCTTCTCTGCCCAACCTGTGCCATTGCTTCACTACCCTCTGAGTAAAGAATTTTTCCCTAAGATCTGATCTAACCCTGCCCTCTGTCAGTTTAAAACCAATCCCCCTTGTCCCCCCTCTGCCCTCTCCTCCCTTTTTACAGCCCCCCTTGGGGTGGGCAAAGGCTTCAATAAGGTCTCCCTGAAGCCTTATCTTCTCTCAGCCTGTCACTGAATGCTTTCACATCCAGGCTTAGAAAAAAATACCTACAGTTTCTATTATATAAACATCTGGGATTTCCCCTGAAGGTTTATGTTCCAGGTGAAGGGAGCTGCAGGTTTTGAGGGGCTTGAAAGTCATCTCTGTCCATGCACACCAGATCCCTGCTCTCTTCCTGGGCTGGGCCATTCTCTGGACTAACGCCTTCCTGGATTTACTGCTGGTGTTTAGTTCTGTGCGCTTGGGATTCCAGCTAAAAAATCACCCTCTTGTGCCATATGTGGAAAGTGGCTGCCTGCTGCCAAGGAGCTTTTCTTCACTCTCTTCAGAGATATATGGGTATCATTGCTTCAGGTTTGCAGGAGATGTCACCACCATCCTCCACTTGGCATCCAAGTGACTGTCCTTCAGCTGGCACTCTTCTTCAGCCCCTCTCTTGTCTCAAGAAGGCTTTTTTAAAGCTTCACATGATGTTTTCCTTCCTCTGCATGAAACCACAGTTGCTGTTTGTGCCGTGATTCTCTGCAGGGTTTTGTCGCGACGCTGATGACTGAAGACCTGATTCTTGAAGCAGCATTGGGGCTGCTAAAAAACTTGGGTGAAAGTTGCCTAAAGATGAACTTGCTTTTATTGAACATGATGCAGAGGATCTTTATGTATTTTCACTTGGTATTCCACATACTGTAGTGGTCACACTAGAAGAAAGCCAATCTTTCATCATCCTCAGGCAAAGATTTAATGGCAATAATGGCAAGCTCTGTGCAAAAGAAAGGAAAAATGTTTTTTTTGCTCTTTAGGGGTATTCTGTAAAGCAATGTCAGTGTAACTGAGCCTGCCAGACACTTTCCACTGTTTGCAGTTGCAGATGAGGCTTTGCCAACCTTCAGCTGTCCAGACTGAAGTTTCCACGTGGAGTGTCTGCCTCAACTTGCCATTTTGAGAAAACTGCAGCTGAAATGGATGAGGAGGTTTGGGGTGGTTTTTCTGCTTGGTTGGTTCTGGGGTTTTGGTGTTGTGTTTTTGTTTTTGGTTTTTTTTTTTTCTTGTTTGGGGTTTCTTTGTGTGGGTGTTGGTTGGTTTTTATTGTGAATTAAGCTAAAGAAAACATGTTTTTCCTCTCTTTGAATGTTCTGTTGAGCAGCTCAGGCATATCCTGCAAGAGGAGAGAAGGGGTTGGGGACTGTAAAGGTGGAATCAGGGAAACCAGGGGTGAGTGGGAAGGCTTTCTAAGCACTGCCCATGTTCACCTGCTGAGCTGAACCTTGTTGTTTGCATGTTTGCCCTCTGTGCAGGCTAGGAAATAGTTGCAAAGCCCACAGCTACCAGCAGCTGTTCACCCCTGCAGGCAAAGCAAACACAACTTTTGGGGGAGCTGAAAAGGTTCCTGGAGATGAAGCCCTGAACTGATGCTCAAAGGAGACCAGAAGGTTGCAAAGGCAGCTTTTAGGTTTATTTTCCTACTGGCTTCATTCAGTAGGAAGCCCCAGATTTGTTGTTTGGGTTTTTTTCTTTCCTTCTGAGATTTCCTGTACACCTGCCAAGCTACAAAGCGCTGTGCGGGCATCACTCAGCTGATCTTCCTGCTGAGCTTCTGTGAGAGGTGGTGGTGTTTGGTTTCATGCGTGGGGAGTTCTGGCTGTTAGTCTGGGGCTTTGACAAACCTAGTGCTTAATTTTTCAGGGAACTGGCCGTTTTAATGCTCTCCCCCAGTTTTGAGCCGGGCTCTGGCTGTGCTCACTTGTGTCTGCAGACACTCAGCACCTCTGTAAGTCAGAGAAAGGAAGGTGGCAGGAGCCATCTGGGAGCTTCTCCCATAAGTGTCACACGTTTTGCCCAGTTTCACATTTTGTAGCAGAGACAGAGATCTCACTTTTTGGGGTGGCATTTACCTGCTTTAAATATAACTGCGGTTCCTGCTGTTTCCAGCTCCACTATGCCACAAGCTTGGAGAGGGCTGCGATGAGTGGGGCAGGTAACACATGAAGCTGAGTAGAACATGATATTTTTAGGTTTGATTGTAAAGGAAAGTACCTTTAACCACTGCTGCTTGTGCTCTATCAGTCTGCTCTGAGCCCAGGAAGCAGCAGCAGAATTACTGAAACAAGGCGGGTTTGAGGTTAGTGGTGGTTTGTGAGCGAGGCTGGAGGGAGGTATCTGGATGTCAGGGTTGCACTTGATGTGTCTGCAAGGAGGAGCCCCAAAATCTTCCAGATTGTCAGGTCGTCTAAGATGATGGTGGGTTTTATGGTGCTTTTGTAAGAGAAAAGATCAGAGTTATAGAATGGTTTGGGTGGGAAGGGACCTTCAAGCCCATCCAGTGCCATCCCCTGCCATGGGCAGGGGCACCTCCCACTAGCCCAGGTTGCTCCACACCCCTTCCAGCCTGGCCTGGGACACTTCCACTTGAACAAAACAAGAGGAAACGGCATCAAGCTGCACCAGGGGACATTCAAGGAGACCCGAATATCAGGGAGAGGGTGGTCAGGCATTGGAAGGGGCTGCCCAGGGAGGTTTGGAGTGCCCAGCCCTGGAGCTGCCCAAGGCAGGAATGGCCGTGGCACTCAGTGCTCTGGGCTGGGGCACAGGGTGGGCTCCGTGGGCACAGGGTGGGCTCTGTGGGCACAGGGTGGGCTTGGTGATCTTGGAGATCTTTTCTATGTTTCTACGATGTCCTACCAAACCCTACTAAACTGTGGGGAGGGAGAGTGCCCAGAACAAAACTGAGGCTTTATTTGGTGTGAAACACTCCTGTGATTTGTGCCAAAGGAAGCCTCTGTAGAAGACTTTGGAGGTTGGGCATTAAGGGCTTGATGTGTTCACGAGGCAACGTTCAAGGCATTTGCCTTGGGAGCTGTGCCAAGTCGTGGTGGCAAATCATAAACTGAAGCAGAACTGGGGGTTGTTGGAGGAAGAAGTTGAGTTTGAAGTGAATGAAGGAGGAAGGCCCCCATCTCAATTTATCACCAACTTCCCTTATGCTTGGAAGAAACATGAAGCTGCTCAGCACATCTTGTACGAGAATGGGGATGACTAAAGTTGATACCACACCGAGAGACAAGGGAGTTACCAACGTAAACAAATGTCTAAACCCGAAGTGTTGGTAGGAGTATAAAACACTGTGTGGTAATTTTGAGCAAGGGCTTGTGGTTTGTGAGTTACTCATCTTGCCACGTGGCTTTTCCTTCGCATGCCTTAAATATTTGGGCAGCAGGAAGTGTGGTCAACTGAAAAGTTGCTGTGCTCTTTCTGCAGCACTTGGCATTGGCAGGTGTTACTTTTGTGCACAGAAACAGAATTCACACTTGCCTTGGGGTGTTGCTCCTAAACCTGCATCTTGCCAAGTGTCGGGGCAGAGCGGTGGAGGTGGGCACTGGCTGGGTCTGTTGTTACCATCCTCAGAAGAGGGGGTTTGCCACAGAATCCAGCCCCTCTGGTGGCTCAGTGTCTGGAGCTGTGCTGTTGGAAGGGAGGAGTGATTTTGTGAGGGGCAGACCCAAAAATCCAGCTGAATGTGAGGATGCAGCATGGAACGTTTGGCTGGGTCGGTGCCAGGGCTGTGAGTGTGCGCGGCCCTGGGAGGATGTGAAAGCTGTATTTCAGATGGGGCCCTTCTCTCTATTCATAGTTTGAACTTTTTTTTGGATGATGAGAATGGAGACATCTGTAAAAAGTAGTAAGTCCCCTTTCCTTCCAGAATAATGCTATTAGTTTTCCAGCTGTTGGCTAAGGCAGGTTTTCCTGTTGGAATAGCTTTTGTGCGATGTAACTCTAAAACAATATGGTTATGGTAACTGAAAATATTTCTTTGTCAGTTCTAGTTGTCAATCCAAATGTTTCTATTCATTGCTGCTTCTCATAGCAGCTGTTTGACTCTGAAAACCTTATGGAGTCTTCCAGTGAAGTGCAAGCTGCTAATAAAATGCAGTTTTGCCTAGGTTCTGTATTTTCTTTAACATACCATGTGCCTGATTTTCTTTTACCTTCACAGTGAAGTCTCACAATTCTGGAACATACTCTTGCTTTCCTTCAGAAGTCCCAGAGTCTTGAATACTGCAAAGACAAGCCCATAACATTCATTCATGTGGTTCTTGGCTACAGCCACCATCATATGGACTGTACCACATACCTGTCAGCTGACACCATTCTGTATTCATCAAATGTGCTTGGGATTTTTTTGTAGTTCTGCAGAGTTTAAAGATGAGCTTACTAGGCAGCTCTCTGATGTGTAATTACTCCAGACTGAATAGTATGTTCATCCAAAGATATGCAATTTATATACAGTAGTCAAGCAAAGAGTGTATGTTTAAAAAATAAGTTTTCCAGAGCACATTTGCAAGAAAACTGGGGCTGATGCATTCAAGAGGTATTTATTTTTATTTAAATAATAACTTTTTTTTTTAAGAACACACCATGTTTGCTACTGAAGCAGTTTTACGTCTGTGTCTTATGTGTTTCTTGACTACAATTCTGTGTTTTCTTTCAATTTCAAGACACAGGTTTTTACAAATTAGAGGAACCCTTGGAACTTAAGGGTTTAAAAAAGCATGTCAGCGTGTCTGCTCCATGTGGAAGCCAGGGCTGCCTTACCTCCTCTGACTTTCTTCCCATTGCTCTGTACTAGTTCTTCCTGCGTGAGATAAAATCTTCTGAAGCAAACCAAGCAGGTATTTGTCACCCATCCGAACAAAAATTGTAACTTAGAGTTTCCACTGGCATTTAGACTTTCAGCTTGGCTACAGAGGCTCTGGGCACCCGCCCTGGTGCTGGGGGTTGGTATCCAGCAGTCCTGGCAACACCAGGAGTTGTCTCACACCGGTGGAAGCAAAAATATTTCTCAGAAGTTTTCAGTGTGTGCTGTTCTCTGAGTGCCAGAGGTACTCCTGGAAGGGAAATAATTACAGTACAGGGACGTGGCCTCGTTACTGCTTCAGAAGAGGTTGTAAGAAGACTCTGGTCTCCTGGAGCGTGGGGTTTGTGGCTCTTGGCTACGCCACACGTCTCTCAGAGACAGTGCCTGCAAGCTGAACTGGAAACCAGAGTGTTAAAAGTAAGGCCTGTGTTTTGTTGTCCTGGCCTCAGAATTTCTGAGACTTGCAAAGAAAAACTGACTCCATTAAAACCCAAACTTTTGGAGCCAGAAGGTTCAACCTGACTGTCTTTTTTTTGAAGGTTTGGTCCATCTTTACTAGAAGAGCTCAGAGCAGAGCAGAGACCATAAGATGCACTTTTCCAATGCCGTCTCCTCAGGGTTTTTCACCGGAATTATAAACCACCCCTGAATTATATTGGTGGCTTTTGTGAGTACAGTTTTCCAGAACTCCCGGCCCGTTCTTGTTCTACCATCCTTTTCACTGCTCTGCTCTTTCATTAGCCAAGACTTAGCCTCACAGTTTGTATGAAGCTGCTGGGTTTATGCAAAACCTGTGGTGAAGCTGGTGGTGAAACTGTTGGCTCAGAAACGCTTGAAGGGGTAAACAGCAAAGAAATAGTGTCCCAAAGTACCAGAAAGTTTTGCTATTGCATGAGTAGCCTGTGGGCTGAGCAGCACCTCATTAGGAGAGACACGCTGTGTATGTACAGCAAAGGTCTTCAGGAGTAATTAAAAGGGCTAGCAAAGTCTCTGAAAGGCTATTGTGGATTCAGAAGCTCTTGAGGATGTTTTGAAGCCACACTGGATACTGTTAGGTGGGAAAATATTTCGTAGAAATTCTGGGCTCATCCCTCATTTCATCAGGCTGGTGCAGCCCATCAGCCCAACGGAAGATAGAAAGTGGATTTATGTGATTTTCCCTGCATTTGTTTCTCAGAAAGCCACAGGCTGACTTTAAGCCACACTCGAAGAATGCAAACACGGCTTGAAACACAGTTGTAGTCAGGAAATGCAGGCAGGCTTTGAAGGAATTCAGATTGGGATGAGACTCCAGGTGAGCTTTGCTCTGTTGGTGGCAGCATGTGGATCTTGGACACTTACATGGGCTCCTGGCAAAGTTTTGCAGAGCAGCCCTGCAGAGGCTGCAGCAAAAACCAGACCCTCTCACAGATTTGCTTTATCCTCTGCTCAAAGTGCAGTTGAGTAGACTGGACCTAAATATGTTTAAAGTCACATCACTGATGATTGCGTCTGCATTCACAAAATGAAAATGCAATCTGATAAACATTAATCTGACAGACAAAACTCCTGTCACACAAAAGCTGTTTTCTTCTATTCTGATCAGCATTTGCATGTTGCACTCTTAGGACTGTTTTAGTCTTGGTGTCCTGAATAAAGCATTTTGCAATACATGGAAAGATGAAGACTTTAAGTTTGGATACGGACAAGCAAAACAGAGGACCGTGACTCTTCTCCGAAAAGATACTCAGGTTGGATTGAGGGGAAGAACTGTCTGGAGACCCCTGATGGAAGAGCTAAAAAAAACCCCACCATAACCAATTGTACAGTGGCAAGAGGGAGGAGAGCAGACTGCTAAATGCACTAATTCAGAACGGATATAAAACCCAGCCTTAAATATACCTTCTGGTTATGTGTTGTCACAAGTCAAGGTATACGAGCATGACATTTTGGTGTGTCTGTCCATTGAGGTCCTGCTGAAGACCTCGAGAGGCACAGGTTGCTGTGAACCTGCAGGAGAGCTCTCACTGACCCATTTTCAAATGCATTCTGAGGAACAAATTTCCTCTTCTTAATAATAACCTGCCCAGCTGCTTTCCTGAGCCCAGAAGCTCACACGGTCCTACTGTACAAACACAGCGCTGGAAGAAGGTGGTTTTGATTTGGTTTTTCCTTTCAAGTCATGTCATGTTGTCACAAGCCCCTTCTGAGCATGAAAGATAAATGGAGAGGAAATGAGGCAACTTATCTTCTTGTTTTTTGCCCCAAAGGAAGGAGCCTTGAAAAATTGAGGCGGAAGAGCCGAGCAGCCAAAGAACCTCAGCACAAGTGTAGTGAGAGGGACGAGAGCTGAGAGCTGCTTCTTCCCGGGAAGTCTTCTTGGAAATGGGAAAACAAACACCAGCACTAACCCTATTGTGTTCTCAGCGATGCTTTTGTGAGTGTTTGAGGAACTGAGACTCGTCCAGGCGGAAGGAGAAGGATGTACAGCACTTGGCAGGCTGTCAAGTGCTGGATGTAACCCCCCTGAGCTTGATTTCACTGCGTGCAAGTGGACTTTGGTGACACCAAGGGCACAAAGGAGGTGAGGTGACTCTGAGACTCCACCTGCAGAGTTGTGTGTCACCCTTCCCCTCACACACCGGGCTGGGAATCGCAGTCAAACACTCGGGGCAGCTCCGGCTTTCTCTGATTTATGGTTAAAAATAGAAGTCTGAAACACAGAACAAATACTTCACAGTGTGCTGGAACAAAGGACCTTAGACCCCGGCATTTGCTCAAGAATGACTTTAAGATAAGGGTCTTCCTTTGTATGTGTCCTCTGTGCCATCTGCATCAAATTCTTTCTGAACACAGTTCTTCTTCTTCCCTTTTTCCTTAAATTCCTCTAACCTAGGACCTTGTGACCTGTGTGTGTTTCCTCCGCCTCTGGCGATGTGGATTGCTGGCACTGGCGGGTTGTAGGAAGAGCAGACCTGGGGAATGCAGAGGTAATCCTTCATCCTTGATACTGCTGAAGCTGCAGAGAGTTAAGGGGTGTTTGGATTTCTGCTTGACCTCTTTTCAGGGTAAAATTGCTGGAATACTCCTTGATTTCCTAGCAGAAGGTACACTTTTATTAGTCAGGTCCCAGCTTTAATCCAGAAGAATCAAAGGCAGCAGCTCTGCCAAGTAAGGAATGATTAATTAACAGGTCCTTTTAGCTTTGGGGAAAAAAACCCTCCAAAAACGTTCAAATCACTTTGTTTCCTTCTTTTACAGTACTTTGAGAATACTGGCATCTTGATTATGGCCTTGTTCAACTTTGGATGGAGGAAAACAGTGAAAAGTGGGCCACTGGCAGGTCTCCCACGTTGAGAGGTCCCAGGCAACTAGAGGACCATTTCCCATCTTCTGTTTGCATGTTCTCATTTATCTCCTTTTCATGCCCTTTTGCCTCATCTCTGCTTCTGCCCGTGGATTGTCCCTGGATCAAATTTAGCAGGGGCTTTTGGAGTCACCTCTGTGGTTTTGCGAGGGGAGGGGAGGGGAGACCTCCTGCCCTCTCTTGCACCAGTTCTGTTTCTTTGCCCCCATTTCACAGCTGGAAGGGAGCAAAAGGCTGTGACCTGACCTGGAGTGGGATGTTGGGACTGGAGCAGCCGCTGAGTAGAGTCCGTGTAAAGTGTGAGTGAGAGAACAAGCGCTGCCCCAGTGCAGGACTGAAGAGCGAGAGGGGACTCAGTCTCCATTTACAGCCGAGCATCAGTTCATCTTCCTCCTCTCATGCCAAACCTGCTGTGAAGCAGCCCAGATCCAGCTGGTGGATGCTCTGGTCCCACTTCTTGGTGTTTCTCCACTGACCTGAATTATAAAGCTGATCTGTTGCATCACAGAGCTGTGGTTTTCCTTCCCCATCTATAATATGCACAAAAACCCAGTCTTCTTCTTCTTGTTTTACACAGGGTTGGATGAGCAGACTTAGGTAATAATTATACATTTGTCTTCTAAGCTCTTTACCTGAATCGATGCTTTTTAGCAACTGTGTGAAGAAACCCTCCCGAGATGAGACACCAACCCTTCCTCCTGTCCCTTCTGCAGAATTAAAAATCCAGTGAACAGTGTGGTTTTTCTGGGAGACATTGTCATCCATGGAGAAGTAGAGAAGGCTTTGTTTCTAAAAAGAGAGACTTTAAGTTGCATTATTATAGACCCCTTAATGCTTGGCATTATTTCCTGCAAAGTGTGAATGCAATCCTTTTTTAATCCATTTATTTCTAAAGATTTAGCAAATGTGTTTAAGGATATAATCTTATTTTTCTGAATGTGAGAGCAGACTATCAGCAAGGAGAAAGTGTCTGGTTTGGCTTAGTGAAGGGTTAACCACAGCATAGTGCTGTGGAACATTTTTGTCCTGTAGGTTGTGCCAGCCTTGAACAGTTCCCACTGTAGCATCTTTATGGCCAACACAGTCCCCATGGCATCAGAAAGGGATCCCATTGTACCACCATGCCTTGCAACAACAAAGTACATGAGAGATTAGGGACATTTTGAAATGATGCTTCACTCAAATTTCTAAGTTTTATAAAGCAAGTCCTCCCATCTCTCCCCAGTGTTTTGCTGTGACAACAGTGAAATTGTCTTGTCATAGTCCAGTACTACAAAATTAAATTAGTGAGAGCCTGAAGCAAATGACTAAAAAGCCACTGCAAAGGAAATATTGTCCCATTTTCGTTGTTCAAGCTCAATATAAAGTGGGAGGTGGGGCAAGAAAATTCCTTGGAGTGTGAACTGCATTTTACATATTCCTCTTCCTGTAATACAAAGTTTTATTACAAGCTTTATATATATATATATATATATATATATATATTCCTTTTTAAAAGAGGAGAAAGAGAAATAAAATCGATTGTTGGTTTTTACGAAGAGTTGGCCCTTTGTCCCCCCCAAACAGGCTTGCAGAGCACCAAGGCAAGACGGTGTTGGCACAAGCAAAGAAAAGCAGATTAGATTGGAAAATGGACCCAGCTGACATATCTGGAACATGGGCATGGCCTTGGGCTTCAAATGTCTGAATGGTTCCAGTTGTTTGGTTTAAAATTTTTATTTACCCAGTTGGTGTTTCGGGGTCCAGAGTGGCAAGGAGGAGCTGAGGCTGAACGTGTTTCCTGCGATAAAATCAAGCGACGTGGTTGTGGTCTCGGGAAGCCTTCAGAATAAACATCCATGGTTTGGGACCTCTGATTGGTTTAGTTCAGAGATGAAGCTTGGGTTTTTACCCTTGCTTTGCACACAGGTTAGCAGAATCCTTTGGAAATCATGATATTTACTCCTTGGCAGTGCATGTAGGAGCCAAAAGAGAGTCAAACACCGTATGATTCTGTGAGAAAAAGTTGCACAAACCTGTGACCTGATGACACTTTCATTCTCTTCTTGTTACCCACGCGTAGCCCTCTCCATCTTGTGGGGTTTGTGAGTTTGTTGAAGAGAAAGGGAACAAAATATTAGCATGGGATAATGACCTTCTGCTACAGCGCTTAAAAAGTGATGCCTTGTGGGAAACATGGTACTCTGAGAAGTCCACCTGGGCTGTGACTCACCCTAGGCTGGTGCTGAAAGGACTTGGAATGCAACGGGAATAAAGGGAATTTAAGCCTAGGGTAAGGAAACCTCAGAATAAATGAGGCCCTGCATGGAAAGATATGTATGTGTACCCATAGCTATGTCCAATGTCATATAACCCTGTGATTAATTTTGTAATAGAGACATGCAGTATGGCATGGTTTGGCAAAGTAATTAAGAAAAGAGGAATTAGTAAAAATACCTATATTTTTATAGAGAGATATATCTGTATGAGCACATGCCAGGCATTGCACAGAATTAATTTTTTGAGAGGGAGTGTGTGTGTGTGTATATATATATGTATATATTTTATATATATATATATATATATCTAAAATCAGAAAAACCTTCCACTAGTATCACGAAGATGGTGGTTTCTTTTATCTGCACCTCCAGCTTGTCAATGTTCTTGTCAGTTTGCCTTGGGGATGGTTGGGCAGTGAAGTAACTGGCTGCAAGGCCTGTCAGCTGAAAGGGAGGGAGGAGGGATTGTGTCATCCTGATTTAAAGGGTGATGCAGCATTGGCTCACGCTTTTGGAAAGCTGTTTCAATGTTCCCAAGAAACATTTATGTGTGACCTACTGCGACTGGATTGCAGAAAGCTGCTCAAGACATGCCTGGTGTCTGCGTCCTCATTAGTGGCTCAGCTTGTGGCTCAGCGAGTTAAAAACCCCTAAAACTTGAAAACCACTGACCATCACCAAATGTCCTGCCTACAGAGCACAGTTTAGCTCCTTGTGACCCCCAGGAACTAGATTGGGTTCATCTGTTCTATTAAATCCCTAGTTCTTCTGGTGCTATGAAAGAAGCTTATAAATAAAGTACTGGCAGCCCTTATTCTAGTTGAATTTGACCATGGGTACCTGTTTGTAGCCAGAATGTTGCTGCCTCTCACCCCGTGACCCATAGAGGATACATGTCAGCGGCCCTTGGGACAAGCTTATCTGACACGGTGTTAATCAAACCCTGGGCTGGCACTGGGCTTGCTTCAGCTTGATTAACCCCAAGCTTTGCCTTTATGTAATTCATGGTTATTAGGGCTTTTTTAACCTGGCAGAACAGCGAAGGCAACTCGTGAAATCTCCCTTCTCCTGTAAATAATGATTTGGCAGCAGGAGCCTTGCAGGGCTGGTGGTCACTGTTTGAGAGAGGAGTGTCTGATCCCACTGGTCACAATTCAGGCACTCTAAGCTTGAAATGTCACTCCTTCCCGCTGTTTTTCCTGTCCCCTGCTCCACACCCACATGTTTGGGAGGGTCAGAGCACTGCCAGCGGCTTCCTGATGTTGCTGCCTCTCCCTTCTGCTTGTGCAGGACCCATCTCGGTCTGGAGAGGCTGTGCCTCCTGCTCCCCCAGCACGAGAGGTGACACGTGTGGGAGGAGGGATGAAGAAGTCGGGGACATCCCAGGGCTGGCAGGAGTGCACGTGCTGAAGGAGGGGGATGTACCTGATGGAGGCTGCTCCTCCATTCCAGGTGGGCAAGGGTCTGTGCCACCCCAGCTCGGCAATTGTGGGTGGATATTATATCCATTTCCCCAGCAATTTCCATCCTAACTGCAAC
Source organism: Acropternis orthonyx (assembly GCA_035583155.1). Taxonomy (NCBI): domain Eukaryota; kingdom Metazoa; phylum Chordata; class Aves; order Passeriformes; family Rhinocryptidae; genus Acropternis; species Acropternis orthonyx. The sequence goes on along the minus strand of JAWWEU010000005.1, from coordinate 24,595,343 downwards.
TGATCTTAAATAAAACTCCCTGGCAACCTGTGGTGCAGTTGGAGGGACTCACACACTTCTTGTGGAGGATGCAGCGTGGAAAGAACGTGGCTGCAATGGGGATGTCCTCCAGGGAGCTCCAGGTTATAGCAGACCCCGGGGAACACCTGGAAGATGTGCCATTAGGATAATGATGGTTAACCACAGGTCAGGGGTGTGGTAGTCCCGGCTCTGCATTTCCTAAGAATTTTCTTGATCCCAGTCTGAAAGGGAAATGGGAAAGAAAATCTGACTGTACCACTGTCTCTGAGTTTCACCCAAGTCTGTGTTTCTGCAGGATCAGTGCTCTGCATTTAGGTCTGCATTTTTTAATAATCAGACAGTATTCAAAATTAATTGTAAATAGCAAGTTCCATTGTTAAATCACAAGCTATTCGTCAGAAAACAAGCTATATTTTTAGAGTGCACGAGGTCTGTCTCGCTTAGGTCTGTCTGCTTCCTCTGAAGTATGAGATGCTCCTGAAGTTGCCTGAGAGGAACTTTACAGGCATATAAACCTTTGGAATCTGTGGGATAATTGTCCATCTCGGTATAAAATCCAGCCTCATTTAGCAGAGCACTTGAGGAAGAGCAAAGCACTTGGGTACAATTGCAGAAAGGAAGATCTGCAAGGCTGGAATGGAGCCTGTTATTTTTGGCACCTCCTTTACCACGGATCAAGTTTACATGAACTTACAAATGTGTTTGTTTGGCTTTCTGTGAGAGAGAAGCTTTGCTTCTGGAGGAGCACAAGTTTCACACCCTTGAACTCAGCTGACAAACTCGCAAAAAAATCTGGTTTTTTTTCACAAGACAGCACCGATTTCTTCCTACAGAGAGGATGGACTGAGCACCCAAGGAGTGCTTACATTCTGAGTCATAACCAGGGCATGATCCAGGCTGTGATGGGTGTCACCCTCTCCTGTGCACCGAGTTTGGGGTGAGGGAAAGGAATTTTACCAGGATAACTCACTGGCTGTGTTGCAAAAGGATGATTTGGGTGCATGTTAGTTACAGCACTACAGGTTTTTGATAAGAGTAATCTCCATTAATATAAAACAAGGCTGAGAGTAAATAATTGGTTTCAGTATTTTAGCAGGTGCCACCCACACAGTGGCTCCACTGGGGAGCTTGGTTTGGCTGAGTGCAAACCAACCAAGAGAGGTGATCCAGCCAAATCAGAACCTGCATTCACGTCCCTCGTCCTTTTTTTGTCACAACAGCTATTAAGACATGACCCACAAGTAATTGAAAAACTGTGTCTGTAAACAAAGATCAAACTTTTGAGCTCTGCTTTCAACCATGGAGAGAGCAGTTTTTATTGCCTCCCTGGACTTGGAGGGTGCAGTCTGGGAGGACTTGGATTTCGACACTTTCTGGATGGTATTGTAAGGACTTCACAAGAAAGGGGCTGCAGGAGAGAGGGAATCACTGGCAATTCCAAGGGCATTGTTACGTGTCCCAGAGCACTGGGAGGTGGTGGGCACTGTCAGGATAGGCCAGGGAGGATTGCTTTCACAGCTGATCCACAGGGCTCAGGTAGAGCATCCACAGCCTTAGATGTTTACCTCAATCAAACCTGTTTATCTCGGACTTGGGGTGAAATGAAGTCAGCCCATGAGCTGAACACTGACGTGATTTTGTTAACTCATATTGCTGCTGCCTTGAGGGGCTGTGAGAATAGGATTCTGGATATAGATAGAAAGATGGATGGGGGGATGGATGGATGGGGGGATAGTAGTAATTTCAAAGCTTGGTAGTGAATTTGCTGAATAACATTCAGGCACACAGTAAAGTTTATAGTTTATCCTCTAAAGCACATCCCCAGCTGTGGGTTCCATGCTGGCTGCTGAAGCACCCTGTGGGTATGGTCAGCTGGTCATTTTACATGGATTTCTGACAGCTTTGTTTGTGACTTGGTGGAAGAAAACAAAGGCAAAGTGATTTGTTCCTGTTCTGCCTCCCTGCTTCACTTGTCTGAAGTGCTGGGTGTACTGCCATGCAGCACACACAATGGTATTTCTTTTAGGTTTTATTTTGTCTAGGATTTGCTTCAATATGGCAAATCATCTACTTTCTTGCAATTCCTGTCCCCTGGGGCATGAAGTGTGTTTTCCAATGGGCATAAATAGTTTAAGAATATATATCCCCCAGACCTCCCAAGGAATTTGTATCACTGGTCATGGTGCTTTTTTGAAAACCCCTTCCAAAAAGTGCTGAGCGTAAGCAATTGTGCTGTGAAGAGGAAGGGTCTTGATCATCTTGCTGCTCTTGGAAGCGTCATCTTACTACCAAACACCTATATTTAAGTGAAATAATAACTTTTGAGGAAAGTCCTTACTTCTTTCCATTGTTAGCTTCCAAATGGCTCAGATCTGGTGAGTGTGGGCAATCCCTGTCCTGTATGCCAGACAAGGTGCTAATGTTGTCTGACCTTTTTTCCCGAATTTTCCTGACCTTCATTTGTCCTGGCCACTTGGCAAGATGTTGTTGAGAGCAGAGAAGTGTGGCAGGGTGAGCTATTTGGGCTGCAGGTGGCTGTGCCACCAGCCTGGAAGCCAGTGGCTAGACCAGCAGGAGTTCCTGAGAGCACTTACCAAAGTCTGCCTTTGCTTCTTAAAGTTATATTTCCGTTTATTTCAGTAAAGGTGGTGAAACCCACACTAAAAAGTGCTGTCTTTGAGGCCATGCTGTATGTCTGATGGCTTGGCAGTTCTGTACAAGTGCCCAGCACGGCGTCACACAGCTAAGAAGGTCAAAAGCAGTGGAAAAGCAAGAAGAAACAAATCTGCGGGCTGATTGCTGATTGCCAGTGGGACAAATGGTAGATGTTCCTTGTTTCTCAGATGTTCCTTGTTTCTGACATTTGTTTTTATCTTAAAAGACGTATCATTACTTGTGCTCAAGTTTAGTGGTCAGATGCGAGGGCAGTTCTGCAGAGCAGGAGATGCATCCTGAAGCAGCAGCAAGTTGTTCTGCAACAGGATCTAAACCCTTAACAAAGGGGGAGTGATTCCTCGGCATGTTAATTTAACAGAAATCCTTCCACCTCCATCACCGTTGTCTTTCCCTGCTGGTGATTCCAGTTCATGGAATCACAGAATGCCCCGAGCTGGAAGGGAACCACAGGGATGACTGAGGCCAACTCCTGGCCCTGCAAGGACGCGCAGGTTGCATGCAGGCTTCTCCTGGAGCTGGTCAAACTCCACGTTGTCCTAGGATAACCATCCCAGCTGCTGGGATTCAGATGCCCTTGGTACGGGCTGGAGCTGTGCCGTGGCCAGGCCAGCCGAGCAGGAAGGTTGGCCTTGCTCCATGTAAACAGCTCTGACTAAGCGAGCCACACTAAATTTGGAAAAGAATTAGGGAAACTCATTTTTCAACTGCCCTGGAGTATTTTATCTCCAGTTGCTCCTTGTTATCGTTTCATGGGAAGAGTTTCTGTTACTCACGACTGTTTCCATCATGTTTATTTTCAGATAGCATATTTTTATCTTCTGTAAACCAAGAGAGTTTAAAAATCCATTGGCAAACAATGGATCAAGGGTCCCTCCACTTCTTTCCCCGCCACAGGTAGTGCTGAGATGGCTGTCGAGTCAGCTCCTCCTGTGGTGCCACTCACAATCTCTTGAAACAAACTTGTCTTCTAATTTTAAGACAGGGGAGTATTTTTAATGCAGAGATCCTTTGCAAAGCTTGGGAAAAAAGGCCTGAAACGTTTGCTCCTCGATTCATGTTTTGGTTGAATGTAAATATAGGCTGCACATAAAAATGACATCAACGCCATGTATTTCACATGTATGTTACGAATTGCATAGTTCCTTTCTCGTTAGTCATCGTCCTTCAAGCTGATCTAAGCACTGTTGACAGTGAAGACTCACATTTCTGAGGCCGTTTAGCCATAACTGAAAGACTTTTGCAAAAATTACGGATATTTCCTGTGATTGTTGGGAGTTTTTTCCCAACACCAGAATTCTGTTCTTTGTCCTGCTTCCTCTACAGGTTTTTACTACAGGATGCAGGCAGTAGTCAAATGAGGTCCAGTGTCCCAGAGCCCTCTGGTAACAGAGGCCACTACAAACTGGAAAAGAAAAAGCCACGGTGGAAAACAGGGGCAAACCCTGAGCAGGAAACTCCGCTGTGGCTGGGGCCAACAAGATCCTCCTGCTGGCTCCAACCAGAGGGGAAAAAATGCTATAAAGAAAGTTTTGGGAAGCTTTGTCCTTATTTGGAGAAGTTTATGCCTCTGCCCAAAGCAGGCTGGTTTTCAATGGGCTGGGATTTTCTGGTTCAGCAACACCATATCCTGCTATTATACCCAAGCACATCCTGTAATCAGTAGGTCTCCAAAAATCTGTCAGAAAACCGAAGGTTTGGAGTCCAGATTGTCACCCGGTGCTGTCCCACAGGTAAATCTGTGAAAACCCCCCTGACTTCCCTAAGTGAGAAGTGGCTCAGCCTCCTGCCATCCCCCCAGCCGTCCCCTGGAGGTGCCTGGGCAGGGGCGCGGGGGCAGCGGGTTTGTCTCCCGTCGGGGCCTTGATTGGAATGGAGCAGGAGTGGGGCAAAAAGGGCTGCCAGATCAGTGGAAGGCAGCGATCCTGTTGATGGCTGAGGAGGAGAAGGCTCGAGGTCACCCCTCTGAGCTGGTTACCCGGGAGTAGCTGGAATGAAAGGCTGTGTCCGTACTGTAGCTTTTTGTTTTGCATGCACATCCATGCCAGGAAATTACAGAATAAGTCATAGAATCCCATTTGGGTTGGAAGGGACCTCAAAGCCCACCCAGTGCCAACCCCTGCCATGGGCAGGGACACCTCCCACCGGCCCAGGTTGCTCCAAGCCCCGTCCAGCCTGGCCTGGGACACTCCCAGGGATGGGGCAGCCACAGCTTCTCTGGGCA
>JAWWEU010000005.1:24570182-24590325 GCA_035583155.1 Acropternis orthonyx | reverse complement strand
CCAGCCTGGCCTGGGACACTCCCAGGGATGGGGCAGCCACAGCTTCTCTGGGCAGTAATCTCCGGAATAATAAAAAAACGTGGCTCTCTGAATTGATGAAATTACCTCTAACAGCCAAGTAATGTCCCACATGAGGAACAAATCAGAGCTGGACCCGAAATAAGCACCTTATAAAATCTGTTGCCATTGCCCATCTCTGTGAAGTCCTTAGCAAACTAACCAGTTTTCCATGGCAGTCTCAGCCACACATATTTGGAGATTTAAAATGGAAATTGGTAGCCAGATGTGATAAATTTTGGACCATGGCATCCTGTGTACCTTCTCCCATAAAATTCCATGCACTCGTTCTGGTATCATTCATGGCTTTTCTACTTTTTTAAACCATATTTAAAATTATTTAAGATGCAAGAAGACATGAACATTCTGGGAACTGCACTGGCATTTGAAGCCCCTTTTTTGGTGAGAAATGGCAATAAAACCAGTAGTACTCCAGGAAGTTTTGCATGATTAATGGGAATGGGAATTTTGAAAATGTCAGAATTACTTGAGATGTGAAATTATGTTGGTCTGTTGTATGGTCAGAAAAAGCCCTTTGGCATGGAGCTTCTTAATACCAAGAAGAAAGGGATCTCTGCAGTATCCGGGATGTTTGGGATGCTCTCTAGATCATAGTCCAAGGTCTCGTTTTTGCATTACCACAGACTCTTTTGACTCCCATATATGCACATGCCTTTAACTTTTTGCCTTTGCTTCTCTGTCTGCAAAGCATCATTTTTTCTTGGCTAGGGTTAATGAGTTAATTACTTGTAAATCATTTTAAGATTCTCAGGATCAAGACTGTCAGTGTGTTTATTGCTGATGCTGTTTCTGATGAGATCTTGATCGTAGGGAGGCAGTACAAGGTTAGTGTTTATTGCAGGATGGCTGAGTGACTGTTTACATTAAAACCAAGCTGAGACTGCAGCACCCAAGCCTAGAAAAATCCTTTGCAGAGCTTTGAGTCAGCTTTAAAATCTCACTGAGTGGTGAAATCAGCTGCTATCGCCAAGCATTAGCCAGCATCACTGGGTTTTCTTTGAAAACCCTGCCAGCTTCCAAACATCCAGGGCTCTGTGGCAGCATGTCTCAGGGAGAGGCACGCTGCATCTTTCCTTGGACAAATGGACTTGGGGTATGTTCTACTCACTCTTAGAAGGAAAAACGTTGTCCTAAATCTAGTGTTTTTCTGGACAAATTTCCTCCGGATGCATCTCTGAGGGTTTCCTGATCTGTGCCGCAAGAGGTCCTTGATATGCTTGGTATTTTCATGAAATCATGGAATGGTTTGGGTCGGAAGGGACCCCAAAGCCCATCCAGTGCCACCCCCTGCCATGGGCAGGGACACCTCCCACCAACCCAGGTTGCTCCAAGCCCCGTCCAACCTGGCCTGGGACACTCCCAGGGATGGGGCAGCCACAGCTTCTCTGGGCACCCTGTGCCAGGGCCTGCACACCCTCCCAGGGAAGGATTCCTTCCCAGTATCCCATCTAACCCTGCCCTCTGGCAGCGGGAAGCCATTCCCCCTTGTCCTGTCCTTCCATGCCCTTGTCCAAAGTCTCTCTCCATTGCTCTTGCAGGCTCCCTTCACCTACTGGAAAGCCACAATTGGGTCATCCCAAAGCTTCTCCTTTCCAAAGAGAAGACTTTTGGGTCTCTGGCGATAAGTGCTTCGGTTCTGCATTACAGTTTGTGAAGCCACAGACATGAAATACAATGAAATCTCTATTTCTGCCTCAGGAAAAACAGAGGCCATCATCAAGAACTTCAGCCCTCACTACCGACGCCAGTACGCCGTGGCTTTCTGCAGGCACGTGCAGGATGAGCTGGAGCAGCACCGCGACTCCCAGTCCCGCTTCCTGAAAACCAAGGTAGGGCGCACGGAAGCCCTTGCCCGTCCTCGAGCTGCCACAGCGCCCTGCTCCCCTGCGTGGAATAACGAATGCATTACCCATTTAAATCACACATTTAGCAGTTGCAATGTGTGAAAAATGCGAGCTGGAAGTGTATCAGGCGCTGCCTGGGCTTGGTTTTCTTGTTCTTCCCAGTGTTCCATGCCCTCAAGTGGCGTCAACGGGTGGCACGGATACTTAAAGCTTCTGAAAACCAACCCAAAGTATATTTTTAAAGTTATCTAAATATTTCTACATAGACAAACACAGTACAGGAGTGTCCTTTCAGCTCCTACAGTGGATAGCTGAAAACATAATACATGTGTCTCTAGGGCATTTTACACATGTATTTTCTTATCTATAACCCAAATTACTTAACAGTTTGCACATGGAGATGTTGGATTTTGTTCACTTAGTTTGAGATGGAAAAGTTACATTTGGGTGCAGGTTTCAAGTTTTATTTTTGAAAACTCATCTTTGTTTTGGTCTTGTTTAGTTTTTTATTGCAGCATTAGGAGAACCGTGACACAAATTTCTGGTACAGAGAGTTGGTCACTTGGACAAAGCTGTTTGCTTCCTTCGGATTGCCAGGTTCTGCAAAATCTGGGGACAGAGATCACAGATACAGGAAAGAGATTTTTGTAGGAACCCTAATTGATCCTTTCATCGGTGGCTCAGAGTTCCATAAAGAAGATGGGAAAAGTTCCCTCTGTGGAGCGAGCTATGGGAAGCTGGTTTCTATTAGAGGAGGGACAAAAGCCTCTTTATTAGAGGAAAATGTAGAGAGCCAGCCTTCAAGGACACAAGTCTAAATTATCTGGCCATATGGGAAATCATGAATTTCCAATTCTTTTGAAGTGAGTCGGCTAAAGCACTGAGGTGGGATGTAAGAGGTGGGATGATAGAAGAGGTGGGATGAGAGAAGAGCCGTGTCTTTCAGAAAGATGTGTATCAGTTACTAGAGCACAAATGCAACAGTGCTACAAAGAAATGGGAAAATTTTATAATAAAACTCTTTGCTGCATCAATGAAATGTTTTTAGGATACAGTGGAAAATGGGAGTTGGTGAACTACATGTCATCTTTTAGAGGTCCCTTTCCACCCAAACCATTCCAGGATTCTCTGATCTTGCAGTCAGCATGCCAGCTGTGAAAGAATAAGATCTCTGAGAAATCTGGTGGTACTTTTGGAAGGCAGAGCTCTTCTGCTGCCTCCTCACCTCAGACTACAAGAGTTTACTTGTGAATGTAATATGTACTGAATCAGAGAGATGTTTGTGACTCCAGACTGCATTTGAGACTCAAAAGCCCTCAGAGCAGCCTTATGGAAATGTAGAAATAAAAGCTTCAGAGTGGCCAGTAGTGCAGAGTAATCACAAACTGTCCTTGCAGCCCCCAGGGGAAGGTGGGACAGTCTTGTACGAAGCAGAGCTGCTGCATTTCGCCGAGGACCTGAAGAAGTGGAAGGACAGATACGTCGTTGTCAAAGCCGACTGCACTGTGGATTGCTTTGAGACCAGGGAGGTCAGTGCTTCTTCCCTGGCTCTTCTTGTCCACTCCCAAGTGCCTGATAGCAGCTGGGTTTGCTGCTGCTGCCACCTTTCCTTCAGCAATACTGCATGAAACCTTGTCCTCTTCAAAGCGGCTCCAGCCTTGCTCAGGGAAAAACCTTGGCCACCCATGTTTGCAAGAGCTAGCGAATCATTCTAACAGCACCTGGAGCCTTCCTTTGCCTGTCCCAGAACGCTTCTTACCTGTGTGGCACTGTCACACATCCCTGTGCTCCCGCAGTTGGATTTTAGGTAGCAGTTTTTTGGTGGCTTTCAGTTTGACTGCAGCGACGCTTTTCATGTGGCAGCTGCCGTAGTCAAACTGGTCTTGGCTGACAAATCAAAGGGGGCTCAGGAGCAAATCCCATCCTTTCTCCCTCCCTTCCATCCCTGACTCTTCCCCACATCAGATAAGCACTGAGAGGGTATTTTCAAACATGTTTTTTATATTTAACTGTATTTTAGATTTGATGTACCTGGGGAACATATCCAAAATTCAGCCTGACAAAAAGATTTTCGCTTTGGGGAATATCCCCATGCATGAAAATCGTAGAATATCCTGAGTTGGAAGGGACCCTCCAGGATCACTGAGAACAATTCCTGGCTTTGTCAATGAGTTGCGTATTTTGTTTTCCCTCTCCTTAAATCCCTATTTGATGATACTCCCTCTTTCTTGATTTTCCAGGCCTATCAGAAAGGAGCCAGCCCTAAATATCACGTTGTTCCTGCAGGAGGCAAAGTCCTGACTTCCGAAGAAGATTACAATTTGCTGTCGGATAAACATTTTCCAGATCCTGTTGGTAAGCCCTGCTCAAAGCAGAACTGCAGGTCTGTTCCTTACTCTGTTCCCTCTTCGGGAAGGCTCCCAGGCTCCACATTAAAACAGGGCAGCAGGAGATGCCCACAGCCCCTTGACTTTCCCAAGCCAAAGAACAGCTCCAGAGTGGATGAACACAGAAGATGCTCTAAGCTGACATTCAGAGAAATGAATTTTTTTCCCAGCATCCCGGCACAAAGCCACTGGAAGCTGATCAGGAGCAGGAACCACACTACCATTGTTCCTGGGCTTTGTTAATATTCCTGGTTTATTTGTTTCCATTTTTAGATGCCAGCTGCCTGTGTTGACTCACAGTTGATAATAAGTCCCACAGAGGGGGCAGGAAGGGTTGCTGTTGCTGAGTTTGTTGTTTCTGGGACGGGAACTGCTGTGGTCCTGCCTGCCCCCACTCCACAGAGATGGAAAAAATTCAGGCTTTAAGGGAGCAGATCTCATGTTGCAGAGTCATATTTGGAAAATGGAATGCCACATAATGAAAGGGATAAGGGTAACATGAAGACAAGGATTTATTTTTAAAGTCCTGTCTTATCCTACTTAAAGTTATGACTGTTGGGAGGTGCCCCCTTACACCTTTTCCCGAGGCATAGCGGCGACAGATGGGCTCGCAGCTGTCCCCTCTGTGCCACCACAACTCCATAGCAGTTGGAATTGAGCAATGTGGCTGTTTGGGGGCTTCCCATGGCTCTCCCTTCGAAAAAAGAGGGGCTCAGTTAGACTTTTATGCCCCTTGTCCCCTTCTGTGCGATGCTGAAGACCCTCCGAGAGGACCCTGTTGTGTCTGGGCTCTCAAAGCATGGCAGTGACCCAAGGTTGGATTTGGTCACCCCTAAACATGTTGTCCAGCATCCCCTGTGTGCTGGGACTCAGGGCAGGTGGGAACTGGGGGTACTGAGTGCTTTCTTTGCTTCACCTATGAGGGCTTGCAGTGACAGTTCTTAGGTGCAGGTGTGTGTGGGTACCCTGGAGCCAAGGAAAGCACTGCCGTGCTGACAGTTTAGTGCAGTTTGTTTCTCTGGGAAAGCCCATAAGCTCCTATATGGTGTTTATGTGGAAGAGGCCACAGCTGCCCACTCACCTACTTACTTGCCATGAAGGCATTTCCCCGGCAGCTACAATCCAGCGAAACAGTGTCTTTGAAATTTTACCAAAAGCGTGCAGTTTTTGGCCACGTTGGACACAAAGCAGGGGGCCATCAAGTTGCTGTGGTGTAACACAGAGAGGTGGTTGGTGCCTGGTGAGTGTGCCCGTCCCGCCCATGTCCCCCTTGCTCTCCGTGTCCAATCGCTCGCATCAGGAAGGAGACTTGATTTTTTCATGTCTCATTGCTTCCCTCTAGCAAAGGTCGAGAAAAAAGGCAGCCACCCCAAGAGATCTGCAGCTTTCAAGTGGAGGTGTGTTTCTTGTGCAGGGTTGGGCGAGAAGGAGGCGGCCGCGGCCTTGGTGCAGCCCCCGCGGGAGTTCCCGGTGTACCTGTGGCAGCCCTTTGCTCGGCACAGCTACTACTGCTGCCCGGAGCCGGGGGCACAGAGGGCGTTCAGCGCCGCCCTGGGGGACTGCGTGAGACACGCCAGCCACGGTGAGTGCCCACAGCGCCCGGCGGTGCTGCCCGGAGCAGGGAGCCAGCCTCATCCTGCTGCTCCCTTTGCTGGGAGCAGAGGCAGGAGGGACTGGAGCTGCAATGAAGAGAGCTTGGGGAGAAAACGGGAAGCGCTCTGGAAGTTGCATTCCTCTCTCTGAGTCTCTCTATATCCAGTATGATGATACTAAACTGTAAGAGATGTTTACTCTACATGGCACACCTGTGTTTGCAGTCAATTGATCACACAGAATCATAAATCATAGAATGCCCTGTGTTGGGAGGGACCCACAAGGATCATCGAGCCCAACTCATGGTCTGTACAGGACACCCCAACAATCCCACCCTGTCCATATAGGAGACCAAGTTGTACAACGTGGAGGGAGTGTAGTCTCCCAGGACATTCCTGTGGTGTTACACGTGTCACTTGTGGTCATCCAGCCTTTCTGCAGGTGTTTGATGGCAGCTCCAGCCCCAGCCACAGTTAAGCCTTGCAATGGTGTGTAAGACACAGTGTTGATTGCCTGCACAAAGATAAGTTTTAAGTCTCACTTTCTGAGTATGTTTGACTAGAGAAAATTAAAAAAAAACCCAAAGCTGTGACTTGCTAGGCTTATAAAAACAACCTTGCTCCTGTGAAATTGGAAGACCATTTGTGAGAGCTGGAACCTTCAGAAAAAGAAATGCTTCCCTGCTTTTCAGCTGCCCGGGTTCCTGCACTGGTCTCCAGGCTCTTCCATGCCTTTAGTGTCGCTTTTGAGTCCCATCTGGTCCTGCTGCCCTTGGTGGGAGATGGCAACAAGAGAAACTTCTTCAGCAGCCTCAGCTACTTGGGCCTGAAGCCTGTGCTTGTAGATAAATGACTTATGAGTGCAGTGTGTGAACAGCCCCTTTTACTTACAGAATTGGCTCCCAGCACATCTCTTTTAGCTGTCACTGTAGTGTCCTGGCCACCAGCCTCACCACATTGCCCTCAAACAGCTGTCTCCCACTGTCCTCCCCGGATCCTTCTTGGCTGCCATCGCCTTTCCCTTGTCTCCACTGCCATAGGCATTCCTGATCTCCTTTAGGACTCCATTCCCATGATGAAAACACGGAGGAGTGTGTTTCTGGATGGTTTCCTAAGATGTGTGTGGTGCTCAGGTGTGGCTGGTGGCAGGTGCTTCTTCTCAGGGTTCCTGGTCCCGATGCTGTCCAGGTGGTGTCACTCCCCTGACATTGCATGGTCGCCCTCCCCAGCTCCTGTCCAGGCCATGCTGGAGGTGGTGAGACACAGTGTGTCCTCGTGGCCCTGCCAGCCTCGTGCTGTGCAGAGAGAGCAGCTCCTGTGCAGGTGTGGGGAGGCTGAGGGCTGGAACACCCAGCCAGGCAAACCCTCAGTCCTGGGGACTGCAGAGACTGGTTCCTGGCTGGATTAACAGACACTGGAGGCAGCAGCTGGAAGGGAACAGGCCTTCACTTGGCACTTGCAAGTAGGTTGAGCATCAGTGAATATTCTCTGTATAGCTGCTGGAGGAACCCGAATGCCCACAGCATGCCTGAGGGCAAAGCCTGGCTCTGTGGATTTCAGTTCTGGTGAGCCTGGTTTTAGCTGTGGCAGTTGTACAGGATGAAAGTCCTCTGGACTTTAATCCTCACTAAGGCTTGGTAAAGAGATGGGGACACAATCAAGTTTTCCTGGCACTCGATGACTTGAAGCCTGTTCATTAGGTTTTTGGTTGGGGGTTTTCATTTCTCTCCTGGATTAAGTGTAACAGGCTTGACAAAGCTTTTGGCAGACTGGTTTTTCCCTTAAAGTTCAGCACATCACTCTAGGGGCTAATCCTGAATTCTGAATTGGCAAAAGCTGGGTTTAGATGACCTAATAGGTCTTTTCCATCTCCAGAGCTTGCGAGTCTGCACTTTATTGTATTTCATATGGCTCAGCTATTGCTCATTTATGCATCTGTTCCAGCATTTATCCCTCTCAGCTTTTCCTGTGGCCAAGTTTTTATCTGGCAGAAGATGCTTAGTGACACCCCAGTGCCTTCCTCAAGGCTCATCCTCTCTGCCTCATTATTTCTGTCCAACAGGGGGATTAAGAGATAAAGACAGTCTGGATTAGGACCTACTGTTACACCAGGAAAAGGGTTTTAACAGCTAATAGGAAAACAAGAGCCCATTTTTTTTTTGATTTCTTGGAGTTATAACATCTCCTGGAGACTTAGGTCCTGCAAGCAGAAAAATGATCACTGAGAAGCACCCCAGTAACCTGAACTCTGCCCTGGAAGTGAGCTTCTTTTTCCAAGGACTTCATCTTTACTTATATTCATTCTCACATGACTGAAAAACATTAGTAATATTTTTTAAAGCCTTATTTGCAAACAATTCTGCTGACAAAAATCAGGCGTCCGAACAATCTGACAGAGTTACAGGCACGTGCAGCAATACAATGGGTAGTGAGAATTGTGATATAAAATTTGGCTGTGTTGTTTTGTTAAATAACGTTGAGAGAAGAAATGTGAAGAACTCTTCGAGTTCAATCGTGGAATATAATTTAGTGGGATAAGGAGAGCTGGCCAAGGCAACACTCAACCCATCTCTTCTAAAAGTGGAGTTCACTTTTGCCCGTGGAGATTTGGCAAGGGCAGGAAAAAAGACAGATGTAATGTGTGATCAGAAGGTGCCTTTCCGTCCTTGCTCTGGTCTGCCACTCCTGGAAAGGACCGAGTCGCACTGGGCTTTAGCCCGAGGCTGGGAGGAGTTTTTGGGCACCGCTGTTTTCTCCCAGCCAGCAGAGTTGCTGTCCCGCAGAGCAGAGCTGCAGTGACTCAGCCTGTGGTCCTGAGCTGGGACCCGCCCTGGCATTCAGCTCTTTCCTCTCTTTGGAGTCCCTCTGGTATAAATAACCAGCCCAGCCTGTGTTTCTGGGATTTCTGGTCAGAACAAAAGCGTTTGGATTCAGAGAGCTCCGCTTGGAAATGTGATTCAGATGTATGGATGGCGTGTTGTCATGTCATTCCCCTCCCAATTCTCCTGCTGTGTTGTCCTTTATACTCACTGATGAGGGCTTGGCAGTTTGAGGAGACAATGATTTCCTTCATTATTCATGGAATATGTAGATCAAAGGCTCTTTAATCTGTGATTAAGGGCTAATTAATGAAAACTCAAGTGCCCATGGAGCAGCTGAGGAACCCCAACAAACTGATGGGTGCAGGGGGGACCCCGGCCCCGCTGCCCCAGCGCTCAGAGGAGGGGGCTGGACAGGGGCACTGTTCACTGCTGCTTCCAGGGAGCCTGTTCTTCCCAAATGTCTGTGGAGGTCAGACCTCATCAGTGTGGGGTTTTATGTAATTCATAGTTTTGAAACTCCTCAGGTTTTTAAAGAAGCTGTGCTTGAGTTGAGGTGGAGTGTGGAGGAAACAAATCACTCCCAGGTCAGATGTGGTGGCAGTGTGTGATTCATTGGTTTGCCTTCTCTCCATGATCCCTCCACTTTCATCCACAGCCTGGACTTACTTGCTTCCCTCTTGCTCCCCCCATTTTCTCAGTGAAATGGTGAGAACTGCACTCCTTAAATTTTGGGGGAAACTGGCTGCTGAAATGGCCCCCCAGCCTGCACTGAGCATGCTCTGGCAGTCCAGAATGGCAATAATGAGGGAAAGGCTCAAAATATTTCCCATTCTCCAGGTTTTAATCCATTATGTTTGTATGCCCTGAAAATCAGACTGAAGTTTCTTCTGAGTCTGTATTTAATGACTTGGTTTGCAGGAAGCCTTCTCATTTTCTGTACGTGTTTCACTTCGTATTTGCTGCTAAAAGCAGAGGGCCCTGACCACTTGGTGCTGGGACGGAGGGAAGTCTGTGTGCTGAGAAGGAAACTACAAGAAGCTCATCCTGGGAGACTCGGGGTTTCACTTCAGGATTTTATTTTGTTTCCTCTGGTTTGATTTCACATCCGTATCTTGATAATCACTCTCCTGACACAGGAAGCTGAAGGACTTTCAAACCCATATTGTGTTGTCTCCAGTTTCAACAGAAACAACAACAACAATTATTTTGAGCAATAAATACGTTAAATAAGCACAATAAATACATTGAGACAGAGACAAAAATAGTTTGAAGCTCAGGAGGGGCTTGGCTACATGAGGACACCTGAAACAGCGTCTGAGTTTTTTTCTCCATCTCTGACTTTTAGGTTGCCATTCACTCTATCCACATTTCCTTTTTCAACTCTAAATTTATCTGATAGTTGTTTTTCTCATAGTTATTTCTAACTTTCTATGTTACATGTTTATAGCACATGTAGGACTTGCCAGCTCTTAGACTATAACGCAGAATAATTACTGAAGCGTTGGTAAAGGTTGAGAAGCTGACATGAAATACTTAACTGAAGGATATCTATATCTATATCTATCTCCAGGTAAGAGCAAAGCAGCTGCCACGAGTCCAGATAGCATGTTGGAAGGATTTCTGAGCCTTCATGCCACAAACAGGGTGGCTTTTCTTCTCCAGAGAGGGCAGCTGAAGGGAAGGATTTTCTTGTTGCCTGTTTCCGATGAACGTGGAAGGAGCAATTAAAGTAGAACTGAGGAGGAAATTGCTTTCATGACATTAGAGAAAAATGTCCTCATGCACTGGGATGAAAGGGAGGCCTTTTGGAAGGATTGTGTGATAATTTGGGGTGGGAAAATGTACGAATGGAGACAGTATTTAGTCTTTCATCTACCAGGACTTGTGTCTTGGCTCCTCTCACAGCAGCTGCTGCACTTTGATTTATTAAATGACTTTGTGTTTAATAAGATCATATCTCCTGTGATCCACACGAGTGGCTGAGACCACAGCTGGTCTTCCACCAGACACATGTCTGAGGTCCAAGTGGATTCATCAAACCGAGTGTGAAGTTCCATAGAAATATTAATGCTGTCATAACATTTAAACCACTTCGCTATAACTATCCTCAGTGAGGTCCATGGGGTGCTATGACATTTTTTAGGACACAATATCGAATTTTTTTGTATAATGTAGAATATTTCACGTCAAAGAGGACTATTTTTCCTCTTTCTGGGATGGTTTTGCTCTACATCAATTCTTTCAGTCAGTCTGGCTTTTGCTGTTCCAGCCAGCCTGCTTGCCTGCATGTGGTGAGGATTTCCAGTCTGCAGGAGTGACATTCATCCTCAAACACCAAGATAATGAATGTGCTAAAATCATAATTGCCATTACAGTCTTCCTGCCTCTCTCCCCCCTCAGGCTGATTCTCTTTTTCTCACATATTATCAAGCACGGGGTGGTGCAAAAGAGCCACTGCCCTGTGCCCACCACCTGGGTCTGCTTTAGGAGCTGTGAAGACTCTCATTTGTGCAGGGCCAGAGTGGTGTTCAAGCTCCAGCTTCAAAGTTCAGCAGCAGGGAAATCACAGAATCATGGAATGGTTTGGGTTGGGAGGGACCATAAACCTCACCCAGTGCCACCCCCTGCCATGGGCAGGGACACACCTCCCACCAGCCCAGGTTGCTCCAAGCCCCATCCAACCTGGCCTTGGGCACTCCCAGGGATGGGGCAGCCACAGCTTCTCTGGGCACCCTGTGCCAGGGCCTGCCCACCCTCCCAGGGAAGGATTCCTTCCTAATATGTAATCTAAATTTCTCCTCCTTCTGCTTGAAGCCATTCCCCTTGTCCCATCACTCCATGCCCGTGCCCGAAGTCCCTCTCCAGCTCTCTGGGAGCCCCTTCGGGTACTGCGAGGCCTCAATAAAATCACCCCGGAGCCTTCTCTTCCTCAAATTCCCACGTGCTCCAGAAATACTATAGCTGGTTTGGAGAGCGCTTGGCAACTATCAGAGATAAGTGACCCTGTGATTCTTTGGGTGTGTTTGTGCGGTGTTTATTCGCGTTTTAGACTGCTAAGCACGAAGCTGCTGGTCCCACCAGAGGGAGGGTCCCTGTAACCTCTCTGGCGCTGCTTTGCAGAGCCCCAGGGCAGGCACTGTGCGTTGCCAGTCAGATGGTTAGCCCTGCTCGGTGCTGGTTTGGTGGCCCCACAGGGAACTTGTGCTGCCAGGCTGTGTGTGCCGTAAATACAGCCTGTCACTGCAGGGTTGTGTCCTGTTTGGAGGTGACCTCCTCCAGCTCTCGCCCGTGGTTGGCAGCCTCACACCGCTCGTCGTGCTCTCAGGAAATCATCAGAGCTGGAGGCTTATGCCTCTCAGGCCCAGGCCATTCCTTACTATTTCACTTTGCTCTCAGTTTGGACACTAACATGACAGGACTCCATGTTTTGAAAGGAAATGGGTCCTTTTCCTCAGAGGATCATTTCCAGCAGTGCTGTAGCTGTTTTACAAGTCCTGGATAACCTGTCTTTTCCTGAGGTCTCCTCATCTGCCCAGGTTCAAACAGGTGGATTGACCCTCCTTTTCTTACCTGCTGTCTCTGTTGGGGTGGGACTATTTACTTATTTTTTGGAGGCAGAAATTCCCACAATTTTATTTTGTTGGAATTGATGGCCATGGCCTTTTTCCGCAACTGTCTGTGATACCTTATGAACAACAGCTCCTAAAATGTGCTGGGAGCTCACGTGAGCTCTTAGGAAGGGAAGCCATTTCTCATCGTGCCCATTGTTTTATTTATTGGGCATCCCCTAATTGTGGTTTTGGGAGGCTGGCAGAGTGATTCCTTAACTGCTGGAATGTGTCTTGCTCCCTGATGTTCTCCAGCTGCCTTCACCCCAAAGCCTTTGGTCGCTGACAGGGTGCAAGCACTATCTGTGAAGTGTCAGTCCAACAGATGGCATTGTCCTATCTATTTAGTTGTGTATTTGCATTTTACCAGCCTTTACTTTAAAAGAACTAAACTTTTTTAAAAAAATCAGAAATTGATTTTTTTTTTTTTAATTAAAGAGCATATATAATGGAAAGCAGGGAAAAAGTAACAAGCTAAATATATTCAGAAGAAACAGATGCCAAGGTGAGAGGGGGATGACTTGGAAGGATGACAAAATTGGGAAAAATGTAATTTGCATTTATTAGCATGAAATCTATTCTGTTGAGCGCGACAATGGAAATAATCAGGGGTGAAAGCACCGTCTTTTGAAACTGCACTTAAAATTCCAGATAGTTTTTATTACCTCCTGCTGTGTATTTGTAGCATCTCAAGAAGGAGGGCCCTTCACCAATACCTGCACAGAGATTTTTTTTTTGTCCCAGGAAAATGCTCTATAAGGTGACCAACAAGAAAGAGTTACAAGAGATGTTTTGGCACTGCCTTCAGCTGAACCAGCTCACCACCAAATATTTGAAGAAGCAAGGAAGTATTATTGTGAGAGCACATAAAATTAAATGCAATTTCTATTAATTTATGTTCCAAGAATTCATAGCGAGTGACATTCTCCCCATCAGTGAAACGCCACCTTCATCTCCTTGCAGTGACTGGCCTCCTCACTTTTTATCCAAAGCCAGCCTTTGGTTTTGATGATTTGAGGGGATATTTGTGAGCCCTGCTGTCTGGTAGGAGGGAACTCAAACTTTGCAGGGTTTTTATATGGGGTTGTGTTGGGAGGAGACGTTTAAGCAGAGCTGCAGCTCCTGGGGCTGGGAGGCAGAGCCAGGCAAGGCCTTGGCGTGATCAGCTCCTGTAAAAACAGCCGCTGTTGGCTGCCAGGTTGCTGTAGTGGCAATTAGTTACCTGCAGGAAGAATTCGGAGACTGTATGGAAAATAATATTCACTGAGTGCAGAACCTTTCACCAAACTGTAGGTGGGAGTGCTGCAGGGAACAGATGAAGCCAGGGTGTATTGCTTCCAGGTTTTGGAATTCAGATGATGGGTGTTGTGTCAGAGTCAGCATTTCTGTAATTAAAGCCTGTGCCCCATGAGCTCAGACTTTTGGATTCTGGTTAAACACTTGGTCATCTATGTCTTTGGGCCTCAGCCTTTTGTGAAATGTCAGCCAAAAAGCTGAGATTACTCTCCATGGTGTAGCTCACTTTGGTAAAGCACTTTATCCACAGTCAATATATCCCTTCACTATTATTATTAGTAAACTTATTGCAAGAAAAGCCCATGTGGGAGGAGGACATCTACTGGATTGCAATAGGGGCACTCAGTTGGTTTTGGAGAATGACATACTCAGTTTTGGCACATCATAAACATCCCCACTGCAGTCCCTTGGCCCTGTGAACAGTTTAACCCAGTGCTGCTGCTGCTGCTGCTGCTGCTGCTGCTGTAGCCAAAATGCAGCGAGTCCCCCCCGTGCGCAGGGTGAGCCAAGATGCAGAAGGGAACTCTGACCCGCTGGTGTGGCTGTAGAGAAAGCACCCCATCAGTTCTGGGAGCTGGAAAATTCTCGCTGCCTGGCTGTTGCACCCGCCTGCAGTCCCTCAGGGCTGGGGGAACATTCCCCTGCTCTCCCCAAACTCAGCCGTTTCCAGGCGGTTACGCGAGTGGCACTGAAATGAGCCGGGCTGAGGGCACAACCTGTAAATCATACACTGTCTGTCTCCACACACCTGTTGTCATTCCTGATGTTTGATGACCGTTTTAGCCTCTTTCGTGCTGCAGCAATGAATTTGGATAGAATCATAAAGTCATTAAAGTTGTGAAAGCCCTCTAAGGTCATCAGGTCCAGCCATTAACCCAGCACTGCCAAGGCCACCACAAAACCACGTCCCCAAGTGCCATTAATAACAATTACTGTTCAGAGAGATGCGCGGTTTACACTGGATAGTGAAATAATCACTTTTTAACAGCTATGTAAATGTTATGAGGACTTCTTCTTTTGATTATAATAAGGAAAAATCATCATGTAAGTGATTAGACATTGTGAACAGCAGCCCCAGTGCAGCAGTCTGCAGTAGATCCAGATCCACAATTTGAACTGGAATGTTCAAAACCAGATTTCCTCTTATCTGGATTTGCTGGAGATCCAGTTTCAGCCAGAGGCAACTGCAGCACTCATCCTCTCTGATAATGAGGCCTATTTATAAAAGTTTTTGCACAGATCTCTTCAGTGTTTTGACCAACGTAAGACCAGCTGATTTATGGCCACAGACGAGACCAAATTCACCAGGGCAATTCATTTCCTCTTCTGTCTTTGCACACACACAAGTGTTGGGGAGGCAGAAAAATAGTCTGGATAGCCTGTCCGGGAGGCTTTAACCTTGGGCCGGTGACATGTCCACCTCCAGAGGGGCAGGTGTCCTGCCCTGGCTGGGAGAGCTCTCAGGAACGTGGGACTGAAGAGTTCCTCCTCACTCACCAAACATTCACCTGCCAAGAGACAGAAGGAGCTGCAGCCCACAGCCTGGAGCAGCTGGCTGGGAGACTGCAAGAGTCCCACAGCAGCCCAAAGATTGGATACGGCTGAAATTAGGAACAGGACCCTCTCGGTTAAGTCTTCTGCACCAAGTACGGGTGCCCTCAGTGTGTGCAGAGTAGAAGGGTCGTCTGGGTATGGTTTTGATGAGTTGAGGTTTGAGATAATATTTTTTTAAGAGAGAAATTGAATCTGTGTATACACTGCAGGGAAGCTCATTCCTAGAGACAGCTTTCTGCAGCCCTGAACAAACAGAACGTGCCTTTGAGATGTGCAGGTTTGGGGAGGTTTATAAAGTCATGGTGCTTCCAGATGTCCTTCCACCTCTTCAAAAGGAACTTTATGGCAGTTATTCTTTTGTATTTATGAAAGGAATCTATGGGTAGTCATGTCTAATCTCTTGCTAAAAATCGGCTCCACTTTTTGATACCTCAAGTCTCTAGGTGGGTTTCCTTATTTTAAAATTAAAAGGCAGAATTTGGTTTTAATCTTCACAAATAAGCAGATGTTACATTCATTAGCAGCTGGAGAAGGTGCTTGGGTTATTTTCCAAGTGCAGAGCAGCCTGGATTAAGCACACAGCATCAGTCTGGGTACCTGTGTAGCCTCACCAGCCCTTTGCTGGAGGACATTCAGTAAACTTCATGTATTCATGTGGGATTTGGGTAAGGAAGACCTACAGCCACCACTGCACCAAGCTCCTCTAACATGCTCCACTCTGTACAAACAGCAGGACAGAGGGATGACTCCTGCCAGGTGCCACATTTGTTGGAGTGGAAGCCCCTGTGAGGGCATTCCGGAGCGGAGAGCGCCTGTCATCCATTCTCCCGGAGAACAATCGTTCCTGACACTCCACTGGGCTTTACCACCTGCCCCGTTTGCAGCTGCAGTGTCTGCTTCCATCTCCCACGCACCGTCCTCTCTCTGTCACGCAAGCAGGGCTACCCCAACAGCTTCCTCCTTGTTCCCCTGGCTTTGCTGTGGCTGCCAAGGCAGCCGCCGGCCTCCGGCCCTTTCATAAACTGCTGGCTGGGACGCACAGAAGCCCCGGCTCTTCCCTGCTGGAATGGTGGAGGATGTGCAGCGCAGGTCCTTTCAGCTGGGCTACAATTCCCTTTTCTTGAGCCCCATCCCATGAATGTGCCTCTGTCTCATGGGCCTCACCAGCAGCTTCTGCACTGTATGGGTCTAGTTGGTCAGTGCCTTATCACTGAGTCAATCTTTTCCTCCTATGGAAAGTGAGAATGACATCGCCTAAATTAAGCAATTGCAGTAGCCTTGAAGGATAAAGCTTCCTTTCTACTTTGAGCTGTTTTTGCAGCAAGACTGCCATAATTATGTTTGTGTCCTGTGTTTACTGGCATAGGAAAGAATGTGTGATTGGGATTTTATGGCGCTTACATCTCGATGTTTTTCCCATGAACTGTTCAAATGAATCACTCTTGGATTTTTAGCACCTTCTTCCCACTGCTCTGCGGGCTTGAGGACAGTCAGAATGGAGAGAAAATACTCCCCTGAGCGTGGAATTTAAAACTTGATGATGTTAGAGGGCAGATTCTTGTCAGCACTGGCGCATCACCACCTCAGCAGCTCCAAGATATCCAGCCCTTTGGGTTTTGAAGGAGCACAGCTGTGAAGAAGGAAAACATGTGAGTCACAATCAGAGGGCTGTGGGAGCTGCAGTTCTCCCTTCCTCCAGCCAAGCCTGGCCCTCTGCTCATCAAAATATTCAGAGTTTAACTTTGGGAGGAAAAAAGCTTTCGAGTGTTAACATCAGTTTCTCAGGTGGAATACTCCATGCTTTCATTAAAGCTGTGGTCAGAGGATGATTTCTTGGCAGTGCACAGCCTAACTTACAACTAATACTGATATTTGAGCATCCCGGTTGTGACTTGGTATGAAAATTTCTATAAATTGTGGAGGTAGCAGTGAAGATCCAGCTGGGATTGTACTTGCCTGATTTTTTCTTGTTTGATCATCATATGAGCTTGCAGAATTTGTGTGATGTCTTTGGATCTCCAGGTATCTGTAAACCAAGAACAGTATCTAGAGAGTAGCAGGGAGAGCGTTCAGTGGCGCTCAGTGTGTATAACAAACCTTCCTGCAGTCATTACAGCCCAGGGAAACTCTGAAAGGGCAAATGCTGACATTTGGGCTCTTAGCAGATCTGAACCTCATTGCCCACCACGCAGGTAAAATCTCTGCAGTGCTGTTTTCAAGCAGTCGTTTTCAAGCTTCAAGGGGAAGCCCCGATGAAATTAATTGCAGGTTTCTGTAGCTTTTGTTTTTGTTAAAGCACGTGCAGGACACCTTTCAGGCATTACTATAGTTCTAATCCTCCATGTTTCCCAGAATTTGTATAATCCCTGTGTTGCCCTTGGCACTTACACAAACCTCCTGTAAAGCTTCTCGCTTCAGAAGCTCCATGAGTAAGTCAAAAGAAGTGTGTTGCCTGACAAACAAGGCTTGAGGATACTCCCTGACTCTGCACATCAAAAGTGTTTATATGTGTCAGTAACTTTTATGGCAGTGAGAGAAGCAACATTCTTGCTCTTCCCTCCTTTCCTCCTAATGTGTGCACAACAGGACTTCAGCTGATCAAGGCTGCAGTAGATAACCCTGAAGAGGGGAAATAAACCCTTGTGGCTTTGATTTTTCCTGGAAGATAATAACCCTGCAGCTCTGCTTTATAGTGAAGATGCAGCACTTCAGTCCCTGAAGTGTTTCAGGGGTGGTTTTTACTCGGGTTTGTCAAGCAACCGTGTTGCTCCAGGGAGCTTTTCCACATTTTGAGGCAAAGAGACTCATTTGTACAACAGGGTGTCCCCAGGCTATGATGTTGTTCTTGGGAAGTGCCACCATCTAGCAGCAGTGGCCTTGGACAATAACCAGATCCTCCAGAGGTGTGGTTAAACATTCCTGAAATACGCAGGGAAAGCAGCACAATTCTGTCAGATGTTTTTGTGCTGATTGGTATGAACACGGTGCTTACTTAGTGTCTTAAGTCTCTTCTGTTGTACACCCATGAAAAATCATTAACTCAGGATCGAGTAATTTGTCAAGGCACACAACATGCCACAATGAGCTGACTGTCTTTCTCTTAAACTGAAGAAGCAGAATTCCCAACTTTTGACCCTGGTACACGATGTCGTAGAGTTCCTATGTGCCGTCTTACATTGCTCACAGGTATAAATGTAGGGGATGAGCTTTCATATGTTAATGCTGCCTTTTCAAAGTCTGCCGCAGACAAGGTTTGATGCCATAAAACTCTTCCCTTACCTTCCTCCACAGTAACATGTGCTAGTGTTGTTTTATCTTCTCAGCTTGGATGTGATGGCTTGTTCATGTGTGCCATGGGATAGTCCAACCCTGCGCTTCGAAATCTTAATGAAAGCGTGAGGTCTTCAGGCATTCAGGCTTAGTAAATGATTTCAAAATAGTGCTGCTAGATGCATGTGGAATGGGAGAATGGATCAAAAAAGGATGGTTGTTTTTTAAGGGTTATTTATGGGTAAATCCTTTCATGTCCCTCTGTTTTCCCTAGATTTTCTCAAGCAGACCACATATGAAGTCAAGGCATTCCTAGAAGCCATTCAGTTCTTCCGGCAGGAGAAAGGCCACTATGGGACATGGGAAATGATAACTGGCAATGAAAAAGAGGTAAAAGAATATATTCCTAAGGGTTTTTTTCGCTTTGAATATGGCAGCTCTGAGGATAGTGAAGGTTGTAAAGTCTCTTGGGAAAAAATGGCATTTTTAAAGGGAAAACTTAGTAGGTAGAAATACCTGACATTTTAAGATACTTCTTACTCACATGAAAGTGGTAATTCTTTTTTAATAAAAACTTCCGAAACAAAGTCTTGCATAATAACAGCCACACAATTGGTGTACTTCAGTTCTGCAGAAATGGTCTGGGTCCATATGTGGGCACACCTGAGTGCAGGACACTGATGGCAGGTGAGGTGACTCCACCCGGTGATCCCTCTGGCATCGCTTCACTGCCTGTTAGGGCAATGGAGACATTTGGACCATGATTTATAATTCTTTTTCCAAAGCACTGAGCGCTCAGCAGAAACTGTTTACCTCAGTACCAGCTGCTGGGTGTTTTCCTTGATGAAATCTGGCTTCCCTTTGGGAAAATGGAAAAAACCTGACAGAGAGGGTTTTGTTTTAAGAAACCAGATTATTCTTTTAGGAGAAGCCTACCTTTGAAATGCTGAAAAGTGTGGAAACTGGAGAAAAAAAATCTATAAACAGTGCTTTTCCCAGTGCCATCATGTCAGGGATTGAAGTTTCCTGCTAACGTGTGATAATAAATTCCTCACTATAAGGAGTTCCATCCTTTCAGGGGAAGGAGTGAGGGTTTTCTCTTCTCCCCTCCTCCCTCAGTTATGGAGCTATTATAGTGCTAGTTTCATTTTATTTTTTATTTTTAAATGGGTTGCCAAAAACTTACTCATAACCCATATACCTCCAGAGAGCTGTAATCAGAAGACATCCAGCTGAGTTCCACTATTATCTTCCTAGTAATAACTCATTCTGTAAGTGCAGTGTGTTCTCATGCCTGCTTGGACCAAATACACTAATTATTTTAGGCAAATATCCAAACTAAGAGAGTGGTTTGGAACAAGCGGTCTGCAATTTGTTGCTGTAAAAATCCCTGCGGAATCCAAGAAACATATTTGCTGACATTCATTTATAGTGGCCGACTTAGAGCACCCACTTGTGCCTGGGTAGTGCAGCACAGATGGAAGACGAGCACAGGCCCAGGCACCTGGAGGAAGACCTACCAATTTCCTAAAGATATTTCCAGAGAACTCGAGATTCTGCAGAATACAGAATCACAAAAATCACAGAATATCCTGAGTTGGAAGGGACCTGCAAAGACCATCCCGTCCAACCCCTGGCCCTGCACAGACACCCCAACAATCCCACCCTGTGCCCCAGAGCATCATCCAAACC
>JAWWEU010000005.1:24555411-24570082 GCA_035583155.1 Acropternis orthonyx | reverse complement strand
CCCTGGGGAGCCTGCTCAGTGCCCACCACCCTCTGGGGGAAGGACCTTGTCCTGAGATCCCACCTAACCCTGCCCTGGCACAGCTTCATGCCATTTCATCAGCTCCTAAATATATTTGATCTGTTGTCACATTTATTATTTGTGTCAGTGTGGGTTATTCATGAGATCTTTTTTAAGTGAGCCATTAGTTTAGGACCTGAATTAGTCCATTGGTTTTGATGGATATTTGAGTCAGCAGAGCTCAATCTGAAGTGCTGCTGTGGCATAATCTATAAGTACTTAAGTAAATGAAGCTACAATGATAGTGTATTGCATATTATAGGTATATTGTAGGTATATTAAGGTAGAGTACTGTGTGTTATATTTCTGTAGGAGCTGTTTATGCTTTGTTTTACACTGGCACACAGTCAGAACCTTTCCTTGCTTTTGCTAGGTTCCTGCCATTTTCCTGTCCCTGTGTTGGTGCCTCAAACCCACTGTAAAACATGAGTGTTCAGTGTCAGGAAGTACTGACACAAACGAGAAAACACTGACAGAATGAGAATAGAAAGCTGAGGGGCGTTTCTGCACTTGGTATGCACTTCAGCCAGCAGCTGGGAGGAGGAGGAGGGATGGGATCCTGAACGTGGACCATGCTGGGCTGTTGCTGAAGCAAGGAAGAGAGCTGGGTTCAAACACTCATCACTTAGCAAAAACCCTGTGCAAGGCCCCACTGCAGAGCAAGGATGACTGTGTACTTTGTGAGACTCCACTGAAATTGTTGAGCAGGCTGGTAATGGTAGAATCACAGAATGGTTTGGGCTGGGAGGGACCTTAAAGCCCATCTCAACCCCCTGCCATGGGCAGGGACACCTTCCACCAGCCCAGGTTGCTCCAAGTCCCATCCAACCTGGCCTTGGACACCCCCAGGGATGGGGCAGCCACAGCTTCTCTGAGCAAATCCTCTACCCAGAGTGAGAAATGTACAGCACCTTAAGATGCATTTTGTCAGCCTTTTCCTGGACTTGCTCTGTCTCTCTGTGGTTTGTTCTGTCCCAGATGTTGGACTGTGCATTTGCCTTTGCTGAACTTTGTGAGGTTTTTGTCGACCTGTTTCTTCAGCCCATCAAGGTGCCTCTGAATAGCAGCTTTGCTTTCCACCCTATGGACTACTCCCTGAACTGGTATCATCTGTGTTCCCAGTCCAGTGTCTTTCCTTTCTGATTGGAACCATCTGCCCGACCGGACTGCTAGTTAGTTGCTGGGATCAGAGTGATGGGTTTCTTCTGCAACCACTGAATCCAAAGTGAAAATGTGCTTGAGGGATAAAAGTGCTCAGTGTCAATTTAGAAAATCAAAAAATGGGGCAATGATACCTTTTCCTCAGTTTTCCTACATGCCATCATGATGAACTCTTGATGTGTAGAAGTCCCTTTGACTCTTCCTCCTGCCTTTCTGCTGTGGTGCACCTTTGCCACCAAATATCTTCTTAGGTTTAGATTTCACATGGGTTTTGTTCAAAAATCTGGAGGTGCTGGGAGGAGACTTGAATGTATATGAATTCTACAGTGTGAAAGTTTTACTGATTTTAGACCAGTATAGTTGTCTTTTAGTGACAAAAGAAGTTGCTTGGAAAATTTTTCACAAACTCCAACAGCTATTTATTTCATCCCTTTTGCCTCAGGGTTAAGTTGGAGCTAATGAATCTTTTGGATCATGTTACATGTTTTTTTGAAAACAGAAGTTAATTAAAAAGGTCAGAATAGAATTATTTGATTCACAGATGACCCACACTACTGGGTTCCACTTCTGTCCTCTATCCTGTTTTTCTTGCAATCTCCTGCTTCTCTTGTTTGAGCTCAGAAGTTGGTGCTCACCCAAAAAGGTGCTAGAAATTCACATTGGTTCAGTCATGTCTTCCTTTTTTTGGCCAGTGATCTTCCTGCCAGAAATATCCTTTGTCTGATGACTCCTCAGACAATTTCTCTCCCATGATACCGCCCCTGAGAGGGTGTGAGCGTCGCAGAACAAGCTCTGTTTTGGGGGAGCAGCAGTCAGCAAACCGACTTTTCAATGTTTTGGATCCAATTTCTCAGTTGCAATCAATAATTTTAGCTCCATTGATTTGCACATGGCAATTTCATAATAGCATCCAGTAAATTGTAACAGGCATCATAGTTCCTCTGCTGTCAATTGTGGCATGGTCTCTCAAAGTCTTACAGTGAAAATTGCTTTGGATTAAATGCACGGAGCCTCCCTCAGGCTTTCCTAACATTTTAACTCCAGTCCTCCTGGTAACCTGGGATAGCTAAGCCGCTGTGTCTGTGAGGTTGCCCGTGCAATCAGTGTGATGCAGGTCCTCAGTTTTCAGGTGCAGAGCAGTGTGTGAACACGTCATTTTCATTTTCTGACCTTGCAGATCCTGAGCAACCTTGTGATGGAGGAGCTCCTGCCTAACCTTCAGACAATGATCCTGCCTAAAATGAAGGGAAAGAGGAATGACAGGAAGCGAGCGTGGTTTGGTGTAAGTACTGATACTTGCAGAGTAGCTGCTTCTCATAGCAGCTCTCTGTGGGTGCTGATTGTGATCTGTGCTTCTTAATTTAATTTGGGTTTAGATTGTAGAAGAAACCTATGGCTTAGTCCAGCAGCAGGTGGCAGAAGAATTAAGTACCTTGAAAGAAGAATGCAGAGAATTTACAAAAACTCTTGAAGGAACCATTCGTTCAGACATGGATCAGATTCTGAACTCCAAGAACTTCTTAGCTGGAAAAATCAAAGGTTAGTGGAGGACCAGCTGTGCTTTGGAGCGATTTTTTAGAGTTTCCATTTGTATTGCTCAAATTTGCAGATGTCATTGCTTTGAAATCCTCACGTGTTTTGAAAAATCCAGCTGGAGACACCAATTTTCAGTAAACAAATGCTTTGAGGCTCTGCTGCCTTTGATGGAAAGTGACACCTGTGGCCACTGTGTCTGTGAAAATACCAGGTCTTCTCAAGTTGGAGCTGACAGGTTTTGAGTATCCTGATTAGAGTTGCTCATTCTGCTTTCATTTTGACTTGGACAGCCTTAGGTAGTGAAGAGACAGGTCACATGAGCATAATTAGAAGTGGAGTGGTTTTAACCTGACTTCTAGGAATGCGCCACAGAACGAGGTTCTGGTTCTGTGACAAATTCCTAGGCTGCCAAAGAGTACCCAAGGGCTTCTTAGGTGGTTTCAAACTGATGTGAAGTCATCGTAATTTTGCTGTGAATATACAAATGAGTTTACAAAGCAGGGAAGACATTATTAGCATTGCTTAAGCTAGCAAATAAATAAGTAAATAAATAAATAAATTACTGCTAATCGATACCTGGAGCTGCCCTTTCCTCCACTCTCACAGTACGCCAGCTGCTGGTGGTTGCTTAAGAGAGGCACGAGAAACGAGGTTTCTTTGTCGCTCATGAAACTGTGAACTCTCTTTTCATCACCCTCAGCATCTCTGGGGAGGTGTAACTCCAGGGAAAAATACGGAATCGTTCCATTCATTGTAAAGTAGATCAGTTTCCATGACTTTGTCACTGTGCCTCTAAGTGCAGCCCTTGTACTGTGTGACCCTCCAGCCACCGTTTCTGAGCCTGCCCAGAAGTGCTGCACAGAGAACATCCAGCCATTTCTCACGTCCATACTGGAGGAGCTCATGGGCCCCGTGAGTTCTGGATTCACTGAAGTCCGCTCGCTTTTTGATAGAGAAGTTAATGAAATCATCCAGGACTTCCAGAAGACCAGTGATATGACGAAGCTAAAGGAGGTAAGACAAAATCTGTTTGGAGCCTGTTGGCACAGAGAACTTCTGGCCAGAACTTGGCTGAGAGCAGTATTGGCTTTCCCCGGCGGGAGTAAGTTAGCACTTGGTTTTGTCAGTTAGAAAGTCTTGTGTTATTTGTGCAGCTGGAGCATAGACACCAGAATTTGGTTTAAGGCCAAATTGTTGCATTTTCCGTTAAAAATTCACCTCTGGTTGCTTCCTCTCGAAACCTGTTCTTCCCATCTGGAATGCAGAATGTGGATCAGCTTATGAACCTGCCCTTCAACTCCGTGAAAATGGAGCCCTGCTATCTGAAGGTGAACCTCCTCCAGGAGCTCCTTCAGGACCTCAAGAGTCGCTTCAAGGTCTATCACATTGACTTTGTGATTCAGAGGACACAGAACTTCATGCAAGAGGTACTGTAAGATCCAGTTTTTCCTCCCGGGAGAACAGGTTAGGTTTGTCCTGCTAACTTGCTTCAAAGTGATCTTAATAAAAGCTGCACAAGAGTCCCAGAGACTCTCTCAGTTGAAGTACAGATAACAAAACCTGAGGAAATCAGCTAGGAGCTGCTCGACATTTGTATTTGTGAGGCTGTGTGTGTGTGAGTTGTTCAGCAAGACATAAAAATTTTGGGTGGGTCACCTCTTTCCCTCAGCTTCCATGGTCTGAATTCCCAGTGTCTCAGCACCTGAGAAGGCTGTGCCTGGAGCTAAAATCTACCTGACTCCCGTTCCCAAGGGTGGATTTTTCAGGAAGGGTCTTCAATATATTTTACCAAAACGGAATGTGTCCACCTTGGTAGTTTATTTTCTCATTAATATAAACTAAATCAGTTTAATGGTAGAAACTGGTAATTACTTGGAGACAGATGATATCTTGGGATGGAGGAGCTTCATCAGCTTCACTTTTCAAATGAACTCCACCTCTTTTTCCCTTCTAGTGTGCATTGGTGTAGCCTGTAATTTTGCTCGGCTTTTGTTAATTCTGGATGCCTGGCCAGAAATCTCTTAGGAGCTGGCCAGCAGACTTATTTCAGTTGCCAGATCACAAGACACACTTGGCCTTGCAGCTCTAAGTTGAATGCTGTGATTTTAATCTGCAGTTGGGAAACTAAATAATCTAGTCAGGAATCTTGTGAAGTGGAGCTGGTCCAGATCTATGGGGTGGGAGTTACGAATATGGAAAACAAGTGTCTAGCACAGTGCTGGGATAGGGTTTTCCTAAAAGCAGCACTTCTAAGTACAGCCATGACCAGCAGCCAAAGAATTACTCAAAAATAAAATTCTGATTTCATGTCTGGGTCTTTCAGGAGGGACCATTCCAAAATGCTGCCAAAGAAAGTGCCTTTCAGTAAGAGAAGTAATTAGACAGAAAACAAATCTCATAAAACCAAGTGGTGTGTTTTTTCTAAACAGTACATGAGTCAAAATTAACATGAAAAAAGTAATTATAATTATAGCATGAGTTGTTCTAAAAATGCTGTTATTGCATTTCTCTCTTTAAAAGTCTGATGTTTTCCTCATAAAAATAATGAGTAGTTTTTCTTTGTGTCCATGGACGTGTCCTTTATTAATGAGTAAAATCAGACATGTCTGTGTTCGTGCAGTCTTAATTAAAAGAAGCATTTGGCTTAGCCCGAATTAAGAGAAGCATTTGGCTCGGGTGGAGGCTGCAGCAGCATTCCTTGCCCTGGGAACTTGGCATCCTCTAGTGGCCAATTTTAGGATATTTGGGAGCACACAGTGCTCAACTGGAATGAAAGGACAGGACCCCGGGCATCTCCCCGCACTTCTCCAGTCAGAACTTACTAAAATTGTAATGGAAACAGCTAAAAAAGGCAAGACCTCATTAAATAGATACAATTAACACCTGCAGAACTGTTTGTCTGAAACGCATTTTCAGAGCAGGAGTTTAATGAATTTCTGGAGAATCTGAAAACACGGTAAATGCCTGCTTAACATAATTCTGTGAGAAGTTACTGCATTCTGTGCAATTTTTGCGGGTTATTATTTGCATTATGAGGAAAGCTAATGATTAATTTTGTTAAAATATCTGCCGTATTGATTATTATTATAAGTTTTATTTATTAATGATTAATGGTAGAAGTCAGTAGGAGTCTTCGTATTAGGGATTATCAGTTTTGTCTGTGGTCTTTGGATACAGATAATCAATTCTACTTTTTGGCTTTGTCGCCGTCACTTTGGGTGGTGACATGAGATCAAATGTGTACAAAAAAGCTGTGATACCAAGGCTTAATTTTCTTTATTTACTGCAGCATTTCAGTGCATGTTGCCCTTCAGAGAACCAAAATGCAGCAGAAAATTTTTGGGCAATATAAACGGATCTGCTCTGAGTATGTTTGCTGACAGAACTGTCCAGTTATATGAGAAGACTTGTAGCACTGCCCTGCTGAAAACTCGAGATAGACATTGAGGGAGTTACATTTTCTTGTTCTCTTCCATTAGATAATTTTCTTTTTGGTTTCTCATTCCAAAACTGAGTGTTGCAATCTAAACAAAACAAGGCTTTTCTATCCCTTCCAGAATCGTTTAAAGTAATTGAAATATTTATTGATTGTAGGCCTGTTAATTCTTTCTCTGTTCCACCTTTTCAAAAACACAACTTCAATTAACAGTTACATTTATCATGTTTGCATGCATTTTATGTTACTGATCTTTCACAGGTCTTTTTAATGATTCTTTTTAGCTGATGGAAAATGCAGTTTATACTTTCGAGCAGTTGTTCTCTCCAAGTCGCCAGGCAGACTCGGCCAAAGTTGCAACAACCATTGAAAAAGTCAAGCTGAGAGTGCTGAAGGTAAAGGTCGTGTAGCACATTTGGACAGGGAGACCTTGGGTTCTGCCTTTCTAGGAATAGAAAATATATTTTACATGAATTTTTTGCTGTATTTGAAAGAAGGTATCTCTTACCAACCAGCTGGAAATACTGATTCAGTGGCATGTAGCAAAGCTAGTCCTTTGAGGGGTAACACCCAGTTCTGGGCAGACACTTAAAAAAGTACTTGCACGTGCAGTCCCTTTATTTGCAGTTAAATGAGATTGTTATGATGCTGTGAATCTGGATATATATTTTTTAATTCACTGTCTAGTTAGCCTGCTCCTAAAGTTTGTTCCTCTTGGAAAAGGCAGTGCTGAAATACATGAGGAGGCCAATCGGGCTATTTCTAGCTTAAGTATAAAAAAAAAAAAAAAAAAAGAATGGAGAGAGATGCCATAAAACTAGATTTTAGAGTGGTTTTGCAAAAGCTGGAATAACCTGCAAGGCAGTTCAAACCCCTAAGCGCACCTGTGATGCCCCAGTTAGAAGATAAGAAGGAGCAGGTCCTGGTGTGAGTGATTAATAACCCCAGGCACATCTGGGCTTGCCTCTGGTTTGTGTGTTCTGACAGCAATATGACTACGACAGCAGCACTATCCGGAAGAAGATATTCCAAGAAGCATTGGTACAGATCACCCTGCCCACAATGCAGAAGACCCTGGCTTCAACATGCAAACCAGTAGGTTTCTGGAGTTAAAAAAAACCCAACCCCAATAACAAAGGCAGGGAAGGAATAATATCTTGTCAGTAAGTCCTTAACACTGTAGCTGTTTTCTCCTGGAGAGCTGTGCAGGTTGGCTGCCTGCTTGGCCAAATGATGCTCACATTTGCCAGTCCATGGCTTGGGTAGGTGTGAAGCATAAGGAAGACTTCAGGAAGAGGGAAACAGAATACACAGCTTGCTTGCTCAAATGTAGTTGCAGTCCTTTGCTCATCCCTGCTTCACTGCTTGCCTAGAGATCTGAAGTCCCCCAAAGTGGACTGCTCTGGACAGCTGGGATGTAGGTGATGAGCTTGTCTGTGTTCATTCCTTTTCAGCAGCACCTCAGGGCACTGCTGTGACCATGCACAGCCTCTGCTGAGGACCTCCTTCAGCGTCCAAGGCCTCCTTGGGCAGCAGGAGCAGCAAGAGACAGGCCGTGCCCTTGCTTTCAGTGGTTTTAAATGGAAGTATTGTGTGAACAAACAGGAAATAATAACACAGAGATGATGTCTGTTGCCCTTAATCATACAGGGTATGTTGGTAGTCAGCAGATGTGGCTGCCAGAGTTTGGTAGAGATGTCAGATATTATCAGTGTGGCAGCATCAGAGGCCTGTTGGAATGCTGTTCAGCTTGATTCAGAACAGCCTGAACCCTCTGAAAGCCCATGGGTACCCTCTTGCATTGTCAGTGTACCTGCCTAAGCCATCCCAGCCTCCCTGCCCTTCTGTTTCCACTGATGTCCAGGCATTCCTGGATGCTGAGCTCTCACCCATGGTGTGCTGGTCTATTTACGCTCGCCAGCTTCTTTCTGTTTCAAAAACAAGCTTAAATCCAAATGTTTTGCCAGGTTATGCTTGCAGGTCTTTGAGTGTGGATTACTACAACTTAAAATTTCCAAGCCTATATTTAAAACCACTCTCTTCTGTATGTCACTCTACTTTCCTTAGTTTCCCCAAAATAATAGTTTCTTGTGGAGTGTCAGCAGTGCCTTCAAGACAGGGTGTCTGTGCACAGGGGCGAGCGTTTCATCACCTGCAGTGTCTGTGGGGGCTCCTCCCGTCTCTGGCCCAAGCACGGAGGAAGCTGTGGTGCTGCAAACTTCCCACAAGCCCTTTCCATTGAATTTCCCACAAGCTTTCTGTGTTTGTTCCTCTACAGAAATGAGCAGCCAGCTCTGGAAGCGAAAGTGTGGCACAGTTGAGAGGCCCAGCCAAGTTTTGACCTTCGACTTGGAAATCTCCAGCTGTTTTTAGACCACCAAGCAGCTGCTTAATAATAATAATGACTCAGTTATTGTCTAGACAGCCTTTGTATATAAATCAGTGAGCTAAAAGTGTTACACACCTATTAGAAAAACAAACCCAAACCCTGTACTCCTATGCACCATGGATTTGCCTCCTTGGACAAACATGTTAGGGTGGCGTTTCCTCACCAGCTGTTTATTTCAGGTGGCAATGATGCGCAGTGTGTTTAAATGTGGTTGTACTGCAAGAACACTGGTTGATAAGTACACATAATAGACTGCGGGCATACGTAGGTCATTTAGTCATAGTTCAAACAGTTTACCTCAGTCTGTCAGGGAGCGATGCAAGACCTGTTCAGTGGCATCTCAAGGGGGTTGGTTGCAGTAGGACTCAGAATCCCTGGGTTTTCTTTATCTGTTCCTTTCTTCTCTACCTGCACAGGAGTTGCAGAAATATGAGCAGTACATTTTTGCTGATCACACGAGCGTGATCCAAGTAGAGAATGTGTATGAAGAGATTTTGTATCAGACACTGCTTGAAGAGGCCCTGAAAGGTGAGAACAATCTTGAGGTGACAGTAAAGCATTGCAGCCCTTGGCCAGTGAGCTCTTCCTTCAGAGCTTCCCCGAGTCCTCCCCTGGCTGTTTCAGACCCAGGGCCCACTTTCCCCAAGACACCATGGTGGTCTCAACGCTAAAATCTGAGTTATGGGGCAGCTTTACTAAACCTGGGAAACAAAGCTATAACTCGGCACATGCCTTTTTCTAACAAAATGTAATTATGCCAACTTCATTTAATCTTGATTCCCTGGGCCAGGGAGGGAAATTATGCCCTTATTTGCAAAGACTTGGTGACAACTAAATGGCAAGACTATGCCAACTGCAAGGCTGAGAAAATTGCAAATAGTAATAGCAGCAAAACTTAATTTCCCCAAATGAAATGAACTACCAGATGCACTTTGCA
This sequence comes from Acropternis orthonyx, assembly GCA_035583155.1. Classification (NCBI taxonomy): domain Eukaryota; kingdom Metazoa; phylum Chordata; class Aves; order Passeriformes; family Rhinocryptidae; genus Acropternis; species Acropternis orthonyx. Next base: position 24,560,563 of record JAWWEU010000005.1, on the reverse strand, counting down.
GTACCTCGCTGATGTGAGTGCAGTGCTCCCTGCAGATCCCTCTGCCTTTGTGTCAGAAAACTATTCCTAATAAATAGATATATAAATATAAATACTTACAAAATATTTGTATCTCTCTGGATGTCTGTCTGTCTATACCCTGGATAAAAGACAAGCAGGTGTATTGCACAGTAGCTTTTCATAGACCCTTGCTAGCACTGCTGTTAAAAAATACCAATATAGTAATTAATGTCACAAGGACACTTCTATTCACATGCTCTGTGTAAATCCTTCTGCATTGAAGCATTACCTTTGCACATCGTGGGTCCTCTGGTAGTTTTCTGTTTTAGAAATGCTTAGGTCAATATTGAAATGCCATCAGTTAAAACAGATAAAATCACCACCCCAAGAAAAGAAATGTGAGCTAAAAGCAAATGGAAAATGAAAATTACTGTTGTCTGAATATCAAAATGTACAACATAAACTGGGGAAAACACTGTACCTTCTTCCATGTCCCGCTGTCAGTCTCTCCAAAACAGTTTGGTCTTTCTGTTTTATTTAGTGATAAAAGAAGCTGCCATTCTGAAGAAGCACAACCTCTTTGAAGATAACCTGAATTTGCCCTGTGAAAGCGTGTCCAGCCTGACAGAGCTGAAGACCCCTTCGGGCTCAGCACAGACCACCCCTGCCAAGAAACCTTCGGCTGCCCGAGCCGAGGTGTCGGACACGGAGAGCCAGGGGGACGAAACACTCGTCGTGATGGGAAAAATTGCTTGGGAGAAGGATGCTGAGGAAGGCAGGTCTTCAGACCAAGAGGCAGTCGCCTCTGCTAATGCAGCTGGTGATCAGGCCACCAAAAGTGAAGCAGTGGTCATTAGAGACATCAGCGAGAAACAGGAGCCCCCCTCAGCTGCCTGCACAAAACAGGGAGTTGCAGGGGGGAAAAGTGCTTTGGAGAATGAATCAGAGCGTGTGGCGAACACCGAGAGAGAACTCACAGTGCAACAAGAACCTGCGGAGGGAAAAGCAGCTTCTGGGACTGACACTGCAGTGAAAAATTTTGGAGCCAGCCCTAAAAGAGAACCTAAGGTAACTGAAGGAGCAGCAGAGGAAAAGGCAACTTCGGAGAGTCAAATGGCAGTGGATGCTGCATTTGTTGGCGGCACTGAAAAAGAAAGCAGAGCACAGGAAGAAGTTTGTGGAACAAAGCTGACTTCCCCACATGAGAGTGTAAGAGAAGGAGAGATTTCAGGGAATGTTGAAAAGAAAAGCCTGGTAGAAAGAGAAATTATGAAAAAATTATCTCAGAGTGAAAACATGGTAGGAACACGGTTTGAAGAGGACGGTAAAAAAGAAAGCAGCGAGCAAGGAGTGAGAACTGAGACAAGGGTTGTTTCCCAGCATGATAACACAGGCAAAGGAAGGTTTGGGGATAGTCCTGAAAAAGAAAGCAAGTCAGAAAAAAGGAGCTGTAAATCCCCTGATGATGTGAATGAGATAAGGAGTCTGCTGATGGTGGCGGTTGAGATACCAGCAGATACTCCAGCGGAGAACATAAAGGAGATCTGTGAGGGGGAGATACTAAAGTTGCAGGAGGACAACAGAGACAACAGTGAACTGAACAACGTGGCTGTGGCAGGAATTCAGGTGAGCCAGACGATGATGAGTGAAGATGCAGCAGAATGTGCGGAGTTCAAGGAGCCGCGACCATCCTCATCTAGTGCGGGGACAGATGGCGCGAATTTAGAGAGTGTTCCCAAGGGGGCACAAGCAGAGTGGCTGGTGGAGAGCTCGGGTCCGCCTCAGGAGGCAAAGGCAGAGGTGGAGATGAAGCAAAGTGTGCGGGACACAGGTGTGGGAAGCTGTGGAAGCGAGAGATTGCAGCCAGAGGAACACACGGGAAAGCTGTCGGAAGGCAAAAGGCTGGACGGGGAGGAAGGAGGAGCCGGGAACAGCCGTGCCATCCCAGTGGCGGCAGGGCCGCAGAGCTTCTCTCAGAGCCCTGCTGGAAATGCAGACACGACACAGGTGCCCATTTTGGATACAGAAAACCCAGGAAGGGGCCTGCTGGAGCCAGTCTCCCTGGTGCCACAGCAGCACGTGGCCAAGGCCGTTTTCGAGGTCACAGGGGATAGAGAGGCGGGTGGAGGTGAGCGGGAGCCAGAGGATGAATCGTCTTCACGCACGGAAATTGAGAGCGCGCAAGTAAAAGACGCTCTCACAGAAGAAAACAGAGAAGATGGTTGTGTACAGCAAAACTCCGAAGAGTAGGAAGCGTTTTTCAGCCCAGCCCTGCAGGATTTATTTACTCCAGCAATCCCTGTTTAATTGTGAATAGGTCTTTGGGCTGGGGCTAGAGGAAAAGGGCTTTGTTGTGGGATCACGAGCTCCTGCAGGTTTCCCACAGACACATTCCTGAGTGATGGGTGATGGGTTTCCTTTTGGTTAAAACCAGGTTACTGCTGAGAAGCCTCATCTTTCACTTAAAATTTGCTCCCTACTGAATGCTTCAAAAGCACCTCACCCCCAACTATCGTCAACTTATTTTAACAACTTCACTGTTCTTAGTGTCGCTTATAATTTTTCAAGGCATGGATTTGACAAGTACTGCTCTGATTCTGGTGGTTGGTACATACATACTTGAGGGTGCTTTTAGTATTTGCATGCAGTATACAGGAAATAAATCAATCTTTTAGTAGTTAAATAGAACCCAGTGGTTAATTTTCAGTAGGTTGCTCAAACGACATACTCTAAGCACAACCTCAGCAAACTCATTACTTAATTATTTTCAAGTTTTGGTGGATATTAAAGACAAGCAAATGTTCTGATTTTTTTTCCCCCTCCTATTGGTATATTTAAAATGGGAAAAGTATGGGAGCAGGTTTCTCAGTCTCACTCTGCACTTCTGGGTTATTTAGCCTTCCAGAGCACTTTACAGCTATTTTGTTTTGTTTTGTTTTATGGAAGGGCGAGATGAGAATGTTTACAATAACTATAACCATTAGGCAGCATCTCTCTGGTGTAATTCCCATCATAAAAGAGACTCACTTACAACTATCTAATACAGAATATTGAGCCCTGCCATTCCCATTCCTACTGAGCTACCCAGTTCTGTAGGCCTTTTTTAGGTGTGGAAAGTATGTAATGAAGCAGCAATAACTCTGAAATACCATAATCATTGCATGTAATTTTTAATAGAGATGTTAACTGATGCAAAAAGCAGCCAAAGGTTATTACATGTGCTTAGATTTTGGAGGACAGAATCACATAAAAAAGCAGTGATTAAAATGAGACAGTTGTTTCCATACAGATCATCCATATCAAACCATGATCTAGGCATGGAGTTGTTTATATGTGTCATTTGCATATAAGTTTATGGACTGTGCACAGTAAAGCTCGGAAATAAAACCCAATATTTTAATAAATTGGGTTTTAGAGTGCAAGACCTCACTTCAGAGGTCAGTATAAGCACCTTAAAATTTTGGCCTTGTGTTTCAGACTGTTTTTTGAATATCATCCAGTGCAGGCCAGCAAAGAGTAATGATAAATACAGTAAGGACTGCAGGATTTCTGCCCATAAAGACATGGGAAGAAATAACAAATTCCCAGGAGCTTAATACATGTTGGCATTTAACTTCAACAAACTGCAAAGCCTTTTAATGCTATCAAAATATTCTTTAATACTAACAGAGAATTGACACTAGAGGAACAGGCAAATATTACGGTGGAAGGAAGGAAGGAACATTGTTGGGTAACTGGACTAACTGCTCTGTCACTACTGTAAAATAAATGCAATTCCTATTTATTCCAGAAGCCATACTGTGCTATGGAAAGGTGAAGGTCACAGATGTTTTCCTTGCAGAAGGCCTTTGACTCATTTCCTCCTTATAATTCATGCAAAAATACTAATTTGCAAACACACAAACCACTGCCAGCCAATTTTTTTTTTACAAATCATTACTTATTTCACTGTCAGCTGCTTTGTTTTTATAAATCATTAACTATTTTTAATTGGTACTGAGTGTTAAGCGACTTCAAATTTAAAACATGTTCTTTACAGTTAAGCAGGAGCAGCCTCTTTTAGCTAAAATTAGGGGACATGATGGGGTTGTAATCCTTTTCTTGTGTAAAAGACAGCTGGCACAACGGCAAAAAAGACTGCAGTCTCCTCCAAAAGGAATCTAATTCATTCTAGTATGAATTAGATACACCTCTACAGAGAGGATTTAGCATAAAGATTTCCATCATGGTAATTTTTGAGTTATTTCTGTGGCAGGCTTAGGTCTGAGTGATGTTTTCCTGCAGTATGAATTGAGTCGCTGAACACAGGCGCACAGAGGGTTTTCACAACTAGGACGGGGAAGGACAGGGAAGATCCAGCCTATACATTGCCCGGTTCTGCAGTTTAAAGTGAAGTTCCTCGTGGCTGGTGGACTGTTTTTTTTTTTCCATCTCCTGTCCGTTTGCAAATGGATAAAGTAGCATTTTATCTTGCCATAGCCAGACGCGGGGGTAGAGGTGACAGCCACTGCGAGCTCGGACACCTGCGGTGTTACACCGGGCCACTGACCAAATCTGGCAACAATGCAGCGTGCTGCCGCTTTTGTCGCACTCTCGGCACTCCCTGCACATCACCTGGAATGAGTTACCCTAAGCGGGGCAGCGGAAGGCTGGCCCCGGGGCCGGGCTGGGCGAGGGCGCCCCGAGCGGGAGAGGCCGCGACATGGAAGCACCGTGTAAATGTCGCTTGGAACTTCGCAAAAACGCTTGTCATGGAAATAAAGACGCTCTTCCCTTCCACTGGTGGGAGGCTGGCCCTGTGAGTGTGTGATGGTTTGGGCGGGTTTATTAAAAAAAAAATGAACTTCAGGTGGCTGTCGGAGGGTGAGAGAGGTGTGTCATTCCAGGGCCTGAGGCGGGCCTGCGAGAACTACGGATAAGGGCGGGAGCGGGTGGGGAACGGCTTCAAACAGGTGTTGGCACACAGCGCTGCCCCGCGAGGGGGGCGGCGGGGCGGTAGGCGGGGCTGTAGGCGGGGCTGTAGGCGGGGCTGTAGGCCGGGCTGTAGGCGGGGCTGTAGGCCGGGGCTGTAGGCGGGGCTGTAGGCGGGGCTGTAGGCCGGGGCTGTAGGCGGGGCTGTAGGCGGGGCTGTAGGCCGGGGCTGTAGGCGGGG
>JAWWEU010000005.1:24514552-24555311 GCA_035583155.1 Acropternis orthonyx | reverse complement strand
GGGGCTGTAGGCGGGGCTGTAGGCCGGGCTGTAGGCGGGGCTGTAGGCGGGGCTGTAGGCCGGGGCGGTAGGCGGGGCTGTAGGCGGGGCTGTAGGCGGGGCTGTAGGCGGGGCTGTAGGCCGGGCTGTAGGCCGGGGCCGCCCCGCGCCGTGTCCACGTTGCCGCCGCCGTCACGTGCCCCCCCCCGCCACGCACGTGGCCCTCGCGCCGCGCTCCCCCATTGGCCGGGCGGCGCGCGCGGCGGGCGCGGCCCCGGAAGCGGCAGCGCGAGGCGGTTTCCTTGGCTACGCCCCCGGGGCGCGCGGAGGGGCCGGGCCGGGCCGGGCCGTCCCTGGAGCGGCGGCGGCGCCTCGGGAGGCTCGGGAAGCACGGGAGGCTCGGGAAGCACGGGAGCCATGGGAGGCGCGGGAGCCGCGGGAGCCCCGGGCCCGGCGCGGCAGTAGCGGCACCGCCGCCATGGCCCCCAGCGCAGCAGCGGAGTGCGGGCCCCGCTGGAGGAGGCCCTGGCGGCTCCTGGCCCTTGGCCTGCTCTCCGCCTCCTCCGTGCTGGCGGCCGCTCCGGGCGCCGGGGCCATGAGCAGAGAGGAGAAGCGGCGGCTGGGGTGAGCGGCGGGCCGGGAGCGAGGGAGGGCCGGCGGGCCGGGCCGGGCGCGGAGCCCCGCCAGCGTGTGCCCCCTGCCCCGGGAGCCCCCCCAGTGGCCCCGCCGGTGCCGCAGCGGGGGCTGACAGACCCCGCCGGGGCCCGCTCGGCGGCGCGGCCCTCGGGCGCTGTGCGGGCGCACCATGTGCGGGCTGCACTCGCAGCTCAGCAGGGGCTTGCCAGCCCGTCCTGGAGGTTTCAGCCGGTGGTTGCCTGTAATTGGGGGTAAAAGCGATCAAAGGTAACTCCACATCCACGCTCAGTCGGTGTCATTGTGGCCGTGTCTCTGTGAGACTGCAGGAGTCATAAAAAAAGTAAATGTTTACGTGTCCCTGCCTAGTTCCTGTATGTGAGTTAAAACTGCTTTGATCCCCTGTGCATGTGCACGGAAGAACCTGATTTTTTTTTTTAGTTGAAGGTTAAAGGTTACAGCATAGGTGGAAATATATTTCCCTGCATTAAGTGGGATTTTTTAAAAGAAATTTGTAATCAAGCATGCCACGACCTCAGCATGTTACTGGCACAGTTGCATCCTCCTCCTCCTCCCATCCTCTGGTCAGTGACAGAATAATGATGAAAAAAGTCTGCTGGAGAAAGACTCTGGATGCTCTCGTGGTTATTAATGATGGATGGAATCATTCAGGTTGGAAAAGGCCTCCAAGATCATCAAGTCCAAATGTCAGAAATAAGTTGATATTTAACCCAGTGTTTACAGTTACTGGAGTTTCCCATCTTGTATTCTCAGGGTACTTTGTGTGTATAATCCTTTCTATTTTTATTTCATGCGGCTACACAAGGAGTTTCAGTTTCTTTCCGTAATTGGTTTTAAAATTTTCGCATTAATATCTTTGCAAAATACCATCTGATGCCCCAGGCACGTGCAAGTCATGTCCTGCCATGGTTTTTATTTGGGGCCACGGAGCTGGGTCTCTTCTGAATAGGATAATCTATGTGTTTATTTAAGGACAGGATCCTGTCAGTCGCAGAAAATGCCCAGTAAATGTAAGTTTGAAGCAGCTTTCGGTGCTCAGTTCATCTGGGGTTTTGTCTGCTTCGGCCTGTCATGTACCTGCAAGAAGCACCATCCTCTTGTGATGGCTTAATGCACTTGATGAGTTAAAGCTGCTTCTTAAATATCTAAGTCATTGAACTAAATTGGATATTTATGGTATAATTCTGGTGTTCTTGGCTCATTTATGTTTGGTCTTATCAGCAGAGATTGTGAATTATGTTGATGGTAGAAATTAGCATCCTCTTTTGCTTGCAGGGCTCCTGAGGAAAACTGTTAGGAATGATTGGAAGCAGTGCTGTGTCTCAAAAAAACGATGTGGTTTTTTGCGTTTTTTTATATATATGACATTTCTCTCCTTCACTACTTTTCAAACACACAAGATAAATGTAACTACAAGGGGTTTCTTCAGTATTAGCTTGCCAAGAAGTCCCTAAATATTTAATTCCATGTTAGGTGAAGAGTCTTTCTGCAGTGAACAAAAGTAGTAGAATTGGGAGGAATCACTGCACTATATTTAATTTAGTTGAGTATGTTGGTAGAGGACATGTATTCAATATTCATGTATTAAAGTGTGATACATCTAAGATGGTGTGTTAAAGGCCATGGGGAGACAGACCACTAATGCTTTGGCTTTTTTATTTTTTAGAAATCAAGTGCTTGAAATGTTTGATCATGCATATAGCAATTATATGGTGAGTAAAATACTTGTTTGATGTTTTTCAGAGGAGTTGTTGCTGACCTGGGAGAGCAATCAATCTACAGTACAGGACATTCTAGAGAAATATCCGGGAGGGAGGGGGGAAAGCAAAGCTCAAATAAATCACAGCACCTGTACAGCCTTTAAAAAAACATGTACAAATATTACTTTCAGGGAGAGCAGTGTCAGGAGGGTTGTGATGTGGTAACTTGGAATTGCCTGTGGTAACTGCCCTAATCTGTGCCTGATCTTTCTCAAACCAGTTTATCTGATGTTTTCAACAGTTTTCAGCTTCAGTAAAGTATTTGGTTTGAAATTCCAGACTCCTGAAACTACTAGGAAAAGGAGCTGGAGAAGAGCTGTCTGTAGTTATCAGATTCAGTAGTTATCTTACTTATTTTGTAGGTTAAAATGACATATAATATTTCTTGAGTGGTCAGACATGTCAGATGCAGTTTGGTGACTCTTACAAACAGTTTGTAGAACAGAAAGGGGGTCTGGCTCTTCTGAGGGTGTGAGTGCCATGTGACTGTAAGTCATGCTCACTGTGGTTTCTTTTGACATGACTTGTGATTTTCTGTGCAGGTGTCCCTGTGTTCTGGATCTGTGAGCCATTCTAACCCACCTTGAAATAGTCAGCTTGGTTTAGATAAGCTTAAAAATAAAGAATTGCTTGAAGTGGACCTGCCTCATGGAATAGTTAAGCTCAATGAACTGTATGTAATACACTTCTGAGGGGAAAGCGTAGGTGTGACTCAGATAAATATAAAAGATGCATTCTTACTGACTTTACATTGACACTCTTGCACGTTGTGGGTGCTGCAGAAACCCCTCTCTCAAGTTGCACCAATTCCTGCAGCACAAACTGTTTGTCTCCGGGCAGCATCTTGCCACGTGTCCCAGTTTCTGTGTCATGGTTTAACACTTTAACATGTAATAGCAGCCTAAACACCTGTGTGTTACAAGTTTGTACAGCACATGAGAGGTCCAGGACTCTAGAATGGATAGAAGAGGTGTAGTTTCACTTTTTGCCATTAGCTCTATGCTTTTGACACCTTCAGCAGTTTAACAAACATTAGGCTTTTTGGTGATAATTTGTAACGAGTTACTTGGGACCTGAGTCCATGAAAAACACTTGGCTTGGGTTTCCCTAAGGGAAAACTCATATATTTGGCAAAACTGGATAAAATGCTACAAGGATCTGTGCTCCTATATTGTGTAATAAATAGGCAGCTGATAAATAAGCATCTGAAGCAAGAAAATTCATGTTGAAAAAGAACAACAACTTCAGCTATCCTGGAAACTTTGAAGCCAAAAGGATACGTACTTGCCACGTATGCTGGAGCACAAAACAAACAGACAAATGTGACTTGTTTGTTTAAAGCTGAAGAAAAGATTAGAGTATCAGACTTGATTCTGGCAGCAAGAGAATTCAGTACTTTTGCAGGTGCTTCTGAAAGAGCCAGCTGAAGAGTTTTGATTTTTCTGTTTCTATTAATACGAAGTTTAGACATACGTATTTAGAAGACTGAAAAGTCATGTTTGCTTGTGAGGGAAACTCCCTTGTCTTTTCTTCTTAGTCATCAACAGAAACTTTGAATAAAAAGCTACTGGGTTTTTTCCCAGTCCTTCAACAACATTTGTAATAATCAAGATGTTTTTATTCTTGGCTGTCAGAAAGAACATGTGAAGATGTCAGTTACTTGAGGCCAGAGGCAAGCTGGGAAATAACTCGATCCAGTAGCCTTTCTCTGCTCCAGGCAGAGAATTAGTGAATTTTTGTTTCTAGTTCCTTATGATTTTGTAAAACTAATAGTCCATTTTCTCTGGAATTTTTATAACCTCCTCTCTCCATAATTTAAGGCAGAGGTCTCAGTTTCGATGTTGCTGTGTACTACTTGAGTCTGTTTTTCTGAATAGTTTGTAGGGATATTCAGAAACATCTGAGCCATGTTGAAATGATCTAGGTTCTGGTTTTTGTAGTTGAACTTAAGGAGAAGAAAGAGTTGTGCAAAGACCAAAACACTCAGGCAGGTGGTATACAGGGAAACAAACCATCAGTTTCAAAAGGAGTTGCTGTAAGAGCTGTTTATTTATAGAGGAATGTTCCTTTTTTTCTCTTTATTTCATGTTTGAATGTAGGTTATTTTTGTACCATATATTTGGAAGTACTTTGAATGTGTTTATTTGCAATTGCAGTGCAGTAATTGAAGTTTTTTATCCTGCCACATGTTAGTTTTCCACTAAAATTCAAATTGGAGAGCTCAGTACAGCAGCCAGATGAACTCAAGAGGAAAGCTCCATCCCAGATCATTTGCACTGAGCTTCTAATGGAGAGGAAATTTCCTGCATGTTTGTTGAATTAGATATATTTAAGATTCTTCTTTATTAGTGTCAGTTTTATATTTGTTATATTAGTGCCAGTTCTATTGGTAAAAGGCTTGCTTTTGTTAAGCTTTTTTTGGTGAACGTTATCTTTTTTTATGCCTTATGTAGTAATTTACCTATTTATTGCTTTAACTTCTGTGTTCTCTTCTCACTGATTGCCCCCCTGAGCCACTTTATGTTCATTCGGAAGAGTTTCCAAAGTGCCTTTTAAGTCTAATTCCCACAAAATCCTTCATGAAATACCAGCCAGTTGGTAATGCCTGCATTAGTTACAGGTTTTAAACTCATTTGTAAGGCGGTAACTTCTGCCTGAGGGACATCGTGGGAAGTGTCACACGTGCCTCGTTGCAGAAAGCACACAATTAACTGTTGGATGCACCATTAGTTGTTCCAGACTTCTCTGGGAGGTTAGAGAGAGAAAGAGGTGCTGTTGCTCTGTTCCCAGTTTAGTCATTTCCAGCCACCCAGCAGAGAAAGACCTGGGGATCCTGCTGGACACCCAAGTTAACCATGAGCCAACAAAGGCAGCCAGGGGAATTCTGGGCTGCATGAGGAAAACATTGCCAGCAGGTCAGGGAGGTGATCCTGCCCCTCTGCTCCCACTGGTGAGGCCACACGTGGGGTCTGGGCTCCCAAAGGTGAGACATGGACACAGTGAACAGAGTCCACTGAGGGGCCATAAAGCTGGAGGGGCTAGAGCATCTTTCCTGTAACAAAAAGCTGAGAGCTGGGGCCATTCAGCCTCAGGAAGAGAAGGCTCTGGGGGGTCTTAGGAATTTAAGAAGGGAGTCTGTCAGGATGACAGAACTGGGCTCTGCTCAGCAATGCTCAGGAAATGGGCACAGCTGAAACATGGGAGGTTCCCTCTGACCATCAGGAAACACTTTGTCACTGGGAAGGTGACCAGGTACTGGCACAGGGTGCCCAAAGAGGTTGGAGATACTCCGAAGTTGTTTGGACACAGTCTTGGGTGAAGTGGGTGTCGGTGGCCCTGATTGAGTAGAGGGGTTGGACAAGATGAGCTCTGGAGGTCTCTTCTCACCTCAGAGGCTGTGTGATTGCTGTGCAGTTTTTCTGAAGTACAGCATAATTGAGATCCCTTTTCCTGCAGGGTTGTTGTGATGGCTGTAACCAGTGTAACTTACTCCCTTGTTTTGTTCCCTGCAGGAACACGCGTATCCCGCTGATGAACTCATGCCTTTAACTTGTCGTGGACGAGTGCGGGGTCAGGAACCAAGTCGAGGGGACGTGGATGATGCCTTGGGAAAGTTAGTGTTTGAAATGGTTACTGGCTCCTGTAAACATCCAAGTACAATCTGCAGCTCATAAAATTTGTTTGTTCAGTTGACGTGTCCAGAAACTTACACTTGTAAGAAAGGGTTTGGTTATTTCCTTCCATGAAGCGAAATGATGTGCAATGAGAACTGACCAGTGAATGAGATCCAAAGACAATTTCTTGGGGTATCTGGCACAGGGACAGGAGTTGGGCTCCATGGTCCTGATGGGTCCCTTCCAACTCAGCAGATTCTGTGATTCTCTGATCAATTTTTTTTCACAAAAGTATTCCAAGTATTTTCCATAGGAAAGCCTTCCAAATGTGAGCTGATGTTTACGATGTTAGGAACAGAGGTTATAAGGGTTAATGATCAGCTGAGCAATCAGATGTTACCCATGATGCTGGCCTTACAAGTGATACTTAAAATGCTTTTTTTAAAGTAGAAAGTTCTCTGAAAATGAACAGTCAAATGATTATCATCTGCATGGTAGCCTGAGGCCTTTGCCAAAGTATAAACCACTATTTCAGACATGAAAACACTTCATATTCCTTCTTTTAAGGTAGCTTATAATAGAAAGTACTTATCTTTCGGCCAGAAAAATGTAGATTTAAGGACTTTTTCTCCATGTCAAATGGAGCAATCAAATAACAAAGCTGACACACTCTAAATGTGTTTTAATTGGTGTCTTTGTATGTGTGCCGTTTGTAGTGAAAATACTTAATTGCAAATAGCTGCTGCTTTTACTTACTGGTATCACTGCTCAGTGTCCCTAACTAAGCAGAATAGGATTAATCAGAGCTGAAGTCCTTGTCTTAAATGCTGCTTCTAGTTGTCTCAGTGACATTGAGCATTATTTTTGTTATGTGCAGAATTCCTTGGTCTAGAGATCTCCATACAAACCTGCTGCCTCGAGGTGCTGAGAGATACGACCGATGAAAAAGAATTGTCAAGGAAATGTGTTTTTAGTCCTTATCATGCATTCTTTTTAATGACCTATTTTTACATGATAATGTACTATCATTTGAGTAGAAACACCTTTTAGCCCCTTGGATGCATTGAATAGTGTATGTATTATTTTTCTGTATACAGGCTTTGTTCGGTACCTCACAATTAGTTGTGTTACTGTTTACCAGGTTTCTTACCTAATCCTTTTCCTTGCCAGCTGCCCCCTGAGTCATATTCTCTGCAAGCCTTTGCAATCACAAATGACAGGGTGAGGCAGCCGGGTCAGTTCTGTCTCCCTGGAGAGCTCGGAGGGTGAGGGTACCTGCACACCGCCCATCCCTGTAGCTGTGAAATGCACAATTTCCCTCCTTTTCCATAGAAAAACTTGTGTTTTTGTTACGCAGTTGTGCTTGGCCACTAGTTAATCACTGTCTTTTGTAGAACAACACTCTTAGAATGCGCTTATGTCTTTACAAATTAAAGAAAATTATGATATAGCACCACTTAATTAGGATTTTAGTAGTCACATGTTGCCTACAGTATCTCAAATGTTGGGCACTTGCCTGAAGTCTTGGTGCTTACTCTTCAGTTGGCTGTTTTAACTGGTTCCAAAGGTTTCAGTTTTAATACCATCATGTACTGTAAATTCAATTTTACATGCGCTGTGTGTTTTTTAACATAGAGCAGTTGCTGGAATTAGATACATTTCAGATACAATTAGAGATATAATTGCTGGGTTAGGGGAAAAGTCCACTCAGCTTGAGATGTACCAGAACAACCCCGGAGAAAATCTATGAACAGGCCAAGCCTTATTGTGATATTCCTGTTAGAAACCATGTGGATCTGACTTGGATGTTCTCTTTTTATGGGAAAATCACAGAATCACAGAGTAGTTTGGGTGGGAAGGGACCTTGAAGCCCACCCAGTGCCACCCCCTGCCATGGGCAGGGACACCTTCCACTGGCCCAGGTTGCTCCAAGCCTGATCCAGCCTGGCCTTGGACACTGCTGAAGCAGTTCTTTATTTTAAAGTAAATAAAGTAGTTCTTTCTTTTAAGCCTCCACTTGCTACTGTTGGAACAGTTTCTGGTAGGAGAAATTTTAGCTTGGATCTCAACATTCTCTTGGTTTGATCTCAACGTTCTTCCTTTTTTGAAAAACAAAGTAAAGCAGAGGTTGGAAGAAGACTTTCAAACCATTTAACTGGGTTTCTTACTAGGTTTGATTTGAGACTATTAATAAAAATTAAATTTGCTTACAAGAACTTAGAAAGCTTTGCAGTAAGTGCAGGTATCTATAAACATGACTTCTTTCAGTCAGCTCCTAGTCTGGTCACTAACAGAAGAAATGAAGAAGGGTCTTTTGACAGTAAACATATTGTGTACAACTAATTTTTTGCAGCTAGTGGTCCGTGAGAATTTAATTTCTTCCGTGATGTTGGCTACTATTAAAAATAATTTCATTTCTACGCATACAGGTCTGTAATAAATCTGGTTTAAATTTTCTTTCGTAGGTTTTCACTGACCTTGATTGATACCTTGGACACTCTTGTGGTAAGTTTAATCTGTTGATAAATTTTAATAAAACAAGAAAGTTGTCTTATGATGCTCAGACTTATTTTGAGATTTCTTCTTCTTGATCGTTCATCTCTGGCTGTGTTTGAAGTGACTGTTGCTTGTAAGAGCTTTCAGGTGCTGTGAGGGCAGTGTTTGGAGTTGGTTGTAAAAAGAAAACTACAGCAGTTCCTTCAGATTTCATGGATACTTTCTTATCTTGCTTTTTTGGGACTCTTAACAAAAAAGTGTGATTTTGCTTCCCATTTTATAGCCTAAAGGAACATGCAGAGTTATTGGTGGGCATCTCTTAATACCACTGCTTCGTGTATGGTTTTAAAATTTAGATACATGTTTTGTGGATGGACTTGTGTGCACTTAAATACACTGCATATAAAGAGCTTGTGACTGTATCAACCCTGTTGGAACCTCACACCTGCTTCCATTGGTATTCCAGGTGTTAAATAAAACCAAAGAGTTTGAAGAGGCTGTAAAAAAAGTAATAAAGGATGTTAATTTAGATAACGACATAGTTGTATCTGTCTTTGAAACCAACATAAGAGTCCTTGGGTGAGTAACTTTCGTTTTCAAAACCCTTAAAAAGGTGGGGTTTAGGTAAATATCCCTACGACATACCTTTCTGTGCTGTTCCACATAATTTTAAAGAGTTGTGCCGTTCTCAGTTGGCCTGAGAGGGTTTAAAATGCAAGGCAGGACTCACTGCAGTGGCACTGGATCAAACTGACCCTGCAGGAGCAGCTTTTCTGATTGAAAAAAATTGTGCTTGCTGAGGTAGCAGTGTTTTTTCTTAATGGAAACAGGCTTACAAATGACTGAATACTTGATTTAACAGATTTCGATGCTGAGGGTAATAGTTTATTTCAGGGTCAAAGGGACCTCTGGTGCTCAGTGCAGGATCAGAACAAGAATTTTAAGTTACTATATGCAATTTTAGAGGTGTTGGTTGTTATTCCTGACAAATACTGCTGAATCAATGATTCCTCTACAGTTCAGGACTGCTAAACAATAAAAATGGCTTCCCAAATACTGGCAGCTAACCTTGATTATCATGGGAATTGCACCAGCAATCTGAAAACTAGGGCTGTGTGAATATAGCACAGTTATGGACAGTTATCTAAATGGTAGAGATCTTTGCATTGCTGTCAGATGAACATATCTTTTGAGATGGGGGATAATTTTTCTTGTGTTTAGAGGTCTCCTAGGTGGGCATTCAGTGGCAATTATGCTGAAAGAAAAAGGTGAATATATGCAGTGGTACAACAGTGAACTTCTGCACATGGCAAAGGAACTGGGCTACAAGCTTTTACCCGCCTTTAACACCACTAGTGGTCTCCCTTATCCAAGAGTAAGTTCTCTGGTTTCTGTAATGCAAGATTGCTTCTGTTGTTCTCGTTTTATCTCTGTGTCCAAAATCATTTTTTGTATTTACTAAGTGGACAGAAAATCAACAGCTGAGAAATTACAGACATTCTCTGGAGCCAGGAGTAGCGACACACTTAAAAGTTTAACTCCCAAGAGCACTTGTGATGTTCTGAGTTGCTGATTTGCTGGTAAATAAATTGCTAGTGTTAGGTTTCCAGGGGGGATTCTCTTATTCAGATGCCCTAGTGAACCAGGCAACAGGTTTGGGAGGGTTGAGTATTTCGGGTACTTCTGAATAATTTTCTGTGCATTTGAGTTGCCAATAGGTGGTCAAAGCAAAATTGAAGGGGGCTGTGTGTTCTTTTTTTTCTTGTCTTTGGAAAAAGCTATAGATTGCTGCACAATCACAAGAGTATAATTTCTTTCAGTGGGTAAAAATAAAGATGATAATCTCTACTTTTGTGTAGGTTAACTTAAAATTTGGTGTAAGACATCCAGAAGCACGAACAGGAACAGAAACTGATACCTGCACAGCTTGTGCTGGTACCTTGATCCTCGAGTTTGCAGCTTTAAGCAGATTCACAGGAACATCTATATTTGAGGTTTGCTTTCCATTATATCTTATTTTTTGGATTCGGTGTTCATTAGTGTTCTGTGACATTTCTCTAACTTTGAGTTCATTAAATGGCTGTATGTCTTAGCTGCTCTGCACAAAACATTTATGTGTGTTCAGATTTGTTGTGTTTGTGGACTTTCTTCTAAGGTTTGCTTTTTGAATTATTTTTTAAATCACAGGAAATCATTTTGGTTGAAAGTAGTTACAGTAGTAAAGAAGTAAACAAGGTAAATATACTGAAGAATAGCTTAAGGGTAATGCTTGCATAGTTTTGGGGGAAAAGGGATCAGAACTATTAAGAAGAAAAGTGAGATGTTTGGTCCTTAACATGCAGTGTAAGACCAAACTAAATATAGCCCAGACTTGTATAGTGTCACTGAACTTGTGCAAGACCTACCTAAGGGTGTATTAGCAGCAGAAAGGTAAATGAAAATGCTTGCAGGTGTCTGACACAACCTTCATCTGATGAAAAGGTCATTTCCAGATTAGGTTTTTTTTCAATCTTACATGATGTGCCTGGAGTTTCATTTCTTGTCTTGGATCTCAGTGGAAGCAAAACTGGGCCCCCTAAAATCCTAGGGATGTGTTTGCTGTTTGAAGTAATTTTAGTTGAGTGGATGTTAAATTCAAGCTACTGTTGTGCATATAAAGAATGTGTATAACTAGTATATTAATGAAGAGGGGCTGCTGCTCCACCTTGAGGTGTCTGAAAGAACAGTGCTTTTGATTCTGAGCATATTTCTTGAAATATTTTAATTAGGTTGCACAATCCCATGATTATTTCAGAGTAGGAAAGCCATGCAGAAGGATGTTTGAGATGTGTATTGGCAAACAGTTGTGGAGCCAAGCACCCATATTTCTGATCAGCAACTGAATAACTGTAAAATGTGGGCTGAGTATTGTACTATTAAAGTGTGCGTGGTACTGACTTCATAGTTGCTGGATATGAAACACTGGTATTCCTTCCTTGCATCTGAGTTTCAGTAGACAAAAGAATAACAGTCTTTATTATCTGTGTTTCTCTAATTCCCTTTTTTTATTGTTGCTGCTGCAGGAATATGCCCGGAAAGCGCTGGATTTTATCTGGGAGAAGAGGCAGCGGAGCAGCAACTTAGTGGGGGTTACTATTAACATTCACACTGGGGACTGGGTCCGCAAAGGTGGGTGCTCTTCTGGCTCACAATCAGGGACCACAGGGCCTTTGGGGCAAGCAAAAATCTCCTGACACACCCCCAACACACCTGCCTAGACTAGGAAATATTAAGGGGGTAGGCCAGCAGAGTTACATCACTGCAGTGCTGGATAAACCTGCTACACCAAAGCCTGGCTTTGCTGAAGGGGTGTTTTGCTAGAGAAAGTAGTTCTGTTCATTGCAAAGTGCTCCCTGATTCACTTCAGTACTGAGAGGGGAAGGCCTTGGGATAAACTTTCAGAGATTCTGCTGTAAATGCCTAGGAAAGAGTATAAATAGGACTGTAGAAGTGATTTTTCTATGAGGAAAATGAAACAACTGGCTTCAATGCATATCTGTCCCTATTATTATGTGCACTGGTATTGCAACGCCTCTGGCTTAGACACACAGTATTGTGTCTCTGCATCCATCTGTACCTTAATTCTAGTGATGGAAGGCTTTTCCTTTTACTGGAAAAGTCTTTCAAATCAAAATGGAAAAGTATAGAAAAGACCAGTGTATCTGCCTAAAGTAAAACTACCTTTTTATTTCCTCCTGTTTCTAGATAGTGGAGTTGGAGCAGGAATAGATTCATATTATGAATATTTATTAAAAGCCTATGTCTTGCTTGGAGATGACAGTTTCCTGGAAAGATTTAACACGGTAAGTTAACACCTTGCTCAGGTTTGTGCCTCCTGTTGAGACAGATTTCAGGTTGTGTTGTCAGCTGTTGGCCTGAGCAGCTTGTGAGGACATCTTTAGCACAATTTCTGTGACTTCTGCTGTGTTTAGTGCCAGCTCTTTTACTGAGAGTTTTGGCCAATCTTGGGTGATTAGCTGTCACCTGAGCAGTTAATTTAACCCCACTGAATAAAAACCAGAATATTCTAGACCTGTCTCCATGTTTCCAGTACAGGAGAAGCTGTGTTTCAAGATCATCTTGGAGAGTGTAATGCTGCAAATGCTTCTGTAAAACAGTGTAAGGGCCTCTTGTTACAAGTCAGAGCCCAACTGTCGTGGGGCAACAAAAAAGACCTGAAAATCCACGTCTGAGTCTTGCTTTGCACTGCAGATCCTCAGGCCCAGGATACATTTAAGTGTGGTTACAAGCTGAAAACACACTTGGATTGCTAGATTACATTATTGCTGTGCAACTGTCAGCATCATTATTCTTTCATTTGAAAATAGCAACATCCATTACAAGCATTTTAGATCATAAAATGATTCTGTATCATATTGGCATGATTTTACATTAAAACTGGAGTAACGCAGTGTCTATAGGGCTGTTTTCACACTTCAGATGTGGTGTTTATTTGATGTTCCTAATGTGCAGCCACCATCGTATTTGCCTTGAATTTCATCTGTTAAATGTTTCCTTTAGGTTTATCTCTTGTGCTCATGGTTGCACCTTCAGAAAACCAGAAAAGCATTTTCCCTGGGTAGTGTAAGATTGGAAGTCAGCAAGATGGCTTGTGAGCTAGTGGGTTTTAAACTTCTGAACCAGCAAGTCCAGCTGCTTTGTTGGGATTTTTTACCTCCTTTTCCTCCTGAGATCCATTTGTTTTAGAATTCTCTTGTTCAGAGAAAGCAATTTCACCTTTGTTCAGTGTGTACTTAAAAATGTAGCCAAAACAAGTGTGCCTTAACTGTGATATTTCTTGGTTTATCACGTGCTGCTGAATATACGTTTGGGTATGTGCATTACTTGGAAGATGTGATCAGTTTTGCATGTGTAATACCATGGAGATTTTCAGTATTTACTTCTTTTTACTTTGCAAAACTGGAACCTACTGGCACTGCCGAATGTACTGGTGATTGGGAATGTGCTACTGGTTCTTCCACTGCAATAAAATGCCAGTTTGGTGAGCTGCATGTTTTGGGAACTGCGTTAATAATACAAACTCATTCTTTTCCTGGTGTTTGGCAGCACTATGATGCCATAATGAGATACATAAGCCAACCACCTCTTCTTCTTGATGTTCATATTCACAAGCCAATGCTGAATGCTCGGACCTGGATGGATTCTTTGCTAGCTTTCTTCCCTGGATTGCAGGTGAGGCTTAAAAACCCGTGTGCAGATGATTTTAATAACTCCATGTTCAGGTCAAGCTTAGTAATTTGATATTCAGAAATAGTGAGTGAGGATCCCTGGGAGTGTCCAAGGGCAGGCTGGATGGGGCTTGGGGCAACCTGGGCTGGTGGGAGGTGTCCCTGCCCATGGCAGGGGGTGGCACTGGGTGGGCCTCAAGGTCCCTTCCAACCCAAACCATTCCATGATTCCATGATTGCTGTACTCGCTCCTCCTGTCACTTCTCTGCTGTGATGCTTTTCTGGACATGCTGAGTATCAAGAAAAGTATGTCCATATAATTTGCTTCCTTCTAGTCATGAAAACACTCAAAGGAAGCTGCCTTTTTAGCAGTCTAGTGGCAAATGTTATAGTTTGGTTTTTTTACATCTTTAAAACAAACTGAATCACATTTCCACACCGGGGCTCTGTGACAGAGATCTTTGTTCTGCATAGGCAATAATCTTAATGAGTTCTCCGATTTTGCTTTAAAAGCTCTTATGGGATCTGTGACTTACACTGAAAGGTGTAATAATAATTACAGTATGTACTAATTGGTCTGGAGCTTTACACAGTGAGTGTGCTTAACTTTGCATATTAATCCTATGCTTGGTGAATTAGTGTTAACTTTATTACTTAATTTTAGGTGTTGAAGGGCGATATTAGACCTGCAATTGAAACTCATGAGATGCTCTATCAGGTTATAAAAAAGCATAACTTTCTTCCAGAGGTAAGATTGTAGTTTTTTCATTGTGTAAGCTGATTTTTAGCACAATTCGAGCAGTCTCAGTTACCCATTTGAAAACCCAGCAGGTGTATGTGTTATTAAAATCAAAGGCTCGTTTCCACAGCATTCTTAAGTGATTTGCAGTTCTGCATGTATGACAGCTGCGTTCTGGATATGAAATATTTCCCCTTCAGTTGTGCTGTAATTAACACAGTAATGGGAAGCTGCTGCTATTAACACTTGCTTAGATTTTGTAGTTCAGTCTTTCAAAGTTGACCTTGACTCATTTCATTATGCAAAACTTGTATAATCACATGTAGTAGTAGCTGCTTAGTAAGATAATAGTGTTAGTGCCAAAGATCACAGTCATCTTTATTAACCCAAGGAGAGAACCTAAAGATTGAATTGTTCTGAGAGAGTGTTCTGAAATTTTGCATAACATCCTTGAAAGTCAGTACACAAACTTACTGCAGGTACTGCAAGTGAATTCTGCACAAAAAAGCTTGTTCACCTGCTGAAGTGTGTCTTTAAGCTGTGATGACCCAGATTATGAGAGAAGGCTTCTGACTCCAGGATTAATTTTGACTTTCCTCTGGTGTAAGCTTATTTCTGCTAGAGAACAGTTTAATTAACATCACGTTCACTTTATGTGGTTACTGAGACCAAAGAATGCTCTCTAAGCACTAGAATGAGAGGGAGGGGGGGTTGAATGCTTTTAAAATTGTATGATTTGGCTCCTTATGGGTTTCTTGGGTTGCTTTTTTGATGTTTGAAAGGTCAGTCAGTTGTATTTAAGCCAATAGACCATCCCTTGCGAAAAGACACAGTTTAAACTTTTATATGAAGTAGTGAATATATGACAGAAGTGGCCCTTCCCAGTGCATATTGAGAGAATACACAGGCTAAGAGAGTTTTAGGTACCTGACTTCTAGTCTGTGGTATTAACTTAGAAATAGCTGTTTGACCATCTGTCAGGTTGAAATGGCACTTTAATGTACTGGATGTCAGGTGCTAGGAATGTTTGGAAAAATGATCTTTAATAAAGCTTGGGGAGTTATACAGTTCACATAGGATTCAAAATAAACCTGTGTTTGGTATTCATTCTTGCATTTATTTTTGTCATCCTTTTTCATCCTCAGGCATTCACAACAGACTTCAGAGTTCACTGGGCTCAGCATCCTCTAAGGCCTGAATTTGCTGAAAGCACCTACTTCTTGTATAAGGTACAATCACATTCATTCCTTGGGCCTTTGGTCACTTTTTCTAGCACCTAGAATTTTTTTTGCTGTTTTATTTCAATATAGAATTGAGTAGCAAATCTCCAGCTTATTTCATCTCCTGGAACCAGTTCCGTAGGTAACCTAGATTGATTATCAAAATTGATGATCAAAAATTTTTTCAAGGGGTTTTTTTTAATATGTCTAGCATTAGAAACAAAGCTGCTAAGTGACAGAGAACCATTTCTTTAGAGATATTTAGGTATTGCTGATCTCTTGTAAAGAGATCTTAGAGATTAAGAGCGAAAGCCATTTGTGCTTCACGGAGAAGAGAGTGCTAATTGTACTGTAAGTGGAAGTGTACCTCTGTGCTTAGTTTGGATTTTTTGTTTGCTTTTCTTGTACAGGCCACTGGCGACCCTTACTATCTGGAAGTAGGAAAAACACTCATTGAAAACCTGAACAAGTATGCAAGAGTTCCTTGTGGGTTTGCTGCAATGAAGGATGTTCGTACAGGAAGTCATGAAGACAGGTAAAAGTTTTCACCATTCTTTTCTTCATATGAGGATACAGAAAAAGTCAAACTACCCTGTTTCTATAATTGAATTAATTGGCTTTTGAGTAGCTGCCTGTCTTCAGTTTGATAACCAAGTCTTAAATTACCCATTTGTCATAGTCTGTGAACTGTTTCAATAGTTTTATAGTTTGTTGCATAAGAATATTTTTAGTTTAATGTTTCATTTGTCTCAGAGCAATAGATGAATGACTTCCAAACGAAGTATACTTCAAATCCAAGTTTTTAAGGAGATTTATTTGTTTTTTCTATAATTCTGTTTTGTACTGAACATGTTGAATCATGTCCCTCCAAACAGAGTTTCTTCCAAGTGGTAATGGAATTATGTTCAGCAATAGCAATCCTGAGATCTTTAGAGATGGAACAATAGAAGCGTTTATTTTACTGGTATTTCAGAAATAAGGAGATATCCCTAAAGGACCTGCACTTTTTTTCCTATAGAATGGACTCCTTCTTTCTGGCAGAGATGTTTAAATATCTTTACCTGCTGTTTGCTGACAAAGAAGACATGATCTTTGACATTGAAGATTATATCTTCACCACAGAAGCTCATCTGTTGCCCCTTTGGCTCTCCACTACAAACCAAACCATCTCCAGAAAAAATGCAGTATGTAACACCTCACATCTAAATCAGTTTGTGGTGCTTTGAATCAGTTCCTTTTTTTTGAGGGGAAATGGAAGAAAAATCAGGAAATAGCACAATTTGAGCAGTGCACCAATTTGGACACATTGTTCAATATGCAGTGTTTCATAATATTAACAGTGCCAGTCACAAGAGTATGAATAATGTTTCTGTGACTGCACTCTGTACTGCTGAACCTTGAGAAAAAAGCCATGGAATATTAGCAAGACTTAAAAAGAAAATAATTCCCTACCTCTCTAAATTTGAAAATAGCACACTAGGATGTTTTTATCTCCATCTCTATTTTCTACTGTTTTTCCTAAAGCATTTGTTGTCTGTTCCACTGCATGAACCTTTGGCAAATTTTGAAAGGTTTTTTGAGACAGCTTCAAAGGCATTTTGACAAGATACAGCTATAACTTTTGATACATTTAACTGTTTTAATCCACATAATAGGCATCTCTTGTGTAAATGTGAAAATGCTTATGGGTTTGTAAATTACTTAACCTTCCAAAATAACCAGTGCCAATACAACTGTGCCATGAAACATCATGAGTACTCATCTTTTATGGTTTATAAGGTGACATAATTGAAGGCAATAGTGCTACTGGCAAGCAGAGGAAATGCATGAGGCAGTGGAAGTAGAGTGTCTGAGATACCAGGGACATAAAATCCCTTACCTGTGCCTCTATTTTTAACCTTTACTAAGAGTTTTACAATAATGCCTGGCTCAGAGGAAAGGGCTTATATTGTATGTCAAGCCATGTGTCCTGAAGAAATCTTGCAACAGTAGAAATCACCCTGTTGTATGGACTTCAGCATTGGATAGTGACGGGTTTTTAATTACTTGGTCTTAATGTCGAACATTTTAAACATATTTGATGCGCCCTGGGGTTGGTTTTTGATGTTCCTCTAAGATGGAGATGCCACACCCCTCTGAAATGTTTTTTCCCTGAGAATTTATTTTGAGTTTTGCAGATGGAGGCAGGTTTTTTTAAACTATGCCAGAGGTTTTCTGAAGGGTCTGAAAGAGTTTTATATAACTTTTGTTCCCAGTATAAGAATCTGGTACCTTTGAGACAGGCAGGATTCCCACAGCTGGTGCCGTGGGTCATTCTGAGAACCACAAATGTTAATAAAAGGCCAGCAAGAAGGTAAATTGTTCAAATGCAGTTTTCTTAAGCACTTTAAGTCAAAGTTGTTAATGGGTGGTAATACAAGTAAGAAAAATCCATTGCAAATGGTGTCAAATGGCTAAAAAGCTGTGACATCGGGTGTGTTACTCCTCAATGGAATTTTATCCGAACAAGTGGAATGTGTAAATTATTCTTAATATAAACACAGTGCTACTAACACAATCTGTATGTGAGATAGTTGGTAGTATCAACCCAACATCCTGTTCGTGTTTGGTCTCAGAAACAAGAAAGGTCATGTCTTACTATCCCTGTAGCCCTTTAGGTCTTGGGGTTTAGGGAGCCTTCAAATACTTGATTTTTAATTAGCTAGTATGTTGCAAACAGGAGGGGTGGGTTGTGGTGCTTTGGGTTTTTTCCAAATAACTTCTACATTAATTTTCTGGGTGAGGAAATGAACTTGCTGGTTATCTTACCAGTTAGTTGCAGAGCCAAGTACAGGCTAAATATGGCTCCAAACCAGCAGGCGTGTTCCGTGTGGCTTCACGTGTTACAAAGCAGCAATTTGTGCAAATGTTAACTCTGTCAGCTTTCCTGAAAATAGAAATTCTTTGAATTATATACAGATTCAGACTTCCAAGTCTGTGTGGCTCCTGAGGAGGAGAATCTTTTGTTCTTATGAAAAGATGTGACATTTTTGGTAACGCAAAGCAAGGGCGACCCAAGGCCTGCAGCTGGTCACTCGGTGTAAAGGCAGTACCAAAGGAAACTGTAACTGCTGCCTTTAGTTGCCCAGCACAGAAAAGCACAGTGTCATGTGCAGGCTTGAGAAGTACTGACTGCCAGCAGAGGACTAGCTGTTTCTGCAAAAAAACATCCAGAAACTGTGTGTAAATTACAAATTAGAATTGATGTTGAATGTATCTATCCCTAGAAAGGGGTTGTGGTGCTCTGGTTCCCTCTTCCTCCACTCAGCTGCCATGTGTCCTGAGTACAACACATCACTTAAACTAGGCTTATCTGTCGATTTTAAAGGTATACAAATAAATTGATATAAAAACATCATCTGCATGTTATTAATGTGTGTCTTTCGTTTTAGACCACAGAGTACACAGAGCTGGATGACAGCAACTTTGACTGGACCTGTCCCAACACCCAGATCCTTTTCCCAAATGACCCAATGTTTGCTCAGAGTATTCGTGAACCTCTGAAAAATGTAGTGGACAAGAGCTGTCCTCGGGGTATTTCCAGAGTGTAAGATCAATGTTTCCTGTCTTCTGTCAGCACAGGAGTGAGTGGAATAGGGTCTGTTAGGCATGGAAGGAGAGGTGAGAGGTGGACTGGAGCTCGTTATGCTTGAGCTTGCAGTCCTTTGGGAATAGATTCCTAGTCACAGGAAAAAATCAGTTGTTTTCTCTGGCATCAGCAAGTCTTAGTTCACTTCCAGCAGGAATTAGCAAGGCTTTCAAAGCTAAAGGAGCTTAATGAGCCACATACCTGGGCTACAGTTCCCACTTGGAGTATTACAGGAAGCATATCTCTCTGGTTTGTAAAGTTAATTTCTGTAGCCTCTTTAACAGTTCTGCAACTCTTCTTTGTAGTAAGCAGATCATGCTGCCATATATAACCACACCTGTTCTAAGGAGTTTAGGACAGTGTTAAAGCCGAGGAGGTTTATCTTTCTGACCGTCTCTTTCTGAGGAGTAACAACTGTCTGAAGAAAACTGGTTTTAGTCTTACAATAATGCAGACTACTTAGAAATGAAAGAGAGCATGTGGCAGTTTTGTTACCAATATTGTGGGGGGGGTTTTTGCACTATAAAATTACTGATAATATTGACAACTTTTTCAAAAAGATAGCTTGATTGGGAAGTGGAGTTCTACTGAAGCTTCTACTCAGTGTTACTCCAAAGAATTCTGTTCTTGTAATACAGGAATAGCAGGAGAGTTCTGTTTCAAGAATAACCTCATTTTTAAAACTTTGATCTCTGATATCTTTTGGCAGAGAAGAGAGTTTGGGAAGTGGACCAAAACCACCGCTGAGAGCCAGAGATTTCATGGCCAGTAATCCCGAGCACTTGGAGATCCTGAAGAAGATGGGAGTCAGTTTGATCCATCTGAAAGATGGCCGAGTACAATTAGTGCAACATGCAGTGCAAGTAAGGCCTGACAGCTTATTTCTTGTAGAAATTTCAGCAAAATCTTACTAGCAATGGTATTTGACACTTGGAGCTTGAGGAGGAGCAGCCAGACTCTGGAAGGAGGCACATACGCTGGATATGCAGCTAAATTTAGCAGGCTGGTGCTTGTTAATATTTTACCTCAGCAAGACTTTCAACTAACCTTGTGTTAGACTAGATGGAGGCCGTTCCTGTTAAAGTGATGTAGCTAACACATCTTCTCAGAAAACGCTGTTTCAGTGTGAGATACTTCCAGTTCTTTAGGAGGTCTATGTATTTGTATATTTTTAGTCTTCTGTGTGGTTCAGGGGCTAAACCTTCTTTGAAATGATGCATGAGTGGCAGCAAACATCCACTCTGTATTTGAACATCTTTGTAGCAGTGGTGCAAGCAAAACATAACTTCAGTTTCTTTTCCCCCAGGTTTCTCAAACATTTAAGATAAAACTGATTATTGATGGTTTACTCCACAGGCAGCAAGTTCCCTGGATGCTGAGGATGGCTTACGGTTCATGCAGGAAATGATTGAACTCTCCAGTCAACAACAGAAAGAGCAGCAGCTCCCTCCTCGTGCTGTTCAAATTGTTTCCCATCCCTTCTTTGGCAGGGTGGTCTTGACTGCTGGGCCAGCACAATTTGGGATGGACTTATCCAAACACAAAGAAGGGGTATGTAAGATGAGTATGAGATCTGTTCCTCACTTTCTGTTCCTTTCCTTATTGCATAAGCCTCAGTTTTACAGTACTAGAAATATTTCAGGGCAGCCAGGTAGAGGGTGATCAGTTAATTACAGTTGCTAAAATTACAGTGCCCAGCAGTGACAGAATGACAGAAGTGACACTCATTTAGATGAGAGGCTTTATCAGTCTGTGCTCTGCTCCTCAGTTATCAGTCATGGTTTAGGATTTAAAATGCATGCACAGGATGATTTTTGAAACAAAATTATCCAAACTGCAGTGCCTGGCTAAAGAGATGGTGATTTAAGGGAACATTTTCCTCCCATGTCAGCCATGAGTTGCTGAAGCCCTTCTAGAGCTAAAAATAAACTGTTCTTATGGAGGCTTTTCTAAAATTTCTTTATCTACATGGGAGAAGAAAATACCACAGAGGCAACGTTCCCTTTTGGAAGCAGTGGGAAAACCTGATGGTTTCAGTTGGGCAATTTGCAGCTCCAAAGAGGAGTTTTTCTTCTGTGAACTTCTAGTCTGGAAAACTTCCAGAGACAACACTTCTCAGGTGTAGACAAAATACACTAAGTATGAGAAGCAGGTTTTTCACTGAGGCATTTTTTGCTGCTTGGAGCTCTAGTTTCAGGGCACAGATTGCCTGCACTGACAGAAGACAACACTAAGTGCATTAGGTGAACCGAAGAAACAAAAATATTTAGGAATCTTTTACAAGCTTAAACCTACTGCTCTAATTCTCTGTTTATTTTTGTTTTCTTCCAAACAGACAAGGGGATTTGTTGCGACCATTAAGCCATATAATGGATGCTCAGAGATCACTAATCCTGAGGCAGTGAAAGAGAAAATTGCTCTGATGCAGAGAGGCCAATGTATGTTTGCTGAAAAAGCACGAAACATTCAGAAAGCTGGAGCTATAGGAGGCATTGTCATTGGTAAATAAAATTCTGAGGTCTTCATTTGTGTAGGTTTAACCTAATTGTCCAGATTTGGAGATACAGGCAAATTGACAGGCTGTTAAGCCAAGGTGCCAGTACTCCAGCACAGAAGTTGTGCTTTCAGAAGATGAGACGTTTTGGGTTTGGCTCTGTGCAGAAAGTGGAGCAAAACCAATTGGGAGGGGGAATTGTCACTGCTTTTGCAGATTAAAAGTTGTTATTTTAAGGATCACAGAGGGCTGTCAGTACTGACTGCTGAGGAAAAACGGGGATACAAATGACAACTGGGAAAGAAAGCAAGGACACAATTTGGGGTTTTGTTTTTCACAATGAATGTTGTGCCTGGGACCCTCTGGGCAGCGGAAAGAGGCTCCAAGCGTGCCAGAGCTCCAAGCTGCAGTTTTATCTAACAGGAACTTTGCCTTTCCTTTGTGTGCCCCGGGCTAGATGACAATGAGGGCAGCAGCAGCGACACAGCCCCGCTCTTCCAAATGGCCGGGGATGGAAAGAATACAGATGATATCACAATTCCCATGCTCTTCCTCTTCAACAAGGAAGGAAACATTATCCTGGATGCAATCCGGGAGTATGAGGCTGTGGAGGTGCTTCTGTCTGACAAAGCAAAAGACAGAGGTAAGTCAGAGGGGATTTATGGAAGTTCCCTTTGTGCAGTGGCACAGTGGAAAATGTACAGCAGTAATTGCTGCTGCTGCCCAAAGGTGCCATAGCCTTCAGTTTGGCGTTGGAATTAGTTCTTTATTAAGAAAGCCGTTACCTGAGGTGTATCATTATCCACTCCCCCCACAAGTTAACATCCAGAAATGCTGTCACTCTGAGGAGAAAAAGGCAGCCTTTGGGATTCCTTTTTTTTGAGCCCTTTTTGTCATCACCTGCTTTGAAGCAGCGTCAGGAACAGGGTGTTTCCAGTGCCCTACATTGAAAATGCCCCGGCCTTACCAACCTCCCCCGTGACATTCCTGGGACCCAGAAGGAGAGAGAGAAGTGTTAGAAATATTTTGCCTATGTAAGGAGAAGTGATTATCATGAGAAATAAGGCTGCTGACCTCAGATGTTTTTGTATAATACAAGAAAGGTGCAAGCTAATACATTCCCAGTTGAAATGTTTGAATATGGCAGAAGATTGCAGATTTTCTTCTTGTAAGCCTGCTTGATGGCACTACAGTGTCCAAGCAGAGTAGGTAAGAACAAGTATCTCTAGAAAATCGGTGACAGCATTTATCTTCTGCACATTTGCAAAGGAGATATGCCAAAATCTAGTATTGTTTCTTCCTAGCTTACAAATCCCTCCTGTTTGTAACTGTGCTTAAGTGCTCTAACAAAATGCTCAATAGAAGATAGCTCTGCCTCTGAGAATTTGTAATCCATATCTGCTTCTTCCCACCCTCCTTGTGCTTCCGTTTGGAATCCCAGCAACAATCTTTAAAGGTAAAATGATTCCAAACTACATTATTGATAGCAGTAAGTATCCCATGGCAAAAATGGCATGTTCAGTTAAACTCCCTACAAGTCCTGACATATCAGTGTCCTGTATTCTAGTCATAAAGATCAAACTCCAGAGAAATGTGCATGGTTAAACTGGGAAGCTGTTGGAGAGCTAAAGTGGGACTAGGGATACGTGTGTCAGTTGCTTTGAGTGGGGTGTGAGGAGGGTAGCTCAGCCCTTGGCTCTCTTAAATTCACAGGTCAGTAAACTTGTAAAACTGCCCAACTCCTCCTTGCTCAGATGGGGGGTTCTGGTGGATCTGGGAGTGCTCTGAAATCCGGTATTAAAGCTCAGTGCACACAGTGGGGCTTTGTTAAGACCGAAGGAGGGTAACCAGCACTGACCCACAAGTCACTCCTGAAGTCTGAG
Organism: Acropternis orthonyx; assembly: GCA_035583155.1. Lineage (NCBI taxonomy): Eukaryota > Metazoa > Chordata > Aves > Passeriformes > Rhinocryptidae > Acropternis > Acropternis orthonyx. The sequence goes on along the minus strand of JAWWEU010000005.1, from coordinate 24,531,616 downwards.
GAACCAAAGTGAGCCTCGCTGTATTGTTTTCCCTCATTTAAAATGTGCTTAGAAGTCTTCCCTCCCCTCTCGTTGTAAAAGTATGTTCCTTAGTAACATTACATTTTCATATCACTGGAAAGTCTGCACCTTCTTGAAGAAATAAGGACAAGGGAAGTGGCCTTGCTTTTGAAATACTAATAAAATGCTGCATTCCTACAGTTGTTTTAACTTTTTTTTTTTTCCTTTCCTCTCAAAGACTTGGAAATGGAGAATATGGACCAGAAATTATCTGAAAATGATTCACATAAACAAAATTCAGAGGAAGCTACTTCAGGATCTCAGGATGTTGATGCAGTCAGTGAGGAGCCCGAAAAAGGAGGAGAGAGCTCTGATGTTGCTGACCCTGGTTATTTATCTCCTGCTGATGCAGACAGTGCCAGTGTTTCCATTTCAAATCAGGATTCCCATGTCCCTGGAACCGATGAGGCCGGTGCTCCAGAGCCAGCATGTACATCAGGGGATAACCAGCCTCAGGAACAAAAGACTGAGACAGAGTCAAATTCCAAAGTTAACTGGGATAATAAGGTCCAACCCATGGAATCCATATTAGCAGACTGGAACGAAGATATAGAAGCATTTGAAATGATGGAAAAGGATGAGCTATGACTTGTAATAGTAACTTATTTGTTAATAAACAAGTGGAGACCTCTTTGGGTAGAAGTGAGGCCCTGATATCCAAGAAAACATATTCAGTATTGTGATGAGCAACCAGGTGTCCCCTGGAAAACACCACAGAAATCCCACACGCGCTCTCTGTATTGTTTTAATTTTTCCTGGTTAAAAATGGGAACGTGCAATCCAAACCTCTGTGTGGCCCCAGGGCTGGTGCTGGAGCCCAGTGAGGGAAGGAACTGGCCTCGTGCATTCCAGGCTCCGGGAGGACACGCTCCCTTGGGCTCTGGGAAGCAGGAGCTGAGCACAGTGGGGCGACAAACCACGGAGCGGTTATCGATGATGGGAGCTCTGCTGCAGAAAAGGGGTGGTTTCACTGCCCCCTCCTGAGCTGAAACCCTTTGTTACAGCAGCAGGTGAAGTTGTTCCCAGTTGTTGTGTCTTTATGGCACAGCTGGAAACAGCTTGATTTTGTCCTGACATATCCTCAGGCACAGTCGTGTTGCTCATCACCCTTTCCACCTGTTGCCACAAGGAATGGCCACAGTGACTTGCAAGTTTTTCCTTCTGCTCCGCTTTCAACTGGAGAAATTGTCCAGCCCAAAGGCAATGTGTGAGCAGGTTCCAACAGGGATGCTAAGCCAGCCTTGGGGTCCACCAGGAAAAGGTGGGGGAAAGTCATGCTTGAGGTTGAGGTGAAGTGGACAAGGCAGGTGTTGAATCCCAGGTGTTTCCTTTGGCCTCCTGGGTTGAAAAACTCCACTCTACCCTTAGATATGGAATCAAACACAAAGGATGCCGAGCTGCATCAGCCGTAACAAACCCTTCCTTTTTCTACCAGTTTGACTTCTAACAGCTTGACTTTGTGGTCGTTCTTTTTATATGCAACTTCTGTATGTGTGATATTTCAGGCAGGGAGGCCAGTGCCAGTGGGGGAGTGCAACAATTTTGGCTGTTGGGTCGATAGTTCCGAGCCCAGGTACGTTACTCGGGGCTCTGGAGTTTGTTACAGGTAAGTGTGAGTCCTGATTTGTCATCCCCATTATCAAAAATGGTTTAAATAAAAATGGGGAAGTTTAAACAACGTAGAGACATTTTGACTGTGTCCAAAGAAACTGCCAAAAACCGATTAAGCTGATTTATATAAACTGCTTTTAGTGAATTGTGGTTTAAGGAATTGTTTTATATTAAAGACTAAATGAACACTGCCTATATGCTGCACCAGGCTAAAAGTGAAGGGTTATATTCATGGTTACAATGGAATAAATGAAAAAGAAAGCCCCATTCTGAACTGCACCTTTGATATAGCTGGTGAAGTTATATGTGCTGAATATGCAACTGTTAATTAGCACAGCCATACTGTATGTATTTATATTCCTGTGCAGTGAGCAGAGCAATCCCAGGCAATGTTGTATCCATGTATCCAAGCCACACTTGCTTTCCAGAGTCTCCAAATGCACAGGCACCTTTGGAGAGCACAGCAGTCCATCCAAGTATCATCCATAACTTCAGATCTCTAGGGTAGGAGGGAATTGAGGAGGGGTAGTGAATAAGTGTCCTTTGAAATTTTAAATGTAGGTCTAATTCCTTTGCACAAATAGCTGTCTGGAGGTTTGGACTGGTGAGCAGGGCTTGAAGCAGCTGAGGATTTTCAGTTGGGAATGTTTTTATTTATGGTTTTAGTTCCACGAGTTTTTTCATGTGAAGCATTTGACCGTGGGAGCCTTGTAAGTGTCCTTGGATCCCTGGAGCCCTGGAAGTGCCTGGGCTCACAGGGACGTGCCCAGGATCAAACCCATCAGGTGCAGATCAAACGTCTTCCCTTGGATAATTCCTTTGATCTGTCAGTGCTCGGTGCCACAGCGGAACATTTTTGTTCCCATGCTCTTCGACACGGACATCATTCTTGGTAGCTCTTTGGTGACAATAGTTATTTTTATATCTTAGGGGCCTCTGGTCACTATGTAATACAGCAGCTCAAGGTTTTATTTTTTTACTTGCAGATTTAGGTGTAGATGTCAAACTTAATGAAAATACTAACTTTCCTTGCCGTCGCCAGCTCATTTTTATTTAATTGCTTTCTCCAAACCTAGTGCTACAGCAGCAGACATTACCTTTAAAGGGATGTCAAGTGATCCCAGAACTCCATGTGGATTTGATGCAGCATTTTGGTGGTGACCTACCTCAGATAATTGTTGCCTCCTTCCTTTTGGGTTGGTGTTTTTGTTTCAGTTAGTTCTACCTTCCCCGTGAAACCATCATGAGAGCCATAGCTTTGTTTACAGAACTGCATCAGGTAAGGTTGACCTTTTGGGAAAGAGGATTAAATTAGTAAAGAGTTTTATTCAGGTTATTTTCACTTTGTATTTCCTTATGAGGACACAGGCTTTAGTTTAACCTGTTCATATCATCCTGGAAATAATTCAGTTTCCTGTTACTGTCATCTTAAAAAGCAAAAAGAATGTATTAATCAAAAAAAGAACCAAACCACAAAACCTTTTGAAGAGGAGAGCAAGTGTTCTTCCCAAATTTTTACAAGTCTGCTCCCCTGGCATGGAACGTTGCTTGGGGGTCGTTAGTCAGCAATCCTTGTGTATGGCATTGTACACTTTATGGTATTGAACACTGAGAATTCAGGAATCACAGCTGCAACTAGCACTTATTCCATGCCATCTAATTCAGACCAACCAATTAATTTCTCATTTGATCTCAAAGGAATCTTAATTGTTTACATTTATTGTTTCTTCATGAAGTTTCAGAATTGAGCCCAGCTTTGGTTCTTCTCCTCCTGCCAGTGTACCTGAGTAGGCACCAATAAGTGTGTGTTGAGAGGTTAAAAACAGGACATCTTATGCAACAGCATCAGTCAGAACATAGAAAACCAACCATTCTGTGAATGAAATGTTGTATGTTCAGATTTTATAAGATTTTGGTTTGTTTTTTTTTTAGCCAGCCCAATTTACAGCCGTATATTTTCTTACGAAAGATGTCTAATAACAGGTGCTGTAACACTGTTGTTGGGTTTTACTCTCTGGTGATAAGTGTATACAATATTTCTAAGGGCAACTATGTACTGTGATGTAAAAGTCTGGGCTAAAATGTACATAATCTGTGTACATAATTGTGTACTTGATTATAACTGCTGATTGTAAAGATTCAATAAAATGTAAATATTCTGGTCAAGCTGTGCTGAACTGATGCTCCTTTCTGATTTGCTCTTTGCCGTGATTTTTAGCAAGGCCTTTGGGAGTCACACCAACATTTCCACAGCTCCACTGGGAGGTTGGCCAAACCCAGAGATACTCTTTGTAATTAAAACCACCTTTGCAGCCTAAAATTGAAAGTGGACTGGAAAAGCTCTCAACTAATTGTACTATTTCAACCTCTTTTTTCTCTATGACTTGGGCATTATTGTTTTATTTTTTAAATCCAAAATACACATCCTCAAAAGTTCACTTCACTGCTCCTGTTTTCCTTAGAACTGAAAAAAAAAAGCCCCAGGTCACTCTTGAGCCTGATGGGTAAGTCTTGGAGGGATGAACTCCATCATCCTTCCTCTGTTACCAGCTCTACTGGTGTGAGCTCTTCCTCTATGGAAGTTAGGATTAAGAAAATTAATTAGGACAATTAAGTTAGGATTAAGCAAATCAGGATTAAGATGCAGGAGCCCTAAATTCAAGTCGTGGTTCAAGGGTGGAGCAGTGTTTAGGATATTAAGCAGAAACCATTACCAGCCTTGCTAATGAAGTGCTAAATTTCTTCAACCCACTGTTAGGGGAACATCAGGACTTCAGAGACTGGAGGATTTTGGAGCAAAGGCCCCTCCTGCCCCCCTCATCCCTCGAAGGGAAGGGACACGGGTCCTACACCTACATGCCAAATTGTCTCTTCTCTCCTGGGGTAATAAGAAATCCTGGAGCAAACCCTCAGCAAACTGCACTGCTTTTTATTAAAATTAAAGGGGAAGAACTCAGGAGTCAGCGTTCTCTCCTGCAGTTTCTTAGGGTTTGGTTTTATCTCCCCATGTCCATCTGTGCCACCTTGCCAGCCGTGATTCCCAGGTGCTGTTTGAAACAACGAGGAGTCGCCCTCCTACTGCAGTGGCCTCTGAAAGGGCAAAAATACCACACAGAAATTAATAGCTCAGGTTGCCCTGCCCCTCTCTACTTATTTTACAACAAGAAATCAAGACTATTTAGGTGTTTCTTTCTGGGTCTGAACAGGTTCCTGGTACTCCCCGGGCACGGATGCCTGAAGGGTAAGGGAGGCATGGTGGCACCAGGTCATCACCCCTCCTATCAAAACTATATTTATTAATTTATTCCAGTAATTGTATCGACGGACTCAATTTCCACATTGCCATTTTCTCGTCAGGTCACCCGAAGGACCTGAGTGGCTCTGACCGAAATTCCACCTCAGCTGCTCATCCCACCCTTCACCTCAGCCCAAAGCTGCTGGGTGGCAGGAGTCCCATTTTCTTCTAAAGTGCTATACATAAAAAGGTAATGCTAATAAATATTTCCAGCTGGAACGGGGCCTACAAAGCACTCCTGCCTGGGAAAGTTCACCCAAGCTATGAAGCCCCAGCAGAGGCGAGTTCATCTTTATTAACCCTTTGGCAGAGAGCACAGTCTGATGCGGCAGCGCCAGGGCTGGCCCCACTGCAGAGCCATTTAGGCCAGGGTGGTGCTCGCTGGAACCCACAGGGGGGTTTTGGGGAGCAGCAGGACCACCCCGGGCTGGCTGACCACCCTACCCCAGCGTTTCTCTGCCCCCACCCCCTTCCCTTGGTGCTGGGAACAGCAGGCTGGGAAGGAGCCGCCGGGGTTTGGGCACAGGTGGGGGGATGCTCGGAGGTTTTGGCTGGACACGGAGCAGCAGCAGGACTGGCAGAAACTGAGCTGGCTGTGCTGAATGTGACGCATTGAGGAATTTGGGATTGCCCTCCAGACCTTTTCTCCTGGCAGGCAGGTACGTCATGGTTAGAGATGATGTTCACAAAAGCTGTTTCCCCATCCCTCCTCTGGCCCAGCACTCCTCGCGCACGGAGAAAACCAGCAGAGGCAGCTTAAAAAAGGCACAAGAAGGGGAGAAAACCAGGCAAAGCTGTGCAGGTAAAGGCACTTCCGCCACGTGCCGGCTCCCAGGGCTGGTTTATGTAAGAGAGCACGTGGCTCTCCACGTTTATTCTGGGTGAGCCGATTGCCAGGCCCGCAGCGGCGCCGGGAAACGATGTCAATCTTCGCTGCGCTGGCATTACAGCATCATAAAAAATTACAGAGCTGCTATTCTGGGCAGCAGCTCTCTCCGACTCAGGGAATAAATGCAGCTCCATCTGACTCACTCCAGGGGATTATTAATAGACACAAAAGCAGAATGCCAAAACTCCAAGAATATCGCTCGGTTCCCACACGGAGCTTTCTGGTTTCTCGCAGCAATTGCTTTCAAGAACTTTTTGTCTCAAAAAGCGTTTTTTTTTAATATGCATATTAAAAAAATTTAAATACATACAGGGGGAGCAAATGTTCTGTTCAACTCACAGCTTGGAGGCTTTGAGGGGGCAAGTTCTGCAGGGATGGAGGGTGGTTGCTCCAGCTCCAGCTCCAGCCCCGGCCCAGCAGCACAGGCGGAACTGGCGCCCATCCAGGGCAACACCTCCTGCTCAGAGCCGTGGGGTCAGGCTGCTGCTGGGGACTGAGCTTCAAATAAAACACAGGGCTCCTGATGTTAACAGAAACCATCCAGGATGGCAGAGCAAGGGGGAGGAAGGGAGTCATTCCAAGAGGAAGGAATCACAGGCTTCTCCTCTTGCTGCCATAGGTGCAGGGAATAGGTGCCCATGAGGCTGGGGTTACAGCTGGCTTTTATGAAGAAGGTTCACTGTCCCACACAAGTTTGTGATGATGAAGAGGAGGCAGAAGACAACGATCACAATGATGACAACTCTGCCATCTTCAAGCTCAAAGTGAGTGTTTGCCTGGATGCTGTGGGTAGAGATGTGCAAGGAAATGAAAATAATATTATTTTTTCAAAAAACAGAGACATGAAGGTTTTTGAATTCTGCCAATTTTGCCATCTTGCAGTTCCCCTGAGCTGGGGCTTCTTTCCCCTTGCCACAACAGCACAGTAACAGTAATAGGAATTTTCACTTGGTGCTTACCTGACTTTTTGGATGCTGAACTTGAAGGTTTCCTTCCCAACAGTAAGGCAAATAATTCCTGCATTCCTTGTCTCCTCCAAACACCTACAGAATGAAACTAAATAGAAAAACATTTCAGTATGAAGCAGCAGGGTTTCCCAGCAGGACCCGGACCTGGAGCAGGGCCTTCTATGTTCAACCCTCCCAAAAGCATCCTCCATAAAGCCACATGGTAGGAAGTTCCACGTAACTGCTTTCTCAGTGAACACCATAACAATTGTCAGTACCACACACTGCGCTTGGCTGCAGACAGAGCTTTTGATTATCCTGGAGTACAAGTGGAGTTATTTCCCCCTGGGCTGTGGCTGTCCCAGACGGGTAAAAGCTTTTTTGGCACGTGGGGAATTGCTCAGACTCCCCGACACCCCACACAGTGCTTGGGTTGGGGTGCTGGTTTCATAGTTACAGAAACATGGAATGGTTTGGAAGGGATCCATAAAGCCCATCCAGGGCCACTCCCTGCCATGGGCAGGGACACCTCCCACCAGCCCAGGTTGCTCCAAGCCCCGTCCAACCTGGCCTTGGGCACTCCCAGGGATGGGGCAGCCACAGCTTCTCTGGGCACCCTGTGCCAGTGTCCCACCACACCTCATGGTGTCAGGGACTGAAGCAGCAACATTGATCAAAGCTGGTGGTGGGACAGAAGTGCCAAGAGCAACTGGAAATCCCCCCTCTGTTAAAAGGGGGGATTGTTAATGTTAAATTTGTTCCTTGGTAGACACACACATCCCCAGCTGGAAGGCTCTCCTGTCCGGAAGATCTGATGTGTCAGCCAAGCCAATCTGAAGTTGAGTGACTGCTAATTCCAAAATGGAAGGGACAGGAAATTATTGTTTTACAGACCTGATAAAACCAAAACAACTGACAACTGAGTATTTATCTTCAGCCTAATTTTGATGTGATGACGGTACTGTCTTCAGGGCTCAAACACGTCTCCCTGGGGCTTCATCGGCCCATTCGCTCTTGTCTCATCATTCAGGTTTAAAACACTTGTTGTGCTCCATGGCCAGTCATCAGCCTGGACGTTCTTACAGTAACAAAAAGGCACAGTGCAAAACCCCACGGAATGCTGCTGATCCCTGGCTCCTTTCTCATCCAGCCACGGGCACAGCGAGCACAACGTCAGCCACAGGGCTCGTGGGGATGGCGGGATGAGCGGTGTTCCTGGCATGAGAATGTCCCCTGTTCTGAAAACACTGCTACTGCTGCTGTGCACAAAGGGAGGGAAGGGAGCAGTGTGTCAAGCCAGGTTCTGTAGCAGGGGAGGAGACCGAGAGCTGAGTCTTCTGAGTCCCAGCAGTGAGACTGAATTCAAAAAACCCAAACTTCTGACTGAAAGCAAAGGAAGAAATGAATGTTAATTGTGGGTGGAAGGATTTGGGAGGGGGCACAGGTGAAGTGGAACTCACAATAATTACAAAAAATAAAGGCAACATCTTTTTAAGGCAAAGCTCATGTGTTGCAGTAGATAAAACTGCACAAGGCTGAATCTGGGGATGGTCACCAGGCTCTTGGGCAACTCTTCCAGCTCCCCAGTTCCTCTCCTTGTGCACAGGGCAGGCTCTGAGGACGAAAACCAGCACTGCTCATGGGGCTCTGGACAAAGCAAAAAGCAAAGCAAGGGAAGAAGGTTCACTGCAAAACCCTGTCACAATTTTCTCCAAGATCTCAGAATATGATCGGAGCTTATTAAACGGTGAGTCAGCCTCTTAAAGAGAAGTTTGGGCCCCAAACTGCTTTCTTGATATTCCTTTTAGAAGAAACCTTTAAATCCCATTTAAACTAAGCACATCATACCAGATATAAGCAGTTTTTCTTCCCATCCTCCTCCTTCCCACCCTGCTGAATATATTTAAGCAGAGTAAAGCAACATGGAGGGCAGGCTTCAAGGAGAGATGCGTTATAAGCCCCAGTAATCTGCTTATATTATTACAGATCCTTGGCCACTGTATTTAGACTTCTAACAAAATTCACCAGGATTTCACAGAGGTGGAAGAATTAAAGCAGGTTCAAAAGCAACACTCATTTGAGCAGTATCATGGGTCTGGCTTGTGGGATTTGATCTCTGCTTCTCTATATCCAAAATTAAGAGCAAGTCTCCTGCCTGACCAAGAAGTTCAGTCAGCTGAAAACCATCAAGATGCTCCTGGGACCTGCCTGGTACACGGTGATGGCAACTTGTGTCGTGGCCACGGATTTGCTGACTTGGTATGAACAGGCAACACCCGCCTCCCTCCCCAAACCCTCAGTTCTGCTCATGTCTCACAGAATCACAGAATATCCCGAGTTGGAAAGGACCCACAAGGGTCAAGTCCAACTCCTCACCCTGCACAGGTCACTCCAACGATCTCACCATGTGCCTGAGAGCATTTCTTGCAGAGGATAAGAGCAAAGCCAAGCCTGTCTCCCTCGCCCCAAACCCAGGAGCAGCCTGGGGCAGTCCTGGAGCACATCAGCTCAACAGACAACTACTGATGCCCTCCAAACCTCCCTGCCAGCAGCAGGACTGCTTACCCAAGCATTCACAAATATTGTCACCTAAAGGTTCATCAGTGAGGTTGTAATTCACACAGAAGACTAAAAGCACTTGCTGCTGGTCAGAATAGGAGCACAGGTAAGATGGGAATTGTTTGTTCTCATAAAGCTTTCACCAAAGCCCAGGCCTTCGATGCCATCAGCAGCAGCAAGAAGAATATGAAATAAAAGAATTATTAAAACTAAGAGGTGGCTGAAAAAAAGATCACCATGTGTCTAACACAGGGTTTGTGTGGAGAAATTTATACGTGAGGTGTTCAGCATCTGGACAATGAAATATGTTTCAGAAGAACAGACCCACTCCCATCACTCCTCTACCACTTAGGAATGCTTTATAAAGCACTTTGGAGAGAAGGGTTCGTGGTATCAAGCCCCAGGACTCTTTATTAATTAAAGTGTTTTAAATAATTGAAATGTGCAGTCTCTCTTCACTCCCCTCAGCATGGCTGCCTGCTCCAGAGCTGGCACACATCATGGGGAAAAATCATCTCCAAGAGGATGGAGTTATCACCTTGAAGAATTCATCATGGATCAAAGGGCTCTGTAGCACTGAGGGATGCAAACAGCTCTAACAAGGATGGTGTGATGGGAGGCAGGTGGTGAACCCTCATGCCCAGGGAGGTCAGGACACTTGGGAAGAGCTGCGTGGCCAAAGTAGCTGCTAAAATGCAGCAGGAATTTAGGAAAATCAAAACTGGCTGGAAATTTTTGACCATCACCAGGACAAAGCTGAACACAGCAGAGAGGACTCAGACACCAGGCTTTCACAGGGAAGGCTGCTGAAGCTTGGGGAGCACTTGAGTTGTCTCAGTCCTGGAATTCAGCAACTACCAGGCTCAAAGTAAGGCTGATGGGAGACCAGGGGACTGAGGAGCCTGCAGAGCTCAGAAATAGCTTCCACCTTAAGCAAACAGATTGATTTGCAGCTGCTTGTAAAGCTGCTCCTGCTGCAGGTGCTCACATCAAAGCCCCACGTGGATAAGAGTAACTCCTGGGTCTCTCCCTGGTGGGTCCCCCCTTCCCCACTGCCTGAAAGCCAAAGGCAAATCCAGAGCAGGGTTGGGACCACGAGGAAGTTGGGGTTTTTGGACATATTCTAGGTATGGCACAGCAGAGAGAGGGAAGGAAATCCTCTGCTGTGAACTGTCCAGCCACACATTGAGCAAACACTGGAGGAAACCTCTTGAGTCAAGAAATTCCCCAATAATTTAGGGATTTTCAGAAGTCACAGGTGACCACTGAGGGACTTAGAACCCTTTGAAGGGAATCTGATTTTCAGAAGGTTCAGTGAAAAATGGCCAACAATAAAAGACTTTGAGCTCAATGTCCCCCTCAAGTCACATCATAACAGATGCTGTTCATGCATCCCATGGTCTATTCCACACCCACCACACACATCAAAGCAATGAAATCAACACAGTACAGAAACTTATGTCCTGACAAAATTGCTCCATGGGATGCAGTGCAAACCTTGCCCTCATACGGCATCAAAGCAGGAAGAAATATCAGCACAGGTAACAATCTCCTTGGAAATAATAAATACAAAAGCTGTATTTTTTTCCTTAATTATTTTTTAACTTATGACAGCATTTGTTAAAAATATTACATCTGCTTTTGAGAAGGTAATATCCTCTCCATTTAATATGGAAAAATAAACTCTACAGGACACACAACAGATCCCCCCAGTTGGCACAGAGCTGCTTTAAGAGATTAGATCCACAGGACTCATGAAGGCAGAGGGTTGGTTTTGTCTTCCTTGTCCCCAGACTCTTAAAACATTGTGTTGTAGGAATGGTAAAAGACAAGAATACATAAAAACAGTAAAATGTTTATTTTCTTAGAAAAAAAGAGATTCAAAATGATTGTGATCACACTCCCATTCGTGCTCAGCAAAGCCAATACTGCAAGCTTAGTCCTTGATTAAGATACCTATTAAATGAAACTCTTTTTCCTCTCAGAATACAAATTCCTGCTCCTGCATCACTTCCAGTACTTCAGTGATAACATGCTTTTAATGGATAACAGTTTCTCAGCTTCTTCTCAGCAGAGAAACAAGGCCTGCCATGGCAAGAACATCCCATCTCCAAAGCTTGGAATCACCAGCATTAATAAGCACTCCGGCCCGGACGTGGACTGACAGACAGCTTAAGGGTGTTTCTTAGATGCTTGAAAGTTCACTTATGGAAGCTTTGTGTAACACTACCTCATCTGATAGAAAACAGGCCAGAAGCCTCAGTAAAGTCAACAACGTCTTTTGGATTAACTTTTAAGGATTTGCTGCATATCTGGACACAGAAAAAGGTGAGAGGTTGCAACAAGTTTTAACTAGCAGCAACAGAAACAGTTCCTTACGAGTTCTTAGCAATATTCCTCATCTGTTCATTAAGAAACACTGTAACTGAATGGAGCATATAATGTGAAAATGATCTTCTTCTGTTATGGAGTGCTGTTCGCTCTAGAAGACTTCCCAAAGGTCTCGGCTGGGCTGTAATCTATTTACACAGAAGGACTCCTGGGGCGAGCGGCAGAATTGGCACTATGTGACATCCTCCTCTTCTGAACAGTAATCGCGGCCCTGCAAGGACAAAAGCCACACGGTTTGTACATGGAGGCAGCACTCACCAGTAACCCACATCAGTTCTCTAAACTTGGGGGGGTTTAGTTCAGGGCTGGGCAGAAACTCGTGAACACAGGCACTGGAGTTTGCACAACTCCTCCAGCCATGAAACCAGGAGCGGAGACCCTTCCCTTTCTCTCACCATTAATCTCACCAATGTCATCCCCTCCCACCGAATTCCAGGGGGAGTCCAACAAACTGATTTACAAACCTATTTTCTGTAAAGGCACACCTTGATGGGCACGGCCCTGCACATTGGTTGTGAAAAGATAATCTCTGTGGCAAAAGCAACAAAGCACGTAATCCCATGAGCAATGAGGCAGCTGCTGTGAACAAGAACACCTCGTGTGATAAGCCCAGCAAGAGTTTAACCCAGGAGCAAAAGATACCATTCGTATCGAAATTACACCGGCACAATGCGGGGGGATACAGGCTAAGCTTTACAAAACACAGACTTCTTATCAGACCAGTCACGTTATACCTTCCATCCCATCCCAAACAAAAGACTGGCAGCAGCACCTCTCTAGGCATCCCCCCTGGGATGGTCTGGAGAAGGTATGTCCCATCCCTCACTACCTGTTTCGTTCAAAGCGGCAAGAAAAGGCCTCGACAGGATCCACCGTTCTTGTTTCCCTGCACAAAACCAGCTTTTTGACACAAACTACCCAAGATGCCGCATGTCAAACAAGTTCCTCAAATGCAGTGCCCAAACTCTCAGCCTCTGCACTCTTTCCCATTGCTCCCCCATATGCTGGATGTATCACCCAAGTGCTGCATGGAAAATCCCAGCAGCCGAGCAAAGCGCTGGCAGGGCAGAAGAAGAGGAAAAGACAAAGAGTCTCCAACCTGCAATAGAGCGTAAAAACTCAACAACACCCTGTAAGCAGCAGACACCAACTCAGCAGTGGTAAAGCAGGGGTACCCAGCTGCCCCACTGATCAAAACCAGTCCTGTCAGGAAAGGGAAGGGAGGAAAGACAAAAGTGAGGAGAAAAAAAAAGGGAGATGTTTCTTGACACAGCCATCCGTTTATGTGGTACACACAGCAGGGGTGTACATCAGGAACAAAGGCTCCCAAATGCCTCTGTAGTTACAATCTCATTGCCAATGGTAGGATTGCAGAGCTGGCTTTGCTGGAGAGTCCACACCCAGGAATGTGTGTGCTTGAACAGCCCTCTGTGGCCCAGAACTGTTAGCAAAAGGGTTTCTTAGTATGTTAAAATTAAGCCCAAGAGACTAATCAGCCCAAATTCCAATTCAGCAATCGCTGACCCAGAAAGCAAGTATAAGAATTACATTTTTCAAACTAAAAGCTGTGACTCAAAAAGAAGGAATGCTGAAACACTTTGCAGTGAAGCCCAAATACATCAGTTTTCTTCAGGCCAGGGACCACATCTGGACAAAACAAGGAGACTAAGCTGGTGGTGATGAAAGCTTTGTCCAACATACTCCAGAGCTCTGAAATGCACCAGCAGTGCTGAGGCTCAAGGCATTTGCAGGAGATCCATTTAGCCGGGCCTCCTGCTCAAGAGAGAGCCCCACGGCCCATCATGCCACACCACTCTCCCACCAGTTGCCATTAAAGCCTCAGACATACCCAGATCACAGAAGAAAGCCATCATGCATTCCCTTTGTCTCTCCCATTCCTCCTGCCATTCTTCTGCAGAGGCAGGGTTTGCTCTGTGCCTGCCAAGTGCATCAATCCCCAGAGGGATGCCAAGGAACTACTTAAACAGCAACATGCTGAAGCAGTCCTTGCCATGACATGGAAACACTGCCTCCTACCAACACCTGAAGGCTGCCCAGAGCCAGGCTGCTGCTGCCAGACACGTCATTTCCATCTTCACACTGGTGGAGGTGGAGACACATCAGTGTCTTTTGTCAGGGGCCTTCAAGGTTGCAGCCCTCGGGCTCTGGTGGGCAGGGAGCTGCCCCATCCCAAGCTTCTCAGCAGTCTGCTTCTGCCTTTGGTAGTGGTGGCACAGCCACAACAGGGAGGAGAGTGAGAACTGCCTGAATGCCAGAAACACCTCCCATTCCTTCCTGCGGCACTGCCACCACCCAGCTGGGCACGGACCGGCAGCCCCGACCCAACCAGCCCCTGTGACACCCAAACTGGAGTGACTCCTGATGGCACCAGACAAAAGCTTTTGTCTGAAGGTTACTCCCTAAGCCTATTTTTTATCCATAATAACAAGGTCAGTATTCCACAGGAAGAGCAGAGAAAGAATAAAGTGCCCCGCTGTCGCCGCATCCTCTGCTGCCTTGGCAATCCAAAGGGTTGTTTCCTTGGTGCTCCTCAGGGAGAAAGGCAGGAAAGGTCTGCAACTCCCTGTGGGCAGAGGAGGAAGGATGCTTTGGGCCCAATCCAGTAAAATACTTTAAAATGTCAATTTTTGACCCCTTGGTTGTTTCGGAGGATGTTTGACAGATGCTGGAGGAGATGACACCTCCATCAGTGATAGGCTTGCTGTGCTTGAGATGGGGAGTTATCCTGGGGGGCCTGGGCAAAACCTCAGTGGAATGGTCAGCTAAGAGCTTGCAAAGCTGATGGGCTCTTCCACAGACACCACACTGCTCTAGGGGACGGTGTCCTCGCTCACTGCAGGGGGGTTGGACCAGATGGCCTTTAAAGGGCCCTTCCAACTCAAACCACTCTTTGATTCTGTGAAACACCAACGAGTAAAGCAGCAGTCGGATGATGAGCTCATAATGGAGCAGATGGAGCAGAGGAGCTCCAGTGGTATCTAAGTTCTGACTGAAGGGATGATGGGGTTTTTTCTGGGAGCAGATGTGGGACAGGACAACTTCCCCCAAACTGAGCATCAGTGTGTCTGGAAAAGGAGCGTGCAGGAAAAGGGAAGGTTCTGGGGTGACCTTATTGTGGCCTTGCAGTACCTAAAGGGGCTACCAGAAAGATGGAGAGGAGGTGCTTACATGGGCACAGAGTGACAGGACAAGAGGGAATGGCTTTAAACTGACAGAGGGCAAGTTTGGATTGGGTATTAGGAAGAAATCCTTCCCTGGGAGGGTGGGCAGGCCCTGGCACAGGGTGCCCAGAGAAGCTGTGGCTGCCCCATCCCTGGGAGTGCCCAAGGCCAGGCTGGATGTGGCTCTGAGCAGTCTGCTCTAGTGGAAGGTGTCCCTGCCCTTGTGGGGCATGGGGTGGAACTGGATGGTCTTTAAGGTCCTCTTCCAAACCAAACCACTCTATGAGTCTGTGATTCCATGACTGCCAGTCAAATCCTGTCCAGGGGAGCATCCAGAGAAACAGAGCAGGTGGATACTAGCAGGAATCTATGGGCCATCCTTTAGTAGCCATTAATAGCACAGGCTATTAAATAAGTTGCAGTGACTGAGAGTGTAAATGAACTATGCTGAGGAAGATGAGAATGGTAACACATGTGCCCAGTCCAGCTAATTCCTGAGAAATCCCATCTTCCTCCCCTGCAGCTTCAAAATCCAACTGTCAGTTTTTGTAGATGTCCACAGAAATACCTTGGAACACCTTGAACGCTTCCTTTCCTGCCTGTACCCAAACCACAAGGGCTCACCCGCCTTCCCTCTCCCCTCGCTGTGGCTCCAAAGTGCCTACCAGGGAAGGCATCGTGGCCGGCGAGATCCTTCTAGGGAACGGAAGAGGAAAATCACAGGAAAAGGCCTTTCCCCCGTGGTGTGGGGGACAGAGCAATGACCAGCAGGCAGGCCCAGCTCAATGGCCGGCTGTGCGGCTGGCGGGACTGGCCGGGGGCGAGGAGGGCTCTGGGGATGGTGCTCCCGCAGCCCCTGGCACGGCGAGCAGGGCAGGGCAGGGCAGGGCAGAGCAGGGCAGGGCAGGGCAGGGCCACCAACCCTTCCTTCTGCCGGGCTGACAGAGCTGCGGGGCACAGCGGCCCCTTTCAGCGAGCCGGCGCTGGGAAGCTGAGCCGGGCTCTGCGCTGGGAGCCCCCTTCATCAGCCTGGCTTTGTTTGCGGCCCACGCGGAAAGGATGGGAAGCAAATGCCAGGAGGCGGCACTAAAATCATTGTACACTGTGCTCATTGCTGTCCGGTTCTCATTTGGTGAGGGAAAAATCAATGGAGTCATTAAGAGCAATCCACTTTGCTAATGAGTTCCAGCCTAATCACTCTGCCCTTGCATAGGTTTCATTAGCAACCCCCATTCCTAAGGTCCTTTACATACGGCACAAGGAACTGCATTGTGTCAACTCCCCGCATTTCATGCCCAGTTTTACTAACGAGGGGATGGAGCGAGTTGATGCCAGGCATCTCTCCCATGGCCTGGGTACTCTCTGACCTGACTCAGGGTGTCCAGGTGAGTGGATTGACAAGCCCACCCTGAGACTGGCGGTGGTGTCCAAGACCAAGTGACCTCCTGACCCAAAGTAACACCTCTCACGGTAGTGGCAACATGATGTCCCACACTCTAGTACAGCTGCCCTGGACTGTTTTGGCTTGGTTCTTCTTAAACGACAAAGCCAGAGGTGTTTCTCTTGCACGGTTACAATCCCCAGCTAAAACCCCAGAAATTGCTTGTCAGCTGTTCCATTATCCCTCAGCCTTTTTCCTGTGGTGAGGCAGTTGCCTCCATGCTGTGGCACAGCCTCCAGTGACACCAGAAACTTGAGGGGGGCGATTACCAGTGGTCATTGTACTGCTCTGTATGCAGCATTCAGAGACAGCAGTCACTCTTCTGACCATTTTCCATGACAGCCGTCATCATCAAGATGTTTCTACTAGAAAACACTAAATGGGGTAAACTTTCAGCACTTTGTAAGGCATAGTTTTTAATTTTTCTCTTATTTCTATTTATTTCATGCAAGCCCTGATGGGACAGGGCCCCCTCAAGACTGTTCCCAGGATTAAACTCTTCACTCTGAGCCATCCCATGCAATTCATAAATCCCAGGCTGGTTTGGGTTGAAAGGGACCTCAAAGCCCACCCAGCCCCACCCCCTGCCATGGGCAGGGACACCTCCCACCGGCCCAGGTTGCTCCAAGCCCCGTCCAACCTGGCCTGGGACACTCCCAGGGATGGGGCAGCCACAGCTTCTCTGCCCA
>JAWWEU010000005.1:24464571-24495081 GCA_035583155.1 Acropternis orthonyx | reverse complement strand
TTGGACGGGGCTTGGAGCAACCTGGGCTGGTGGGAGGTGTCCCTGCCCATGGCAGGGGGTGGGGCTGGGTGGGCTTTCCAAGCCAGACCATTGTGGGATCCTATGAAGATACTTTTTCCACTCTTGTTCATGCCTGGGATTTACAAATGATGGAACAACAAGGAAAAACAGTGAACGAAAAAGTCCTTCTGGGTTTGTTGCCTATAATTAAGAGGAAAGCCAAAACTAATTAGAAGATACAGTGCAAATGAAGAGACACCATTAGGACAAATGTAAACGCAGTAAAATGGTAGCAAGACATTTTGACTGAGGTAACCCTGAGAAGTGAGATGACAAAACCAAGAGTAGTGTTACTCTTCAATAAAACCAGCCAGAATTCCCTACAATAAGCTCTCATTTTCCCAGCACTGTCCAAGGCTCTAATTTTGAGATTTTCAGTAATTGCAATTATGTAAATGTCATTGCTGGCAGATATTTTCAATGTCTATATTTTGCTCCTCTCAACGTCTGTTTTATTTGCATTAATTCTCAAACTTGCTCTAGGCATAAGATTTAAGACCAGAGAGAAGTAGCAGCTCTTGCTATATGGCAAATTTCAGGGAGCATGGGTAAAATATACACTTTAAAGGACATAACTGTTGACTATTATTAAGTATGACATATGTACCATGACACAGGAGAAGCACTATGGCTGCAGGACAAGCCTTACCTCTCATTTATGCCTTTTGCACCACCTTTTCCTTGTTTTGGTTAGCCATTACTTTTGAGTGATTACTATTTCATACAGGCTACAGTAGCCAGCCCACTTACTGAGTTTCCACTCCTCAGCAAGCATGGATTTTTGTCTGGATTCTCCAACACATTTGTCTGACAGCAATACTGAGAATCGAAACCATATACATCAGAATGAAAGACAATCATAAACAGTTTAAAAAATTTATAAGCCATTTAAACCAGTCATGGGGGCTGAGTTTTAAGTTTTTATCTAAGTTTCCTTGGAAAAAGAGCAGATAAATAAGGATAACTCCTAAGAGCATGTAAAATGAGGCCCAAATACATTCCATCGAGGATGTATAAATACAGCTTTGATGAGAAGATATCCAAATCAATACTGGGGGAAGAACTAGCCTAAAACAGAATTACAGGCCTGGAAATACATGCGTCCAACCTTCAGGACATTAACAGCTGGACTCAATGATCTTAGAGGTCTTTTCCAATCTTAACATTTCTATGCATCACGTGGGGGCATGTATCCAAACCACTTCAACAGTCTTCTGTCTAACCTGTTCTCCAAACTCCTATCCCGCCGGTTTCCTCAAATCTGTCTTTTGCCACTTCCCTGAAAGTTCATTTATCCAAGCTTTAGTCCTTGCCTGATGCCTTCCTGCCTCTCTCGGTAGTCATGGAGAAAAAATGATTGTCATGCCTTTTAAAGCAGCCTTTTATATATCGAGTGACTCACGTTTCCTTCTGTATTTTTAGGCTAAACAAATCAATTCCATCTTCCGTTCCAGCTTACATTTGCTAAACCTCTTATTCCTGTCACCCCCCTCTGGGCTCCTTCCCATCTGCCTGCATCTTTTCTACAGAGCACATTTCCAATTTCAGCCACAGCATTTAAAGCCTTGCTCAAGTCAGGATGCATCACATGCACTGCCGTATTTATATTTTTTATTCTGTGTTTAATGCATTACCTCGAACGACTGAGGTTGCCCCACCACAGATACAGGGTGCATCTGTAAACTAGGCATTCGTACTATAAAAAAAAGATGTCAATAAATGCTGAAGAAGAAATTCGCTAAGTATGACTTCTCTAATGGGTAGAAAAAAATTGTGGTAGAGCGTTCAAGAACTCTCTCAAGCCAAATACGCTGGTGAGGATGGTCTGTGTCCCTGCCTTAATCCTTGGAATATCTAACAAAACAGAAATATCAGAAAGTAAAATACCCCACGTTCCATGATTCGCAGTCCATCAGGTCTTCTTAATATTAAAAAAAAAACAACCCACATGCAACAAGCAAAACAGGTGCTCTTAATCATTTCAATTTTGCTACTTCTAATCAAAGCTAGCTTCCGAGTCTACAAGCTGATTCTCTGCCATTTGCAGGTGCCAAGTTTTAACACACATTCTATTTTCATTTCAAGGCAGGTGAGCGCAAAGATAAAGCAACTCTAAAATTTACCAGGGTGGGCCCAATCACAGGAATGTTCAGAAAATGATGGATCAACATGCACCGCCCAGAGCTGCAGCATTCCCAAGCACGAAAGCTTTCTGCCTGAGCCAGACGCCTGCTCCAGTGCACGGCCGCAGAGCCACGGTGCTCACAGTGAGGGGAAAACCAGAGCTTAGGATGGAGGGACTGCCTCATTTTTCACTGCAGCACTGTTAGCATCCCAAACTCCTTGTTGAATCTTAGTGTGATAATGAGAACTTTAATTCAAACCCTGTACCATGTCAATCCTATGGTCCTCAAGCCTCACAATCCCCCTGCCTTCTTACAGCACTGTGAGCCATATGAAAGAAAGCACAGGAGCTGCAACAGGCCAAAAATCTTCCCTGACTGTTATTAGGAACTTTAACAAACAAAATCTGTTTTGAAATCGAAATCAGTTGGTTCTAATTAATAGTTCTCACTTGTTCGTCTCTCTGGCCAAACTAAGAGCGGCAGACTTGGTGATCAAGGTCACTGCTGATGTTCTACCACAGACCACATCAGGTCATTTAGTCTGTCAAAACTTTCAGCTTCGGAACAACTCACAGCAGAGACCCATGATATGAATTCCTCCCTTGGCCTTCCTCTGCCTCACACTTTGTAAACTCTTAAAACCAGACTAGAGACCTACCAAGACTCAAAACATCAAGACCTAGCAAGGAGCACGCTTGACCTTCCAACAGGCTTATCAACTCTATTAGAAATACCAACAAACAGATTATGTAACCTTACAAAGATAATCAGATACACCGTGTTTGGTGCTTAGCAGCCAAATCTGACAATGCTCGCCCAAAACTTCTCAAAATGAAGTATTGCAAAAGAAGTTTTGAAACAAAGCAAGGCGTGAAATGTGTGTCAGGACCATATTTTTCCCTTGTCAATGAAAAGCAGAACTGCCCTCATCTCCTGCTTCTTCACACAGAGCACAGCCTCCCACATCAACGAGGCTATGGGACATGACGGAGCACGTCCCTGAAGAATCATGTCCTTAAACTCGTTATTGAGAGTTTTCCTGATGTAAGTTTCAAACTAGGCACACTTTGCTCCTGCCTCTACAAAGCACTTAAGGACCCGTTTCATGTCACAGAGGTGCCTTAAATCCCCCTTTAGGGCCTGTTTCATATCATGGATGTGCCTGAATCCCCCTTAGGTCAACAGTGCCTACACCCGTTCGCTGTTCTCCTCTGAATCAGAGTCTGCAAGACTCTTCCAGCAGGACGCCACATGTGCTGATGGCCAGTTTATTAAACACAACCATGACAGGAGCGACTCCACGCTGGAAGGACTCCCTGTGACACTGCTGTGTGCGTTTGGAACAGCCGGGTAAGGTGTGCAGGGGAAGCTGAAGGGGAGACGGGCAAACAACCCGCCGCTGGAGCAGCACGGACACCAGCTCAAGATGCCTGTGCTAGAGGCAGAATCACTAAAATAATCTTCAGCACAGGAAGGAAGGGCAAACAGCAGATGGGGATCACAAAATGAAGGTACATTTTACGATCTCTAGACTTCACTTAAACAACAGTGATAATCTGAGTGTAATGAGCAGAAGGAAATACACTCCTTTCAGGCAAGGCTTCCCTACTTGTTTCTTTCAAACGAAGAGTCACACGTGGCCTAAATGTACAGCTCTAAACAAGCACGCAGTAACACTGCACTAATGACATGCTAGGACCACTAAAATCTTCCTGTTGCTGTGTACAGGGCTCGATCCTTTGCTTCAGTGATGCCAACAGCCTTGCCATGTGCTGCCTACAGGTGTACTTGGCTCACACCTGTGAGCTCCAGTGCCCATGGACTGTCTGCTCCAGCCCTTCCAGGGACTTTGCTGCTGCTCCACGCCACGCGAGCTCTCTGTGACTGCCCCACCCCAGACTGAGAGGGTTCTCAGCACTCACTTCTGAAAGGGCGCACTGAGCCACTCGCTGAGCGACTGCACGGAACTCTCGGGATGGTGTCAAGGCTTATCTGGGAAGACAAACACTGAGATGATTAGGTGGTCTGCTTGTAATCCTCAAATTCAGAGTTTGGTTTAAGCCCCAAATTCCTGGAGCTTAAAATCGCTTTCAATGAATCTACCATTAGGCGGGCTGTGGGGCGCTGGTGCCCAGGGGGCACAGGGGAGCTGCACAGCCACCACGGATACTCAGCACGTGTTCTCCTGCACTGAGCAGGAACTCTGGCCAACATTAATAAACAGTACATGTTAAGAGACTATTTTTCAATATCTAAAGGCGTATTATTTTCCTCTTGGTAGGTCCCTCTCTCATTAACACGGCAGCTTCACAGTCAATTTGGAATCGTGGAAGGGTTTGGATTGGAAGTGATCTTAAAGCTCATTCATATGCAGGGACACCTTCCACCAGACCAAGCTGCTTCAAGCCCCGTCCTACCTGGCCTTGAACATTTCCAGGGATGGGGCAGCCACAATTCATGTCAATTTGACTGAGGTCTGCCACTAAAAGAAAAAGGATTCCACAGGAGAAACCACAGATGTATGAGGAATAAGTCCTTCATCCCCAGCATTCCAGAAACTGGACTTCCCAAATGAATTATGAAAGCAAATTTCACAGCATAATTATCTTGCTGAAAGATCTCAATGTTTTGTTTAAAATTATTTAACATCTAAGTATTGATTAAAACATCTGAGAATGACTGTTTATCACAAAAAAAGAGTACAGTGAATAATTTCAAGACAAGAAAAGATAATTTAATAACTAGTAACATGATTTAATTCTACATGCTGTACTCTGCTTCTTGTTATATTTGGGTTCAGCTACCAGCCTACTGTAAAAGCCAGCCAAGAACTCTTCAAGCCTGCCAGAGCTACAAATACTGGCCAGAAATATCTGCCATATCACAGCTCAGTTTCCAAGAGGTAAGATGCTGGACTTTTACAGCCAGGAAAATACAATGTGCAAAGGACAATAAAAAATGGACTTCTTTAACACGGTTGGAATGCATCAGGTCAAATGAATCCAAGTGCTTTTAATCCTGTAGGACTGCAGTGTGACAAATACACTTCATTTAGATACTCAGTCCCCATGAGTCAAATCAGTCTGGAAGATTCAACCACACAACTGCTGGATGTTATTCAATTAGCATGAGGCAATGATTTCCATCCCTCAGCAACTGAGGCAGCCTTTGTCCTCGGAGAGCCAGACAGCTTTACCTTGGATTAGATTTATTGATTTTTCCACCGTGTGTATGTACCAGCATTGTCAGGTACGAGTTCACCCACCACACTGTTAATGGACTTTGCTAATTTTTTCAAAGCACTCACAGAATACAAAACAATGGTGTCTTATAATTAGGTGTAACTGCAGAGGCTGCTTTTGCCAATATGCATATCTTCAAGAAAAACACGTTGACACAGATACACCCTTAAGAAGTTTGGGCTTTATATTTATTTACTTTAGGGTACAATATCTTCAGCCACAGCCAGTCCTATCCATTTCAGCAAGCCTACCTGTTGCAGTAAGCCCTGCTCCCAGAAGGACACCAGGGGGAATGCAGATCTCTCAAAGAAAACTCTTTGCCCTGTTATGCAGGACTCAGACATTCACTGACTCCAGTGAAGGTAAATCCCATGTACAAACCGAAGAAATTTAAAAAAAAAAAAAAAAGGAGATAAGCAAACCCTAATTCTTCATCTAGGATCAGGAAAAAATTAGGAGCAAACCCTAATTCTGCATCTTGGCTCAGTCACGGGTGTGCAGATACTCAGCCTCAAAGCCAGGATAGCTGCCGGAAGATCATGCTTTCACCCACCCAACTTTGGAGCAGCAGCAAGGCTCGAGCATCGAAACAGAATATTCACCTATTTACAGTGAACACATGCCCTGAAAACTCTCTGATCGGAATCAGGAAAGCTCTTCAGATGAGTTCAAGTGTAAATATATTGGAGGAACTGATTCTGAAAAAAATGTAAAGCAGAATTTGCATATTACTTTAAAGAAGAAGAGAAAGCCCCTTTCCAAGCTCATTTTGACATCATCTGATGATGTCAGAAGTTCACTACTTACACATCTGTGCTGGTTGATCAGCCTGACTGAATCTGAACTTTGATTAATACCAACGTGCAAAGCTGGCTGGGGAGAAGGTACTTTACAATGGAACATCACTAAAATGAAGGAACATATCAAGCAGGATTTTGTTGGTGTCTGTCCCGGAGCTGGATTTCCACTGGGGACTGGCATGACGAATAATAATGAATTGGAGATTGTGGCTGCTTTCCAAAACCACAGAGAACATCAAGCCAGGAAAGACTCTGCCTTGCGGGGTTCAAACTTCTTCTGACAACTTCGAGAGATGTCCGGAAAAATTCAGGAGATGATTCAAACAGGGCTCAAGTCGCAGGTGTTACACTTCAGCAGGAATACCCAATGGGATACATACAACACAGAAATACCAGCTTACACAGGAATTGTGCTGAGCAGAATCTAGAAGCCTGCTGGGCACAAGCCAACGGTGGCATGCTCTCGCAACAAAGCCAAGCACCATACTGATGGATGTCAAAGCTGTGATGGGCTGCAAAAGACATGACCTCCTCCAGCTACAGGCACCAAGAACACCTCGAAGAACACAACAACTACAGCTCCACATGAGGTGAACAAAACGCTCCATGAACTGGAGATGCTCGACCTCAAAGGTGACAGAAGTGACACACAACCACCATGATTACAAAGAAATCAACCTGGAAATCCGGATGGCAATGCTGTCAAACCATCTCACCACCCAATATTTTGATGACAGGACTCAAGTCCTTGTACTGTTTCCTTTGCAAGCCCGAAATGCCTCCCCTTTCCCACTGATCCTATTGCAGCTATCAACCCTAGTCCACTCCCATGACTTTGTTCCTAACAGCTTCTTTATTCATGTAAGGCAACGAGCCTGAAGCAAGAGCAGAGTAATTACTTGGTAGCTCCCACCCCAGTGTTAAGTTGCTCTAAACTCGATTAATCACGAAGAACCACTGGCAGCTCACTATTTGCCAGCAAGGTACACCAAAGTAATAAGTAATTTCACATGCTGCTTTTGAAGACAAGCTATTAAATTCACATACTGTACTACTTTAATCAAGAATAGTTAATTAAGCTGTTCCCTTGATATGAATTTTTATCATTCTTCACCAGCCGTACATCACTTTTCTACGACTCAGACTGGGGCCATGATGCATGTTGCAATCTGTCTTTCCAAATTGATCTGTCACCATTTGTAAACTCAAGGTGGATCTCGCTGGTAACTGGGCCCAGTCTGGGGACAGTGAGGACTGGAGAGCAAGTGATGCCGGAGCACCACTTCACCAAAGGGTTTCAGTGCAAAGCTGAATTACACATCCCATCACAGTTCATCACTCAACATGACATAAAACAATTTGTTAATAATTTTAGTGTGTCTGCCCTGCTTTAATTCCTTAAGTGAATTCCGCTTTATGCTCTATGACACCATCATAAAATCGACTGAATAACTTACATTCTCACAACAATCCTCAGCAGACATAATGCAGGAGTCCTACATACAGACCCTAAAGCTGGGGAGATCTGTAGTGTCAGATTATTAAAAACATTAACAGAATCTAAGTCTAAATTTATGACAAGCGAAAGTCCCCAACAATTTTCTATTACCTGAGCTCAAGGACAGGCTAATGCAAGGTTTTTCTAGAAAAAGGACCTCCAACACAGCAGCCGTAGGAGCCAGATTTGAATCTCTCCTCTTTTAAAGCACTCACAGAAGTAGGATTGAAAAAAAAATTGACAGCAGTCTTTGGCTATGGGACTTAACTGTGATAAAACAGGTTTATGAAGTAAAAAAGTGAACAAAATGAAAATTTGGACAAGTTTTCCACACATTAACTGAGAACACTCTGTTATTATGCTCTGAGAATCTGGTGAATTTATCCCCAGGAAAATAAGGAACACAGATAAGGCGTGCCATCTCATCTAGCCTTTGGTGACTGTATACCATCATGTCAAACCAAGGCTTCCATATACCCATCCAGCCATTTTTATTTAGGTTTTTCTAAAAGGCAGACTGGTGAAGTTGATGTTAACTGGCTATTTTCACACCCTCACGGTTTTATGGACCATTTTAAGGTAATACAACCAAAGCAGGTGGTTTGCTATGAGACTAATGGATCCCCACCTCCATCAAGACTCCACTGAGCTGGCCCTGGAAAAACCACTGTCTATGGAGACAAAAGGAGAAGCACCTAAGGGCACTCAGTTAGCTTATTTATTTTTTAATGAAGATAGGAAAATAACCTATAGTTTGTTTATTTCGGTGAGAAATCAAGTTCAGACAGAAGAAAAGCTTCCAAAACACAACCAGGCCCACGAGGAATATGCAAGTCCACTTGATGAGCCTTTGAATCAGCTCTGGGAGCTTGGGCCTTTTATGTGTTTTTCCCGTTTAACAGATGTGTTTAGATAAACTCATAAATATGGGTATTTACATAGCATGATAGAATGGTGTATTTAGAGATTCTAAGCAGAGGAACATTCTTTCACGCTAATCATAAACCGAGAGCATGCCAGACTTTAACTAAAGAAGCATGTTCCAACACCAAGAAACTTATAATTAATCCTCGCCTTAGATCATTTCAGAGAGAGTTATAAGCCTAATTACCGTCAGTTGAGAAATTGCTCATGTTTCTGAAATCACTGAAACCAGACACTGGGTAACAGACAATCTGTATCCCTTCTATCCCATGACCAATTTATGGCTAAGCCCTGACTCACCGCATTAAGTCCGAAAATACTTGTCGGCATTAGCGATCGCTCATTGCAGGCACCAGCAAACCGGGGGGGGAAAATCCCCTCCAACCTCCACTGCTTTACACGAGGCATGAAGACAATGAATTGCTAAAAAGCTTTATTGGGGGGGGATTTTTTAAAAGAACCACCAGGGCTATTCTTTGAGGAGCTCCGTGGTGTGCAGGTTGTGGCAAGCAAAGGTCTGGCCGGTAGCCAGCCCTGGCAGGGTTTGCTGCAAGGCTGAGCAAGGCTTTAAGCCTGGGAAGAGATTTCTGCTTATCTTTTAAATAAAGAAAAGGAAAAGAGGATGCAGAAAACTCCATACACAACCAGCTAAGAACAAGCTGTACTCTGCAAAGACGTGCCACTGTCTCCTCGCATCTGCCGTCACTGGAGTCCTATTTCTCTGCTGGATGTTTTCTCCAGGAAGGAGACGAGTGTGAACACTGTTTCAGAGGCACTGTTCCCATATGGATGGTAACCTTTGGAAAAGCTGGGCAGGGCACAATCACTTAGAGAGCCAGGAGATCTCCAGAAGCAGCAAATGCCACAAATATACAAGCGGCTAAACTTGTGCATCCAGAGAAGCCCTTCTAAAAAAACGTAAGGCACATTTTGACCTTGACTCACTCTTAGACACTACGAGTTATTGCAGAGCTCCACTAGTCATCTGGAAGGGCTGAGGATTCCTGATGACTAGCTCAGGTGTGCTTGCTAAGGGGATGTGCTCTTCAAGTCTAGAAAGAAGTTGCTGATGCCAGAGAAGTTGCTGACGCCCTCTCCCTGGAAGTGTTCAAGGTCAGACTGGATGGAGCTTTGAGCAACCTGGTCCAGTGTTGGGATCTAAGCTTTACAGAAGAAGAGCTGACAGGAGTGCAGCAGGCCTTGGGCAGCAGAGGCTGAGAGAGGTTCCTCCCTTGATAAAGCAGGAGCATGGCTACAAGAAGATACCTTGAGGATGAGCACTGTTCTCAGCTATCTATGTGTGTTAGTCCTGTCTCCTCCTGCAAGATATGGAAGGACTTTACAAAATGTGGCAAGATATCCAGAGACCCTTTGTCCCCTCCCCAGGTGGTCCAGGTGTGGAGACCTTATGATGAAATACTGTGGCTGAATTTTCTCACCCCTAGTTAACATAACTCATCTCCCTTATTAACATGTCCTACCTCCTATTTAACATACCCTGTTCCTTGGATCCATATATTGTAGCGTGAATATTCAATAAATGTCTCAGCTTTCTACCCCCAAGCTGGGTCCATTTAGTTTCTGACTGGCCGGACAGTCTAGTGAAAGGCGTCCCTGTCCATGCCAGGGAGTTGGAACTATATGATCTTTAAGGTCCCTTCCAACTCAAACTATTCTGTGATTCCATGACTCTTACGAAAAAGAGAGGGTGATCTGGCAAACCTGCGGCATTTCACTGGCCGCAGTACAACACTACCGGCATCTCTCCAACCCTGAAACCACCCTCTGGGTTCCACCATTCCTGACAGTCAAATATGTCCTTCCTTTCCCTCTCTCAGTTTTGTTTCTCCAATGCCTAAAGGAAAGGAGAGAACCAGAGGAAAAGGACAGCCTGATGGCGTGCTCCCTTTCTCTTCCAACCACACTGCCCCTTCATGCCATGGAGTCAGACACCGAAATATGCACAGAATCCCACAATGTTTGGACTGTAATGCACTTTAAAGATCATCCAGTGCCACCCCCTGCCATGGGCAGGGACACCTCCCACCAGCCCAGGTTGCTCCAAGCCCCGTCCAACCTGGCCTTGGACACTTCCAGGGATGGGGCAGCCACAGCTTCTCTGCCAAACCTGTGCCAGGGCCTGCCCACCCTCACAGGGAGGAATTTTTTCCCAATATTCTATCTAAATCTACTCTTTGCCAGTTTAAGGCCATTCCCCCTTCTCCTGTCACTCCAGGCCCTTCTATGAGGTCCCTCTCCAGCTCTTTTGCAGGCCCATATTGGGAGGAGAGGACAGTTGAACATCCCCCTCTGCTGCGCACGGTGCCTCACCAGGAGTTGCCTTTTCTTGAACAGCCTCAGCTTTGGAAACTTAGCCCCAAGCCACCCTTCTGGAAGTAATGGATTTTTGAATAAAAGTGCTAGTTTGGATGACATTTTGGGGAAGAATTGGTAATATAGGAGCCTTGCTGTGTTTGTAGGCAGAGTAGCTGCTTCTGATTCCCATCTATTGCCTTCAGGTGCTGCTGCAATACAAACTACATTTAAATATATATACACAAACACACACAATTATAATATAATTACCTTGTTAAGAAGTATTGAGTTTATGTCCCCATGCAGAGACTATCTGCTCCTTGATTATTTTATTTAAAGCTGCCTGTCTTTAATGGTATCCCATGGAAAGAATCCATGTTAGAGAGAGCAGCCCACAGTCCACACAGATCAGGTGTCGGAGATGAAAGTGGAACACCAAGAGCTCTGTTGGAACTCTACCACTGCTTCTATCAGCAGCAAGGAACAAACAATTTAAAGCCAAAGAAAGGGTCTTCTCCCCAGTGAGAACAAACATGAAGCTGCATATCAATTTAATTCAGTATTACTTTCATCTCTGTGTAAACCAGTGCTTCACATTAAAAATTATTCAAGTATGCAGGTGATTTATTTTATAACATACCTACAATTCCAAACTCTGTACAAACAAGAGCCTGAAACTGTCTGCTCAGCTTTTACAGACTATCAAAGTGCTTGCTTTTACAGGCTTAAATTTATTTTCATAGAGGGTTTTTTCCTCCCTGACTTTTCACTGACAAAAATCTTGAACCCTTCGAAGTTATAATCTTATATTGATTCCTCTTTTCCCAATCCAGTTTTCTCCTCCTCTTTCCAGCAGTTGAAATGCAGAAATCCCTTCCAACACACCCCTCAGTCTCTCAGCTGCCTGCAGAGCAGCTCATCTTGGCTATCCACAAAATCAAACGGGAGCAACTACAGTCAAAAAGCAAAATTATAGTGCAAAGAAGATGAGACTGAGCCCCTTCCAGCCTGGTGTACAAATACATAGTGCAGATGGGCAGACACACCCACTGTTTCATCCTTGGGGGCGGCTGGAGCATTTCTAGGTCAACAGGAGGCAGCTGAGCTCCTTTTTCTGGGGGTGTTGTACAGGACACCAGCAGAGCCCCAGGAACCCCAGGGGTGGTGTCAGCCCCCCATCCATCCGTCCGCGCGTGGAGGTTACGCAATCGTGCCTCAACCCACCACCACCAGGACTAAATCCCTCTCTCCTGCTTCACTCGCCTCCTCCCTGAGGACCAGCCCATGGCTTCACACCACCTCGGACACCTCCACGGTGGCCACCCCAGACACTCTTGGCCAGGTGGAGCGACGCAGGCAGAGCAATGCTGTGACTGTCCCAACAGTGCCAAAACACACGGCAGCCAGACAGCAAATGGGCGAGAGCCTTCCAAGTTCTCACCAGGTCTTGAGGAGACCTGTACTTGCCAAGCCTTACACCCTGAGCATGCAGCAATTAAGGCTAATGAGCTAAAGGAGCCCCTTAATGAGCTTCCCCAGCAGCCGTCTCCAGTTCTCCTTGCCTTTGTCTAGAGAAGACATCATTAAAACCAAGATGTCTTCTGCCCCCATGTGCCCTCACATCCCAGAAACCCTAGGCTGATACAGGCCTGGGCAGTCCAGCCCCTGCCAAGACCCCTCACTTCCCTGGAAGGAGTTAAAAGAAAAACAATTCGGTTGAAAATGTTCACCACCATTACAACAAATAATTTTGTGAAAAATGCCACCGTTTTCTACGTGGCAAATTCAAAACATTTACCAACTTCACTCACATATTGTGACGAAGCACAATCAGAATATCCAGCAAGCAAACACAAAACAACGGTTCCAGTGGTGGAAAACTTTCCTGCTCCATAATTATGTGAGCATACAATCGCCTAACAGGTGGAAAACCTAATAAAAGCAGTGACAATTGAAACAGGAAAAGAGTATTTCATGCTTATTCAGTACAACAGACATGATCTGTTTGAAGGTTAGCTACATAACTAGTGCTCTCCTGCTACAACTTTTATTCCTGGGAATACTCCTCACTCTTGCATCTTCTAGTGCATGTTGCTTGTGGAAGTATTTTCTAGTATTTCTTGCCTAAATAACCAAGATGAAGGGGAAAAAACGCACTAAAAATAATTCAGGTGACGAAGGAAGCCTTATACGGATTGGATAGTGGAAAAAATGGCACTGTTTGGGTATAGAAAGCAGACAGGATCCAAGTATTTCAAAACAATAATGGTTTTCTAATCCCAGAACAGAGGAGCAACAGGGCTTTCAAGAGAATAGTGGCAAATCCAAAGCTGCAAATGTTAATTTGAAAAAATAAGTTAGAAAACTCTGTTTTTCTAGCAACAACAACCCTAGACTACGCAAGACGCTGCTATCATGTGCTGTTCATGGCAAGCAGGGAAGTTCAGGGCTGCAGAGAACCCTCTGGATCTCTTCTCACCTCTCCCTGTAGTGCTTCTGCTTGTTTTTCTGTTTTCTGCCCACCTTTCATGTTTTTCCCTTCCTCCTTTACCCCTCCAACCTCTTCCTAGGATGCTCACTCAGCTCCTGCTAGGGCACATTCCTCTTTGGGGCTCTGGACTGCCCTTGCTTGTCACCCAAGGAGGTTCATTAAACTCCACCCAAGAGACACCCAACACAGACACTGAGCTCTACTTTGCGCTGTCAAATGTCACCTGCTTCTCTGTATCTGAGATCAACCCAGCTGTCCCCAACCCCACCAGACAGCAGGAGCCGTCTCTTCCCCAAATCCAGGGACAAAGCCCACCCTTTCGTCCTAGTAAGTCCTCACCTTTAGGTTTCATCTCTGAATCTGCACAAAGCCTTTGTAATTCAGTGTGAGCAGGCAGCTACCAACCAGAAACCCCTTTGAAGGTGCATTTCTCTGTACACAGGTGAGGGGATTGATACATGGGCATTGCTCAAGGACATGGGATACACATAGGAGGGAAGGAAGCATCTGGCACAGGACCCAAGCCACTGGAGAGCATCTGCCCAGAGAAGCTGTGGCTGCCCCATCCCTGGGAGTGTCCAAGGCCAGGTTGGACGGTGCTTGGAGCAACCTGGGCCAGTGGGAGGTGTCCCTGCCCATGGCAGGGGGTGGCACTGGGTGGGCTTTAAGGTCCCTTCCAGCCCAAAGCAGTCTAGGATTCTATGATTGAATCTTCAGAACTGGGTGATGGAGATCTTTAACATACAGCAGACAACAGCTCATTTAACTGGCCTCAAGTTCGCCTCTCTTAACTTGTCTTTTAAAGATATTAGTTAGTAAGCTCATAAAATAAAACACTTTCCATGGAAAAAAACATCTGCAATATAAAAAAGTTAGAGCCAAAACACATTGACTGAAAAAAGGATTTGCCTGAAACCCAACCTGAATGCCCCACCCTTCCAAGGGCTTTACCTCAGCTTCGATAAATCAAAATTAATAAACTCATAGAACCATACAGTTTGGAAAAGTCCTCTAATATCATAAGTGCAACCACTAACCTGCCA
This sequence comes from Acropternis orthonyx, assembly GCA_035583155.1. Classification (NCBI taxonomy): domain Eukaryota; kingdom Metazoa; phylum Chordata; class Aves; order Passeriformes; family Rhinocryptidae; genus Acropternis; species Acropternis orthonyx. The sequence goes on along the minus strand of JAWWEU010000005.1, from coordinate 24,480,581 downwards.
CCACTAAACCATGTCCTTAAGCATTACATCTGTATTGCTTTGGGGTCTAAACGGCACGTCCCACCCCTCTTTTCCAGGTGCAATAGTGTATTCAGACTAAAACTGAGAGATCATTAAGGCTGCATGGTTAAATATCTAATGAAATATCTACAGATAAATTTGCTTGTTATCTCTGTGTATGTCAACAGTCTGAAAATAGCACCTCACCAGTCACGTAAATCCTGGGAGGAGCTGCTTCTTCTCCACAACTGCCTCAGCTGAAGGAGTCCTGTCCCTGAAAAGCAAGCTTGAGCAGACCCACATAACACCTACGACTAAATGTGAGGAGCTGAAAGGCTGAACTTCTACCTTGCCACTATCACAGGAGGACAGGAGAGCACAGCTCCCCAGTGGGCAGCAGCACTCCAGGCTGGGACCCTCAGCAGTCAGCACAGCTGCCTGGATTTACCAGCTCTAGTCTCTCTGTCAGTGACTTCTGATGATTTTAGGCATTTCTGTGTGTTCATTTCTGCTGTATCTTGCCTTACCCTCTGTTCCAAACAGAATTAATAATTAACACCTACCAGGCAAGTGCTGAATAGCAAGTACTGAAACACAGGATACAGAGAGTCTCTCTTGCTGACAGCTTGCAAAATCCTACAGCTCATCTTTCTTAAAGCTTCAGTTCCTAAAATGTGGAGATGCTCAAGTTCTTAAAAAAATAATTAAAATAATAAAAAAGAATCTCAGCTCTTAAAAAAAAAAAAGGGGGGGGGGAGGGGGAGGTTCCCAGTCCTCACAAGAATGAAAGAAACTCTTAAATCAAAAACTTGCCACCTTGCCATGACTGCTGACTCCTGTTTCACCAACAGCTCCGTGTCCATCCTCCTCCTAAACAGCATCAGCTTTACCAGAGAGGGGAAAAAACTTCCAGACAGAAACTCACCTGTTAGAAAAATGATACAGGCATGGGAAAGCCACAGTCCTTATGGACAATGGCCTGCTTCCATAAGTGATGGGAATATCTCTGCAGGTTTGGGAAGAATCCTTCCCACCAATGACATAAACTGGTCCTGAAAAAATGTTCCCTGCCCTGGGCTCCTTCACAGCTGCATTTTCCCCACCATCAAGACGGCAATTACATGGTGCTTTTGGACACTCTTATTTTGATATGCTTAGAATGAAATATAATTACGCATTTTTTAAGCTTTCTACTTAAAAGTCACATTCATCAAGAGCCTGATAAATCATACCACTCTACCTTTCCATGGGTCACTGTGAAGATTTATTCAACAGAGGGGGAAGAAGGAAACAAGGTCTGGTCTGAAGAAATGAAGCTGGAGGACAAAAATTTTTACATTATTTTCTGACTTGCTAAGAATACTTATTAATAGTATTCACTTATCTTTTAGATTTTCAAAATTAAATAGAGAAAAAATGAATACTTCTTCACCAAAAACATTTTAATAGAATCCAGAAGAAAAAGAATATTAATACTCAATGCAATCATTTACTTTGATGTCTATATAATATGCAGTGACCCGTAAGTGGAATGAGCTAAAACTGTCATAAATTCATTATGAGAAGCCATTCTTTGAAGAATATCATTGCAAATTTGAAATGAACTGGGCAGTATGAAGATCAGCTAATTGCACAGCATTTAAAATAACTGGCTCTAGTAACACTGCCCTTTCCATGCACTTCTATTTCAGCTGCAAATACATTTCTTCCAAAAAGCACTGGAGAGGCTGGTTTATAAAACTGAAATGCTGTGATTACTCAGCAGTGATAGCAACAGGCCAGTATTCATTTAGGATATCCAACACTGGGGGGAAAAAATCCAAAGGATGATTTTACAGTTTTTATTTCTCTGGGAAAGGGAACCTGGGATGACACATAGCATAAAAAGTGCCAATCCTGACCCTGGCAATGAAGACTGGAGGAAAATACTATATATACACCCAGGGGAATTTCCTAGGTATGATATCGTGAAAGTAAAATGCAAATTTCCTCTTAGAACTCTCCAATGATTTGGGTTGGAAGGGACCTTAAAGTTCATCCAGTGCCACCCCCTGCCACTGTAGGGAACCCTTCCACTGGCCCAGGTTGCTCCAAGCCCCGTCCAACCTGGCCTTGGGCACTCCCAGGGATGGGGCATCGGGATGGGACATCCAGAATTATATTTCCCTACGTGGACCTGGAATGCATCCTCACCAAGTGGGGCACATCACCTGCCTTGCCCTCTCGGCCCCAGTGCTGCTCACAGCGGCTCTGCCCAGAGGAAACGACACCTCTGCCCTTGCAGGTGCCTGGGGCAGGGGGTCCAGGGGCGTCCCAGCCCTCCTGCCTGCAGGATCTGCCTCCTTTATCCTAATGGGAACCCTGCCAGCTTCAACAGAAGGAGCTTGACGTTACTCTTGTGACTCCTTCACTGAGTGACTTCTACATTTTAATCCCTGTCTGTCCTTTACTCACTAATTCTGTCGCTGCATTTTGCAGTGGCAGCATTAGTTCTGTGGTTTGTGCCCTGAACTGGAGAGAGGGAAGTCCAGACGGGGAGCAGCTGCACAAGGAAACTGTGGGACCTGTTCCCACGGAGCTCCCTCGGGGATTTGGCTGACACAGCATCGAGGCACAACGGGCGACTGTCCTTGTGGGGAGCAGCCGAGTTTCGGAGCCCCCCAGCTCCCCGCCCTCCTTTGCAGCACAGCGGCTGCCCTGGGGGGGGGCTCGGGAACCCTGCACACTGTCACACCTCCGTGCACACCTGGGGATGCTCACGCTGTCCTTTGACTACTCTCGTGGCCCAAGAGCCAAAGAAAAAGGGGCATCTGGATTCCTTTTTCCCCTGACGGAATGACCCAAGCTGTAATTTCCCACGTGATTTTGTTTTACTCCCTGTCTGGATTCCAACACAAGAGCCAACAACATCTTCAAGTATTTCATTGAGCTGAGGCTTTGTATCTTCTACATATACATCTTACATCCGTACGTACTGATATTCCAGTGCCAATGGAGGCTCCAAGAGCATTGGAGAGGGACTTTGGACAAGGGTCTGGAATGCCAGGACAAGGGGGAACGGCTTCCCATTGCCAGAGGGCAGGGATGGATGGGATACTGGGAAGGAATCCTTTCCTGGGAGGGTGCCCAGAGAAGCTGTGCCTGCCCCATGCCTGGGAGTGTCCAAGGCCAGGCTGGACAGGGCAGCAGGACCCCACAGCAGGGGATGGCACTGGATGGGCTTTAAAATCCCTTCCAACCCAAACCATTCTGGGATTCTATGATCTGAAAACAGGAGAAGGGCAAAGAGGGTGGGAAGAAGCAGAGCAATTAAGAGCCTATCCATTATACATAGGAATTATCTAAATATCCACCCTTGACTGGATAATGAACCAACGTGACAAAGTCGCAACGCTCGTACCTGGGGCTGGCCCCGTGCTGGGGTGGGACAGGGGCTCCTGGATCATGTTGCAAGAAAAGGAAACAAGGGGTCAACACAGGATTTAATAGGCCCTAACTCCTTAGGGTACACAAAACCCAAGAAAAGCTCTTCTTTTTACGGGCTTGAGGGCTGTTGGATTTGGGCATTTCTGGTTTCTTTCCCCTTAAAAGCAGCGCATGAGCAAGTTCCTTTCTGAAATCGTCTGTTCTGAAACACCACCACTGCAAAATGGCTTAAAATAAATGATTAGGAACCTAGAGCCTGGAACCTTCGTCCTGGAGTACACATTAATATGTACTAATTTTCATTTTCACAAACCTCTACACACTAAAGGTACTACAACAGTGCTTTGATAAGTACAGAATGACACATTTAAAACACAACAATTCAGAGCTTACCTAGCATTAAAGCATTAAAGTCTCAAATTAATTGTATTTCCATGTTTAAATTTGTCCTCATGGGTGATAGAAAGGAAAACACCAGAAATACCACCAATAAATTTAGTGGTGGCTCCCTTATTCCTTTTAGTTGCTTTACTTCTTCATGCTTTTAGCAACTAGATTGGGCAGCTTGGCAATAGAATTGAAAAGATATTTTCCTAAACTGATGTGGAATTCAGGCAGTCTTTGCACTGCATATCAGAAATGTTTATGACTGATGTATCTATAATATGAATTTTGCATACTCTAATGTATATATTTAAATAGGGATCTTCCCTGTCACATACTACATTTTATATAGTTATTAAGGTGTTTCATTCTGCACTTTCTGCCAGGCTTTTAATTTCACATGCTTTCCTCAGATATTACTGTCTACTTTCAACATATCCCTGCAAAAAATGCTAACTGGTGTTGAATACAGAGAACCGGAGGCGGAAGGTTTGCCATCCCAAGTAATACGGAGCTGGCTGATAAATGCAGAACAGCAGCTGGGCTGAGCAGCTCAGGAGAGAGTCAGGAAATAACAGCACACACCAGGCTGACAAAAATCACATTTGCAGGTAAATGGAATGGAAATGTGTACTTACTGGGGAAAACAAAAGGCAAAAGGTTGTTATAAAAGGTGGAGTGAGAGAGAGCAAGAGCAACAGAGAGGCAATTTTCTCCCAGCTCCAGCAGGAATTCATCTCAGACTCTAACATGCAATTTCACTACGGAGCTTCAGGATGAAACCTAGGATTATACCTAATTGTTTTGAGGGTTTGGATAACAAAGCATAAAAAGCCCAGTAAGTGGCCTTTTGTGCCAATGCAGCCAAGAAAAAGATGAATAGAAGTTATAAAAACATCCAAACCTGAACTGCAATAAATATCAAGATAACCCCCTAATGCAAAAGAAATGCAGCTCTGGGCAGTTGATATTTTCAGAGGGACCCGGACTATTACAGCTCGAGTTGGAGCACAACTGATACAGCTCATCAAGCTGGCCACAGCAATGCTGAGCTGTAGGAATATGACACACCTTCTCATTTAACCTCTCCTGGCAGAACAATTTTACAATGGAAAGCCCTGAGTGCTGTGAGAGTATGGAAATGAGCACAATTAAATTTGTCCTATTATGAGTGTTAAATAGGCTGTTATGTATTCTGTGTATTTCACGTGGTGGTGTAAACAGTCCTGTCCAAACAAAAAATTAATAAATCTTTGGAAATAACACATTTAGAAAAATGTATTATTTATTCTGGTCATACCTGGTTGTATAGCAGGTAGGTTTCAGAATGGATTTTACTTTTTAAAATCTTAACACTGTCTAAATTTTAGCATTTTAGCTTTCCAAAGAGACAAAACCAGGCATGTGACATGATTAGCCATCACTGCCTTTTGCTAATATTTAGGGCCAAAAAATCTCATCTGGATCTGCTGAGTGGCAAACTCAAAGTGGTAAAACTCCCTTTTGTTTTGGAAAATGCTGATCATAAAACCCTTATGAGGTCTCCCCTGCTCCAGTGGGGTTTTTCAGAGCTGCTGTGGATCCAAAGGGAGTGGAGGTTGAGTTTTAACACACGGGGGTTCATCACCTCATGTGGCATATTGGCATCAAGCTGTGCATGGAGACAAAGCCCAGGATCCCCATAAACCAACCCCGGCAGCCCTTCCGTTTCTGAACTCACAAATAACCAGCACAACTGCTCATTTACCTCCAGGAATAATACTACACACATGACCTTTTACGCACCGTCACATCTCATGTGAAAATTAGCACAGCTTCCATATATTTTATGATATATGTATATATGTCCCAACACTTGTGATTTAAAAATCTATATAGTAAAAATGTCTTCTTTCTTTCATCTATTTACCAGTTCTCCAGAGATGTGACTCCACATGTTCAGCTGAGCAGCTACCACAGCACGTGGTGCAGGGTGACAGCTCTCCAGCACCCAGTCCTGCTCCATCCTATTCCCATCTGCAGGCTACAAGAATGTGGGACTGGCAGCTCCAGTGCAACGTGCTTGGAGTCATTTTGAGGGTGGACACGCTCAGGAAGGTGTCAGAGGTACCAAGAGTGAAACTCGGATATGACCGATCCCAGCAGCAAGTGGAGAACTGGAGAAACAACCTGAGTGAGGAAGTGAATGAGGCCAATGGATACAAAGATGGGCAGGAAAACAAGTGACTTTGACAGAGTCTGAAACAAGCTTGACTTTTTTATCCTTTCTTATTTTCATTTTTATCCCCCTTTTCAAGAGCCTATGTTTTAATTCAAGGAGGCTTTGATTCTGCCAGGAAATGTCTTCCCATGGAGCATCTTCTGTTTCACCTGGCAGGCAGCCCCAGCACAGCCATTCCCGTTGCCAGCGCATCTCAGGAATATTTGTGCTTTACAGTGTCAGATTTGCTCAAGTTCTGAGCTCTGCTTAAGCCTCCGCTTGGAGCTGAGAAGCTGGTGATTCACTGACAGAGCCTCATCTCTCCCACAGCTTCCCACGCTTGTACCAGCCCTTCTCTGACTCTCCTTAAGCAGCATCAAAGCCTGGGACTCTGACCACAGGAGCTCAGGATGGAATGACAATTGCCCTGGCCACTGCCACATCCTCCTATTCTCTGTATCTTACTTATACGACCTTCCCCCCCCCTCCCCAACTCAGAAATATTGTTAACACCAAAGGCAGAGATGGCACCGCATCAAAGAACCCCCTAAGTTATAAAGGAAGCAGTTTTATTTTCACTTGAGCTGAGATTTTTCTTTTTTAAATAGGACTTCAAAATACCTTAAAAAAGTAACTGAGATGATAATGGGATTGAAAAATTCAACAGCATCTGAATAACATAATTCAAGTGCCAGTATCAGGGGATAAGATGACCCAGAGCAGAGCAGTTCCCAGGCACAAACTGTAAGGATATTGAGGTGGTTATACATCTCATCTGGGCCACGTTTCTGAAAAGGCTGTGAATTTGCAGCCCTTTGACAATAAAGAAATGTGGGATTAAGAAACAAGAAAAGAGCAAAAAGGGCGGCTCAATTCTCCCACCGCCTTTCCTTGTTCCTAAAATTTCTGTTGCCTGGAAATGGCTGATGAGGAGTTGGGATTATGTAAGCGCTTGCCAACTTTTCACACGTTAAGAAAATTAAAGCCTGAATGATGGGTGGCTTAACCCATCTTCTAAGCACTGAACTAGAAAATGTTTACTAAGGACAACTCCAACAGTGAAACTCCCTTAAAAAACCCAGGAGTAACAAGGACTTGACAATTCCCAGGATTAAAAAGCTGCATATATTACAGACAAAGTAATCTCCTAATAGTAAGATGAGGAAAAGAAAAACAGAGCCTTTTTGGTGTGCAAGACAGTTTTTGTTTAAAGTACATACATCCTGTCTGAAGACTTTCTTGTGTTACTGTGTTTTATTTTTCTTCTGATAAACATCACAGAGAAGAGCTGTTCCAGCCCTCCAAATACATATTAAGCTGCATTTTCCAACAAACCTACTGCTCCCATCAAACACAATCATCAGTAATAAAATATGAAGCACTGTGCTGTAGAAATGGCTCTTCCTAAATTTAATCAGGCTAACATTTAAGTGCTACAAGATAGCAGGCACTAACCAAAGTGCAAAGTATCTTGAGCTAGTTTTGAACACAACTTCAGCCACTGTGTCACCTCAGCAGATCTGAGCTTTCCTGAACTCTGCCTTGCCATCCTTCAAGTGGCATGTTACCTTCTGCAAATACTCTAATTTATCTGCAGCTGCATCCTAGTTTAAAATCTAGAATCACAGAATATCCTGAGCTGGGAGGGACCTGCACAGACATCCCAACAATCCCACCCTGTGCCCCAGAGCATCATCCAAACCCTCCTGGAGCTCTGGCAGCCTCGGGGCCGTGCCCACTGCCCTGGGGAGCCTGCTCAGTGCCCACCACCCTCTGGGGGAAGGGCCTTGTCCTGAGATCCCACCTAAAAACCTGCCAGATTTTTTCCTTCCCCCCTCTCCTCTCCCACAAAACTAGGATTGTGTTCATTTTTTCCTTTTTTCCCGTTCACCAACAATGCACCAAAGTTTCTAAAATGAGCAAAAAATTCCTGCAGTCACACTTTTTCAGTTCAAAACAAATGTGCCTATGCTGGCAATAAAGCTGAATGCACTGGGGATGCTGCTGGAAAAGATGATATTCTCAGCAATGTTTCTGAGGCCCTGAAAAGAAAGAAAGACCCACCCCAAAATCCTGCTACAAGCTGAAGTTGCACTGTCTGGAGGAGCTTCAGCGAGGCAAAACTGCAGGTGGCAAATACCTGATCTGGAGACTGAAGGAGAAACTGTGCTATCTGCTGCTCAACCGCTGCTCGAGCAACGGGGTTAGGGCAGCAAACCAAACTCTGTTTCCTGCAGGAATGCACGTGCAGTTGTGTTACACAAGTGTGTGGCTCTAGAAGAGGGAATATGAATTGCCTGGAGATCACTTACATCTTTAGGAAAAGGAAAAAAATCCCAAACAGTGGCTTTTTGTAGAGCTGCTCAGTGATGGCAAAAGGCAAATCCTCAGCTGGTGGTAATGGCTGTGGTTCCACTGAAGGCTGATGCTGATGTTTCCCCTCTGGTCCTACTGATGGAGGGGGGAAAAACCAACAATTCTATGTGAAGAAAATCTGCAGTGAGTGAGTGGATCCAGATGTGAAATTCTGCACCCAACTGTGAGAACTGTGGGATGTCTTGGAAAATTTCAACTGGGCAAAGCCCCAGCCAGCCAATTACAAAACCTATGTTCCTTCAGCTTTAGAAGAGAAGAAACAACTTCTCAGAAATGCCACAAGTGACTCAATTTTGAGGCTGCTTCAACACCATCCTAGTGATTTCAAGTAGTCCTAAGACTTCACCTGTGATTGCCTTCCCATAAGTGGAACTTTGAGCTGGCAAAGTGCTCGAATCAGGAAAAAAGCAGCATACACAATGATTTTTGTGACTGCTGCATTACGAATAGGTTGTTTTTTCCAGTCCACACTGCCTTCCCTGTGAATTTTAAAATACGGGAAACCAGCTATAATGGTTTAGCATCTCCATAAGTGGATAGTATCTCCATAAATAGGTCATTTTCTTAATGGCAGTGCACTGCTGGTTTCCTACCAACTCGTTTGTGATACGGACACACATTTCAAAATGAAGCGGAAATTCAGATCTGTAAAGGAGGGGGTGATCACGGAAGCACTCACTCCAAGACCTTGGAAACACTCCAAGACCATGGAAGCCACTCACTCCAAGACCATGGAAGCCACTCACTCCAAGACCTTGGAAACACTCCAAGACCATGGAAGCACTCACTCCAAGACCATGGAAGCCACTCACTCCAAGACCTTGGAAACACTCCAAGACCATGGAAGCCACTCACTCCAAGACCTTGAAACACTCCAAGACCATGGAAGCACTCACTCCAAGACCATGGAAGCACTCACTCCAAGACCATGGAAGCCACTCACTCCAAGATCAAGCAGAGCCTATTCAGAAAGACAAACAGGGAAAAGTCACATTTTGCACCTTCTGTGAGAGCCCTGCGGGGCGTTAGGGACACTGGAGCAGCCCCTCCCGCCGCGCGCCGGGGTCTGAGTGCGCTGCACGTTGCGTATTTCAGTACAAAAGCAGAGCCATGTTACGTCATTAGATAAGTGATAAGTTCAATCCTTACCAAGTTTTCTTGGTTCCTGGCTGCTATTTTCTGATCATCTTCTCCCCCATTTTTCATGTATTTGACCTCTTCCACTGGTTTGATCCTATACTCATCTGAGCACCAAGGGAAAAAAAAAAAAAAAAGAAAAAAAATTTTTTGAACCAGTGTAGTTCAGCAGCTGGGATAAAAACCAACCTAAAACCAAAACAGCTGACTAGAAAAGACCCTAGTTAAGCAAAGCAACTAAAAATTACAGATATATAGTTTCAAAGGCTTAAATGTGACTGATACCAAGGGAGTTTCTCCTGACTGAAGCTTCAGCAAGGATTTCCAGTTCTGCTTTCCAGTTGTTGTTCAGTAGCTCTCTGGTCTAGTATATCCATCATGAAACAGGGATGTTTGGTGTGTAGTCTCACAAAACCTTAGTTTTCTGTATAATATGTTCAATACAAACAAGTCCTTTGCTCCTGCATCCCCCCCCCCTGAATTTTTGCTGTCAGTGAGCAAACAGTAGTTACTACACAGAGCAGTCTGCTCAGGGATGTTCCCTGCATTGACAAACACTCCTTTGAAAAGCAAAGCTGATGGAGGCTATTGAAAATTTACGTTAGAAGCTGGTAAAAACAACTCACACCAAAACCCACTGCTTTTTTATTTTTTTTTTAATTTTTACTTTTTCTTAGGACACAATGCACAGTCATAGCGTGATTTTTGGAGAAAGGGCCTCATGCTGAACCATCTTCCTCTTCCCATTTACCCCCCAACAACCATTTTTTCCTGCACATGAACAGAAATCCAGCCTGAAAATGAGTAAGAAGAACAGTAAGATTCTTGCTTTGCCCTTAATATTTATAGATAGGCGTTTCAACTCTTCAAATAATAAATTCCTAGCTCCAGTATGGAAATACTATGGAACATCCATGTGCTATCACACAGGAAGCTTCACTGAAGAGATTTTTTTCCTTGGTAGGGATTTGAGGAAAAGTGAACAGTGCCTGCAGTACCAACACTGCCTCCTCTCAGTCACTCCTTGCTTTGGTTCTCTCTGTAGCACAGGGATCTACTGGAAAACACAGCCGGAGTTTGCAGCCACACTCCTCCAGACAGGATATATGATACAGAAGTGGCAAACATTAACACAAAGTGAAGTGAGCACGGTACATCGGGAATAAAAGACAAAACCTTGGCAAATTAGAAGAAAGTGCACAAACTCGGCCCTTTTTTTATGTTTTCAAGCAATTTCTCTCACTTTGCTGAGGGAAAAACAGAACATAGAAGGATTTTTCTGGGTTATTGTATTGCTAAAACAACAACAACAAAAAAATCAACATTATTTATTAGAAGGAAAGTTTTTTTCTGGAAATTGAACCACAGAATCTGTAAGTTATTTTTTAAAGGCATAACTTTAAAATATGATTGTTTGAAACATAATTTTATTTTAAAAAACACAACACGGTGTTTGCACTTGGTCTAGTCCATTTCTATACTTTTTTTTAAACGTAGATTTTAAATAAAACTGCGGGTTTATCAAATAGCAGCGTCTCAGATGCAAAGTCTCAGACGGAAGAATTTAAGACAGTATTATTACATTGGTAAATCTGAACACCAGCTCTGAGGTTTTCTTTGCTTTTCAGTGTAATTCAGCCAGTCTGGAGGTGACAATTCACAAACCCGAAAGGGCGGAACACGCTAAAGCCTGGGAGTTGACGGACTGCAATTTCTAACTTCCATTTTCCTCCCAGCTCCAGTGAGCTCTGTCGTGGCTTAGCAATAAAACCCACATGCAAGGAAAAGCACAAAACTCCCACGGTGGCAGGGACTGGAAGGGGAACACAGCTGAGCAAGAGAAAAGCGACCAAGGAGGTCTGCAGAGCCCTCAGCTGGTCCGTGCCAACTGCGAGAGGGAGGCACGTTCCACCCAGCCCTGTGAAAAACGAGGATGGGATGGAGGTCCCGATGTCCAGTGGCAAAAATAACCTCTGGAACGTGTCTCCTGCTTATTCCAAGAGATTAACTGTGGCAGGCAGCAGCCAGCCCTGTGGGGATTCGGTATGAGGGATGATTCCTTGGAAAACATCATCTCTTGCAGCAAGTTGATCAGGGCGCTGATGAGCCCATGACTGGTAACCAGTATAATCAGATTTATATATGGAATTTGATACAGTTGGAGTGGTTTTTAGAGTTCATCATCAACAGAATCCCTCAAAAATGCAATTTTAAATTCATGTTGAACATGGGCACAGATCCTTCAAATGCTGCATCATTTGCCAGATGAATCAAGTAACCCTAAAACAGTGACAAAGAACTTTGCACAGATTTCTTATGTGATTTCCACAGCTATTTACAACAGTGTTAGTAAACTTTATTACTTATGAATATAGTGACTATTCAATTATTTGTAGCACAGTTGGCATCAGTCTTCCCTCCATCCTACCCACTGTAGGAGTCCAGACACCTGGATAATTCATGCCCAAGACAGGTAGCAGCAAGGAAGTTTCTAAAACTAAACCAGTCATTTTTCACTACATTTTTGGGACAAGTTGAACACACCACACCAAACAGCAAGTCTTGCTTTAGAGAAATCCACCTTCTCCTTAGGAGAATGGCTTCCCATTGCCAGAGGGCAGGGTCAGATGGGATACTGGGAAGGAATCCTTCCCTGGGAGGGTGGGCAGGCCCTGGCACAGGGTGCCCATAGAAGCTGTGGCTGCCCCATCCCTGGGAGTGTCCAAGGGCAGCTTGGACGGGGCTTGGAGCAACCTGGGCTAGTGGGAGGTGTCCCTGCCCATGGCAGGGGGTGGCACTGGATGGGCTTTGAGGTCCCTTCCAATCCAAACTGGTCTGTGATTCTATGGATACAGATTTAAAAAGCCCCAGGAGGCCCAAGTAGGAGAACCCTAGTTCTGTAGATGTCAGCAGAATCAGTCTTGTAAGAGCAAGTGTCTTACAAAACTAATATAAAAGTCATGGCTCTAATAAATGGCACGTGTTCGAGCAGAAGAAATCCCTATTTGTATCTCAAAAATCAATATAATTTTGACACAATCTAAAGCTGAGGACCTGCCCTAAAAGCCAAGACTATCTCCTGGGATGAGGCACAGTAAGGAAGAGGCTGACACTCAGGCGTCAGTGCCCACATGACTGATGAACAGCCCGGAGTGCCAGGCAGTTCCCCAGCCCCATCAGTGCCACGTGCTCTGAGCAAGAAGTGCATGTACCAGTATCACACAAACAGGCAAAGGCAGCTGTGGCCTGTGGAAAGCCAGTGATCAACCTGGCGCTGGTTAACTGAGCCACCAACAGCTACCTTATCACATACACACAGAGACAAAGCGAAGGGACCGGAGACGTCAAGTCTGAAGCAACATTATCACTCATAAGCTCTTGTAATTCCCTATTCACAGCCATAGTATTGTTCTCAGAACGGGGGGTACAAATATAATATATTGGTAGCATTTGTTCGTATTGCTGAAAGTAGGTATAAATAGATATGATTTCACTTTCCAAGAGGAAAAGAACAGATAAAGAAGTATTTATACCTTCAGAGAAAGAACAAGGAGAAGTCTCCAGGTGAGTACAAGCCCTACAGCCTCCCAGGTATAATGAGGCATACCTGGAAATACCCTCTTTCTGAAGTAGCCAGTGCATGGATGAAAACCCCACCTCTAATTAACTCCAACAGCCACTGCATTAGGCTGCTTAAATAGGAGTAACTACCTGAATCACAGGTAAAATTTTGATAGCTATGCCCACAACCTTCCTGCTGTCTGAGGAGAAACACTGAATTTTGCTCACAGCATTTACCGTACTCAGTGACATGTATTTTACCCTCTGCATTCACAGAATTCCAGAATGATTTGGGTTGGAAGGACCTTAAAAGGTCATACAGTCTCACTCCCTGCCATGGACAGGGACACCCCCTACTAGACCAGCTTGCTCCAAGCCCCATCCAACCTGGCTTTGATGTTCAACTTCCTTTTTTCCCCCTGGATCGAGCCAAGCTGCAAAATCTCTTCATTTTTATGAGCCCCCCCCCAGGATGTGTTCCAGTAGCGCCCAGCACGGTAAGCACAGGACAGTTCCTGAGAGCAACGGGACCAGCCAGTGTTGGGCACGTTCCCAGCCAAGACTGTCGACTGCAGTGAGCTGGCAATCAAAGGGAGTGAAGAAGGAGAAGGTGGCAGGGTTAACACTGCTGGTTGGTGTAACAGAGCAGCAACACCTTACTCGCAATGTTCATTATTACAAATATACTAAATATAGCAATTCATTCAAATAATTGTTTGCAGAAGACAGGTCTTGCTGTATTATGTTGTTATTGGGAGGACACAACTATATATAGACCTTTTTTGACTAGGTGAAGATAATACTTCTCTTCTATAGATACAATAACCATAAAATAAGGTGTTCAGAAACTACAGATTCTGAGATATTTATGAGATTATTCTTGTTCTAAAGTCATTGTCAGGATGAAAGAATTGGAAGGGCAAAAGAAGGGGTGTTCATGCAACAGGCAGACCTTGAAGGAAGTCATGGGGCATATGGTCATTAATGACTTCAGGTGAATACAGAAATTGTATCAAAGACAAGTTGGATGGATGGGCTGTTACTACCTTTCCTTTAGATACTTGCAAAAAACTATTTGCTAGCAAAACTATTTGCTAGCTGGGTTTTGCTCAATAAGGTAAGAGTGACCTGGAGTTGAAGAAGTAAAGGATGATTTTCACCTTCTGATTTCTACTAAAGCAAACACAACATTTTGAGGTAGTTTGGTCCAAGTGATCAGAAATGAACCCAGGGAAATCCTGAAACGTTGACTGATATCCAGTAGGACCTAAGTAAGTGTGGCAGCCAACAAGACCCTTACAAATGTAAGAAGTTTGGAATAAAGGAAATTACACAAAGATCTGTGCATATTTACCTTGCTCTATCTTTTTCCTAAATACAGTTTTATATGAAGGAAAAAAAAAAGTAAAACGCTTCTTTCATGGGCAAAACTAAAAATCAAGTAGTGAATATAATAAAAAAATTATGACACTATAGCTCAGTGTGGTATGTTATATACAAAGAGAAATACATCTTTATGCTCCTTTCAGAAGTAAAGGTAAAAAATCAAGACCTGCCTTCTGTTGTGTGGTACATTATATAAAAAGAGAAGCTTTCCAGTAACTCATATGAAGGAGGAATGGGTTCACAGCACTAGCACAGCAAACCCTGAGTTGAAGAAAAGCAATTCAATTAAATCAAAACAGCATAAATGAACCAAAACCAAAAGACAGAAATACTGTGAGCATAAGACCCGCCACAACCTCATGAGATATAAACCAGAATGCAGGAATGCAGGAACGCCTCTAGCTCCAAACCCCGGGGAAAGGCAAGGGAGGAAGAATTCTGAAGTTGAAAATGCTGCAAAATTTCTCAGCAGGCAAATCTTATGAATGAAGATCTCCATCTGGAAACAGATAATTCTACCCAAACATGCCACCCGGTTGCCATGGCAACGTGACAAAGAAAACCAGCACTCATTAATAATGATTTCAGTGATAAATGAGCTTATCAATTTATAATATTAAAGCAGTTACTGGGGGGGGGGTGGAGGGGTGGTAAAACCCTGATTGTTCCTGTGAGAAAAATTTTTTCAGCACTCCCAGTCATGGCTGTAAGTGCCACTACCACAGAAACATCCTAATGACACGAATTCCAGCTCAGTCTGACAAAAAAAACCATGAGAGAAGAGCATGACGTCGTCAGATACATCTGAACTCACTGTGACTTTTGGAGAGAGCTTTTGTTACACATCAAGCCTTTAAGTAAATAAACAAACAAAATACTGATTTACATTGCATTCCCATTTCAGACATCTAAAGATGAAGAGATTTGGCTCTCCAAGAGGAACAACAGGTGAGTCTCTCCTCTATTTTTAGTGAGGTATCAAGTAGCAGGCAGGAGGTAAAAGTGGTACTTCAGTCACAATGCCAAGAAGAAAGCTTTGAAACACACATTCATTTTCCTGTGCTTCACATTTTTCTGTAATCTCTCTTGCCTTTCCATCATAGGGCATGCCAGGATTTATCCTTTATCCGTAATAAAACGCATTTCTACTCTGTAAAACACGAAGTTTCTGTCTAATAAGTTCCTCTGTACCATGCTCACTTGTGCTGGGTGCAGAAAGTCCTCCTGCTGCTGGGAGTGCCATGAATCTAAGCTTCACCTGCTCTCCTCTCTCAAAGACTTGAAAGATAAAGGTTGTGTTTAGATAAAGGACTGAATTGCTCTTTCTAAAAGTATTTGTTGGAAACCATGAGAGATTTTGATGCAATTTAACTGAAACGTGTAAGAGCAGCTGAGCCACAGAGATACTGAGCACCAAACATGCCAAACATCATAAAATCATGGAATGGTTTGGGTTGGAAGGAACCTCAAAGCCCATCCAGTGCCACCCCCTGCCAT
Organism: Acropternis orthonyx; assembly: GCA_035583155.1. Lineage (NCBI taxonomy): Eukaryota > Metazoa > Chordata > Aves > Passeriformes > Rhinocryptidae > Acropternis > Acropternis orthonyx. The sequence continues at coordinate 24,464,614 of JAWWEU010000005.1, read as the reverse complement.
GGGCAGGGACACCTCCCACCAGCCCAGGCTGCTCCAAGCCCCG
>JAWWEU010000005.1:24445334-24464471 GCA_035583155.1 Acropternis orthonyx | reverse complement strand
GGTCACCCCAAAGCTTCTCTTCTCCAGGCTGGACAATCCCAGCTCTCCCAGCCTTCCCTTCCAGCAGAGCTGCTCCATCCTCTGACCATCCTGGTGCCTCCTCTGGACTCTCTCCAGCAGCTCCATGTCCTTCCTATGCTGCCCCCAGGGCTGGAGGCAGCTTTCCTGGAGCTCATGTCCAGTGCCAGTGTGAAGGAGGAATACTCTGAGCTCCACAGCTTCTCTGGGAGGACACAAGCAGCAGTGAGCTGAACGCTATAAAGAACCAGCCCAGACATCAGGGGAAAAAATTAACTCACTAACCACAAGGATGGTCAAGGAGCAGAATTAGATTGCTTGGGTGGCTGCAGTTTCCATCACCTGAGTCCTTGGTCTTGAGTGCCACAGGTTAAAGTCCACCCTCTCTGGAGCACTGGAGGGTGAGACGAACCACTTAGTTTATTCCAGAACTGTTACTGTATGTGTGTGTCAACTGCTCAGACACCAGCAGAAGCTATGTCAAAAAAGCCAAAATCAAAGTCAACAGTCAGAGAAAGTAGTTGCAAAAATCCTGTAAATTAGTATTTCTCAAAGTGAACACAAAGAAATGGAGGATATCTCACTGTCCTTCTTAGCTCCAGCTTCAAGCACTCAAAAAAGCAGCCCCTTTGATTCTTACAGGGATGTTTTGATTCTGAATTAATTGCAGAGATTCACAGCCGTGGGGGTGGGTTTCCAATCCACCTGGATGTGGGTTGGGAGTGAAATTTCATCAGAGATCAGCCAGCGTTGGGTGAGCAGCCTGCTGTCTTCCTCTGTCACCAACCCCCAAAGCTATCAATTCACAGGCAATTCCAGATCCCAGTGATCATGTCATTTGCACTACCATGAACAGAACAATAAAAACGGCTTAGGAAATAAACCAACCCATTTTCTCAAAGGATTATCCGAAAATGTTCGTTCAGATTTCCTAAATCAAATTATCTTACCTTAATCCAGTCTAAAAATACAGCCACTGCTGGGAGCTGAAGCAGTGGACACAACCAGGTATTAAACAGAGAATAGGTGCACAAACAATGCACAAATTCTGACAATAAAATAAAAGCCATCTGACAGAAAAACTCTTTAAAAATCAACAGACTACACAGATTGCAGCACATCTGGAAAGGCCACCCTCAAGTACTTTTTCTTCTTCCTACACAATCCTGACATGTGCCCAAGGAACACCAACGACTGCCTCTGCACAAGGCAGATGTGACTGCCAGGGTTGTTTTTTCAGAGGGAAAAAAGAGATCGAGACATTCAGCATAACAAAAGTCAGACCCTGCATGGAGGACTTCTGCAGAACTGGAAAGCCACTTGCCATAAAGCTCGGGAAGAGAGGGATAACTCTTTCCTAAGCTATCAAGCAGCCCCAGGGCATACCCAGTGCTTCATGAAACATGAACTCTCTCAAGGGTGATGCCTACCTGAAAAATTCTAGCAAATTTGCTCCTGCTTTATCCAACTCCCCCTTGGCAGGCCCAAATCATGCCAGCTTTCAGCGGCGTCTCCCTCGAGGCCAGCAGGTCTGGCAGCAGCACTGCCCCACTAACTGCACCGGACATCATCTTCGTCTTGGCTGCTGCAGCAGCACAGAACCTCATGCTGCCATATCAGCCCACCCTTCATCGGTGTGTCAGAAGTTTCTAGAGCTGCAATCTGCTGGCAGCTCTCCACGCTTTGGGTATCTCTGTCCTGTCCCACTCAGGGCCCAGCCTGCCGTTCCAGCCCCGGCGATGCTGATGCTCATGGGGGCCTCGGTTTGTGCAGCTTGGGTTCTCTCATTTCTGTCCCCTGATCTAACAGTGGCAGATGATGACGATGCCGTATTTTAGCTCCCTTGTTCCTACAGGTTTAATTTTCAAATTTGGCACAAGACTTGCGGAGACTCACCACTGAGCATCAGCTGACATCAGATGTGCAGCTGAATCAGGGAGGTCATTACTTGTTTCCTTTTTCTACTTGGTTTCTTCTTGGCCAAAAAGTTCGCAAGGCTACTCTACATTTTGGACTGTCGTACAGTGTAAGAACTGTGAAATCTAGAGTTGTACATACAATTTTCTATCCCATTATGCACAAAGGATTGTGTCAACTAACCTGGCACCAGGAGCACAGACCCACTGCTTGTGCATCTGCCAGGTCTACCTCAGTGTTAAGCAGGTCACAGGAACACTCTGGCAGGGAAAAACAAACCAATACATACACAAAAAGAAGTGTGACCAGCACACTGAGGTGGGGATTCTGCCCCTTTGCCCCGCCAGGTGAGACCCGCCCTCCAGAGCTGCCTCCAGAGGATGGAGCAGCTCTGCTGGGAGGGAAGGATGGGAGAGCTGCGATTGTTCAGCCTGGAGAAGAGAAGCTTTGGAGTGACCTCATTGTGGCCTTGCAGTGCCTGAAGGGGCTTTAAGGTCCCTAAGTACTCAAACCATTCTTTTTCCATAAATATTTCTGCTTTGTATGCACACAGGTCTGCAGACCAAGGAGGGGAGAAAGTCTGCCAGTCAGGAGACCACCTAAGATTTTTCCTGCTCTAGCTCAGCCTTCCTCCATGTTGCTCCGGGTTCCACACTCCTCTTTATGCAATGAGCACTACGGAAAGGTGCATGAACAAGAGGAAGACCCCGAGTACCCAAAACCACTTGTAAACCAATTCCCAAGGGCAAGGGGGCACATGGATGTGCCTGTGTGTGGTAGGGGGAGGATTGGAAATCTTAAGTCCCCCTGGACCCCGTGAAGGAAGGCAACGCTCTGCTGCTGCTCTGCTCCATCAGGCTCCTGACAAGGTCAGGGACCCTCTGTGAGCCCCTCCGGCCAGGCCATGCTGCCAGCAGCTTGTTCAAGCACGGAGAAATGTTCCACAACCTGAGAGGCAATTTCACTAAGTCAGGAAAAGACTTAAAAATACAACTTCAACATCCTAAAAACCCAGATACCACTAAACACACAATTTCTGCCTTGTTTATATCGTCTTCGTATTTAAGATCTGAGGAAACTGCATATGTAAGAGGGTATGAAAAAACCAGCCATGTGATCATATAATTAAAGACTTTCGTGCATTCCTCTGCAATTACAAAGTATATATATATATATATGTATATATGTATGTATGTATGTACACGCAGACACATTTTTTTACCTTTTTTTTTCCCCATTTAATTAACATATAACTTTGAGGCAGACGCTAGGTTGCTCAAAGGAAACCATTTCTCAGGTGGAGGAGATTATAGCCTCGGTGCTTGGCAGGAAGGATACTCAGTAAATGGAATTATCTAGCCCCTAAAAAGATCAAATTGAGAAATGAAAGCAGGAGAGGAAACAAGCAGCAGAGAGATTGATTAAAGGAACAATCAGGATGGAAACAAAGAGCCTGTGCCTTGAAAATACTGCTGTTCATACAAGGTCACCAGGTAGGTTTCTGGATCCAGGTTGCTCCAACATCCTCACCGTGACAGGGGAGCACCAAGGGCCTCTGTGCACCTCGAATGCAGCACAACCTGGCAAGGCTGGAAAGGCCACTTCAACTCCATTTCAATGCTCTGTTTTTAAATAGTCTCTTGGAAAGTTCAAAAACCCCACCAAGTCCAAAATATTTAATTATTTTCAGATTTTTCCGTGTCATTAATGAAACTCCCAGTCTCTGCTCACTGTCCTCCAGACAGCACCTGTCTCTGCACTCCACTGCAGAACAGTTAGTTTGGCACAGAACCTCTCAGGGCCTATTCAGATTCCAGAACAAAACCCTACCTGACCATTATTCTGAGCATCCCTCGTACAGCAGTGGAGGTCCTATCCCACTAATGTATCCACCCATTGCTCCAGGCACCAAAAACCTCTCCTGAACTAAGACACCCCAAGAGTTCCCTGGAAAATAACTCATTACCACCCCACACCCTGAAAATTACACATATCCTATTACTGCACATGCAGGGTGAGGTGTCTTCAGCTTCCTTGTCAATAAAAAAACCCAATTCCCCTTTACTTAACAAGCAGTGCCATTCTCAATCAGTCAACTATTAAATGAGATTGTTGCCCCGCAACGTAGGACTTCAAATAGATTTTTATATCCTTTCTGGCATAGTAGCTTTCTTCTATTAATATTAGTCTATCAAATTTTCACTGCTCATGTACCTCAAAGAATATTTGTAAATCAACAGCTCTTTCATTTTTACTTATTCCATTACGAAACACACAGAATAATTATCCAGGAGCAGTAACTACTGCAGATCCATGATGAGCACAAATGCCTCCTCACTTGCTAGTATTCCTTGAAACCAAGAGGGGAGGGGAGGACCTAATGAAAACCTGATTTATAAAATACAGCACACATTTCCAGATGCAAAAGATACAAAAGTTAGTCACATTACTTTCCTTGCAGACTGTCTGAACAGCCCCAAAATTAACCTATCAGGAAGCTTAACATTTTACTCTGGTTACAAGTTTCAGAGATAATTTGCTATCTCTGGAGATTCCTACTTTCCTCAGTAGCATCCATGTTGCAGGAGCTTTACCTAAAGCCCAAAAAGCAAACACATGCCACCCACACGGCACCGACAGGGGCGTTTTGTTGAGGCAATGATGGTCAAGGATGGGAAGACCGTCAGGAATTCTGGGAATCGGCAGCGAGGGACCACCCAGCTCCCAGCCCCGCCTTCCCACAGGAGACGGCTGGTCTAACATCTCCGTTTGCCATATATGCCAAGCCACAAACTATCTCCCAGTTTTCTTCAGGATGCAGCTGGTGCTCTGCCACGTTGTTAACGACCTCCTCCCTCCTCCTTGTCCCCACTGCCATCACCAGCATGACCTGTTTACGGGACTCCAAGAACTCATCCCAATTCACTGCGGCTGCACGCGACCACCTCAACGCCAACTGCACGTCAACACGCAGGCTCGCGAGATGCCAGAATCCCCAGGTGCAAAAGAAAAGGGAATTTTAAAAAGCCAGTCATTTTCCATGCCTTCTTCTCATCCCTTCCCTTCGTGCAGCAATTTTTAAAAGAAAGCCAGGTATCAGTGTGTGGGAAAAGGCAGCTTTTAATAATGACTAAAAGAAAAATGAAAATAAGAGATGCATGTTTAGAGCACTTGTATTAGATAAGCACTTTCAGCCTGAAAAGATCTCAAGAGGCACCAAGTTCCTGCAAGTAAAAATACAATATATCATGGAATCACAGAAAATGCCAAGTTGGAAGGGACCCATCAGGATCACCAGTCCAAGTCCTGGCCCTGCAGAGACACCCCAACAATCCCATCCTGTGCCTGACAGCGTTGTCCAAACATTTCTTGAACTCTGGCAGCCTTGGGGCCGTGCCTACTTGACAACAAAATGCAAGGGATAAAATGCATGTAATTTTAATAAATACAACCATTAATACAATTTAGGAGACTTCCATAAAAAAACTCAGATGCTACACCCCCTTTTCCCCCACTGAACAGATCAAGATCGTTCCTGAAACCACAGATCCAGAAATCCTGGTGACTTCCAGCTCCTCCCCAGCACCACTGCACACAAACTGTTCTGCGCCTCCGTCACCTCAACAGGCCCTTGCAGCACTCCCAGTACAAGGGCAAAAAGGAAATACAGAATTTCAGAGCGCTCCAAACCTGACCCTTTCTGCCAAAACCCCTCCTCACACAGGTAAGAAGAAGAAGAAACGAGTGGCGGGGCACAATAACACCCTCTCAGCAGAAGCCAGGCTTTGTTTTTTATGAGTCCATGTGGCAGAAATCTTCACATTTCCAATTTTTTCCCTTTTTTTACAATTTTTTTCTGGTTCTAGCTCAACAGCAATCTTGGGCCTCAGATCAGGGACAATATGACACCACTTGACTGGAAAATTTATTTAAAATACTCATCATGGCACAGTGTTCTGGAGAATTACATAATGGAAAAATGCCTTCTATGTTTGCTTCTTCTACCCTGTAAAGGCTGCTTTGGCTGCCCATGTGAAGGTACACAAATCCTTATTGGTCAGGTACCTTTTCCTTGTACTTAACAGGTATTTATTCTATATAAAGTTACAGCTTTGTGTTGCTGAAATGAATATGCATCTGTGCAGCTATACAAGGCTTGCCTGGGGAATTGGGGAATATCCCCCAAAATGAGGTTTTTCCTGGCAAAATTTCAGGCTTTGTGTTCGGATTTTTGTTGTTTTTCTAACCTTGGTTGGCCCGGTAATAAAACACTTGAAAAATGTCAAAAATGCTGCGATAATTGAAAATTTTTACCATGATTTTTCCTCTTTTGCACCTACAGGCAGGCAATGAACGCTGAGGATTTTTAAGCAAAAAAGTAAGTGTATCTGTCCCATAAAATAAACGGATTTCCTTCAGCACCAAGGCTGCCAGAAAATACATCCTGACTCCTCTCTAGCCGGCACCAAAGGCGGATGTATGGCCCTATTTATAGTCCACTGATGCAATCGTGAAATGCACGCTCCGTGCACTTTATTTGTACTTAGCTCGGACTAAATACTCTCCATCGAGCTCAGCTTATAGGAAAGGTCACTCCCAAGAATAACAGCACATTAACTCTGTTCACATATCAACTGTTTGCAGAGACTCAGGGCTACTCTCGAGAGGCCCCCATCCTCTGGTCACACCCCTCTGGGTGCTCTGACACCAACGGGCAGATTGCAGAAGGTGAAAGCTCACATTAAAATAGGAAGCAGGGAAGTTATGATCTGCCTGCTTTTAATTTCTGCTCCCCAAATGGGGGTAACAACTGTTTCTCCACCTTGGTTCACCTTCTCTTTTCATACTGTAAATCCTCACTGAAGGTGATGAGTCGGACTGTGTGTGTTTTTCATGCCAAACTCAGCAGATACCAGCCTGGAAACTCACAGATACCACTGCGAAGATCTGTATAAAAACAGTTCCCTTACACTAAGGAACATTACTTTGCAGACTAACTCCCTCATCCAATACCATGACAAGGGGTTGTAAAAACATTGCAAAAAGATTAACCACCACAAGAAGGTACCTACAGAGCCTGAGGGCTGTCTGCCTAATTTATGGATACCTGCCCTGCCTTAAGTCCAACGCTCAAGTAGGAAAACCTCAGCAACCCTTCTACGGCAAAGGCCTGCTATCCATTTGGGAAAGTCCTCTCATTTACCATCTTTCTGATTTTTTTTTTTCAAAGGAAAAAACTGAAACAATAGGAGACAAAACTCCAAACACGCACCAAGGAATGTCCTACCACTGCTGCTCTACTGCCCTGAAACAATTTACAATGATGTTCCAGCACCCAGGTATTAAAAAGCTGCTCTCCCTGCTGGATCAGAGAAACTAGAAAACCAATTTCATTAAAAGTGCCAAGGTATCTTCTTGGAGCCTACAGGATCCTTTCCATGGACTATGATCTCTCCCCTAGGGACAATCAGATCAGTGTTTCTCCATCTGCAAGGGGAAGTTAGGACAAGCAGGGGAAAGGCGAGCCGGTTCAATCCCCATAGTTACATACAGCCCACAATCAGATGCTGTCAGAGCCCTGAGTGCACTGAAGGCCACGACCAGCCCCAGGAAACCCCACCTGCATGGTCTGCCCATCGATCCAGGAGCTCTGTTTTGGCTGAGACTTGGGCCTTCAGTCTTTGCCAGAGCAGGTCTGCCTGTCTCTAGTCCTGTCTCTGGTCCCACCTCCTGGAGGGACCTCCACCCACGCTGGATGAATCTTCTCTCCCCTCTCTTCTCTCCCTGTCTCCAGCCTTGTCTCCTGGTGCTCCCTCACTGCTCTCCCTGGATGCACCCTGGACCTGCTCTTTTTGTATTCATTATATACCTCTATAAATTTCCTTGCTGGAGTAGGATGAAGAGCTTGTTTTGCTCAGAGCAGTTCAGAGGAGCTTCCTCCTTCTTCTGCAAAAGCAGTGCTTTTTCCAAGGGCTATAAAGATGAGCCACTTCCATACATACAAGGTGAAAATACAGTTTTAATTCATGGAGAAAACATTTTCTTTGCCCATATTAATCTTGAATACATAACTAGACAAAACCTGAGAGGTGGCTTTGCTCTTGATTTCTTTTTAAACTCTGTTGCTTCCGTATGATAATAAAATAGTAAATTATTGACTTACCAAGGGTGTTCTCAGAGTTACACAAATACATCATAAACCTAGATAGCACATGTGATTTTATTACATTTCCCACAAGAACATATTAAAGTAGAGTTTGGTTCTGTTCTTCTCTCTCACTTCCTGAAACATATGCTTAGGACTGATCCATGTTTACTCAGATAACAAGGTGGCTATCAACAAATTGTTAAAAAAAGCACAGAAAGAGAAAATCATAAAACCACAGAATGGTTTGGGCTGGAAGGGACCTTAAAGACCACCCAATCCCACCCCCTGCCGTGGGCAGGGACACCTCCCACCGGCCCAGGTTGCTCCAAGCCCCATCCAACCTGGCCTTGGACACTCCCAGGGATGGGGCAGCCACAGCTTCTCTGCCCAACCTGTGCCAGGGCCTGCCCACCCTCACAGGGAAGGATTTGTTCCTAATATCCAATTGCAACCTGCCCTCTGGCAGTCAAGAAACCCCAGAGTCCAGGATAATTCTGGAAGACACTCGTGCACTTCAGCCCTACACTGCAGTGCACTCACTCATCTGCTTTGCTTTAGCTTTCAAGCACTGCAGCAGGATCTCCTTTATAACAGGAGCTGCTGAAACCATGAACAGCATGAAATGTTCCCTTTCAGGAGCTCAGTCAGAGTTTGAGTTTAAGAAATGAAAATCTTCTCCTTTAAAACTCATTGTGTTATCTGGTGCTGCACCCCTGAGATTGGCTTTTCAGAGGGTGGGTGCCTACATGTCCCTCATTTCCATGGAGCTCAGATTAAGCATTCAGGTTAAGAATGAGTGCTGTGGTTGTACCAGAAGTTATTTATTCTTGTTTGAAATGTCTTTCAAAAAAGGTTATAGTCTCAAAATACCCAGTAGGGGATTAGGACACTGCATGGTGCCAGCCCCCTTACTCATCTGTCCCCAAAATGAGTAAGACCTGACATTGCATAAATATGTCAGGCGGGTGAAATGAGCTGGAGCAATTACTATCTGAGTGCTAATCAGCTGACCAGCACAGTCAATAAAATCAAGGCTGCCAGGCAAAGGGAGCTGTGTGTTTGTGCGTAGCCTGGTGCAGCCAGACCTTCTGAGAGTGGCATGTTCAACGTCAACAGGACACAAATTATATTCCCTAAGCTACAGCTTTCCAGAACAGCTTCTGTTCCATGAAGATGGCACACTGTCTGCCAGGAGAAAGAATGTCTTGCTTTCAGTTTTATTGGGGTTTTTTTCTGACTGTTGAGGGAGAGGTAAAGGTGTTACAATGGTGTAACAGGAAGGTGTTATTCACTGAAAACACTTCTAAGATATTTTCCTCACTGCAAATTTTATCTGAAAACTTCCCAACTTCCCAACTTCAAATGGTCAGAAGATGATCTCCAGAATTTTGTGCACTGGAGCAAGGTGGGTTCAGGAAGTTACCTCATATTAACTAAGGACATCTGAACAGTCTTGCCAGGCCTGCAGATATTTTGAAGTGTCCTGAGCAACATCCCAAGACTGAAGCTTTCAGTAAGATGACACTTCTAAGCCTGTCTATCAGGAAAGAGCCTTCAAAATAAACTACAAAGGTTTGGGCATAATATTTTTGAAGATAATGATGCATATTTAGGAAAGGTAAATCATAGTCCCAAATTCCCCTTGCTATTCTATCCCTGTATACACTAGGTATGTTTAAAGCTTTCAATTCTTTTAGCAATTATTTGCATTTACTTCAGACTAAGTCAGAGCTCTGCTGCCCTTGGCAGTTGACTGAGATGCCCACATGGATCAGACATGGCAGACACGAAGACAAATGACTGTCACAAGACGGGGATTAGCAGAAGTGAGACAAACCTATAAAACTCATAGAAAGAAAGAAAACATCAACATGAGAAAACCAGGAAAGAATACTACCCTAGAGCCTGTGAAGCAATCTGATCCTTTTACAGAATCCCTGAATGGTTTGGGTTGGAAGGGACCTTAAAGCTCACCTCATTCCACCCCATGCCATGGGCAGGGACACCTTCCCCTGGACTGGGTTGCTCCAAGCTCCCTCCAACCTGGCCTTGTGCATCAGTCAGTTTTTCGATCTCATTACAATGCCCCAGTGCTAAAGATTTCCTTCTCCCCGTTGCTCTGAGATAAACTGGTTTATAAACTATTGAGCTTTGCATCCAGCTTTATTTAGACTGCTTTAGCAATTGGAGCTGCTCTCAAGAACAAAAATCCTATCCAGATACTCCCAATTTGTCAGAAGATTCTTAATTGCCATGTTTGCTTTCCCGTTAACAAAGCACCCAAGAGCTCCATAGAAACGTCTGGATTAACAGACAGATTCTAAAATCCTTTTTTTCCAAATCTTATTACCACTTACTTTCTTACAAGAAGAATGACATCAATAATCTCCTCCCCAAATGAACATCCCATGATTTTTTATAAAGGCACAAATAAAATTCAGCTACAAGAGAGGTTACATTATTAAAACATATGCTGAAATCAACAACACTCAAGGCTCTATCGTAGCATTTTATTCTTCATTGGTATTTACATATCATAGTTCTTATGTACTGCCCTGGAAATCAGCTTTGAAGTGGAATGATGAATAAATGAAGATTTATTATTACTAGCCTTATTAGAGGGATTTTAAAGTCATTAGAGACCAACGAGACATAATAATCATCTTATATTCAATCTTCTCTAGAACATCTCCTTTCATAGACCTGCTAACTCAATTATTTAAATACATATTACAGCAAAATGCAGTGTGCCGTCTACAGTTCAGGATAAGATGGAAATATTTATGTTTTATTTGCAGTTAACCAGAATTTGTCCTTACAGAATTCATAGGTATCATGGTGCATTCCTCGGTTTTAAACACCAGAGTTTCAAATTCACAGCGAGCACCTGGCTCAGTGTGCCTGCTCAACTGCAAAAACAGGTTAAAAGCTGGGGAAGAATTAAAGTACTGGAGATCAATCTCAACCTGCAGTGACTTCAGGAAGTTAGAAAAAAAAAAATCCCTCACAGAAGCGATGATCTCTCAAACAGTCAATAGACTTGGCTTCAACCAATCCCACCAGGAAAAGAAGGAAAAAACCATGTAGAGGCTCTGAGGAAGAGCCAAAGCAGAACTGGATCACCCCCAGAACCTCAGAAAATTCTCTCTTGATTCAAAGTGACATCTAGGGCCAAAAACCACTGATGAGAAAAAAAAAAAATGCAACCACTGTTTAACTGAACAGTACAATCCTTCCTATTGACTCTTTGTGCCTCCAGCTTGTCTGGGGATGATGTTCAAGGAAGGAGCTGCTTTCCCCTCGGGTGTGTCACACAGCAAGGGGCAATATCCTGCCAGCAGCATCTTTCACATCTCAGTGGCTGCCCAGGGAAGGCAGCACCAGCACGGTGCTCTTCTGCTTTATTTCTGTCATTGCTCTTCCAAGTCCTTCAGGATTTCCTCCACTTGTGAAACATCTGAGTCAGTCTGGGCTACCACAACCTCGAAGCTCGCCCCTGCTACTTCTGCACAGGCACTTTACGTCAGATTAGCCCCCAGATGAAAACACTGCACGTGTTCACTGTCCATGTACATCACGGTATCTGCACACTGATATTCTCAGGATGCTATCACTGCATCAGCCACCTTCCAAGCCCACTTGACACCTATTTTCTTCACTTTGCTGCCTCCTCTGCAAAAACTGATCTTTTATTCCCTTTCCATTACCTCCTTGCTCCTCATTTTCCTACCACTCACCTTGGTCTTGCTCTGCCTAACTATCCTGCAGCTCATTTTCAATCCCTGTGGGCAGAAGAGACACTCTGCTCCTGGCCACTGGCTGGATGAGACACTTCTGTCCCTTTCCAGAAATAGGAAAGGAAACATTGGGATGGGGAGGCCCTGGAACAGTTTTCCCTGAGAAGCTGTGGCTTCCCCATCCCTGGGAGTGTCCAAGATCAGGTTGGACAGGGCTTGGAGCAACCTGGGCCAGTGGAAACTGGGGGTGGAATGAGATCATCTGTAAAGCCAGGTATGCTCCAGCTCAACTTCTTCATGCACCAGCTCCTGACCTAGGAGGTCTTTCAGCAGCAAAGGAAAAATGTGGCTTCTGTGGTTACCATTCAACAAGCTGTTTAAGTCACAGACTCCAACTCTTTGCTAAAAATAGATCAGTCGTGGAATTTGATCCTCAGCAATGACGACATGCATACCTAAAGTAAAGAATATGCCAGAGAAGGGTTAACAGCAGGTAGTGCTCCTGCCAGTAAAACAGGGAACGATTAACAACCCCCAAATGGATCCCATAATAGCTAAAGGATACTGCTGACACCAGCCCAGCTCTGTAAATGGGAGTCTTTTAGAAATCATGTTGACCTTCTTGATCCACTGCCTCCAAAAGCGACCTTTTTTTTTAAATAAAGTTATGACCCTTGGCCTGCTGCATGTGGTTAAACCACTCCAAAATCAAAAAGCTGAGACACACATTTTTCCAAAAATTGCTTCCTCACTAAATATCAGCTAAAATCTAAACTCAAAATTCCTCTGAGAAACTTACTGAATTTTCTGTTCATGACACCGCTTAAAGCCTGTTTTAAATAAAAGCAATATACTGCATTCACAATTCCAAACCCAGCATCTCCCAGGTTAGTGCATGAGGACTGAATGGTCCTGAAGTTTGCTAAATAACTACCTTCTCTTCAGATTACACCTCTGTGTATTCTTACTCTGGGATCCACTGTGAGAGCAAGCTAGCCTTCAGAAAGGCTGGTAGAGTGAACTATCATTGCTTTTGGAATTAAAGGAAGAGATTATTTGCTGCTAGATGTGTCACTCTCACTACTACACAAGAAATTGCTAAAAAAGGCACCAGAGAAGAGAAGTTTGGTGTATTCAGTGTCAATGCACCTATTTTAAGAATAACAGTACCAAAGTAGGTTATTCTCAACTGACATAACTTTCAGACAGATATCTGGGCAGATCTAGAAATCTCATTTCTGAACAGTCTTTCGAATAATTCTTATAATTTAAAAAATTGTATTAGAATTTAAATCATTATCTAAAAAACACTAGGCACATATTAACAGAATCTGGGGTGAAAAGAATCATGAAGCTGACTGTGCATCTTATCTCCCAATACTTTACCTGATGCACAAAATCTGGATCACAGACCAGCCTTCCCACAGAGTGAGGAAGATGTTTCCATCCCACATTCACAGCTGCCCTGTGCTACTGAGTCCCTCCCAGTTTCTAGTTTCACTGCACCTTCCAACCCTGTTTTGCTACAAGATTTCTAAACTAATGTTTTATTGCTTTAGGGGGCAACAGTAGTGAGGAATTACGTTTCTTACTGAAAGGGTTTTTATTTTTAGGAAATGAGTCAACTGTTTTGGCACCCTGTGACAAAGATCTAAGAGCGACACAATAAATATATGAGGGGGGTCATGCAACTCGTTTTCTTTCAACTATTCACTTAAAAGGTTAATTTTTCAGTAGGGGTTTCACCCACACCTCTGTTTCAAGTATCATGATACTGTCCCCTGGATGGGCCAACAGCTCTATCACCGTGACACATTTTAACATGCACCTTCCTTTATGTTTTGTGAAGGTTTAAGACTCCCACATACACCTTCCAGAACATTCGTGACGTTGGGAGAAAAACGAAATGCTGCAACACTTACCACCGAACACATCTCCGTTCTGATAGTTTTTCCCCTTCTGAGTTTCCTCTTCGTTTTGAACAGTAGAAACATGCTTGGCGGAGGCACAGCCCATCGCTTCATTCAGACAGCTCCAGCTGCTCCGAACCACAAAGCATCTCTAGAGACGCCCGCTCATTGCTGCGAAAATAATCCACTTTCCTCTTGGCTGTGAAGTCACTTTTACCTGAGGATGGCAAAAGAGAGAGAAAAATATTGGCAAAAGATAACCTCTAAATGGGGAGCTTCAAAGAGATAAATAATAGGGTTTGTGAGGAGGAGGAGGAGTACAAAAACACAAGTGGTGTCCATTATCTGAGGCTGCTAAAACCACCTTCAGTAACATCTGGTACACCTCGATCACGAGACGGAGATCATGATAAAGGCACATTAATCATGCCTTGGAACAGGAGCACAGCAGCTGAACTCAAAGTCTCTTCCAGCCCTGTTCTTTAATCCATGGCTCGAAGGAAGCAACACACTGGGATCTATTTCCCACCCAGCCAGCTATTCCCACAGAAGCAGAGGTTTTTGGGAGAGAAGATAAGAAACCATCAATCTGCTCCTCCTCTTCTTTTTACCAACCTACCCATCAAGCTAGATTTCTTACAAGGCATTTTACTGATTCAGAACTGCTAATTGCAAGTGTTCAGGCAAAATAACCCTCTTAAATCAATTAAAGACCTTCCGTTTATGTATCACCTTTTTTCTACATGTTCATTATTTTACTGAATCTATAAAACCTCCACAGCTCAAAAAGACAGCTATCCCCCACTTTAAGATGGAATTACACTCCCTGAACAACCCAGATGCCACATAAAACAAAAAGGGGAAGAAAAAGCTAATTTATATCTGTGATATTTTAGGTTAAAAATCAAATTTAAAACCATGAACTGTTTAATTGCTAAATGGTTCCTCACTTGAATAAAAACAACTTCAAAGTTTGGCAAGATGACCTGACTTGCCTTTTCACCAGCCAAACTTTCTAGAAGAGGAGAAAAGCTAGAGAAAAATGAGAACCTCCCCTTTTTGCCATGTTGTTTAATTCAGCTACAGTTTAAGGTCATACACACAATTTCTTACTCTTTAGTTCTGGGCATGTACTTTAAAAGGTTGTGGCTCATTTTACTTCACACTGACCACAAGAATCTTACCTGTAATATCAGACAAAAACTTACCTAGGACAGGGCAGGGTTGAAACAAGATTACTTTAAGGTCCCTTCCAACCCAAACCATTCTATGATATAATAGTATCTATCCCACCAGAAATGTGTAACCCCACAGAAAATCACTTGAGTCTCCTTTCCCTGTGCATTCAGCGTGACCAGCACATCTGCCCATGCCAAGGCAGCTCTGTGACACATCAGGACATGGTCTGGGAGGGCTCTGCAGCCACCTTCAGAGGGATTTTCCTGCCCATCCCCAAAGCCACAGAAATGAGGATGCAGAAGCGAGCTGAGAGTGATTCTGCTTCTGCTATTGCAGCGAGTGGCTTTCACCAAGCAAAGGGAAGGACTTCGGATGCAGAACCACCTCGAACTCCTACTCACAGACCAGTCTGTCTTGCTCTGCACAGAAAAATCCTTTTCCCCACTTGACAAGGGCGTTCCAAAGCAAACAACACATATATGCTCAATCCCTGTTTAGAGCAGCCAACCCTCTCTGTCACACCATGTTTATGTTCAGTATATCCCCCAACAGGCCTATTCTTTTTTTCTTCTATGCATACTTGAGCATAAATTTCTCATTACCCCATCCTTTTCTCCCTTAGTCACATCTATTCACCCGAAAACACAGGATTTTATAGGACTGGATTGGGAGAGACCTTTAAGATCATCTTGTTCCACCCCCTGCCGTGGGCAGGGACACCTTCCACCAGCCCAGGTTGCTCTAAGCCCGGTCCAACCTGGCCTTGGACACTCCCAGGGATGGGGCAGCCGCAGCTTCTCTGGGCCATTTACACCAAGCATTCATGTTGTTAAGTGGAAGGGAGTAAGCACGTATCTTGAGCTATTTTTTTCACCCTTAATGGTTACATTATTTTTTAAAAGAAAACCTACAGTTTGCAGCAAATATCAGTATTAAGCCAGGGAAGTTTCTGCTTCCTCAAACAATTGCCAAAACTAGTCTTCAAACTGTTTTATCTGTCTCCTTGTCAGACATACAGACAAAGCTACAGCCTTGCTAGGAAACAAATCATTGTGCAGACGCTCCCGAACTGTGGGTACCGTGAGCAGCCCATCCTGATGGCACTGCCCCACGTCAGAAACACCGACACCCTCGTTCTGTGTAAGCTGGGGGAGCTGCTCCTCTGTTTTTTGCAATGCAGTGACGGTCACAGCTGCCAATTCACCTTCATGTGTGTCCACGTGACAGTCTGCTTTAAGGTCTTTGTCTTGCTGTTGGGGTGGGAAAGGAGGATCCAAAAGGATTTAAAGCACATGTTTGTTCAGGAGACAGGTAAAGACATATGGAAGTGTGGGAGATGGAGGACAAATAGCAAGCAGACTGGGAAGATGAACTGCTCACTGGACTGGAAATTAAATGTGGAGTTATTTTCCCAGAGGATGTAAATTTGATTAAAGACAGTAATTTTTAATAGACTTGTTGAAACAAAAGAAGGGGTAAACATGACCAACACAGTCCTGTTTCAGACTTCAGATAAAAACAGAAGCCTCAAGGTAAACAGAGTCTGGAAACACTGGCTTTGATTTCTGATTTAAAATACAACCAGTTGTATTATTCCAGGGAAAAGGCTGTGGCCAGCTACGGGAAAAGGAGCAGGGGAGGTCCAATGTAACCCCAGACAGGACAAGGGGGTGTGTAGGTGGGACCACTAACACGCTGTACATGGCAGGGAATCACTGCCCACCACAGGCTCAGCATCTCCGTCCCTGAGCAGCACAGCTGCACACCCAGAAGTACCTGTTGAATGAATGATGCTCTTGCTTATTCAATTATTTTTCCTCTTTCTTTTTCTGCCTCTCAGCACGGACCATTTACAAAAGGGATGCAGCCGCCTAGTGATAAAACCCACATGTATTTCACAACAGAGCAGTGGGCTGGATTTTGGGAGGAGAGTTTTTGTGAAGCCTTATACAGCCAACATGCTGTACAATCCACTGCTAAATACGCAGGAGGGTGATGGTCCCAGGACCACTGAGCTGTAGGAGCAATCGGGAAATGCAGGATGTGAATGCTTCATACTGGTAGCACACACCAACCTCTAAAAATATTGTCATGTTCGAAGGCATGCAGGGATTAAAGGAAATAAATGAGACAGGAGAACATGTCGCAGCACCTGAAAAAGGTACACAACTAATAGCTGGGTTATGAAGGCAACTTCTCCTGGCGTCAGTAAAGTGGGTTGAGAAAGCTACTGCAAAAGGACCTCCAGTATAAGCCTAACACACATTTCCAGGCATGTTCCTTGGACTACTGGTAACACAGTGTTGTGAGGCACTGCCCAGGAGTAGCGGAGGGTTTAATGCAAACAAACAGAGTGAGAAAAAAGCAGCATTAATTTTACAAGGCATGAAATTTGAGATGCAGGGGAGAATGATACTCTCCAGCCTTACACTGTTCCCAGCCTTGGGGAAACCTCCTGCCTGAGTACTGAAGTACCAGTGCTGAGGCTTGGGTATCACTCAGAACTGAGGTGCTGCTCCTCACTCAGTTGGATGCCTGACAAAGGGTTTGAGGATATGAAACACAGCACTTCACACAGCAGCAGAATAACACTTCCATTCCTCCTCCTCCCCCACTTCTGCACAAATATAATTTCTCCTTTTGTCTTTCAGAGCATTTTGGGGGCACACAGATTTTCAGAAACCAAAAATAAAAAGAAGAAGAAAACCTCAAACCATTTGCAGTTCATGTTCACCACCCACCATCACTAATTATCAAGATTTGAGAGGCAATTTACAGGCTCCAATCTGCAAAACACTAGTGAGAAAATTCTCTCAGGCACATCAAAAGTGTCTATACCACCCCCAAATGAAATGCAGCAGGTTTAAGATTAACATCTTACACGTGGGTCAGGAGAAGACTAGAGACACTCGCAGATGCTGTACTTCATACCCCAAGTTTCTTCTGAGCTAAAACCAGGGGAGCTCAATTCTTAGAATAGAAATTACCTTTGGAAACCTTCAGCAATTCTTTTTTAACTTCTTCTGAGGCATGTCTCTGATGTGTTTTTTCTTTGATCAGCTCTTCAACACTTCATTAGTCCACTCATCATCCCCTCGCCTCTTATTTCTGATGGTCACAGCCAAGGCTGCATCCTCGACAAAACACATTTTGCTTCCAACAAACACTTCACAGCAAGTGGAGGACCTCCAGTGTTTTACAACAACTGCATATTAATTCTTCTATTACCACAGGTGTATTTGTTTTCATCTTTACCGCACTGAGATAACCAACCTTTCATCGTCTTTAGGCTGCAGACACATCTAAAAATTTCATTCTGTGTTGACCACACAGGAAATCAGGTTAAAATTTCACAACACTGAAGAGATCAAAGCAATGAGTTTTGTGCAACCACGAAAAACTCAAAGCTACAAAGAAAAACCACACTGGCTTTTCCTACGAAACAAGCTGGCCCAGGCAGAACTCAAGGATTTAACTTACTGCTATTAATTACATTTATTTCCTATAAGAAATAGGCCTGTTTGATTTCCATTTGGGGTTTTTTCCCCCAAAAGAAGAAAGGAGTAATGAATTCTGCATTCGTCCTGCACAAGGGCTGCTGGTAGTTACCACCTGGGACTTCCCCACTGCCCCATCCCTCTTCCTCAGCTAACTCTCCCACCACCAAAGATGGCATTTTTAGTTTTATTCAACTGCCAAAAGGCATTTTTGGAGCCAAGAAGATACAATTTTTGCCTTTGAAGTGCACCAATAGCCTGAGGAGGGAAATAGTTTTTTTTTAAAAAGAAGTATCATATAAGATCTCCTTCTTCAAATTACTCAAATAGACATTAATAGCATAGCTCTATTGAAAATTAACCCACCAGCTTGCTAAATGAGCAGCAGAATGAGGGTTGCAAACACTCTGGAACAGTATCTTGCAGTGGCAGAAGGGGAAAAAGAAAAGTCAGAGTGAGTGGTGAACTCGGTTCCTTTGGACCGGTCGGCAGAACACGCTCCCCTCCACCTGCCTGTATTAAGAGCCAATAAATAAAGCATTTTCTCCCCTTCTATGAATTGTTTGTCTCCATGATGCAGAATTCCTGTGTTTACTAGCACATTTCAGCCTTCTATTCTTCTCCACGGGCACCCCCTTGTCGCGGGGGAGAAGCTGCGTGCCCTTATGAGGTTGTGAGCTATGCTGGCGGTGGTTTGTGCCTCCGGTAGGGTCTCCCATGCTAGTCAGGTC
>JAWWEU010000005.1:24424985-24438915 GCA_035583155.1 Acropternis orthonyx | reverse complement strand
AGGCCAGGTTGGACGGGGCTTGGAGCAACCTGGGCTGGTGGGAGGTGTCCCTGCCCACGGCAGGGGGTGGCACTGGAATGAGACGATCTTTAAGGTCCCTTCCAACCCAAACCATTCCATGATTCAGCACAAAGATCAGTCAGCTGAGCAAGAGCTCCATCTCACAGTCCACATCTGCAGAGGGTACCAGATGCCTGTGCTGACCCCTCTTTAAGGGACACTTGCTCCCAACAGAGCGAGCAGAACTCTGGCTGCTTCATCTGGGACATCAAGGTCACATCAGTCCATGCCCTGACTCCTCTTTGCAAGCGGCTGAATCCAAAGCCATTTGCAGTTGATGGAATCAAGACTTAAGAGCTTAAGACTTAAGATCCAGCTGCTGTCCCAAAATGCACCCAAGCAAGATGGGTATATTTAGACTCACGCAGTTCATCCAAAGCTGGTTTGAAACCACTTTTGCAGACCAAGTGCTGCGACTCTCCAAGTCAGCAGATCTTTAACGCATCAGGGGATCACACATCAGTCCAGCTGTGGGGCTGTGAAGTCTCTGAACTCAGGGAGACGAATTGCTGGCTTGTGGTCCTGCAGTTGCAAAAGGTGTGTAACTGAGCACAAACAAGCTGGAGGAAATAATCCTGAAAGGAAACAGCAAACGGAGCGTTCTCCCACGCCCCCTCGCAGCCGCCTGGACACACAGCTGAGCACACACTGGGACTTTCCTGCCAAATCAGTACACGAATACAAGGGGGGAGAAAACCCAGCTGAAAACATTACAGCCTCACGGGAGCCACAGCAGGGAAAGAAACCTGTTCGGAGCAGGGAAAAAATACACATTCTGCTCAAGCGTAGGAACAGAGGAGAAATGTGTAATAAATAACTGAAAAGGGTTCCAAAGACCATTGAATACAACCAGAAGGAAATTCAGTAGGAACTGAAACGTGAAAGTAATTTTTTTAAGAATTGTGCTGCCAGAACAATACAAATGGCTACGTGATTATGATTCTTGTGGATAACCCGGGTCAAAACAGGCCAGCACAGACAGTCAAACATGCTTAAAGCTCTGCAGATGCTCACGCACGAAGAGAAAACTGATGGGAAGAAAAGTTAATGCAACACTGCTCAGTTCTCAAGAGTGAAACAAAATAATACAGGTCCCTCTGAAGAAATCAGCAATATGGCTTACAAAACTTTGAGAAGACTTAGAAAAGCAAGAAGGTCATGAGAACATAGGTTATTGCGTTGGCTTTGAGGAGGGGCTGAGCTCCAAGGATGCGAATGCATCACCCAGGCTAAGCCTCAACCTGAAATGCAAAAACTAGGTTTAAAAAACGACAAAGAGCATCCTTCAGCCTGTGGGACAGACAGACAGACAGCTTACTCACAGTTTCCTCAAATCCCAGGAAAAGACCACAGTTGCTCAGCCCTTTGCAGGAGACCCAGTTACACACATACATGAATTTTGCTTTTTCTTTTTTGTTTTGTTTGGGTTTTTTTCAACATAAGGTAACAGAAAGAAAAATTTTAAGTAACACACGCAAGTCCCACTCAGCTCTCAAATCTTGACTTTCCCTTTCGGAACGTTAAAAAAGCCACACAAACAACGTGATTGCACCACAAAAATCCAGTTTTGAAAGAGTACAGCTTTTTGGTCCCAGGTATAAACCAGTGCTGTACAAGGTCCTGCACAGACTGGGCACCCCTATCACAAGCCCACGACTGGGGATGGTCATGGTTGAGCAAAGAGCCTTTAACTGGAAGATGATTCAATGTTATTTGTCAGCAAAACCATATAATTGAGTTCAGATCCCTAGGACAGCATTTAACTCAAAACAACACAACTGTAAATGCTGGAGTCATTTATAGCACCTGTAAATCATCCACTGCCAGAAAACCGATAAACCCAGTGTCAGGAAAATCAGCTCCCAGAGTAATGTGCTCCAAAACACTGTAAATCCCTCAGTCAGTATTACTATATTTTTCCATCCCTGTGTTATATGCAAATTCTGTGCAACTGAATGATGATACTGTAGCTGAGCACTTCCCAATGATATTTTAAATGGACTATTTAAAGGTGCCTACACCCCACTGCAGGAAACGTCATCAGGATAGCGACAGCGGAGAAGCATCAACCCCGGAATATAATAACAGGATTCTTCTCTCTCCACCTTGCTTCTCTTTGGTTGCATTTTTTATAATTAAAAAGTTTACATGACGAAGACTCACTCTTCTGTCATCTACAGTGAATCATTTAATACATATGTTAGCGCTCATAAACAAACCCCACTGCACCAGGGTGAAGTTGAGATCCTCGAAACTTCAACGACTAAATCCAGAACATTGATGGCAGAGTCCGAAGCTGAAAAAGAGCAAGGACAGAAACCATGTGTCTGGCTCATCAAGAGCAACAAGTTTCTGTTCAAGATCCGGTTGGACAGGGTTTGGAGAAACCTGATCTAGTGGAAGGTGTCCCTGCTGTGGCAGGGGATGGAACTGGATGACCTTTAACGTGCCTTCCAACCCAAACCATGCTGTGATCCTATGACAAGTTTTAAAACAAACTGAAATAAAAACTAAAAATTACATGTTTCTCTTATTTTTTTTCCTCAATTTCCCTTTGTTAAAAGAGAAGCAAAGTCTAAGTGCTCAGGTTACCAAAAATGCTGCTGAGCTTCAAACCAAAAATTAAAAAATATGGACATTCTGCCTGGAATTCATTTCACCTTCCTTCCTGACAGGCCACAAGGCAATACTCCCTATCTCCTTACTTTCCTGTGCGGTAACGCCTGAGCCTTTCCTCCTTCTCCCACCATCCCCACTCCTGTAAGCGCTTTTCCAACACAGTCAGTCCCAGCGCTTAGTTCAAAACCCATCGCACAGTCTCCCCAAGGAAACCAAGCAGCACAAGAAGCAATTTTGATAGGGAATTGGGTGAAATCAGCCTCGCGTTACCAACACCATCCTGCCTCCTTGCAGCCAGACTATGGGAAGGATTGACTGCTTGCTGGGATGGAAGAGCCCCTCTGAAGTCCCCCAAAACACCAGGGAAGGAGAGAAACGCCATGGCCAGAAGGGAGGAAGTTGCTTAGCAACGCACTTACTCTGACAGCTGGTCGGGTAAAGGAAATTACAGCATAAAGGTGGAAGAATTAAACATAGAAACTTTGTCTTCTACGAGGTCCTCAGCTGACGTGAATCACGTAATTCAGATGGTTTTTGAAGGGCTAAGTCAGTCTGTTCCCACTGTGCATGCGGGGCAAAAATACCAGGTATCAACAGCTACCCAAGCTAAAAATAAAGCAGCAAAACCCTTGGGAAGGCAGTCTTGATCACCTTCAGGATCTGCACAAAGCAGCCATATGGATTTCAATATCAAAATGCCAACAAATTCCCTCACAGGCATCCCAAAAAGTGAGTTTCCAAGCAAGCACCAGAGACCACACTTTAAAAACAGACAAGATGCAAACCCAGGACATTCCTCGGGCACTTGCCAGCTGACACCAGCTGGAATGGAAACTGTAACCGCAACAGCTTGGGTACTCCTCTCTTTTTAGGCAATAAAAAGACCTTATACAGGCCTCTGAATTCAAAACATGAATTGTAATGTTAAGCTAAAATGCGACAGGAGGAATGATATGGGTGCTCAGAGAGCCCGGGGTTTAAAGCTGGGCTTAGCAAGAGCTTCACATCTCCACCCCAAGCAACCCACTTCCCTGGCACTAACAGAGCTCCAGACCAAGATCCAATGAAACAAGGGAGTTACTTGATGCAAACCAGCATTTCTGCACATACAGTGGTTAAAAAATACCCAAGAAAAGTATCGATTTTTGCTTTTATTTGACACAGAAGATCAATCTGCATGTGACCAGCGCATTTCAGTCTATAACGTAACTGGTAAAAGTGTAATGGAACGTTAATCTTCATTTAAGACTGCTTAAGTGCCTTATTAGGGGGAAAAAAAAGGATCTGACTTTATATAAGGCAAAGTACAGCCTCAGAGAAGGACCTTAACAGATCCTTTATTAGTGTACAAAACTCACGACTGGTATTTCAGAACAGGGCAGAGGGAAGCAGGTACCAGGATTTTACATTATAAAATCCCACACTTCTGTGTTTTCCCTATGGCACTCAGCTTCTCTCAATGGTCTGAGAGCAAAACACCAGCCCAGGCCGGCGACCTCCCTCTGGAGCCCCGAGGATTTTGCTTCCAAGCGGCCACGCACCCTCCCAGAATACCAATGACATGGGATGGCACAGCTGGGAATCAAAACAAGGGGCTCAAAACAGGCCAGCAGAGTGCAGACAGGAACCTCGCTTTCAGCAGGCACAAATTCTGTTTATTTTAGCAAATCAAGCTAAAGACATAAAATAAATACAACTGCCCTGGTTGCTCCCCACCCGCTGCGCAGTGAGTGGGGAACGGGTGTCTCTTACAGGCAGGGACTGAGGTGTGCAGAAAGCCCATGACTTCCCCACCCCCCAGTAAGCAAAAACACCAAATGACTGATTTACTCACAATTTACCGAGGAAAAATATTCCGTTTTCCATCCAAGCCAGTTAGAGGGAAGAGTGGGAAACACCCTGGAATTATCTTGAAAATTACAGATCAATCAGCCTTACAAATGGTTTGAAATCAGAATTAATGAATGATAGTGTTTGAAAACAACTAGAGAAAGATGCTAAATCAAAAAAATTTAAGTTTCTGTAGAGAACTCAGTGTGCTTGGATTTTTTGGATAAAGAAAATGCCCCTGTTACTCGAATGTTCAAAAGCCAGTGACAGCATCTTGGAGGGGCTTTATTGGAGAAACCTGGCAAGTGGCCAGAAAGGAACCTCGGTCAGTCACCTGGTCTGCCAGAGGGAAAAAAAGAGGCAAATCTCCACAGGAGCAAGTTTATCCTCAAAAGGCTTCAATAAATAGCACAAGGAAACAACTCCTCCAGGAACACTCTCTGGAAGAGGCAAGAGCCTGACCCAGGACTGGTGAGTGTTCCTGCAGCCTCCCTGCCCTCGTTTAGTCCTCATTAATCCCTCTCCAATCACACAGTAATAAACTTCATCAAAGAAAAAACCCAAACCCCCAACAGCAGCATTATTCCTTAAATAGAGAGATGGGCTAAACCACATCCGCAGGAAAGAGCAGCCAGGGAAGAGCTATACTTGATGGGTGGCACTAAACTGTGCAAATTAATCAAGACTAGAGAAAACTGCAGAATCCCAAGGGGCCAGAGAAAAGCCAGACAATTAAGCTGCCTGAACTTGAAATAAACTTACCTTGACGAGCACAAGGTAACACAGATTAGAAGGAATAATGTACAACTGTGGCCCGAGCTTTACTGTAGACAGCTCAATGACAATACTTCACTTGAATTCAGAAAACTCAGTGAAAACGTGACAAAAAATAACAACACATAAAGCTACATCAGCACTGTGATATTTTATTTCTTGCCTTCATTTCATTATTCACCATAGGACATTCTGAATACTGAATTAAAATATTTAAAAAGACTAAGAACAGCACAGATTCATTTGTACTCATTTGTGCAGCAAGATGAGTTATAAACAGATACTCAAATTTTATCCTGGTGATCAGGATTATTCTTGCAAACACCCTCACACACACTTTGTTCATACACATCAACAGTCAACTGGTCTTACAAACAGAAGGCTTCACCCTGATAGACTGTAATTCAGTAGATCCTCACAAATCCTAAAAATCCCTCCTGAATGCATGGTACCACTTCCCAGCAAGTTCTAGTCAGTGGAAAATACTCGGAAGAGCTGCCACGATGTGGCATCATAACATGCAAGACAGCTCTTGCATGTTACACCTGCCTCGTGTAACAATCTCCGATGAAAACCCCACGAGCACCTTGCAAAATTATTAGACCCGCGAGCTGCTGCTCCTCTTCCCCAGTTTCTACAGACCGGGGGATCTTGTTTACCCAGATTAATTTCTCATGTTCAGCGTAAGAGATTCCATATGCACATTCCTGATGCACTCCTTAAGAAGGAAGAATTTATATTCTTCAACAGCATCACAGTCAGCTTATGCTACCAGACAGCTCCTTGCAAACAGCCCTTCATTAAGTCTTCAACTCAATGCTAAACTCCCCGTTCCATGAGCTGCCCTGTCAACAGACATTTCTACTGTAAATATGCATCACATTTTCTACAAGGAGGCTCAGTCAAAATAACAGAGCAAGAACTACAAAACAATCCTGCCTGATACATGTTTGCTCCCACTTCCCTCCGCTGAAGGCAACAGATTCTTCCCCCTTCGACCACTTTCTGTTGGTGTCACACACCTAGTCCATACACCTTTACCTACCTCACAGTAAGAGTGACTTGAATATCTTATTTTCAAGGAGTACTTTGGATTGGCTTTTTAGCCTAAAAACCTTTGGAGCAAAACTCTACGTGAGTTTTGGGTTTTTTTCTTGGACGTTTTATGAAAATCCCTTAGATGATTCATATGAGTTGGTGCTTGCTAGAGGCAAAAGCCCAGCCATCTTCAGCTCCTCTAGACACCCCTACGCTTGGTTCAAAGAGAAAACTTGTACCTTCCAACCTTGCAAGGTAAAGGAGGCAAATCTAGTACAAGTCATGAATGAGCAACTGAGCAAAAGCTGTGGGGATCTCTGAATACATGTTCATGTTGTCCTCTACAGCCTCCCTTTGGCATGAAAATGCCACAAAGGTGTTAAGTGCCTGTACATATATAGATATATATGTATAATATGTAATGCCAGTCCTTACCTCCTCCTCCCATGGTGCCAGGCTCTCCCAGCTCAAACACTTTGAACAACACTCTGCACATTGTGTTGGAGCGTCTGCCACCTCATTTCCAGGGCAGAAAACATTTCTTATCCTCTTCAGCCTCAAAATTGCTTTCCAGAGGGGCTGCCAGGCAAGGTTTAAAACTACTTTTCTGTTAATTATCCTAACACTGTTTTTTAAAATCATTTTCAGAACTGTTGTAAATACTTCCCATGATTATAAAAACTACACTTGTCTATTGCCTTTAACTTAAACCTCAAGTGATCTCCATTAATATTAATCCAGATGAGATCTCTCCCCATAAATAACACCTGTATGGCACGGCTAAATTAAAACAGGATATTCTGGTATTCTACAGCTTTCCTTTGAGGAGACCTGAAGAAATGTTTGCAGGATAGGAAGGATGGGGTGGGGGAGGAAGAGCCCATAACCTTTCCAACACATGCACGTCAAGCTTCCTAAGCCAAGGGACTCGCAACAACTTGAAATGAATTTTCAGTAATCCTGGGAAACCTCACTTTTGACAGAAACAACCCAAGTCTTCAGACCTATGTAATTTCTTCCTGATGCCAAGCAACAGCCAGCGGCCCCCGCTGAGTTGTGTTCTGATGGTTCAGGTTAAGAAAAAATGTGAAATCACAGCAAAACTCCAGATGCCAAGCAAAGAAATTGCTGTACCCTGTTAGGGTTATGCTCACCATGCTGCTTTCAAACCTGAGAATAAGTGCCAAAGAAATGTCTTGCAACAGAGCAAACACCTTTGGTTGCAACAAAAAATACGTTTTAATTAAAACACAGCTCTCCAGGAGAATCGGTTTGGTACCGGCTATGAAAGTGCTACTTTTGGCACTCTATCACTTGAAGTTTTACTGTTTGGCTTTTCTTTTTCCATTAAAAACAAAGTATTTGCTATGCACTGTCAATATCCTTATTGTGCAAAACAAAACTTTCACACTGTGCATTACCAAAGATGTTAAAGCAGGAAACAAGCACAAAGCATAAATGCTGAGAAACTTAAAGAACAGTTCAGAAACCTTCAGATACTACTAGTATCCTTTTCTAATTGTAGGCTTCTATTGCTAGAGATTCACATTTTGGTGGATGGAAAAAACATACATAAAAAATAAAATAAATTAAAAAATTTGCTCGTGCCATTCACAGAATCCCAGAACAGTTTGGGCTGGAAGGGACCTTAAAGCTACTCCTGTGCCAGCCCCGGCCATGGGCAGGGACACCTTCCACTAGCCCAGGTTTCTCCGCACCCTGTCCAACCTGGCCTTGAATGTGATATATCCTACCCCTTGCAGCAAATAAACTAACAAATAAGTCTATGAGAACAGCAGGATAATAGTTCAATTTGAAACCATGAAAAAATCACTAAAGTGTTTTGCTTGGGTTTACCCCGCTTTGCAGTTTGCTCTCCTCTGCTGAGTATTTTATTTTCCTGGTTTAGGTAACAAAAGAACACACAGGGTTTGATGGGAAGCTCTCACATGACTTCTCTCTGCACCCAAAATTCTTTGTCTCTGAGTGCACACACCCTGAATTTCTTTGCTTTAGTCCCTGCCAACAACAACCCCTCCGAAAGATAATGAAATATTTACCAAGGACCTCATCAGTTTGTACCTTCTCAGACTGTAAGGTCCTACTGGAGGTAAAGTATTTACAAAAATGGGTTTTAAGAACCACAAAGGTTCTTGAAGTACATTGCCTCATTTCAGCAGTTTGGTACCAACCGATGTCTGACAAAGGATGCTGATTTGGGGATGCACAGTGAAGGTGAAGAGCAATTGTGCTACTGAATGAGAGCAAATTAAAACACTGACCTCCTGTGCTTAACCAAACCTACCCCAGCTTATCCCACAGTGACTTGAGGAGAAGGGAGGTCACACTGGGATCACAGCCCTGCTCCAGCTGACCGCAACTGCCCCGCTTCCGAAGCTCTTGAAGGACACATGAGAACAGCAGATATTTTTGATAATCCTTTGAGACAGTTCCTATTCTTTATTTGAGCATTTCTTTTAGCCTGATGCTATTTCATCATTTAGATTTAAATGTGTAAAAGCTCTGGCCTGACAGAAAGCTTCTGCAAAGCCAGAGCTCACCCAACAGCTGAACCCTGACTCCATTTAACCATGAGTCCTGCACTGCTCATGACTGTCACCCCAAGAGATGCTACATACACGCTGCAGTATTTATACTGCAAATACCAATTTGTGTGCGTAAACAGCTGATACAAATCAGTCCTTCTCTTAGGTACAGGTGTTGTTGGCCTACAAAGCATCTATCTTCTACATACCACTAATATCTTATCTCTTATTTACCTTTGATTTTTCTCCTTGCACCTGAAAATCCCCTTCTTGGTGTCTCTGCAGCCTTTCTCACCACAGCTTTCATCACAGTCAACCTGTTCTTCAAGTAACATCCTCACAGGTACGTGAGGAAAGACCAACCACACCTATCACAGCATGAGTTACGTAGTGGAAGTTTTCTATAAAAAACTGTAACCCCGCAAAACCCACTGTCTTCTAACACAGCGTGGCCAAGAGAATAATTCCACTAGGAGTTAAGGATTCCCTTTGCAAAGGATTGTATTACATTACCCAAAAATACTGCAAATGTTTTACGCAAGGTGAAGAAAGCCTTTGCCTTCATCAGAGAACCTTGACTCCAACTCTCTGGCACAAGACAGGTCTCCTGGAAATGCCACCTGGACACGTCTATCACTGACCCCATCAACAGCTGCATCGTAATTCCTCAGCGTTTCATCAAGTTCCCAGTGGAACGTCCAAACCTATTTGGAACTGCTTGGGCAAACCAGCAGAGGAGGACTGGGAGCAATATTATCCCCACCTGACTCACCTCCCACAAAAACACAGTTCCTCTGTGCATCCTCAACAGTCCAAAAATTTGCCACGCAAAACTGGAAATTTCCACTAATCCCTTGGATCAAAGAGAAGCTTAAAGCTTTAGGGATTTGGCTATCCTAGGGATGATGTTCTTATAGAACTGTATATATGTTGGACCCTTCACTTCTGACATTTTTTAATGGCACTTACAAAAAATAGTCCCCTAGGCTGATCCTTTAAAATGGTGACATGCTGCATGGGAAGTCTGAGGTTTTTATGCAAATTATATCATTAGTACTTGGACAAAAAGATCAAGAAAAATTGGTAGCTTTTTTCATTGTGGAAGTGCAGATACAATTTTTAAGGAAAAGCTGGGTTTCTGTCAAGAAAAAAGCTTGTAGTAGAAATTCTTTGGGGGAAAAGCACCACGTCATGTTCAGTTTGTAGAATCATGAGTATTCCTGAAGGTGAGCAAAGAGCTGGGGAGCATCAGTTAGAAGTTTTAATGCTATTGCAATGCAAACAGGAAACCATAATAACAAGAAATTTCAGCAGACTCAGTAAAATGCATTTTAACCTAGCATCTTAAAAAATTACACCTTCCAGGCATTGTGATAGCACAGTTTATTCATTGTGCTTTATAAATAATCTCTCATAAGCCAAAAGGTATGAGAAGAGGTAGGCAACAATTGTCATGAGTATAATGACCAAGTGGATGATCACTGCTACATGTAAAGGGCACAACCTCCTAATGCAATAAAAAAGCACTTTTACTGGAAATAACGGTGTTTTCAGAGCTGATGTAGTATGCTGTGATTCTGCAAGGATTACTAATCTGCCCTATATACAGATATAATTGTACATGAGGCATACAAGCATTTTTCAGCACATTATCCATTTTATAAAATAAGCTGCATTTCACGAAAAAAAACAAAACCAAACCAACTCCCCCCTTCCTTTACCAAACAGCCTTAACTCCAACTGCAGAGCCAGCAGCACTCAAGTTGTGAAAAGTAAACAATAACAGGAAGGAGGACCAGAGAATAAAAGCTCTTCACAGACAATGATGAATTGAAATTGCAAATTAAACGTCTTCTCAAATTCCTGAAGCTCCCTCAAAAGCTGGAGTCTGAGCCCATTCAGGAACCACGACGGTGGCATTTGGATTCCAGGCACAAGCAAGACATGCTCACTGCAAGCATTGATGAGGTTTGGTGAACAAAAGGAGAGGGAAGAAAATACTAACTTTCTAACTCGTTCAAAAAAACCCCTAAAACAACAGAAAAAATCCCAAATTTTGGGGGTTCAGTATTTCCTGTATCTCAAATTCTCAGAGAAGCACAAGCCTCAGGTTCACTGGAAAATGTGCTTCCAGTGCCTAAAGAGAGCCAAGAGAGCTGAGAGGGACTTTTGACCTCATCAAGGGTTACTTTTGTATTCTGTCTCATCAAAAACTTTACTATGACAGTGAATCCATGTACGAAAAATTCAAATACACACACTTTTCAACATCACCACTCAACATGACATCCCATAGGGTTTCCCTTCTGAGAGGTGTTTTAGTTCTAATGCCTTGAACATGCTCACTAAAGTGGCACTCCCTCAGGGAAACATTCAAATGAGCTCTCCTATTAAATTAAAAAATAGATCTGCCTGCAGTTGTTTAACATGCACTTGAGTTTCTCTTACAACAGGGCATTCTTCAGTATTCAGTAGGAGCTTGTTCCCACGCTATTCAATTATTTTCTTGCTAAAGAATTATCAGATCCCTGAAATGAAGGTTAACAATTTTTGATGTGCAAATGTGGTGTGTGAAGACATTTAGGACATCACTCGTACCATTAATGATAATATTGCATTTATACGTAGCGTTTAAGCATGAAATTCAGGGAAGAAAATTGACTGCAAGCTGCAAAAGCAGGTTTAAAAATGGGTGCTATTATAATTCAGCAACATTGAAAATCCAAGTGAGACGAAAACCCCACTAATCTTAACCCTACGCAAGCATTTTATTGCAGGGTAGTCCTGTTAAAAAGGATGATCTGAAATAGAGGAAGGTTTTTGCATCCTTGGCAGGACTTTTTGGCCACAAAGTTTTGACCAAGACATTTCTCAAGACTATGTAGATGCCTTCCCTGGAGAGGGGTGTGGAAACATCTTGTCAGATCCCTTACCAACTCCTCAAACCCTTATATATATTTTTAAACCAATGAGTTCAGTTTCATGAGCTGTAAGTGACTCCAGATGAAGATGCAGAGATGTGCGTCCACAATGACACATTTATCAGTCTGCTCTGGGAAATCCTAACACCAGGATAGTTGGGATCATGGATTTATGCTCCGAGCATTGTGTCCCTTGTATAAACAAGAACAGTTACCACAAGCTACGTGTACTGCACAACTGGAACCAGGACCCTCCAGTGCCAACGAAGGGATCAGGAAAACTGACAAGGCTGTGACAGAGCAAGGCATCAAAGGACAGGGAAAACATCCAGCCACAGAGATACCTGCTCTTCCGTGGGTCAGGAAGAGAAAGGCCATGTAATTTTCAAAGAGCATAATTGGAACACAGTCTGAGTTAAAAAAAAATAAATTGTGTTTATTCCAATTAGTTGGGAAAAAATGTCAATAAAGCTGATTATCACTGCTTTGGTAGGCTTCCAATCCCAAAAAGGAAATATAATCTTTCCCTTTTGTGTGCATGTGTTTTGTTTATAAGAAAAGGAAGGAAAACACTTCCATTAAAAAGAGAAAACATATAGTTCTCACTATCAGCCTTTGCTTTCAGCCACTCACGAAAAACAACTTCTTGTGTATTTTACCATTTGAGTGCACTGGCAACACGAAGTTTCATTTCCACACTCCAGACAGCGATCCCAGAAGCACTGCCAGGCAGGTCAATGCCGTGGGAAATGAAAGGAGCTCCTTCCCAAGGCTTCGGGCAGACATGCAGGACAAGCCACTCCGTTCCTCAGTACCCGGCCCAGAAGGACAAGCACTCACACCATCACTGAGAAAGCAACTCGGTGTGCAGTTGTTTTGCCTTTTCCTGCTGGGAAAGCTGCACTCACAAATGTCTGCAGAAACAGCATCTCCGGTGTTTCATTAATTCTTGTACTTGAAAGGAAGAGTTACAGATGACAGCAGAAGAAACGAGACTGATAATGGGAAGAAAAAACGAAGCAGGGAATAATTTAAATGTGAAACTGTTAATTAAACATGCAACGTACTTCCAGAAGCAGCAAGGGATAGAGAAAAAAAACCAAATGCTGCATCTATTGTAACCAAGTGCGAACACAGAGAATACATGTATCTACCTTCCAAACTGGGATTTGACTTTCTAATCCCTTCTCTACAGATTTCAGACTTGTTTCTTTTTTAAATACACATTCTGTGAAGGCTGTCTCTGCAAGATTGAGTCAAGAAGTAAATATTTCAGCAGAAATATTAGAGAAGAAACTGGGAAAACTTTGCTGTTCCGGATCCCTTGAAGTCCTCAGAATGCAGCAAACAGCTTCTGCTCCTGTTTAAATATAAAGGGTTTACCAGTAAGTAAGCAAACATTCCTTGTTACCAAACAGGCAGCAGAGAGCTCTGACAAGCTCAGAACAATTCCAGGCACAATTCACAGGGCTTCAGATAAGAAAAGAGGAGTAGAACAGCTTGTGGAGGAGAGGAGAGGAGAGAGAGCAGCATGCAGTTCCATTATTACTTTAATATCTGTAGTACGTAGGAGTAGCATGTGCTGGACACTGTGCAAACTTGGAGCAAGAGCACTCTCCAAAAAGCCTGCCATTAAAGCATAAAATAGAAGATAAACAAACACGAGCACAAGGTCACACAGAAGACAATTTGCAACTCCTATTCACACTAATTTTACTTCTACAGAATACAGCAAAAAACTCAAACCAGGTTTAACGATGAGCACTATGACTGCTGTTGTTCAGATCTTCCAAAATGCTGCTCATTCCAGGCATCAGGACCAGTTTTCAGGAGACGGAGGGAACCACAATCCCCCATTCTTACATAGGTGCACACAGACAACGAAAAATAATTGCAGCGGGTTCCAGATTAAAATGGGTCAGGCCCTCAGTCCCTGAACACAATGAATCACCCTCAGCTCGAAAGATGGTGTCCTGGTTTAGGCTGGGAGAGAGTTAATTTTCTTCCGAGCGGCTGGCACAGTGCTGAGTTTTGGATTCAGTGGGAGAATAATGTTGCTGTTTCAGTTGTTGCTGAGCGGTGCTTACCCCGAGTCAAGGGCTGCCCCGTGTCCCAGGCCCTGCCAGCGAGGAGCTGCGCTCC